>CM065135.1:15154441-16354441 GCA_033026305.1 Cirrhinus molitorella
TATCTAATAATTCTTCATTAATTACTAAAGGGTTCACTATATTTTTACTTTAGAATAGGCCTACTATTTCAGGTTCGAAGTAGGTCCTGCAAAATTATTCGATAATTATTTAGTAATTACTAGTGGGTCCTCTATATTTTCACTTTAGAATACTGTTTCAGTTTCTAAGTAATTTTTGCAGAATTATTTGATAATTATTTATTAATTACTAATGGGTTGCCTGTATTTTCGCTTTCCCCCAGTCCTGGCCTTACACACAGGAATTGAATTAATGGTAACATGGTATATGCTGAGGAGGCACACATACAGTACTCAATGTATGTATATATATATTTATATATATATATATATAATAAGTTATCGAATGGCACTGGAGTGGTGGTGGGGTTCCTGATGGAAGCTGATTTCTAACAAAACACACTCATAAAAAAAAAACACTTAAGTTTATTCACTCAAAAGTTTTTTGCATTTATTAATATTGCATTTTCATACTACTACTACTACTACTACTACTACTACTGCTAATAACATTTATATTAAAGTTTCACAACTCAATGTAATTATGTGTGACTGTTCATAAGTAGTTACTTCATAGTTATTTTTCTTGAACCTTAACTAGTAGATAATTAATAGTAGTTCTTCAGGAGGTATGACAGAATACATTAGTTACTGATTAGCTAACTGTTACTTAACAATCATAAAATTGTATTACATACTGATTAATTAACACATTTTCCTTAGTAGTTAACAGTAGTGAGTTAGGTGTTAATAAATAATTACCTGTTAGTTCTTCAATAATTCCTTGTTAGTTAGGCAGTAAGTAAGAAACAGTATTCTAAAGTGTTACCAAGTCTTTTTGGAGATAATGAATAAAGAGGTGTACCTTGACGAAGATGGCCACTGGGTGGCACCACTTCCATTCCGCTCTCCAAGGATTCAACTCCCAAACAATAGAGAGCATGCTATGCAGAGGCTAAGCTCTCTACAGCGCGCACTCTCAAAGAAACCAAATATGAAAACGCATTTCTTTGACTTCATGCAGAAGGTGATCAATGATTAACAAGCAGAACTGTATCTACCCTTGGAAGAGTGTTGGTATTTGCCAATTTTCAGTATTTACCACCCCCACAAACCTGAAACAATTAGGGTGGTTTTTGATTTGAGTGCCCAGTTCGGAGGGGTTTCTCTCAATGATTTTTTACTCAGCAGTCCTGACCTCAACAATACCCTTTTGGGTGTGCTGTTGCGCTTCCGTTGGGAGAAAATAGCTGTGATGGAAGACATAGAACGTATGTTCTATTGTTTTAAAGTAAAAGAGCAGCATCGCAGCTATCTATCTATTATTCGTTTGTAATTTCTGCTTATTATCATAGCTTTATAGTAATATCATCATTATAATTGCTGTTTTTTTTTTTTTTTTGTTTTGTTTTTTTTAGTGTTTTGTTTAACTGTATGTTATATGTTTTGCACTCCTAATAAATAAAAAAAAAAGGACTTTGTTTTCCACAACTTCTATGTAGACGATGGAATCACATCTGTCCCAACTGAAACAGAAGCCATTGATCTCCTAAAGCGCACACAGACAATGCTATCGAAGTCTAGCTTGAATCTGCATAAAGTGGCCTCCAATCCTCAACAATACCCTTTTGGGTGTGCTGTTGCGCTTCCGTTGGGAGAAAATAGCTGTGATGGAAGACATAGAACGTATGTTCTATTGTTTTAAAGTAAAAGAGCAGCATCGCAGCTATCTATCTTTTATTCGTTCGTCATTTCTGCTTATTATCATAGCTTTATAGTAATATCATCATTATAATTGCTGTTTTTTTTTTTTGTTTGTTTTTTGTTTTAGTGTTTTGTTTAACTGTATGTTATATGTTTTGCACTCCTAATAAATAAAAAAAAAGAACTTTGTGTTCCACAACTTCTATGTAGACGATGGAATCACATCTGTCCCAACTGAAACAGAAGCCACTGATCTCCTAAAGCGCACACAGACAATGCTATCGAAGTCTAGCTTGAATCTGCATAAAGTGGCCTCCAATGGTGCTTCGGTGATGGACGCCTTTCCTTCTAGTGAAAGAGCCAAAGATCTCAAAGACCTAGATTTCAGTAAAGACACAATACCTCTCCAACACAGCCTTGGTATAAGATTGAACTTCAAGACAGACTGTTTTACATTTAAAGCTTCCCAGGAACTCAGACCTTCACCTGAAGAGGGATCCTTTCCACCGTAAATAGTTTATACGATCCTCTTGGGTTTGTCTGTCCAATCACTATGCAAGGCAAAGTTCTAGTGAGAGAACTTTTAACAATCCAGCAGGATTGGGACACCGTTCTTCCATCAGACAAAGAAGATCAATGGAAGGCATGGGTTTCATCTTTAGCAGAGCTTGACCGATTGCAGATACCCTGAGATTATGTCCCAACCTCAGTGTGCAGAGCCCAATTTCGTGAGCTGTGCATTTTCTTGGATGCTTCTACTTTAGCTACTTTCTCACACACGCAGGTCTGGATGTTTTCGGACCTTTCACGGTGGCAACACGCCAAACAAGAGGGCACATCATTGAGAACAAACGATGGCCTGTCATATTCAGCTGCTTGAATACCAGGGCAGTTTATTTAGAAGTCATGGAGTCTCTATCAGCATCAAGCTTTATTTGTGCTTCGAGATGTTTTTTGGCTGTCAGAGGGCCAGTAAAGCATTTTCAGCTCTTGTTGGCATGCTTCAGTCCTGGGATCATGAAGGAGCAAAGGAGTTATTCTGTGCATCACATGTCCATCAATTGCTCATTAAGCTTCCAGCACAGCAAGTCGCTAATTTCGCAAGATATGCCAAAACTACTCGACCAGATGAGTCTTATGATTTAGTTAATTTCTCTGTTTGGTTGGAAGAGGAAGCAGAATGTCAGAATCTAGTCATCCAAGTGTTTGACCAATCTATAGATAAGTTCCAGACAAGAGACAGGGTTTTTAACAGGGTTGGAGCTGAACTCTTCAGGGAGGTAGATCTCCAGGAACAGGGTTGGGCACCCCTGAACTACACCATAAACCATCGACCATAAACTGGTCAAAATCTACTATTTTACCAATTAATAAAACTTTTCAGAATACAGGATTTACAAAGAGTCAGTTTAATGTAGGCAATATCACTTATTTAGGAATAGATCTATCTCCTCACTTATCAGAACTCTTCAATCTAACTTTGTTCTACTACTTAAAGCAATTAAAGATGACCTAAATCGATGGATGAATCTCCAAATATCTCTCTTTGGACAAATTGCCACAGTAAAAATGTCCATATTACCCAGAGTTAATTACTTATGTACAATGATTCCTTTCATTAAATAGTAAGATAAATAAATTATTTTGGAAAAATAAGAATCCTAAAATAAGTATCAACACTATAAAGAAAAGTAAGGATAAAGGAGGTTTAGGTGCACCTAATTTTTATTTTTACTGTCTTGCAGCACATACAATACATTTGCAAATGGATAAATGGAAATTACTCTAATAATCCAAAGTTACAATTAGAACAGTCAGCATGTAAAAATATTTAATTGCCTGATCTACCTTTACTGACACAATTAAACAACACACTTACAATAATAGGGTAATTCATACTACTTTACATACATGGTGGAATATAAATAAAATAACTCAAAATTAACCAACACAGCACCTCCTATCTCCCATATGGCATAATACAGATTTTACCATTAATACACTGCAAAAAAGGCCTATCTTACTTAGTATTTTTGTCTATCTTGTCTATCTATGTTAAGAGTAGAAATACCAAAATACAACTAAGCCAATATAAAATATTATGTAGAATTCATTTACGCAGTACAAAATTTTTAAAATGGGTTTGGCTGATTCTGACAAATGTATTCACTGCACACTCTATCTCCATGCACTTTGGTCCTGTCCATCAATTATTGGTGCTGTACTTGGTGATATCACATTCACCTAATCGAATAAGTGCTTCTCTGCCATTTACTTGTTAAAATGGTGAATTGATGTACTTGACATAAGTGTTTGTTTAGCACAAAGTATATTCTGGTTATCCCATTAAAAATAACATTCGAATTGGATTATTTTAGAGCTCTAATGTGCTGTGAAATGCTTAAAAATCCATTGAAAAGTGAATTTCTCTCTCAAAACCCTGAAATTGAAAATCTAATAATATCAACTATTTCTGCTACAACACCATGATTACAGTTAGAGTTGCGACTTCTGTTTTTCTGACTTATGTCAGCGCTGTTTATAACAAAATTCTGGGCAGATTTTAATGATTCTCACTAAATTTCATAGCAACCTTATTCATTCAGCGTCAAATTTAAATGCTTCTCACTGGATCTTGCAGCACTGTGCAATAACTGTGTCGCGAAATCAACTTTGGTTTCTGTGTAAAGCTGTAATCTCGGACCAGTTTGTTTGTGTTGCGGTGCAAGCTAATAAACAGTCTGCGCTACGCAGCTCTAACGAGTAGCGCATTTTAGTTTTACCCATCTCTGGCTTTTTGGGGGGCTTAACATTCTCAAAAACTCTTGAAAATGAACACACATTGGAATCATTGGAATCTGCGGTCATTAGGACACCGCAGAGGCTGGAACCCTAGCGTGGCACAGAGGCTCTACAGCCGCCTGGAACACAGTAAAAAAAAAACTTAATGAATATCTCACACATACTTGCACATATTCATATGAAATTTTGTATATTATAGATCTCACTGAGCCAAACATCTTTTGCACTGCCCGTCGGTTCCTACTAGGTTTTTTGTATCGCCACCAAACTCCGTCAGCATGACTTCAAGACACTGGGGATGCTGAATTGCTAAGGGATTTTTGATATCTCAAACAGTTAACGTGGCAAAAAAAAAAAAAAAAAAAATGATGGCAATAAATCAGAAACAGGAAGTGTCTAACAACTGACAACTAATCAATCTTCAGCAGTGTGTTTGTTGTATGATGCCAATCACATAGATGTGACTATTAGGAGTCAAAGTTATAATGCTACCAACTAGCAGCAGGAAGTGTGTCATTTTCAAAATACTTTGAAATCAGCCTCTTATTTTAAAGCTGGGATTCTTGAGGGATTCTGGATATTTAAATACTGTTGCCATAGAAACATGTCAAACTTGAATATTCTTTTCCAGTTGTTTTGAGGCACTTAACATGGTTAAAATTTCATGAAACTCAACACACACATCAGTATTAATGATAGCTAGACACAAGTAAAAAAAGTTAAGGGCGCCACCTTTTAACAAAACTATATTGTACATATATTGTTCTCATGAAGCCAAACAACTGCAGACGGAGAGCCAATGCCCGCCATGACCAACGAGCCAGTGCCAAGACGAAACCCCTGCATGCATGTGCCAGCAATGAAGTACACCATGGAGGATGACGCAGTGGAGAGCGAGGGCGTGGAGGAAAGCCCCTGTACCACCAAAGGTTGAGCTTAGAGGATTTACAGGTCCTTCTCAAAAAAATAGCATATTGTGATAAAGTTCATTATTTTCTGTAATGTACTGATAAACATTAGACTTTCATATATTTTAGATTCATTACACACAACTCGAAGTAGTTCAAGCCTTTTATTGTTTTAATATTGATGATTTTGGCATACAGCTCATGAAAACCCAAAATTCCTATCTCAAAAAATTAGCATATTTCATCCGACCAATAAAAGAAAAGTGTTTTTAATACAAAAAAGTCAACCTTCAAATAATTATGTTCAGTTATGCACTCAATACTTGGTCGGGAATCCTTTTGCAGAAATGACTGCTTCAATGCGGCGTGGCATGGAGGCAATCAGCCTGTGGCACTGCTGAGGTGTTATGGAGGCCCAGGATGCTTCGATAGCGGCCTTAAGCTCATCCAGAGTGTTGGGTCTTGCGTCTCTCAACTTTCTCTTCACAATATCCCACAGATTCTCTATAGGGTTCAGGTCAGGAGAGTTGGCAGGCCAATTGAGCACAGTAATACCATGGTCAGTAAACCATTTACCAGTGGTTTTGGCACTGTGAGCAGGTGCCAGGTCGTGCTGAAAAATAAAATCTTCATCTCCATAAAGCTTTTCAGCAGATGGAAGCATGAAGTGCTCCAAAATCTCCTGATAGCTAGCTGCATTGACCCTGCCTTTGATAAAACACAGTGGACCAACACCAGCAGCTGACATGGCACCCCAGACCATCACTGACTGTGGGTACTTGACACTGGACTTCAGGCATTTTGGCATTTCCCTCTCCCCAGTCTTCCTCCAGACTCTGGCACCTTGATTTCCGAATGACATGCAAAATTTGCTTTCATCCGAAAAAAGTACTTTGGACCACTGAGCAACAGTCCAGTGCTGCTTCTCTGTAGCCCAGGTCAGGCGTTTCTGCCGCCGTTTCTGGTTCAAAAGTGGCTTGACCTGGGGAATGCGGCACCTGTAGCCCATTTCCTGCACACGCCTGTACACGGTGGCTCTGGATGTTTCTACTCCAGACTCAGTCCACTGCTTCCGCAGGTCCCCCAAGGTCTGGAATCGGTCCTTCTCCACAATCTTCCTCAGGGTCCGGTCACCTCTTCTCGTTGTGCAGCGTTTTCTGCCACACTTTTTCCTTCCCACAGACCTCTTGCTTGAGGGTGTCAATGATGGCCTTCTGGACAGCAGTCAGGTCGGCAGTCTTACCCATGATTGCGGTTTTGAGTAATGAACCAGGCTGGGAGTTTTTAAAAGCTTCAGGAATCTTTTGCAGGTGTTTAGAGTTAATTAGTTGATTCAGATGATTAGGTTAATAGCTCGTTTAGAGAACCTTTTCATGATATGCTAATTTTTTGAGATAGGAATTTTGGGTTTTCATGAGCTGTATGCCAAAATCATCAATATTAAAACAATAAAAGGCTTGAACTACTTCGAATTGTGTGTAATGAATCTAAAATATATGAAAGTCTAATGTTTATCAGTACATTACAGAAAATAATGAACTTTATCACAATATGCTAATTTTTTGAGAAGGACCTGTAGATGCAGACACTTCTCCCTTCTGCTTCACCTTGGTCCTCTGTTGCTCCAGCTACACCTCCACCACTGCCTTCCAGAGCCCCACCTGTGGCCCGGACCTTTGTTTCTGTGTTTTCTGTGTTTCCCTGTTCTCCCTCCTTGTTTTAGTTCATTGACCTAATTCTGTCTCCCCTTGATTACATTAGTTAGTTCACCTGTGTCCTGTTAATTTAGTCATTAGTCCCTTACTTGTGTTGTCCCTTACTTTACTGTATTGATGTACACTTCGTTGGATGCTTTGCCTCGCCTGTTGGTCTGTTCCTGGATTTTCTCTTTGTTCCTCTGTGGATTATTAAAGACTGTGTTTTTGGTTATCCCTGTGTCATGCCCTTCATCTTCTGTCTGCTAGTGTGACAGTATGTATGTACAGATAACATTTATCAGTCCTTACTTTCTAGATCAAACAAATATTTACCTTGAGCTGCTCTTTAACCTCATTGTCTTAGTTCAAAAGGTCAAAGGCTGAACTAATGTTTATGCTGTTTCTCCATGCCTAAGGTAATAATTTATTTACACAGAACTAATGTTGTCTTGTCCATTATGACAGTGGTTCACTGCAGAGGCCAAATAAAACTTTAAACTGATTTGTAGTGTCCAATGTCTTCTAAATTGTACATACAATGTCACATTAAGTCATTAATGTATCATCTAATGTTTATTGTTTGTATATTTAGAAAAACATGTTTCATATTGTAAAGTAATACTGTGTACTTAACAAGGGCCCCTAATTGTTAAATATATGTATTAGATTGTAAGAGGAGTTTGCAAAACATTAGATTTGATAATTTGTAATATAAATTACTTGGTTTGTCTAAGCGATTTAAATTCTGTAGATTTATTGTTAAAAGATATAACACTTTTCTGCTTACCTACAATCGCTTAATCTGGATTGGCTGATTCCATGAAAAGTTAGCATAAATCACAAAACCACAGTCAAGAAAGGTTGACATTTTTATTCTGTTGTCTAACTGTTATTTTTTTTTTCTTTTTTATCCAGTGCTGTTTTGCTTAACGGAGTACTACATTGTATAGGGTGTAGTTAATTCACTTCCAACATCCAGCGAAAAGCTGAAAGATGATATCAGCTGCTTTATAGATGAATTTAACTCATTCCATAATTGGTGGACTTCATACAGTTATTGGATATGGAATTTTAATCAACAATGAACTGATTTCAGCTGAATAATGACTGTTTAATATTATCTTTTTACAGCAGAATTTAATTTTTTGCACCAAATCATTCTCTTATTTTTATTTTTTATTTTTTCTATAACTGTAAAGAGTCTTTGAAACCATCTTTATTGAATGAAGTGCTAAAAAGGTGACTTGACCGCTATTTTCTATTGAATCAGTGTTCACACTGGCCACTGAGTACAAGAGAGGTGAGGGGGTGGAAAGAGATTATCTGTTCAAGAATGCAAGCCAATGGCAAAACTTTTGTGCTGAATGCAGACTTTGTCTATGCTGCATTTCAGGCATGAGGCGTTAGGAAAATAAATACATTTATATGACTGGGATTTGACAATTACAAAAACAAAACAACAGCGAAATTGATGAAATATGCCATTTAATAATGTTTAGTGAGCCTAGTGAGTACAAATATATGATATTTGTATTTGTATCTATGTTAAGTGCTTTATATAGTCTTCGAGATATGTGGATATTTTTCTTTACTGACAAAAATAAATAAAATAAATAATTATCACTATAATGTTAGAATTTGTTTTACATTTGTCAACAACGACAGATTTTACTTTGCTTTGTACTTCAGAAGCAAAAAATTCAATATTTTAAGTCCTAATACCACGATTCGACATATGTCCACTATTTCCAACATTATCATATCAATCACACTTTTCCTAACATTTAATCTTTAACCTTTTAAAAAGCTGACGAAACACAGGTCTGATGTGTATCTTCCAGCCTTAACACGTCATCATATGTCTCGGCCAATGAAAATGTAGGCGTGAGCGTGTTCGCGCGTCCGATTGGCCAAAAGTTTCTGTTTCAACACAGACGCGATATAAATATCAACACTGACGTTGTAAGCGTGAAAAAGAAACTCAAAGAAGAAAAGAGATTAATTCAGGTCCGGAAGACGAATCGTTCACGTGGTGTGGCAATTCAGTATGGTGGACAGTGTTTACCGTACACGGTCTCTCGGTGTAGGTGCAGTTGGTCTTCCTGATCAGTATGCAGACGGTAAAGCAGCGAAAGTGTGGCAGCTGTATATCGGAGACACTCGGAGCAGGACAGAGGAGTACAAGAGCTGGGTGCTGTCCCTGCTGAGAAAACATGGGGTTCAGAAGGTACTGGATGTAGCCTGCGGAACAGGGTATGACCTAAATTAAATAATAAACGATAATAACGTAATATTTTTCAAATTTTATGGATGCACAAATAATTTAGCCTTATGGAGTTTAGTCAAGACTGGTTGCGTTGTGGTTTACCTAACGCCACCTCTCAGAAATCTGAGTCATGTGGTTGGACAAGCTGAAGGCATTTGTTGGCTGAATTGCCAACAAAAGGTCTATGTTGCAGCCAGAGTCATGTCTGCATGTGTTAATTATTGTGATTGCGATTGGCAGTGGCGTGTATAGATATATATATATATATATATACTTTTGAATTTAAAGTGCAGTTAATGGTTAGAAAGATGATTCTAATATAAACGTTTACATTTTACTGCCAAAACCTGTGTAATACCAACAAAAAATATATTTTTTAAATGTTTTATTAGTACAGCATAAAGAGGTAATAAGACGTACCCCTGCAATAAATAAATAATAACAAAATAAAATACAAATCAATAAATAAAAAATGGATTACATGGTGGTGAGGTAGTTACAGTTCAGATTTTTGTACAATATATGACCCACTTGAACATCTGCTCTCTGCCAATGAAACATGGACACACTAACTTGTCTAATAATATCTGCTGCTGCTGGCCAGTCCTGGGAAGTAGCTGTATTTGGGGGAGTGTCTTTTTGTACAATTGTTAACTCAACCTGCAAGACCTGCTTTCCATTTGGATGAACTCCAACCCAGACATTTTGTTCTCTACACAGGGATGTCTATAGCAGATATTTAACCACATATCAACTGAAACTGCAAATTATGTTTAAAATGGCATGAAATTGACTTTTCTTCTCTAATGTGATATCCAAGTGAAACATCTTCTAATACAAGAAATTGAATAAACAGGACTTCATCCATTGAGCAGTGATTGAATTGAAGAAAGATGTTTTGCAAACTAAATGGAGGCAAATCTAAATGCAAGTTAGCAGTTAGATGTGGAGTGAGAAGTTGCTGGAGGTGAGGGATTGAAACTCATCTGGCTATTGGACAACCTTATTTCACAGGTTTCACACTAGGTTAACACATCAGAGAAGAAATGTTGTTACTAGGGGGATACAAACATCTGATTTACTCTGTGAGAATTAATGGAACAGTTTCTCTACTACACATACACTCATGGTGTTTTTAGCATTTGCTGTGTCACTATATAAGGACGTGAACATCATCTCCAGAGCTGCTCTGAGAGTCACCTCACCACCATTTTATTTGATAAAACAATTCTCAAAAAGATTCAACCTTCATTTGTGTGTTTCTCAAAAGTAGAAGTCACCATAGTTGGTTCTGTAGAGGTGAACAGGAAAGTACATGCAATATTTTTTTTTGCGTATAAAAACGTGTACAGACAGGATCTACGATGCTGGTTATCTTTGAAACACATCAACACAGTCTGTGAAAAGAGTCTAGTGATAAACTTTTCTTGTAAAAATTGTAAGTTGGTAAAGTGGTTCACTGTTAATTCAATACTCATTGAGTAACTAAGCATCTAGTGGCTAAACCAAGGCATTACATATGAATATTATTTTAAATGGGCATTATTTCATCATAATTATTGCAGAAATTGCTGTAACCCAAGTAAGGAATGTAGGTTAAACTCAGGAAAAAAAAAAAAAAAAACATATAATATATGTTCTTTTAATATTTTATTGACAAAAGAATCCTGAAAAAAAAAAAAAATAAATAAAATAAATATATATATTAAGCAGTCTGGAGTAATGATGCTAAACATTTAGCTTTGTATCACAGGAATAAATTATTAATATTTTAGAATATACATTTACATAGAAAAGTTATTTTAAATCGAAATAGCGAAATGCAGCCTTGATGAGCATAATAAATTTTTTCTTTTCTTTAAAAACCATTAAATCTTACTGATCCCAAACTTTTGAGTGATAGTGTGTTGCAGTTGCAAATGTTTTGGTACTCACATGTTTTATTTATTTATTTTTTTGTTTGTTTGTATCTGATAGAATTCCGTACAGAACTCAAAAAATGCACTGGACAAAATTATGGGCACCCTTAACCTAATATTTGGTAACAACCCCTTGGTTCCACCTCTTTAATGGAATTTTTTAACCACTCTTCTTTTGCAAACCGCTCCAGGTCGTTTAGATTTGAAGGATGCCTTCTCCCAACTGTGGTTTTGAGATCTCTCCACAGGTGTTCTATGGGATTCAGATCTGGACTCATTGCTGGCCATTTGAGAACTCTTCAGCATTTTGTTTGTAACCATTTCTGAGTGCTTCTTGAAGTGTGTTTCAAGTCATTGCCCTGCTGAAAGACCAATGACCTATGGTGGAAACGCAGCTTTCTGACACTGGCCACTATGTTGCGCCCCAAAATTCACACAGTATTTGCACAGCCTTTGTTTTAATTTTTCATTAATTTTGCTCTTCTGTCCACGTCCAGGGAGGTTAGCTACAGTGCAGTGGGCCTTAAACCTCTTGATGATATTGCTCACAGTGGACACAGGAACATTAAGATCTCTGGAGATGGACTTGTAGCCTTAAGATTACCCATGTTTTTCCACATTTTTTCTCTCAAATACACAAACTCTTTACACTTCTTTCTTTTCTCCATTCTCAGTGTGACACCCAACACAAAGGTTGAGTCAAGTTTTCTCCATTTTAACTGGATACAAGTGTGATTACTATATTGCCCACACCTCTTACTTGTCACAGGTGTGTCTAAATACAAATTACAGAAGCATCACATGCTTGAAAACCAATTATTAACCAATTATTGCCAATAATTTTGTCCACAGAGTTCTGTATGAAATTTGATCAAGTTTGACTTTTCTTCTCTGTTTTTTTGTGGTGTTCTAGTGCCAACAAAAACAATAAGCAACTGAATACCACAACATGTGCAACTAGAACAATTTTCTGAGAGAAGTGTTGCATTTTCTGACAGAATTGCAAGGGTGCCGATATGTTTGGCCATGACTGTATACGTGTATATATATGAAGAGTTAAGATGCAAAACCCCCTAAAAGCCATCTCAGTCAAAAATGGGATAATGATACTGAGTGAATGCTCTTGACACATATTATACGTCCATCAAATAGCTTTACTTTAAACTCCATAAATCCTAGCCTCAGCCCAATCAGAAGTTCCAGTACTTAGGTTTAAATCTATACAATGGAGCCTACTAAAAATGCATTTTTTAAAGAAAGACGTCAGATGGATTTAGAGGCTTTTGCATCTTAACTCTTTATATGTATGTTTTTTATTTTTGTTTTTTAGGGTGGATTCCATCATGTTGGTAGAAGAGGGATTCAGTGTGGTTAGTGTGGATGCCAGTGACAAAATGCTCAAATATGCTCTTAAAGAGAGATGGGAGAGGAGAAAAGAGCCCGCCTTCGATAACTGGGGTAAGGGGAGATCACTGTTTTGAGTGGGTGACTTTACTGTTATGTGAGAATCAGCTAGCTGTTTTTTCATGGCCTGTTTTTTTTTTTATTTCAGTAATTGAGGAGGCCAACTGGCTAACATTACCAGAAGATGTTAAAAAACCTGGAGATGGGTTTGATGCAGTTATCTGTCTAGGCAATTCATTTGCTCATTTGCCAGACTTCAAAGGTAAGAATACCAAAGCAAAATATGTTATTTATTTATTTTTTAATATATATTTTTTTTTATATTATTACAGATTTATCAATTTAAGTATTTTCTCATATCTTACAGGGGACCAGAGTGATCAGAAGCTTGCCTTACAAAACATAGCCAGCATGGTGAAACCTGGAGGGATCCTAATTATTGACCACCGTAACTATGATTACATCCTTGAGACTGGCCAGGCACCCCAAGGAAAGAATATTTACTATAAGGTAGCTAAAGAACCACAGAGGTGTGCTGACCTAATTTTCAATAAAACAGGAAGTTAAGGCAACATATATTGCGTGGATGTTCCCCTATTTTAAAAATAGCCAAAAGTGTTTTGTTTACGTCACAGACACAGGTTTATACAAATTTAAGTTTGATATATTACTTCTGTAGACACCTGTTTACATTGAGAAGTAAATTCCATGTAAAGCGTGTTAATCTTATTTTGCAATATTGGATTGAAAGATCAGAAAAAGCCAATAAATACACCCTCTCACATAGACCCTCCCTTCAACAAAATCAGGAATGTGGTTGGAAGCGAGCAAAAGAGACTGATTAAAACATGAGTAAACGGGAGTGTCTCTCCCTTGTCTAATTGTGATCTCTTTTCCTCATAATTCCTGTTTATAATGAAGAGGATGTCTAACCATTTGCAGTGTTTGACCTAACAAGAATTTGTGGGTTGAATACATTTTGTGGTCTGTGCCGACTCGCGCATATGATCCCCTCTGCAATATCGTGTCTGTGGACTGGAGCACACTGTGCGTGCTATTGAGGTTTGCGTGACTTCATTTACCCCACTTATAGCTTATACAGCCAGGTCCATAAATATTGGGACATCGACACAATTCTTACATTTTTGTCTCTATACACCACCACAATGGATTTCAAATGAAACGATCAAGATGTGCTTTAACTGCAGACTGTCAGCTGTAATTTGAGGGTATTTACATCCAAATCAGGTGAACGGTGTAGGAATTACAACAGTTTGCATATGTGCCTCCCACTTGTTAAGGGTCCTAAAGTAATGGGACAATTGGCTTCTCAGCTGTTCCGTGGTCAGGTGTGTGTGTGTTATTCCCTCATTATCCCAATTGCAGTGAGCAGATAAAAGGTCCAGAGTTCATTTCAAGTGTGCTATTTGCATTTGGAATCTGTTGCTTTCAACTCTCAAGATGAGATCCAAAGAGCTGTCACTATCAGTGAAGCAAGCCATCATTAGGCTGAAAAAACAAAACAAACCCATCAGAGAGATAGCAAAAACATTAGGCGTGGCCAAAACAACTGTTTGGAACATTCTTAAAAAGAAGGAACACACCGGTGAGCTCAGCAACACCAAAAGACCCGGAAGACCACGGAAAACAACTGTGGTGGATGACTGAAGAATTCTTTCCCTGGTGAAGAAAACACCCTTCACAACAGTTGGCCAGATCAAGAACACTCTCCAAGAGGTAGGTGTATGTGTGTCAAAGTGAAAAATCAAGAGAAGACTTCACCAGAGTGAATACAGAGGGTTCACCACAAGATGTAAACCATTGGTGAGCCTCAAAAACAGGAAGGCCAGATTCCGACATCTAAAAAAGTTCTGGAACAACATCCTATGGACAGATGAGACCAATATCAACTTGTGCCAGAGTGATGGGAAGAGAAGAGTATGGAGAAGGAAAGGAACTGCATACCACCTCATCAGTGAAGCATGGTGGTGCTAGTGTCATGGCGTGGGCATGTATGGCTGCCAATGGAACTAGTTCTCTTGTATTTATTGATGATGTGACTGCTGACAAATGCAGCAGTCACAGAAAGAAGTGGACTGTTATGCAATGGCCAAGTCAATCACCTGACCTGAATCCGATTGAGCATGCATTTCACTTGCTGAAGACAAAACTGAAGGGAAAATGCCCCAAGAACAAGCAGGAACTGAAGACGGTTGCAGTAGAGGCCTGGCAGAGCATCACCAGGGATGAAACCCAGCGTCTGGTGATGTCTATGCGTTCCAGACTTCAGGCTGTAATTGACTGCAAAGGATTTGCAACCAAGTATTAAAAAGTGAAAGTTTGATTTATGATTATTTATTCTGTCCCATTACTTTTGGTCCCTTAACAATTCCTACATCGTTCACCTGATTTGGATGTAAATGCCCTCAAATTGAAGCTGACAGTCTGCAGTTAATGCACATCTTGTTTCATCTTAGTTTCATTTGAAATCCACTGTGGTGGTGAATAGAGCCAAAAATGTTAGAATTGTGTCGATGTCCTAATATTTATGGACCTGACTATAGTTATCTTTAAGACTAACATATTCATACTAAAACACTTCAGCTTTTTTTTTTTCCTTCGGGACTTAAAGAATGTAGCTGTGTACTTGGGCCCACAGCTCACTTCGTTGTGTTTTAAGAATAGCCTATAGACTATAATTGTGCATGGCTTTTGTCTGAAGTCATGCATCCACTTGGTTCTTTGTATTCAGGATTTTACATCAGGGCTTAGCTGCAAAAATGTAAAAACAAGAGACATTGAGATAAATATTTTGTCAGCATTACCTACCTAAACATGAAAATAATTAAAGTTGCAGTAAAATAATTCCTGAGAAACTGTTGAAAATTGAAATCAACACGCAAACAAATTATTCTGTGAATATGTGCTAGCTGTCTGTTTTGTGTGATGAAAAAAAAAAAGTGTTTTTTTAAGGCTGTTGAACTAAAAGGCTGTTTAGTTGACAATCTCTTGATTTGTGTTTATGTGAAAGTCCAATAATTATAATGAAATATGAAAAAAAAAAAAAAGTACTGCTTGTTTTTCAGAGTGACCTGAAACAGGACATCTCCACCTCAGTGCTGTGGGTTAATAGCAAGCCCCACATGATCACACTGGACTACACTCTGGAACTGCTTCAGCCAGAGGACATTCAGACTCCGCCTGATACAAGGTACTGTGACCTGAGCTTCTAGTGGGGTCAGCTTTTGAGTAGTGATCTGGATTTAATTATAGTTTACTCTATAGATTATTAATTATAACATGGATGTTGTTACAAAAAATCAGGAGGGGGCAAACACTTTTTAACTGTTTCATCTATCTATCTTTTAAGAAGATCTACAATTTATCAGGGGGTCAGTATCAAACATAGCTGTCAGTATCAAGTGTGACCACTAGACTACAGTGCATTTCATCCTTATGGACTACACGTCTGTTTTTGTTTTAAAGAGCTAGTTCACCCAAAAATGAAAATGATGTCATTAATAACTCACTCTCATGTCGTTCCAAACCATAAGACCTTTGTTCCAAATTAAATCCAAGAGCTGTTGAATTGTTACTATTTTACATGAAATAAGTGGTGTGTGTGTGTGTGTGTGTGTGTGTGTGTGTGTGTGTGTGTGTGTGTGTGTGGTTGGTTATAAATGTTACATCCATGATGTTCTTAAAGTGTTTTCTTTTCTGTCCTGCAGTAAATTCCGCCTGTCATACTACCCCCATCGCTTGGACAGTTTTAAGGAGATTTTAGGAGCATCCTTTTTTGGAAAATGCGAGCACAATGTATATGGAGACTTCAAGCAATACACCCCAGGGCAAGGAGAGGTGCCCTGTTATTTCATTCATGTGGTTAAAAAGACTACTTAAAGCCACATGCGTTCTGTCATTTTATTTCATCTTCAAATGGAAAAATTATTGTGGAAGTTGCTCTGTGCAAATAACTTGACTGGGGTTTGCATGACAATACAACTTTTAGGTGGTGGATTTCATACATTTGTATCTCATTTGAATTGGTAAGAGGCCTACATTCTCTTCTTGTAATAATTTTCCTCATTCTTAATTTTAATTTTTTCTTTTTATTTACTCTTTCATTTTACACTTTCTTAAGCAAGTAGCATTTTACATGTACATTGTGCTTTACATAACACTGCTAAGAGCATGAGTACACCAAGCACACAAAATATGTTTTTGTGTTCCACTGTGCTGCTTCATTTTTTTGTTTTGTTTTTTTTGCTCTGTAAACATGCACTAGACAGATGTCTTTGTCCATTGACCCACATTTCAGATTACCAAAGTCAAAATAAAAATAAATGCATTAACAACTCCTTTATCACCCCTGAATATTAAAGCATTGTGGAATACGCTATGTATTATAAACGGATAAGTAATATAACAATGGTTATGACACAAGTCTGCAGGTATATCCATGCTATTCAGAATAGCAGAACTAATCGCACTAATAAGCACTAATAGATCACTAATTTTTCTAAAGTAAAACGGTCCAACAGCGACATCAGCAGATAAAATTTCAGTAGAAGTCTGCATCTCTCTTGCCTGTCCTAAGACCATTTAGTTTTAACAGACCTCCTAAAGTGTGCGGTGAGTTTGGTGGAAGGTAACAGAGAATGAATGGGGGAAAGTCATGTCCCCCAAAGGCAGTGCCTTCATCATGATATGATTGGATATTACTGGTTATGATCAGCTATTCATACGATAAATCAAATGAGAAGACTAATAAAAAAGTAACTTTATAATAGTTTCAATAAAATATATTTTGTTTAAATTGCTAAAACTTCGAGTTATTCTTTTGAAATAAAAGTGAAATGCTACTTACTCTTAGATGACAATATCCAATGAAAATTCTTATTTGGCCCATATATTTGAATCTGTTAATCTGTGATTCCTAAGAACAGTGAATATCCACAACTGTGCGGTGACTGACCGCTACCAAAACATTAGATTCATCCGCGCTGGAGCCGTGCCGGAGCACAACCCATGCATTGAAGATAATTTTGCAATTAACTGCAATTGCAGGTGTTCAGACATAGATGGCGACAAAGAGGCAAAACTTACGGACTGCAGCTTTAATGTAAAAATACAATATAGATATTTATTCTGGTAGTGTAAGTAATGGTTATTTAACCAATAAAATGTGACTGGGAAATTAATTACATTTAATAAAAAAAACAAAAAAAACAACTTGATTTCATTTAGGCCTAACACACGAGGAGAGTTGGTCGAGCTGACCAGTGAGGTGAGAAAAACAAGTAGTTGGCAAAATATTTAGTTTCAAAACGAAGTACGAAAGCGCCTACTTTAAAAATATTTTAGACTTTTGATGCTAATTTTTGAAACGTCTACCATTTGCTTATCTCCAGTGTTTTATATTTAAACTTTGTGTAAATTATGTGTTATTTTATATTAGGCCTATAGCCTGTATTTGTATTTGTTTTATTAATACATTAATCATTCTATGTTTAATATAAGTGAGCTTGCCGTACTGTTTTGTTGTTGTCAATTCAATCAATTGACTTCAAATTGGCACTAATTCAAAAGTGAAAGTAAAATGCGCAGAGGCATTTACAAGCTATAAAAGGCTTTTAAAAGCGAATAAAACAAGGAAAATTCTAACAAACTATCTCAACGTCACAACCCTCTTGGAGTATTTTGTTTTTCTTTGGGAGTGGGAGGGGCAGACATCAATTTACGCAATTAGTTTGAGCTGCCTTGTAGAGTACAGAGGCACTGAAAACAATATATAACACACAATATTTACACACTGTAAGCTCTTTTATTTTCCAAATGTAATAAGATTAGTCGAACAAATTGAATCGTTTGGTTAGTTCCGAATGCCTCATACCACGCCGGAGACCCGGGTTCGAGACCCGCTTGGAGGGGTGCGAGTAGGACCTGGATGGAGGGGTTACATTGGTGCCATGACCCCGTATGGGAGTGAGGTTTAGGGGGTGAGTGTAACTGAGGCCAGCGGTAGGTGCTGTGCAGGTAAACCTCACTCCCCTGACCTCAAGAGGTGCACTAGTGACAACACTAGTAGCTGCAGTCTTTAGCCTCCTCGCAAGGGCCAGCCGCAGATAGGTGTAGAAGCTGACTAGCCAATAGGAACGAAGGGGAGGTGGGCCGAATAAATTACACACAATTAGAGGTTCGAATCCCGCTTCGGCCACAAATACCACAAGATGAATTTGCAATTGCTTTTCATCTAGATACAATTTAAGAACAATTTACATATAATAAACAAACTTTGTGTGCAAAGATAAAATAAAACTTGTAATAATTGTTCTTGTGTAGGATGTACAAAAATCGATCTTAATAAACATTTACATTATAATTGGGTATAGTTATCCTTAATACAGAAAATATTTGAATGTGAATAACTGAAAATAACATTTTGATAATGTTTTAGACTTATTTTGTTAGACATTCACTTTATATTTGTATAACTATGCACAGAAAACACCTCGGGTTACTGACGTAACCCATGTTCTCTGAGTAGGGAACGAGACGCTGCGTTGATGCTTAAGCTTTGGGAACGCCTCCTGGTGTGACGATTGTCTGAAGCCCATATAGAATCACGCCAATTCATTGGCTGATGGCGCGAGACACCGCCCTATGTCGCACATCATAGACATACCCCTCTTACCCCTCAGATTTTCCTGGCGAAGAAGCAGGACAGCGTGAGGAGCTTGGCAGCGAACACAGTGTCTCGTTCCCCACTCAGAGAACATGGGTTACGTCAGTAACCCGAGACGTTCTCTTTCATAGGTTCACTCAACGCTGTGTTGATGCTTACGCTTTGGGAACAGTATACCAAACACGCCAAGCTAGCGCACTGCCAGATCTGGCCCAAAATCAGACCAGAATAAAACATACAGTTGGCTCAAGCAGAAAGAGCCTGGGAGCCAGGGGCTGTATTGACATCAAGGTTATAGAACCTGACAAATGTATGGGGAGAGGACCAACCTGCCGCCATACAGATGTCCTCCAGGGGAACTCCTCTAAACAAGGCTTGGAAGGAAGCCACCCCCCTAGTGGAATGAGCTCTGACGACTAGAGGTGAAGGCAGGCCGCGCACCTCATAGGCCATCGAAATAGCGTCCCTAACCCAGTGGGATGTTGTATGCTTTGATGCCGCTAGCCCTCTGCGGCAAGCACCAAAACACACAAACAACTGCAAGGACTTGCACCACTGACTGGAACGATCCACATACATCTTCAGGGCTCTGACCGGGCAGAGCAGATGAAGATTATCACCCTCACTCGAAGAGGAGGGAGAAAAAGCCTGTAGCACTACCACCTGCGAGCGGAAAGAGGCCGAGAGAACTTTGGTGACATAACCCGGTCTGGTTCTCAAGAAAACCTTGACCAGGCCGTGGGCAAAGTCAATACAGGACCCGCTAACAGAAAGGGCCTGCAAGTCCCCCACATGCTTCAAAGAGGCCAACGCCAACAGAAGAGAAACCTTCAGTGTCAGAATCCTCTCGGAGGCTGACTCCAGTGGCTCGAAGGGAGGCTCTGTCAGCCCTTTCAAGACAATAATTATTAATTAGTTTCCTGTGTTTTTGAGGCACTTAACATGCTTAGAATTCCATGAAACGCAACACACATATCATCATTAATGATAGTCATACACTGGCAAAAGCGCATAAATGGGCGTGGAGGAGGCACTCTATAGCGCCACCTTTTGACAATATTTGGGGGCTTGTTTTTCCTACAGTCACCAAACTCGGTACATATATTGTTCACTTCAATCCGGACATATTTCTAATTTACATCCATTAGCTGTGACCAACAGGAAGTCAGCTATTTTGGTTTGAATGTGGATTTTTGGAAAAATCAGACTGTGGAATTTTAAACACTGCTCTCAGGAAAACCAACAAATTCACACTAAACTTTTTCTGCATGATGTCAAGATACTGAAGATGCTAAATTGCGAGCGGATTTGGGATATCTGGAACGGTGTTGACGTGGTGATTTATTAAAGTAAAAAAAAAACAACATAATTTTATTATATCTTTAAAATGCAGCATTCAAATGCTTTCAAACTTTTTTCATACAGAGAACTAGTCATTCTCAATACTTATGCAAGAATTCAATCAAATCCAAGGTTCTATGAATTAAAGAAAATTAAAAAACAAGTAGAAACTCTGCCCCTGTGTTTGTGTGTTTCATCTAGGTGCCTGTGTGACTGTTAGAGTGAATGTGAGTGTGGAGAGGGGGATGGGTGGCAAGAGAGAGCAAGAGAGAGTCTGAGTGGGAGACAATCTTAGCCTACATCTCCATCCAGTGGTCATCCTGGGTATTATAGTCTTCATTTATGTGTAAAACCAGAAGGAGGACAGAGAGAAGGATGCAGAAAGAAAATAGAATTAAAATTATGCCTTACAAAAAAATAACCATATAGTTTAAAATGAAATATTTCACATATTAATGAATACATTTCCCCTGTTATCTTTTAACCCATCAGAAAGAAAAGTACTTTCACAGAATCAATTGATATGTACTGTACTGTCAGTATTCTGGTATATAATGATTGTAGAAATGCTTACAGAGTATTAAAATATTTATTTAAAAAATCTTCTAAAGAAAAAATTATTTAAAGTTTTATATATATTATACACTCTTTCACTGATAATATGAGAAATGTTTTAAATCTGACCGTTTATTACTCAGTTTATTTAATTAGAATAAGAAACAAATATATAAAGTAAGTTAATATGATTTTATATAATTCACATTTCACAAATGCCTTTAGATCATTAATATATATATATATATATATATATATATATATATATAGTTTCTTATTGCATTTTTTAAAAAAATGTTTCTTATAGAAAACTAGTCCTCTGGTGTGACATCTTTTCCTGTGGAGTGACACTACAAGCACATCATAGGATGATTCAGCCTTTTATATTAATTAATGATCTTGCTGTTCCATGCTAACCTGTCATTAGCGGTTATCAAAAGACTTTTCCATATTTTTTTAATAATGATAGATGCACACATCTTTTAATTTCTTTAAAGATGTATATGAAGAGTTCAGATGTAAACCCCCCTAAAAGCCATCTCAGTCAAACATTAGATAAATGAGTGAATTCTCTTGACACACATTATACATCCATCAAATACTTTCACTTCAAACTCACTAAAATCCCAGCCTCAGCCTAATCAGAAGTACCATGATGTACATAGAAACCTATACATCGGTGCCTGACAAAAATGCATTTTTTTTAAGAAATATGTCAGATGGATGTAGTGGCTTTTGCATCTGAACTCTTCATATATTGTTACTTTCTTACTGTGTCTATGTGTGTTTAATTCTCTTGATGTTTACATTTACATTTACATTTAGTCATTTAGCAGACGCTTTTATCCAAAGCGACTTACAATAGAAGCAATCAGAGCAACAAGAGAGCGACAGTGTATAAGTGCTGTGGCAAATTTCAGTTAGATAAACACGATAAGTCTTGCAAGGGTTTTTTTTTTTTTTTTTTTTTAATTAAATATAGAAAACTGAAAAGAGTAGGAAAGTGCTAGTGTCAATTGGTCAAGTTCTGCCGAAAAAGATGGGTTTTCAGACGTTTTTTGAAGATGGCCAATGACTCAGCTGATCGAACTGAGATGGGTAGGTCATTCCACCAGCTGGGAACAGTCCACAAAAAGGTATGTGAAAGTGATTTTGAGCCTCTTTGGGATGGCACCACAAGGCGTCGTTCATTTCCAGAACGCAAGCTTCTGGAGGGGACATAAGGTTGGATTAGACAGTTTAGGTATTGTGGTGCAGTGCCAGTGGTTGTCTTGTAGGCAAGCACCAGTACCTTGAATTTGATGCGAGCAGCTACTGTCAGCCAGTGCAGTCTGATGAAGAGAGGTGTGACATGGGCTTTCTTCGGCTCATTAAAGACCACTCTTGCTGCTGCATTCTGAATCATCTGCAAAGGCTTGGAAGTGCATGCAGGAAGGCCCGCCAAGAGTGCATTACAATAGTCCAGTCTGGAGAGGACAAGAGCTTGGACAAGAAGTTGTGTAGCCTGCTCTGATAGGAAGAATCGGATCTTCCTAATGTTGTACAAGGCAAATCTGCAGGATCGAGCTGTAGCAGCAACATGGTCTGTGAAGGTTAACTGGTTGTCCATCACAACTCCAAGATTCCTGGCTGTCCTAGAGGAAGTTATGGTTGATGAATTTAGCTGTATAGAGAAGTTGTGATGAAGCACGGGGTTGGCTGAGATCACAATCAGTTCAGTCTTAGCAAGGTTGAGCTGAAGATGGTGTTCTTTCATCCAGCCAGAGATGTTGGTCAGACAAGCTGTGATGCGAGCAGGAACCGTGGGGTCATCTGGATGGAAGGAGAAGTAGAGTTGCGTGTCATCAGCATAGCAGTGATAGGAAAAAGCATGCTTCCGAATGACAGAACTCAACGATGACATGTAGATGGAGAAGAGCAGTGGTCCAAGCACTGAGCCCTGAGGAACTCCAGTAGCAAGAAGTTGTGACTCAGAAACTTCACTCCTCCAAGCCACCTTGAAGGACCTACCTGAGAGGTAAGACTTGAACCATTGGAGTACGGTTCCTGAGATGCCCATCTTCATGAGGGTGGACAGGAGGATCTGGTGGTTGACTGTGTCAAATGCAGCAGACAGATCCAGTAAAATGAGTACTGAGGATTTGGATGCTGCTCTTGCCAATCTTAGGGCTTCAGTGACTGAGAGCAGGGCAGTCTCAGTTGAGTGGCCACTTTTGAAGCCAGACTGGTTTATGTCCAGGAGATGGTTCTGTGCAAGAAAGATAGCGAGTTGGTTGAATACTACTCGCTCAAGTGTCTTAGCGATGAATGGGAGAAGGGATACTGGTCTGTAGTTTTCTAAAAGTGCTGGATTTAGAGCGGGTTTCTTAAGCAATGGTATGACCCGAGCCTGCTTAAATGCTGTAGGAAATGTGCCAGTGTGGAGCGAGGTGTTTATGATGTGAGTAAGTGCTGGTATAACAGAGGTAGAAATGGCTTGGAGAATGTGAGTGGGGATAGGATCAAGCGGACAGGTAGTAGGATGATTGGAAATAATAAGTTTGGAGACGTCAGTCTCCATGAGTGGAGAGAAAGAGGAGAGAGTGTGAGTATTTGCTGTTGTGAAATTTGTATCAGTACGTGGTGTGGAAAATTGGTCGCTAATTGTTCTAGTCTTATTAATGAAAAATGTTGCAAAGTCATCAGCTGTAAGAGTTGATGTAGGAGGGGGAGGAGGAGGACAAAGGAGAGAGAATGTTTTAAAAAGTGTGCGAGAATCGGGACAATTATTAATTTTGTTGTGGTAGTATGTTGATTTAGCAGTGGAGACATCTGCAGAGAATGAAGAGAGGAGTGACTGATACGCACTAAGGTCATTAGGGTTGTGTGATTTGCGCCACTTCCGCTCTGCAGCCCTGAGTCTAGAACGATGTTCACGGAGAACATCGGACAGCCAGGGAGCAGAGGGTGTGGTGCGTGCTGGTCTAGATAAGAGGGGGCAGAAGTTGTCTAGACAGGCTGATAAAGTGGAGCAAAGAGTATCAGTAGCAGTGTTAGTGTCCAGTGCTGAGAACTGAGAGGGTGGAGGAAGTGCGGATGAAACCATAGACGATAGACAGGAGGTAGAAAGTGTGCGTAGATTATGCCTAAAGGTGACTTGCGGTGGAGTGCGTGTTGTGTCTGTAGCCAATGTGAGGTCAGAGGTGATAAGGAAGTGGTCTGAAGTGTGCAGCGGAGTAACTAGAGTGTTGGCAGTTAAACAGTAGCGAGTATAGATAAGGTCCAATTGGTTACCTGATTTGTGAGTAGCTGTGGTAGATACTCGCATGAGGTCAAATGAAGTAAGAAGAGTATTGAAGTCTGTAGCTTGGAGTTTTTCTAGATGGATGTTGAAGTCTCCAAGTAGTACCAGAGGAGTACCATCCTCCGGGAAGTGTGAGAGTAGCATGTCCAACTCCTCCAAGAAGTTACCAAGTTGACCTGGTGGACGATAAACAACTACAAGGTGGATTTTAACAGGGTGGATAACAGTAATTGCATGGGATTCAAATGATGTGTTGTTGGTGAAAGATGATAGAGGACTGAATTTCCAATCATTTGAAATGAGTAGACCAGTACCTCCACCCCTCCCAGTTTGGCGAGGGGTGTGTGAAAAAGTGTACATATTGGATAGGGCAGCCGGAGTGGCCGTGTCCTCAGGTTTAATCCAAGTCTCAGTTAGGGCCAAAAAGCTGAGACATGAATGATTAGTAATTGAGGAAATAAATTCAGCTTTATTTACTGCAGACTGGCAGTTCCAGAGCCCAATTGAAACAGAGATTGAATTAGATGTAGAGGATATAGAGACATTGCGCAGATTATTAGGGTTGCGCTGCCTCCAGTGTAAAGTGCGTGAGTTGCGAGTGTTAGTAGTAATAGTAGGGATTTGTAAACACATAGTGAGTATAAAGAATTTAATCAGTTATAAGAAAGAGTAGGCGGTATAAAAGTAAAGAAAGGGGAAAGTGATACTCAAGTGCCTTGTCAGTGTCCTTGCTCGGTGGAGTCGTGCAAGGTAGAGTCGATGGTCTTTACACTCGTCGGTCTTCACTCGAGGAGGAGTCACACGAGGACTGCCGCGGTGTAATAACCACTTATATATTCTGACACGTCAATTGAATTCAGCAGGCCACGCCTTGCTAGTTGGCTAACCGAAACTACAAAACTACACGAGACCCACGAGAACAAACGCGACTTAAGCGAGTGGTTCACACGGTAAACAAAGTAAGCAAAACAAATATCTCCTAGCAACGACAATTGCGTTAAAATCTAATGAGTAAAAAAGACAAAATACTTACAGACTGCTGTCCTCTTCTGCTGTTCTGTTGCTATGACTGATACTACTTGCAAATCGGTAACTAAGTACTCCAGCTGGCTTTGGCCACGCCTTGCTAGTTGGCTAACCGAAACTACAAAACTACACGAGACCCACGAGAACAAACGCGACTTAAGCGAGTGGTTCACACGGTAAACAAAGTAAGCAAAACAAATATCTCCTAGCAACGACAATCGCGTTAAAATCTAATGAGTAAAAAAGACAAAACACTTACAGACTGCTGTCCTCTTCTGCTGTTCTGTTGCTATGACTGTGGTCACAGTGTAACCCTTTCATTGCTGTAACCCTTAAATCCAGACAGCCAGAGCAATACTGTAAATCCATGTGCCCACTGGGCACTTTTTTTTATTGATTGCACCAGGGTGGCGCTTGCACTTATGGCGAGGGCCCGCCAATCGCTGCTTGCAGCTATATTTATTATTATTATTATTAGTAGTATTCTCCTTTCGAACTTCCGGGGGTTTTTGGGGGCCTTAACATGCTCAAAAACTCTTGAAAATTGGCACACATGCTGGAACCTGCGGCCATCAGTACGTATCAGAGACTGGGGCCTGGGCGTGGCACAGGGGCTGTACATCGCCCCCTGGTAAAATTCCAAAAATCTTGCTGTCTAGCGCACACATACTTGCATGTATTGAAATGAAACTCAGGAGACATATAGAACTCGTCAAGCTGAACGACTTTTGCGCTCTATGTCTCTGGCTATATTCAACAGGAAGTGCGCTATTCAGGGCTGTTTAAAAAGCGCATGCTCTGGAATTTGATATACTCCTCTGAGGATTTTGAAACATTTGCCTCGAAACTCGGGGAACATGATCTAGATACATTGGGGATGAAAAATTGCGAGGGGATTTTTGATATCTCGAACAGTTTGGCCGTGGCGAGGCGACAAAATTACGGCGAGAAATGAGAAACAGGAAGTGTCTAATAACTTTTGCACAGATTGTCTGATTCTGACGAAACTTCATCAGTTTGTTTGTTCTATGATGCTGATCAAATAGATGTGACTATTAGGAGTCAACGTTATAGCGCCACCAACTGGCTGCTGGAAATGTGTCATTTTCTAAATGTTTTTAATTCAAGATCTTAATTTTACTCTATTTGCTTCAAACTTAATCAGTATATTGACAAAACACGGCCAATAAGAATCTGTAAACGGTTTGTTGATACATTAAATGCTGTTTCCATGGCAACGTGTCAAAGTTTAAAATTAGTTTCCTGTGTTTTTGAGGCACTTAACATGCTTAAAATTCCATGAAATGCAACACACATATCAGCAGTAATGACAGTTAGACGCTGGCAAAAGCTCATAAATGGGCGTGGAGGAGGCACTCTATAGCGCCACCTTTTGACAATATTTGGGGGCTCGTTTTTCCTACAGTCACCAAACTCGGTACATATATTGTTCACTTCAATCCGGACAAATTTCTAATTTACATCCATTAGCTGTGACCAACAGGAAGTCGGCTATTTTGGTTTGAATGTGAATTTTTGGAAAAATCAGGCTGTGGAATTTTAAACACTGCTCTCAGGAAAACCAACAAATTCACACCAAACTTTTTCTGCATGATGCCAAGATACTGAAGATGCTAAATTGCGAGCAGATTTTGGATATCTGGAACGGTGTTGACGTGGTGATTTATTAAATTAACAGTAAAAAAAAAGAAAAACATAATTTTATTATATCTTTAAAATGCAGCATTCAAACGCTTTCAAACTTTTTTCATACAGAGAACTAGTCATTCTCAATACTTATGCAACAATTCAACCAAATCCAAGGTTCTATGAATTAAAGAAAATTAAAAAAACAAGTAGAAACTCTGCCCCTGTGTTTGTGTGTTTCATCTAGGTGTGTGTGTGACTGTTAGAGTGAATGTGAGTGTGGAGAGGGGGATGGGTGGCAAGAGAGAGTCTGAGTGGGAGACAAACAGGGGAAATTTATTCATTAAGATGTGTAATATTTCATTTAAACTGTATGGCTATTCTTTTGTAAGGCATCATTTTAATTCTATTTTCTTTCTGCATCCTTCTCTCTTTCCTCCTTCTGGTTTTACACATAAATGAAGACTATAATACCCAGGATGACCACCGGATGGAGACGTAGGCTAAGATATCTTTTAACCCATCAGAAAGAAAAGTACTTTCACAGAATCAATTGATATGTACTGTCCTGTCAGTATACTTGTATATAATGATTGTAGAAATGCTTACAGAGCATTAAAATATTTATTTAAAAAATCTTCTAAAGAGAAAATCATTAAAAGTTTTATATATATTATACACTCTTTCACTGATAGGATGAGAAATGTTTTAAAATCTGACCGTTTATTACTCGGTTTAATTAATTAGAATAATAAACATATATAGAGTAAGTTAATATGATTTTATATAATTCACATTTCACAAATGCCTTTTAAATGATTAATATATATCTATAGTTTCTTATTGCATTTTTTTTTAATGTTTCTTACAGAAAACTAGTCCTCTGGTGTGCCATCTTTTCCTGTGGTGTGACAGTACAAGCATCACACTGGTGGACACATCATAGGATGATTCAGCCTTTTATATTAATTAATGACCTTGCTGTTCCATGCTAACCTGTCATTAGCAGTTATCAAAAGACTTTTCCATAATTTTTAATAATGATAGATGCACACAGTTTCTTTATAGTTTCTTTAGTTTCTTCTTTCTCTATACATTTTCTTTAGTTGTATATGAAGAGTTCAGATGCAAACCCCCCTAAAAGCCATCTCAGTCAAACATTAGATAAATGAGTGAATGCTCTTGACTCACATTATACATCCATCAAATACTTTCACTTCAAACTCACTAAAATCCCAGCCTCAGCCAAATCAGATGTACCAGGACTTACATAGGAACCTATACATTGGTACCTGACAAAAATGCATTTTTTTTAAGAAATATGTCAGATGGATGTAGTGGCTTTTGCATCTGAACTCTTCATATATTGTTACTTATGTTACTGTGTCTGTGTGTGTTTAATTCTCTTGATGTCATAGTGTAACCCTTTCATTGCTGTAACCCTTAAATACAGACAGCCAGAGCAATAATGTAAATCCATGTGCCCACGGGGCACATTTTTTTATCGATTGCACCAGGGTGGCGGTTGCACTTATGGCGAGGGCCCGCCAATCGCTGCTTGCAGCTATATTTCTTATTATTATTATTATTAATTTTCTCCTTTCGACCTTTCGGGGGTTTTTGGGGGCCTTAACATGCTCAAAAACTCTTGCAAACTGGCACACATGCTGGAACCTGCGGCCATCAGGACGTATCAGAGACTGGGGCCCGGGCGTGGCACAGGGGCTGTACAGTGCCCCCTGGAAAAAATCCAAAAATCTTGCTGTCTAGCGCGCACATACTTGCATGTATTCAAATGAAACTCAGGAGACATATAGAACTCGTCGAGCTGAACAACTTTCGTGCTCTATGTTTCAGGCTATATTCAACAGGAAGTGCGCTATTCAGGGCTGTTTAAAAAGCGCATGCTCTGGAATTTGATATACTCCTCGGAGGATTTTGCAACATTTGCCTCGAAACATGGGGAACATGATCTAGAGACATTGGGGATGAAAAATTGCGAGGGGATTTTTGATATCTCGAACTGTTTGGCCGTGGCGAGGCGACAAAGTTATGGCGAGAAATGAGAAACAGGAAGTGTCTAATAACTTTTGAACAGATTGTCTGATTCTGACGAAACTTCATCAGTTTGTTCGTTCTGTGATGCTGATCAAATAGATGTGACTATTAGGAGTCAACGTTATAGCGCCACCAACTGGCTGCAGGAAATGTGTCATTTTCTAAATGCTTTAAATTCAAGATCTTAATTTTACTCTATTTGCTTCAAACTTCATCAGTATATTGACAAAACACGGCGTGGAGGAGGCCCTCTATAGCGCCACCTTTTGACAATATTTGGAGGCTCGTTTTTCCTACAGTCACCAAACTCGGTACATATATTGTTCACTTCAATCCGGACAAATTTCTAATTTATATCCATTAGCTGTGACCAACAGGAAGTCGGCTATTTTGGTTTGAATGTGGATTTTTGGAAAAATCAGTCTGTGGAATTTTAAATACTGCTCTCAGGAAAACCAACAAATTCACACCAAACTTTTTCTGCATGATGCCAAGATACTGAAGATGCTAAATTGTGATTGGATTTGGGATATCTGGAACGGTGTTGAAGTGGTGATTTATTAAAGTAACAGTAAAAAAAGAAAACCATAATTTTATTATATCTTTAAAATGCAGTATTCAAATGCTTTCAAACTTTTTTCATACAGAGAACTAGTCATTCTCAATACTTATGCAAGAATTCAATCAAATCCAAGGTTCTATGAATTAAAGAAAATTAAAAAACAAGTAGAAACTCTGCCCCTGTGTTTGTGTGTTTCATCAAGGTGTGTGTGTGTGACTGTTAGAGTGAATGTGAGTGTGGAGAGGGGGATGGGAGGCAAGAGAGAGTCTGAGTGGGAGACAAACAGGGGAAATTTATTCATTAAGATGTGTAATATTTCATTTTAAACTTTATGGCTATTCTTTTGTAAGGCATCATTTTAATTCTATTTTCATTCTGCATCCTTCTCTCTGTCCTCCTTTCTGGTTTTACACATAAATGAAGACTATAATACCCAGGATGACCACCGGATGGAGACGTAGGCTAAGATATCTTTTAACCCATCAGAAAGAAAAGTACTTTCACAGAATTACTTGATATGTACTGTCCTGTCAGTATACTTGTATATAATGATTGTAGAAATGCTTACAGAGCATTAAAATATTTATTTAAAAAATCTTCTAAAGAGAAAATCATTAAAAGTTTTATATATATTATACACTCTTTTACTAATAGGATGAGAAATGTTTTAAATCTGACAGTTTATTACTCTGTTTAATTATAACAAGAAACAAATATATAAAGTAAGTTAATATGATTTTATAAAATTCACAAATGCCTTTAGATCATTCAAATATATATGAAGAGCTCTTTTCCAAAATGCTAAAAATCCATTTTGATTAATTTGAGTAAAAATGTGTTTTCTTGACCAAGAAAGTGGCAAGATGAAAACCAATATTTTCTGTTTCAAACCTTCACATCACATCTTTATGTTATAATTACATAAAAAATTCTAATCCAGATTTTGATTTCCATCAAGATTTATTATAAAAACTGAATATTTTCTTCCAAAATGCAATAAATCAAGCAGGGCTCTGTTTACTTTTTGTTAAAAAAATGTTGAGATTAATGTTTTAAATATAACATTTTTAATATAGAAATATTAAATTATTTAAATCACTGAAAATATACTTTAAAAATGAAGCTACAATTTAGTAGATGGCGTCAAGTCACTTATTTAATTACTGAAACATATTCATTTGATTCATTCGAACGGCTGATTCAGTGAGGAATAAAGCAAGCGACTGTGTTTATGAATGGGAAATTGAATTGATTAGTATAAAAACGCATGTTCATTCATAAAAAAACACCTCTGTGTTTGAATGGAGATGCGCTGCGGTTTAGTTGTGACTTTGTTTCAAACTAAAAAAAAAATAGAGCAAAATATATATTTATTTATAGTTTATTATCCTAGTCCTCTGGTGTGACATCTTTTCCTGTGGTGTGACAGTACAAGCATCACAATGATGGACACATCATTGGATGATTCAGCCTTTTATATTAATTAATGACCTTGCTGTTCCATGCTAACCTGAGTCATTAGTGGTTACTAAAAGACTTTTCCATAATTTTTTTTCCATAACATTCATGTCCTGAACACATGTCCATGCCAATATTTAGTCATAGTCATAGCGCCACCTGCTGGCAACAGGAAGTAACATGTTTAACACTGTTATGGTCTCCTAGCAGCATATTAAAAAGCATCAGCAAGTGTAAAAAAGGCTAGCAACGTGTTATACACATTCTAAAACATGCTAGCAATACTTAGCTAAGTGCTAAAGGATGCTATTAATGCAATGAAACAGGAAGTTACTGTAACTCAGGCAGGCAGTGTCTGATCTGCACCAAACTTCACATGTATGATAAGAGTCCTGACTTGAACACATCTAAAGGCCAATACTCTGTTACAATCATAGCGCCACCTGCTGGAAACGGGAAATAGCTTTTTTTAAACATGCAGTGTCCGATCTGTCCCAAACTTCACTTGTTTGATAAGAGTCCTGATTTGAACACATCAAAAGGCCAATACTCTGTTACAATCATAGTGCCACCTGCTGGAAACAGGAAATTGCTATTTTTACACATGCAGTGTCTGATCTGCCCCAAACTTCACTTGTTTGATAAGAGTCCTGACTTGAACACATCTAAAGGCCAATACTCTGTTACAATCATAGCGCCACCTGCTGGTAACATGAAAATCACTCAATAACTCAACCATACAAGGTTCAATCTGCACCAAACTTCATATGTCTGATGACAGTGCCGACCTGAAGATATCTACATGCCAATATCAAGTGATAGTGATAGCGCCACCATCTGGCAGCAGTTTGGTACATATAGAAGGAATATTTCAATCATTTTTTAATTTACCCCATTAAATGCATGAATTGGTCAATGTTTGCTGTGTTTCTAAAGCCACCGGTCGGCGGTGAGCCCGGGTGCGAGGGCCCTTTCATCGCTGCTTGCAGCTTTAATTAATATTATTAATTATTCTCCGGGATTCGTTGCATTTTTGAGGGCCTAAACATGCTCAAAAAGTCATGAAACTTTGCACACGCCTTAGAACTGGTGAAAATTTGCGTCTGATAAAAGTTTCAGAAATGGGTGTGGCAAATTGGCTCGACAGCGCCACCTAATCTCATTCAAGGAAGTGCCCCGACCGCTACGTTTCATGTACATGCACGAAAATTGGCATACACATTTATCACACCAATACCTACAGAAAAGTCTCTTGGAGCGAAACCCAAAACCCAACAGGAAGTCAGTTATTTTTAATAATCTCAGCAAATTTTTGGGTCATTTTTGCCATTTCCAGGCATCGTACTTGAACGAACTCCTCCTAGAGATTTCTTCAGATCAACACCAAACTTTGTCAGTCTAATCTAAAGGTCCTTGTGACGTTAAATTGCGAAGATCTAGACTTTTCGTTGGAGGGCGTGTCCGTGGCGGCCTGTCAAATTTTGATGTTTCACCTTGAAAAAGGAAGTTGTTATAACTCACCCATACAATGTCCAATCAGCCCCAAACTTCACATGTATGATAACACTCCTGACCTGAAGACATCTACATGCCCATATTCAGTTACAATCACAGCGCCACCTGCTGGCAACAGGAAGTGACTTGTTGTACGCTGTAAAAAACTCCTCCTAGAGATTTATTGATATCAATATTATTATTGGTCAGTATAATATTAAGGCCTGTGTGATGTTAAATTGCGAAGATCTAGAGTTTTCCTTGAAGGCCGTGTCCGTGGCGGCGTGACAAACTTCGATGTTTCGCCATGGGAATACAAGTTGTTATAACTCAGCCGTACAATGTCCGATCTGCCCCAAACTTCACAAGTGCGATAACAGTCCTGGCCTGAACACATCTAAAGGGCAATATTCCATTATAATCATAGCGCCACCTTCCGGCAACAGGAAATTGCTTCTTTTACACTACCTTAACCTACAATGTCCGATCTGCACCAAACTTCATATATTTGCTAAGAGTCCTTGCCTGAACACATCTACATGACAATATGCAGTTATAGTTATAGCGCCACCTGTTGACAGCAGGATATGTCATACTTTACACTAAGTCAAACATGCAATGTCTGATCTGCACCAAACTTTACAGGTTTGATAAGAGTCCTGACCTGAACACACATATGTGCCAATATACAGTTACAATCATAGCGCCACCTGTTGGCAACATGAAAATCACTCAATAACTCAACCATACAATGTTCAGTCTGCACCAAACTTCATATGTCTGATGACAGTGCCGGCCTGAAGACATCTACATGCCAATATCCAGTTATAGTGATAGTGCCACCATCTGGCAGCAGGAAGATGGGTACATATAGAAGGAATATGTCAGTCATTTATATTTATCACTTTAAATGCATACACTGGTCAACGTTCGCCGTTTCTAAAGCCATTGGTCGGCGGTGAGCCCGGGTGCGAGGGCCTGTTCATCGCTGCTTGCAGCTTTAATTATTATTATTATTATTATTATCATTATTATTATTGCTGCTGTAAAGCCCTTTGTGACTCCTCCTTGTCTGTGTGTGTGTGTGTGTGTGTGTGTGTGTGTGTGAAGCCAGAAAGCTTAGTTTCTGTGCATTTGTTAAAAAAGCCACCAGAAGAAGCATTATGTCAGCTTTGGTTGTGAAATGCCATTAGCTCTTGTGTGTCTCATGACCAATTGCATCACGATTAAAGTTTGGATGTAGTTTTTAAATGAGATTAAACATTAATGTGGAAATGAAATGTGACAACATGGTGGGGCACACTGTAGCATCTGAGGGGCATGTTGTAACAATACCATATGACAGTTTAAAATGTTATGTAATGTAAAAAAAAAAAAAAAAAAAAAAAAAAAAAAAAAAAAAAGTATATACAGGGCAGGCTATAATAGTTCGGCAATAAAATAAAAAGTATTCATTTTTTAAATAAAATAATGGATTTTTGTAAGAATTAAAAATAAACTAATCTTGGAGTTTGACAGTGAACAAATTGCAACCAGGGCCCCATGCTTGGGATGGCTCTGACCACAACACACAGCAATAGCATAGTTCAATGTGGGTAAATAGATGGGTAAATCAATGAAGAAACATTCAGATTTTCAGAAAAACACAGAAATTAACACAAAATTCCCCTCTCTCCTCACAAAGCTCTAACAGAATGGGGGGGGGGGCCATAACAGGGCCAGCAGAGAGTTCAGGAAAGGCCTCCTTGGCTGTGAAATGGCAGACTGAGAGTTCAGGAACAGCCTTCCTGGATGTGACAGGACATACAAAGAGTTCAGAAGTGAAGGAGCCAGAGCAGATGCCACCACCTCTAAAGGTTTTGCAGCAGAAGCGGGATTCAAGGACTGGACCTTTTTTCACCAAAGAGACATTTTTTATTATTTGTCGAGTGCATTTTTTTCAAAAGAGCCATTGAAAAAAAACACAATATATTCCTATAATAAAAAATAAAGGTTTTCAATAACAAAACCTTTATTTGTCCATGTACAACTCAAAAATAAACAATTATGCATGAATGAAAAACATTTTTAAACTCTGGTTAATCATTTTTTTATTTATTTTTTTTATTTAATTTTTTTTTCACAAATACAATTTAAAATAAACTAATATTTTACTATAAAAATAGAATTTTCTTATTTCGGCTTTCACCCACGTGGTACTTTGTTTACACCCGGTCACTTTATGTGTTTTCTCTGATTGGATATCTGTCCGCTTGTGAAAAGAACAGGTGTAAATGCCCTCTGAAATGCTTTCGAGATCGAAATCTCTCAAACCACTTCAGGAGGTAGTCTGGGCCACATTCCAGACAAAACTGCATCTGGTTGTTGAAACCACTTATGCAAATACTCCTCCCAAAATGTTAAAATAACAGAGGTTTGAGAGTGTTTTATAGGTTATATGGCATGTTATAGTCAGATATGATAGCACTAATGCAACAAACATCACTGTGGATGAGTAGCTGAGTAAGTAGGCTATCTCTTCAGCAGGCTGACACACAAAGTGCTACAAATGAAACTGAAAGTAAGTCGCAGATGCTCAACGCACAATCATCTTCATTAAAAGTAGTGAGAAAAACTTATTTTTGCAGTGCGGATGCCACGCTCTCTCCTCTTGCAGTCTTTCATCTTGAAATTAGCTGATAATAAATAAAATGCACCGCTTATCTGTTGTTTTCCTTGATGAGATCTCCTTTAAATTTAAATATAATGCGGAAATTGAAGATTGGATTTAAATTAATTTTGCGACGACAATTAGTCTGAGCAAACCAGACAGAGCAGAGCACATAGCTTTCAATTAAAAGCAAATGTTTATGTCCACTCATTTTGAAACTTGCTGGTTGATGCTCCTCTGAATGTTTCCTTTTTGCCATCACCACTCACGGTTGTTGCTTAATTCTGCGCACTCAAGTTGTTGTGATGCTTGAACACAGCACCGCATACACGCATTGGTCGAAACAACGTAATATTATTGTAAACGGACTCTTTGTTAACTTTGATTCAATGTACAACAAAGAAAAATCACTTTTATTTTCTGCAGGGAACTGATTTCTAGTGACAGTTATATGTTTTTTAATGCTGTAATGCTAGTGAACGAAGACAGCTGGCAAGCCACGTCATTTTTGTCATGTGTGGCTTGTGAGCCATAGGTTCCCGACCAATGGGCTAGAGTGTGAGCAGTGTGTAGTGTAGAAAACTTATTTCTTTGTTGAAGCAAAGATCCAGGAGACTCTTGGGTATCTTTCGCAGAGTTTTATTGAGATGCACTGCACGTTGCTGAGGTCATCAAGAAGCCTGAATTTGGCCATGATACATTGTAGTTTATATAGGCATTCAGCGGGCAGTCCTTAAAAGTGTTGATCTTACAGAACTTCAGAAGTAACCACTTCTAAAAACAATACAGGAAATCAACCCCCGACTGTGAGGTTGAAAAACTTACTTAACAGTACCCAAATGGTTTAATCTTCACCTGGCCATAAGAACTACCAAGGTGTGAAATTCACATCCAGTTGCCTTTCAGTAAACAGACGCCACTATGTTCACATTAAATGCCTAATACAATGTAGATAACGTCTCGGTTACGAAGGTAACCCTCGTTCCCCGAAGGAGGGAACGGAGACGTTACGTCAATGACGTAATAATGGGGATCGGCTACGAGACCCTATCACCTCTGAGCTAAAGAGAAAAAGCCAATGAGAATTGGCGAGTGGAATTTGCATGCCGCGCCACTCCCCCGGACATACGGGTATATAAGATGGCGGCGTGCATCCACTCATTCAGATTTGCTGAGGAGCCGAGCCGCAACCCGGCTTCAGCGCAGTCCAGGATTGTGGCAGGAGGACGTAACGTCTCCGTTCCCTCCTTCGGGGAACGAGGGTTACCTTCGTAACCGAGACGTTCCCCCTCAGTCGTTCTCTACGACGTTACGTCAATGACGTAATAATGGGGACCTCTGGAAAACGCCACAATCCTGAACTGCGTTACGCAGCCGAGACCCAATGCCGGCAGGCAAGCGTGTCGGAACAAAGGGCTCAATGCGTAACCGTCCCAACGCCCTGTAGACCACGTGGTGGCCCACCAGGGGTGCCAAGTTGTGAAGCAGCCGTTGGGGGGCGGAGCACAATGACGGTTAAGTCATGTGGAAGCTTTAGAAATAAGTCTAACTAGACTGGGGAAACACGGAAGGTTCCGTGGAGATACTGAGACATGATGCCACAACCGGAGGGGGGGGAAGGAGGCCCCGCTCCGGAGCACAGTATGGACTACTCCGTCTAGTCCAGTACTGCGGGGCATGGAGGACCCAGAGTTCAACCATGGGAACAACTGGGAGAATAGCGCACGGATCCGAGAGGAGTGGCGCAGCAAGCCGACACCTGAGCCGTCCTCCCGCAAATTACCTGATGTTACCCAACACACGGGAGGACACTGGCTCAACGCGGAGGTTGTAGAACCGCGCAAAGGTATTGGGTGTCGCCCAGCCCGCAGCTCTACAGATGTCTGCTAGAGAGGCGCCGTGCGCCAGCGCATAGGAGGAGGCGACACTCCGGGTGGAGTGGGCTCTCACTCCCAGGGGGCACGGCTCACCTTGGGCTTCGTACGCCAAGGTGATGGCATCAGCTACCCAGTGAGCCAACCTCTGTTTGGAGACAGCATTCCCCTTCTGCTGTCCCCCGAAGCAGACAAAGAGCTGCTCGGAGCGTCTGAAGCTCCGGGTGCGGTCCACGTAAACGTGCAGGGCACGGACGGGACACAGCAACTCCAAGGCTGGGTCTGCCTCCTCCTGGGGCAGAGCTTGCAGGTTCACCAGCTGATCTCGAAAGGGAGTGGTGGGAACCTTGGGCACGTAGCCGGGCCGGGGTCTCAGGATAACGTGAGAGTTACCTGGCCCGAACTCTAAGCACTCTTCGCTGACCGAAAATGCATGTAGGTGCCCTACCCTCTTGATGGAGGCCAGCGCAGCCAGGAGCGAAGTCTTGAGCGTCAAGAACTTCAGCTCAACTGAACTGAGCGGCTCGAAGGGAGATCCCCGAAGGCCCTGAAGGACCACGGAGAGATCCCAAGAGGGTACGAGGTGCGATCTAGGAGGGTTAATCCTTCTCGCACCTCTCAGGAACCTGACGATCAGGTGATGCTTCCCTAGGGATGAACCATCCACTGCATCGTGATATGCCGCAATAGCTGCGACATACACTTTCAAAGTGGAGGGGGACAGTCTCCGCTCCAACTTCTCTTGCAGGAAGGAAAGCACCACTCCGACCGAGCATTTCCGTGGGTCCTCTCGGCGAGAGGAACACCAGTCAACGAACAGACCCCACCTCAGGGCGTAGGCCTGCCTCGTAGAGGGGGCTCTAGCCTGAGTGATAGTGTCTATCACGGCCTGGGGGAGGCCAGTGAGGTCCTCCGTGTCCCGTCCAGAAGCCACACATGTAGGTTCCATAGATCGGGACGCGGGTGCCAAATCGTGCCGTCCCCCTGAGAAAGAAGGTCCTTCCTCAGGGGAATCTTCCAGGGAGGGACTGTCGCGAGGAGCATAAGGTCGGCAAACCAGGTCCGGGTGGGCCAAAACGGCGCAACCAACAGGACCTGCTCCTCGTCCTCCCTGATCTTGCACAGGGTCTGTGCAAGGAGGCTCACTGGGGGAAAGGCGTACTTGCGGAGGCCCCGAGGCCAGCTGTGTGCCAGAGCGTCCCTGCCGAGGGGGGCCTGAGTCAGGGAGAAAAAGAGCTGGCAGTGGGAGGACTCTGGGGAAGCAAACAGGTCCACCTGAGCTTCCCCGAATCGACTCCAAATTAGCTGAACCGTCTGGGGGTGGAGTCGCCATTCTCCAGGAAGGGTGAGCTGTCGTGAGAGCACGTCGGCTGCACGATTCAGCTCTCCTGGAACATGAACGGCCCGCAGCGATTTGAGCCACGTCTGACTCCAGAGGAAGAGATGGCGGGCGAGTTGCGACAGACGACGGGAGCGCAGACCACCCTGATGGTTGATGTACGCTACAGTCGCTGTGTTGTCTGTGCGGACAAGCACGTGCTTGTGGCGCAGCAGCGGAAGAAACCGCCGGAGCGCCAGAAACACGGCCAGCAACTCGAGGCAATTGATATGCCACTGCAGTCGAGGTCCTGTCCAGGAGCCCGAGGCTGTCTGCCCGTTGCACACAGCACCCCAGCCCGTCATGGAGGCATCTGTGTTGACCACAATATGCCTGGACACCTGTCCTAGGGGCACTCCTGCCCGGAGGAAACAGGGTCCGACCACGGGCTGAACAGGCGGCGACATTCCGGAGTAACGCCCACCCGGAATGTGCCACGGTGCCATGACCATCTCGGGACTCGGTCGTGTAGCCAGCGCTGAAGCGGTCTCATATGAAGCAGCCCGAGCGGCGTAACTGCGGCTGCGGCTGTCATATGCCCCAGGAGCCTCTGAAAATCTTTGAGAGGGACCGCTGTCTTGTGCCTGAAAGACTTCAGGGAGTTCAGCACTGACTGGACGCGCTCGTTGGTGAGGCGTGCTGTCATGGTGACCGAGTCCAGCTCCATACCGAGAAAAGAGATGCTCTGCACAGGGGAGAGCTTGCTCTTCCCGAAGCCCCAAGTGGCTGAGGTGCTGTAGCACCAGGTCCCTGTGTTCGCACAACACATCTCGCGAGTGAGCTAGAATCAGCCAGTCGTCGAGATAGTTGAGGATTCTGATGCCCTTCCGCCAAAGGGGGGACAGGGCACCCTCCGCGACTTTGGTAAAGACGCGGGGAGACAGGGACAGGCCAAATGGGAGGACTTTGTACTGATATGCCCGACCTTTGAAAGCAAACCGAAGAAACGGTCTGTGTCGAGGCAGAATCGAGACATGAAAGTACGCGTCCTTCAGGTCGATGGCTGCAAACCAATCCTGGTGTCGTACGCAAGACAGTATGCGTTTCGAGGTAAGCATCTTGAACGGTAGCCTGTGAAGGGACCGGTTCAACACTCGAAGATCCAGGATCGGTCGTAACCCACCCCCTTTCTTGGGCACGATGAAATAGGGACTGTAGAACCCTGATTTCATCTCGGCTGGAGGGACAGGCTCGATTGCGTCCTTTGCCAGGAGAACTTGGGCGGTCGCCTCACGAACTGAATCGCGTAGCCGAGTCGTACCGTCCTGATCAACCACTGGGACGGACTGGGCAGCGCTAGCCAGGCTCCCAGTCGACGTGCCAGTGGGATCAGCGGAGCAGTAACTGACATGCCGGGGGTGGGGCAGCCGGGAGGGGGGAGGGGAAGGGGGCTCATCCCAGAAAGCGGGGCGTTCTGGAGAAAAGCTGAGCTGCACGGGGCAGCGCTTACCTTCCCTGGATCCCGCGCTGGCGAATTCAGGCTCCGAGTCCGAGGAGGCAGTGCGTCGCTCCGGAACGAAACTCGGGGCACTAGGCCCAGAGGTGAAGAAAATTGCTCTTTTTGTGAGGAAGTGGGTACCACTGACCCGGGGATCAGTGGCAGCAGCGATGTTACCTGGCCCCGGCCCTCCCCCGGGGCTGGGGGGACTGATGGTGACGTCCCCCGAAGAGCAATCTCCCTCATCTCCGGGCAGCCTGTGTCAGGGCCGCTTCGCAGACTTGCGGGTGGATTTAGCAGGCCGCTGAGTCTCGGGCTGCGCCGCCTTCCTGCGACTGGCTCTACGCCCAGGCTGAGAGGTCTTGGGCTCAGCTGGTGGTGCAGGGGGCGGAGCAGAAGCCGCAGCCGCAGGGGGGGCGCCCTTTTTTTTTTTTTTTCTTCTCTCTGGAACAGCTCACAGGCGAGGCTCCGAAGCAGAAATCTGAATGAGTGGATGCACGCCACCATCTTATATACCCGTATGTCCGGGGGAGTGGCGCGGCATGCAAATTCCACTCGCCAATTCTCATTGGCTTTTTCTCTTTAGCTCAGAGGTGATAGGGTCTCGTAGCCGATCCCCATTATTACGTCATTGACGTAACGTCGTAGAGAACGACTGAGGGGGAACCTTAGTTTTTTATATGATGTAACATCAGGATGTAGGATCTTCAGATCTTAAACAGATTCTTAAATTTGTAATCCTACTGTAGCCCAAATACACAAAATGGCATTTGCATTTACTGGAAGCGCTAAGCATACAAGCAGGGGCGTAGATTATGGGGGGAACACGGGGGACGTGTCCCCCCCACTTTTCGTAAAAGTAAATTCGTCCCCCGCACAGTAAGTTCACGACATTTTGAGGTTTCAGTATATACACGCAGAATGATTAAAATTCAAAGAGACAGGATAGTCTATACATGACGTTCACGTCTCCATGGTAATGTCACTCACACGTCACGAGTCACGACACGCCCTAAGCGCTGTTCAAAATTCCTACCGGTCGCGTTGCAATGAATTCAAAGCAGCAAAAAACTATTCACTCATTTTTTAAGAAAAAGTGCAGCAGCGTAAGTTGTCATGTGGTATCCGAATTGTGTTGCATAGTGTTAAGTAACTCTGGATAGTATTGCTCTTGTTGAATACTTAGCAGGTTTTGATGGAAATTATAGGCTATGGAAAAAATAGCTGCCTGGGCAAACGTGCACTTGTTCAGTGTATTTTCCCATGACTTTTTTGTAACATCTTTTATTTTAACAAGTATATTATAAAATCCCTTAAAATAAGAATAAATATAATGCTGAACTCTGAGATTTTACAGCGTCGTGAAATGTTCGGCTCTACCAATACTACATAGGCTAATGTAATTCAATCGAGTATGCATGCTTGACGATCTGATATAGGAACAATTTATAAGGTGCTTTTTTTTATTATTGCCCTAATTTTACGTTTTTTGTGCGTTGTCAAGAATGAAAATGAAGGTTTGACAGGGCAGAATCAGTGTGATGACACACAAGAAAAAGAAACTTTACAGGTGAGAACAGACAGTTGTTTTTTAACACCTGGCTGCTATTGCATTGCATTGTTTTTTTTTTTTTATACATTGTATAAATTCTATTACTACACACATGTTTGTGGGATTATATTTGCACCAATCATTAAAAAGTAATGAATAAAATATACAAAAATGTAAAACATTAGTATGATAGACTCTCGGCCAATATTCAAGCTAATAAGTAGTTAAAAATGATAGCTGTTTTATTAGGACATATTAAACACAAATGTATCATTAAAAATAAAACCTGGCAATTAAACAAGGGTTAACTGAAAAAATAGGTACAACACTAGACATTTTGTTCCCCCCCCACTTTTTAAATGATGGCTACGCCCCTGCATACAAGGTAAGTTGGCCTTGATGGCTGGAGGCTCTGGCAAGGTGGGCATGATGGCTGTAGGCTCTGACCTGGCTCTGGCCATTTTGTGAGGAGGCTCTGGACTGGAAAGGCAGCCATGACGAGGCAGCCTACTTCAGTGTAGGGCATGCTGGAACCCATGGAAGGTCCAGCTCCATGGCCACTGCAGTTTGCTGCCTATTGCCCCCTTTCAAAAAATACCTAGAGGCAGCTTCCTCCTCAGCTGTGAAGGCTATTCACAAAACTGCAGGACAAAGTCAATAAACTCTGCCAGGGTCCAGCTGAGGTCCTCTACTGGTAAATTTAGGCTAATATCTTGAAGTCCACTCCAGAAATCTCCTAACATAGCTTTATTATCAGAAGCAAGGTGACTATACAAAAGTAACTCCTCCACATACAGGTGCATCTCAAAAAAAAAAAAAAAAATTTTTGTAACTTAATAAAAAAATGAAATGTACATATAATCTAGTCATTACATGTAAAGTAAAACTTTTTTTTTTTTTTTGACGATTAGAGCTTTAATAGAGCTTTAAGAGCTAGTCAGGCATGCTGACTAGAAAAACAAGCAGATTAATATCATTGTCAGCAAACAACTTTGAAGTGGTTTTGGCACTGTGGGCAGGTACTAAAGTTTTGCTGGAAAAGGAAATCAGCAAAAAGATCTCCATAAAGATTGTCAGCAGATGGAAGCATAAAGTGCTCCAAAATTTCCTGGAAGATGGCTGCATTGACTTTGGGCTTGATAAAACACAGTGGAATATAGGCATAATTTACAGGTAGGACTGGTGGGTCCCAACCACTTTTTGCCATGGTCGATATTGTCCAGATGAGACATGACATTTTGTTTCAGTTAAATAAGCTATAATCTGGCGCTGGAACCTGTTGTTCCCCTTCTGCCGTTCACTTTTGACGTTGTGTCGAAATGGGGTTGCTCTAGAGAGCCCAAACATCTCTGAAAGCTCTAAAAAAAGGCCAATGAAATTGGTTGTGCAGAATTTGCATGGCTGGTCCCGCCCCGAACATCCGAGAATAAATAGGGGCAGTCAGCAACTGCTCATTTGTTCTATTTCTTTGGAGCCGAATGCAGCATCTCTGTGTGAGAAGCAGCACCACTCACCTATTCGTCATTGGATCTATGACATGGACAGCAGTCTCCCCCTTCTTAGACTCAGCCTGCTCCACTGAGAGTCTCCTGGGTGCTTCGACTACGATCTTGAAGAGAAGATTACCTCTAAATAAAAGAGCAAATTTCTCTAAAAGAGCTGACACGGTTGGTTTGTGTGTTTACAATGCCTTTCCATCCATGTCCTTCTGGTTGCAGTTTCTACCTCTCCCAGAGCGATCGTCATGACCACTGTCTTCAGTGTTTGGGTAGAAACAATGCTGAAGCAGCGTTCGCTGAGGGTGGATATTCTGCCTGTGAGGACATGCCCCTGAGCACACTCCGTTCGCAAGCCACGTTATTTTCGAAGAAACCACGGCTCGCATCAACTGCTTCCCGTTTTGGTTATTCTACTTCCGGGTATGAGGCCACTGCGATGTGCGTTGGTGTAGAACGGGAGGACACGAGTGGTATTTTGCCGGGCAATTCCCCGCGATCCATTCATCCTGTGTGCTCACCAATCAAACTTCCGAATGACTTTGAAAATTCATCTCAGTACGGGTTGGATTTGTTATTCGGGGCTCCTGCTGGGGAAGAGGAAGTTACGGCAGCATCAGAGGCTGGGCCTGAGCTATCAGAAGTTGAAGCTCTGGCTGAGATGGCCACTATGGGGGCGGAAATGGCGGCCATGCTTGAACGGGCAGCCAAGGTGATTGGTTCTCAATTACCTCAAGGTCTGGCTAATCCTAGCACACTCTCAGGAGTTGGTTTGCACACACATGGACATGGTTCTCAACCACCTAGCCCGTTTGGGATTTCGGGTCAACTGGGAAAAGAGCAAACTCTCCCCAGTGCAGAGTATCTCTTTTCTTGGTGTTCAACTGAACTTGGTCGCTATAAACGCATGTCTCTCCCGAGATTGTGCCCTGTCAGTGCTGAGCTGCATAAAGTGTCTCAGACGCAGCTCAATGGTCCCCCTAAAACAGTTTCAGAGGCTCCTGGGGCACATGGCATCCTCAGCCGCGGTTATGCCGTTAGGGTTTGATGCACATGAGACTGTTGCAGCACTGGCTTCATACCCGAGTCCAGAGATGGACATGGCAACAAGCTTCATACCGTGTGAACATCACACCAGTATGTCTCAAAACCTTCAGCCCTTGGAAAAACATTTAGTTTCTGCAGGCAGGGGTCCCCCAGGAACAAGTGTCCAGACACATCTTGGTCACGACAGATGCATCCAAGACAGGCTGGGGCGCTGTTTGAAACGGGCAAGCGGCCTCGGGGTCCTGACAGGCCCTTGGCTACATTGGCACATCAACTGCCTCGAGTTGTTGACAGTACTCTTGGCCCTGAAGAGGTTCTGACCTTTGGTTCAGGGCAAGCATGTGTTGGTCTGGTCAGACAACACAGCGACAGTGGTATACATCAACCACCAGGGCAGTGTACACTCCTTTTGCATGTCACAACCAGCCCGCCATCTCCTTCTCTGGTTTCAACACAGACTCAAGTCTCTGTGAGCCACTTACATTATGGGCAAACTCAATCGGGTAGCCGACACGCTCTCCCAACATACAACATAGGCAGTTTGGAGTCGGTTCGGGCAGGCTCAGGTAGACCTGTTTGCCTCGTCAGGATCCACTCATTGCCAGTTGTGGCACAGTCTGTCCGAGGCTCCCCTCGGCACAGATGCACTGGCACACAACTGGCCCAGGGGCCTCCTCAAGTGTGCATTTCCCCCAGTGAGTCTCATTGCACAGACTCTGTGCAAAGTCAGGGAGGACAGAGAACAGATCCTGCTCATGGCCCCTTACTGGCCCAACAGGACTTGGTTCTCAGAGCTGGTGCTCCTCTTCTCCATTCCTCCCTGGCACAGACAAAGGTCTGGTCAGACAACACAGATTTCAGGATTTCAGAGATCTCCCACCCGCAGTGATAAACACTGTCTTGCAGTCCAGAGCCCCCTCCACTAGGTGGCTGTATGACCTCAGCTGGTGCAAATTTATGAATAGGTGTTATTCCCACAAGGAGGACCCACGGAGATGGTGCATCAAGTCAGTGCTTTCCTTCCTCCAGGGAGGATTGGATAGGCACCTTTCTGCTTCAACACTCAAGGTTCAGGTAGCCGCTATATCTGCTAACCATGACCTGGTGGAAGGCAGATCGGTTGGATAGCACGACTTGGTTATTCGATTTCTTAAAGGTGCCCGTAGGCTGAATTCCATCAGACCGTACCTTGTCCCCTCTTGGGATCTATCTGTGGTCCCCCAGGGCCTGCAGCTAGATCCCTTTGAGCCTCTTCAGTAAGTCGAACTCAGTGCCCTCTCGCTGAAGACAGCCCTCCTGACTGTGTTCACTTCCATCAAAAGAGTGAGAGACCTCCAAGCCTTCTCTGTCAGTGAATTCGGACCGGCTAGCTGTCACGGTACCCTGAGACCCCGGCCTCATACATGCCCAAGGTTCCCACCACTCCCTTCAGAGATCAGGTGGTCACCTTGCAAGCTATCCCTTCTCAGTAAGGGGATCCCAACCTCTCCTTGTTATGCCCAGTCCGTGCGCTGCACATTTACTTGGAATGTTTTAGATGTTCTGATAAGCTCTTTGTCTGTTTCGAAGGACAGCAGAAGGGGAATGCTGTCTCCAAGCAAAGAATCTCCCACTGGATTGTGGACGTGACTCATATGGCCTACCAGGCCAGAGGTATACCCTGCCCGCTGGGAGTGAGGGCCCACTCTACCAGGGAAATCGCAGCTTCGGCAGCTCTAGCGAACGGAACCTCTCTAACAGACATCTGTAGAGCTGCAGGTTGGACTACACCTAACACATTTGCCAGATTCTACAATCTGCGCATGGAACCAGTGTCTTCAGGAGTCCTGAACACAAGCCCTGTGACTCCAGAAGCTTGTGTAAAAGCTTCCTACAGCGTCTTCCCCCTCGGGCGTTGACGCTCCTTTAGTTCAGTAAGCACTGCCTCTTAGTGTAGTTGAGTTGATACTCAACTCCTCAGAATAGAACAAATGAGCAGTTGCTGGCTGCCCCTATTTATACCCGGATGTCCAGGGCAGGGCCAGCCATGCAAATTCTGCACACCCAATTTCATTTGTCTTTTCTCAAAGCTGTCAGAGGTGTTTGGGCTCCCTAGAGTGACCCCTAGTGTCTTTATTTTGACACAACATCTCCATCAAGGAACGATGGTTACCATACATAACCAAGACGTTTTTAAAATCATGCTGAATGTTCGCTGCAATGTTTTTAGTGACAGAACATTCTTGTGGCTCTTGCACAGTCCTACACACCAGCACTTCAGTCTATCTCTTAAACCTTGCAGAGACTACCTATTTATTCCGGTTATATCACTAAACAATACGCAAATTCTGTCCCTGTTTTGCATATTCGATTACTGATGAACATTTCTGATTTTAATAAGGGGGGAAAATTGACCTGGTTGGATTAGAACCCAAAACTTACACACCCTAATGCAAATTCCACCATACTGTTCATGAGTACAAATGTTTATTGCATATCTATGCATTTAATAAAGGCAAAAATGGCACTTTTTAAAACAAAGTTACACCACTGCAGACACCGCAGTCACGGCACCCCAAATCATCACTGACTTCACACTGAACTTCAAGCAGCTTGAATTCTGTGCCTCTCCAGTCTTCCTCCAGACTCTGGGACCATGATTTCAACATGAAATGCAAAATTTAGTTTTATCTGAAATAGAGCTGGTCCAAATACCATTTTTTGAGCTTTGAAGCTTTGGTAGAAATCAACACAGAATAGTCGAAGTTTCGTAGGGAAGGGCTGAAGACATTCTTCTCTCTAATAAAAGCAGGAATCTCTGTGTGTCTGTTCTTCTGTTTGCATTTTTGTTATGTCGAGAACCATTCATCCAATCGAAGTAACACGTGGCAGATGTGTTGCTGCAGACCCAAGGGAGTGCATTTTGGTGCAATATGGACACGCGACACATTCAGAATGAATAAATTTTTAATAAACTACAGAACAGCACGAGCCGAAAGCAGCGCGCATCACGCGGGCAGTGCTTTATAGGTTTCGAGAACAGATACTGTACTGATACAAAACACACCGGTCTGTTAATACTTTTAATAAACATTTTTCTAACAAACAAATCACTCCCAAATCAGAAAATAGCAGAAAACTAATTACTGACACTGTAAAGGGCAGGCTGTTTAGATAAAAGAATTAAAAATTAATTAAAGCTGCAAGCAGCGATAAGCGGGCCCTCGCACATGGGCTCACTGCCGACTGGTAGCTTTAGAAACACAGCAAACGTTGACCAATTTATGCATTTAAAGTGGAACGGCTTGCACCGATGTGCTATTGTTTTCGGCATGTTTTTTCACTATTATGTTTGACGCATTGACATGATTGTACTGAATTTTGGTGCCATTTACATGAATCCCCTAGGAGGAGTATTTCGAAAACGACAGCATGCCATTTTCAAACAATCCAAAATGGCCGACTTCCTGTTGGGTGGAGCCAAGTTGAATTGGAAATTTGTTTGTCATGATGATGGCAATGTCCCTATGAACTTTCGTGAGGATCAGACAAAGTCTGTGGCAACCACAGCAATAAATAAAATTTGAAAATTGTAGGGGGCGCTACAGAGTCCACTGGCCACACCCAAAACAATTGACCACAGAATTAAATATTATGGCTAAGCTTCTACCAGTGTGCCAATTTTCGTGAGTTTTCGTGTATTCCAAAGGTATGAAACATGCATTTTCATAATAGGTGGCGCTATGGAGCTGATGAAGCACATCTCTACAAATTTGCACTACTATATCAAAATACACCGTAAGACAAAATTTTCAGTTGACTTTCGTGTAATTTTAAACATGGAAAGTCCCTCAAAATGGCGTGTGAAAATTAAAAAACTGCAAATTCAATCCAAGATGGCAGGCCTTCCTGCATGCACTTCCAAGCCTTTGCAGATGATTCAGAATGCAGCAGCAAGAGTGGTCTTTAATGAGCCAAAGAAAGCCCATGTCACACCTCTCTTCATCAGACTGCACTGGCTGCCAGTAGCTGCTCGCATCAAATTCAAGGTACTGGTGCTTGCCTACAAGACAACCACTGGCACTGCACCAGAATACCTAAACTGTCTAATCCAACCTTATGTCCCCTCCAGAAGCTTGCGTTCTGCAAATGAACGACGCCTTGTGGTGCCATCCCAAAGAGGCTCAAAATCACTTTTACGTACCTTTTTGTGGACTGTTCCCAGCTGGTGGAATGACCTACCCATCTCAATTCGATCAGCTGAGTCATTGGCCATCTTCAAAAAACGTCTGAAAACCCATCTTTTTCGGCAGAACTTGACCAATTGACACTAGCTCTTTCCTACACTTTTCAGTTTTCTATATTTAAAAAAAAAAAAAAAACCCTTGCAAGACTTATCGTGTTTATCTAACTGAAATTTGCCACAGCACTTATACACTGTCGCTCTCTTGTTGCTCTGATTGCTTCTATTGTAAGTCGCTTTGGATAAAAGCGTCTGCTAAATGACTAAATGTAAATGTAAATGTAAGATGGCTGACTTCCTGTTGGGCGGAGTCAGATAAAACCAAGTGATCTTAGTCCGTCATGACGTCACCAATGACCATACCGAGTTTTGTGCAGATCTGAGAAACTTCATCCTGGCCCAAGCCCGCATTTGGTGGCGCTGTAGAGCCCCTCGACCACACCTAAGCTCAAGCACTACTAAAAGTATAAATTTTTCGCAGGTCTGATCTCTGTGCCAAATTTCAACCATTTTAAAGCACTTAAAAATGAGCACGAACATTAAAAGAGAAACTGAAAAAAATAATATATATAAATAAATAAAATAATATAGCTGCAAGCAGCGATGGGCGGGCCCTCGCCCTCAGCGCAATCACCACCCTGGTGCCATCAATGAAAAAAGTGCACAGCGGGCACATAGATTTACAGTTTCGCTCTGGCTGTCTGATTTTATGGGTTACAGCAATGAAAGGGTTACTACTATGACATCAAGAGAGTTAAACACATACACAAAAATGAGCAATATATGAAGAGTTCAGATGCAAAAGCTACTAAATTCAACTGACGTCTTTCTTTAAAAAAATGCACTTTTGTCAGACTCCAATGTACAGGTTTCTATGTAAATAATGGTAATTCTGATTGGACTGAGGATGGTGTTTTAGTGGGTTTGAAGTCAAAGTATTTGATGGATGTATAATGTGTGTCAAGGGCATTCACTCATTTATCTAATGTTTGACTGAGATGGCATTTAGGGGGTTTGCATCTGAGCTCTTCATATACAACTTCAGGGAAACTGTGCACATCTATCATTATTAAAATTATGGAAAAGTCTCTTGATAACCACTAATGACAGGTTAGCATGGAATAGCAAGGTCATTAATTAATATAAAAGGCTGAATCATCCTATGGTGTGTCCACCAGTGTGATGCTTGTACTGTCACACCACAGGAAAAGATGTCACACCAGAAGACAAGGTCTCTATAAGAAGGATTTAAAATAATTCAGTAAAATTTGTTTAACTCATTTTATTCATTTTTGATCAGTGTTCTTAAATGCAGCAGTTACATGAATTAAACTTCTTTGTGATTTTTTGAATAAACCCAGTACTGTTTTAAAGTGTCATAAAAAAAATTATAAAACATAATACTCTGTTTTTGAAACAAAAGGAATTGACAGAGAGAAATTAGTGGAGGAGAGAGCAGAAAGTAAATATAATCAAACTAATGCCTTAAAAATAGTTACCATATAGTTAAAAAATAAAATAATTCACATATTAATGAATAAGCTTTCAAATATCTATAGATATAAATATAAATATAGATATAATAAAATGATGGTTATCTTTTTTACTGTTACTTTAATAAATCACCACGTCAACACCGTTCAAGATATCCAAAATCTGCTCGCAATTTAGTATCTTCACTATCTTGGCATCATGTAGAAAAAGTTTGGTGTGAATTTGTTGGTTTTCCTGAGAGCAGTATTCAAAATTCCACAGCCTGATTTTTCCAAAAATCCACATTCAAACCAAAATAGCCGACTTCCTGTTGGTCACAGCTAATGGATGTAAATTAGAAATTTGTCCGGATTGAAGTGAACAATATATGTACCGAGTTTGGTGACTGTAGGAAAAACGAGCCCCCAAATATTGTCAAAAGGTGGCGCTATAGAGTGCCTCCTCCACGCCCATTTATGAGCTTTTGCCAGCGTCTAACTATCATTAATGCTGATATGTGTGTTGTGTTTCATGGAATTCTAAGTACGTTAAGTGCCTCAAAAACATAGGAAACTAATTTTAAACTTTGACACGTTGCCATGGAAACAGCATTTAATGTATGAACAAACCGTTTACAGATTCTTATTGGCCGTGTTTTGAAAATATACTGATGAAGTATGAAGCAAATCGAGTAAAATTAAGATCTTGAATTTAAAGCATTTTGAAAATGACACATTTCCTTCAGCCAGTTGGTGGCGCTATAACTTGGACTCCTAACAGTTACATCTATGCGATCGGCATAATACAATGAACATACTGATGAAGTTTCATCAGAATCAGACAATGTATGCAAAAGTTATTAGACACTTCCTGTTTCTCATTTCTCGCCATAACTTTGTCGCCTCGCCACGGCCAAACCATTCGAGATATCAAAAATCCCGTGGCAATTTTGCATCCCCAATGTCTTGAGATCATGCTGACCGAGTTTGGTGGCAATCCTATGGAAATCCTGGGAGGAGTATATCAAATTCCAGAGCATGTGTTTTTTAAACAGCCCTGAATAACTCACTTCCTGTTAGCCTATGACATGAGTGCGAAAGTTGTTCAGCTCAATAAGTTCTATATGTGTACAGAGTTTCATATGAATATGTGGAAGTATGTGTGCGTTATACATCAAGATTTCTGACTGTGTTCAAGGGGGCGCCGTAGAGCCCCTGTGCCACGCCCGGGTCCCAGGCTCTGCAGCGACCTGATGGCCGCGGATTCCAATGTGCGTGCAAATTTTCAAGAGTTTTTGAGCATGTTAAACCCCCCAAAATGCCCCGGAAGGTTGAAAAAAAATAAAAATAAAAATAATAATAATCCTTAGGAAAGCAAGAGGGCCTTCACCCAGTATGGGCTCGGGCCCTAATAATAATAATAATTAAAGCTGCAAGCAGTGTTGAACGGGCCCTCGCACCTGGCCTCACCACCGACCGGTGGCTTTAGAAACGGCAAACGTTGACCAATTTATGCATTTAAAGTGGTAAATATAAATGACTGACATATTCCTTCAATATGTACCCAACTTCCTGCTGCCAGATGGTGGCGCTATCACTATAACTGGATACTGTCATGCAGATGTCTTCAGGTCATCAGTGTCATCAGACATATGAAGTTTGGTGCAGATTGAACATTGTATGGTTGAGTTATTGAGTGATTTTCATGTTGCCAACAGGTGGCACTATGATTGTAACTGTATATTGGCACATATATGTGTCCAGGTCAGACAAAATTTTCGGTTGATTTTCGTGAAATTTTAAACATGGAAAGTCTATCAAAATGGTGTGTGAAAATTGAAAAATTTCATATTCAGTCCAAGATGGCTGACTTCCTTATGGGCGGAGTCAAATAAAACCAAGTGAACTTTGCCCTTTATGACGTCACTAATGACTATACTGACATTTGTGCAGATTGGAGAAACTTCATCCTGACCCTAGCCTCCATTTAATGTCTTACTTTATTTTACCAGTTGGTGGCGCTACAACTATGACCTACACTAACCACATCAATGCGATCAGCCCACAAAGCCAAACATGTGTGTCCAATTTGAAGTAAATCACTTGATGCAAAAAGAAGATAGAGTCCACTTTCTGTTTCATAATTTTGATGCTTATTTGACGCATCGCTATGGCAACACTGTTTGAGCTATCAATAAAAGCTCCGCAATTTAACATCTCCTATGTCTTGACAATGATTGTACCGAATTTTGGTGCCATTTACATGAATCCCCTAGGAGGAGTATTTCGAAAACGACAGCATGCCATTTTCAAACAATCCAAAATGGCCGACTTCCTGTTGGGTGGAGCTAAAAAGTTGAATTGGAAATTTGTTTGTCATGATGATGGCAATGTCCCTATGAACTTTCGTGAGGATCAGACAAAGTCTGTGGCAACCACAGCAATAAATAAAATTTGAAAATTGTAGGGGGCGCAACAGAGTCCACTGGCCACACCCAAAACAAATAACCACAGAATTAAATATTGTGGCTAAGCTTCTACCAGTGTGCCAATTTTCGTGAGTTTTTGTGTATTCCAAAGGTATGAAACATGCATTTTCATACTAGGTGGCGCTATGGAGCTGATGAAGCACGTCTCTACAAATTTGCACTACTAAACCAAAATATACCGTAAGACAAAATTTTCAGTTGACTTTTGTGTAATTTTAAACATGGAAAGTCCCTGAAAATGGCGTGTGAAAAAAACGGCAAATTCAATCCAAGATGGCTGACTTCCTGTTGGGCAGAGTCAGATAAAACCAAGTGATCTTAGCCCATCATGACGTCACCAATGACCATACCGAGTTTCGTGCATATCGGAGAAACTTCATCCTGGCCCATGCCCGCATTTGGTGGCGCTGTAGAGCCCCTCGACCACGTCCCAGCTCAAGCACTACTAAAAGTATAAATTTTTCGCAGGTCTGATCTCTGTGCCAAATTTCATGAGTTTTCAACCATTTTAAAGCACTTAAAAATGAGTGCGAACATTAAAAGAGAAACTGAAAAAAAAAATAATAATAATAAAATTTATGGAATTTATGGAATTTTAAAAATTATGGAAATGTCTCTTGATAACCGCTAATGACAAGTTAGCATGGAATAGCAAGGTCATTCATTGATACAAAAGGCTGAATCGCCCTATGGTGAGTCCACCAGTGTGATATTTCCAAATATCTGTCCACTGTAGTGACCTCCATGTGTTAATAGGATAATTATATTAGTTAACAATAAAAATAATTAGATAGCATTTATTAATGTTAATTATTATTAAGTTCAACATGTATTATGTTATTAAAATGCACAGTTGTATTTTAATATTAGTTTATACGCACTGTGAGTTAACATGAACAGGAATATTTTTATTAACACTAAAAAAGATTAATAAATGCTGTAAAAATATATTCTTAATTATTAGTTCATATTAGTTAATGCATTTTATATAATGAATTATATAAAATATATTACCAGTAAAGGACATATTAACTTATTGTATGTATTTGTTTCTGTAATTATATAAAAGTAAACTACATATCAACTGATTCTGTGAAAGTATTTTTTTCTTATGGGTTAAAAGATATCTTAGCGTATGACTCCATCTTGTGTTCATCCTGGGTATTACAGTCTTCATCTCTCTGTTACAAAGAGTTTAAATATCCCCCCTCTCTCCTTCTCTGACTCTGTCTCTCTTTCCACCCCTCCCCCCTCCCCACACTCACTCTGACACTCTGAAACTCACACACCCACCACAACCACACACACACACACACACACACACACACACACACACAGAGGCAGATTGACATGAGATGTCGATTTGTTTTTTAATTTTGTTTAATTCATAGAGCTTTGGATTTGGGTGATTTCTTGCATACTTCCTCAGAATGACTAGTTCTCTGTATGAAAAAAGTCTGAAAGAGTTTGAATGCAGCATTTTAAAGATATAATGTAGTTTAATATATAGTTTGGTGTGAATTTCTTATTTTTCCTGATAGGAGTATTTAAAATTCCACAGCCTGATTTTTCCAAAAATCCATATTCAAACCAAAATAGCTGACTTCCTGTTGGTCATGGCTAATGGATGTAAATTAGAAAGTTGTCCAGATTGAAGTGAACAATATATGTACCGAGTTTGGTGATTGTAGGAAAAACTAACCCCCAAATATTGTCAAAAGGTGGCGCTATAGAGTGCCTCCTCCACGCCCATTTATGAGCTTTTGCCAGTGTCTAAATATCATTAATGTTGATATGTGTATTGCATTTCATGGTATTCTAAGCATGTTAACTGCCTCAAAAACAGAAAACAAATGTTCAACTTTGACGCGTTGCCATGAAAACAGCTTTTAATGTATCGACAACCTGTTTACAGATGCTTATCTGCCGTGTTTTGACATTATACTGATGAAGTTTGAAGCAAATCGAGTAAAATTAAGATCTTGAATTTAAAGCATTTTGAAAATGACACATTTCCGTCAGCCAGTTGGTGGCGCTATAACTTGGACTCCTAATAGTTACATCTATGCGATCGGCATCATACAACAAATTCCAGAGCATGTATTTTTTAAACAGCCCTGAATAGCTCACTTCCTGTTGGGCGTAGCTTATGACATAGAGTATGAAAGTTGTTTGGCTTAGTGAGATCTATATGTGTACCGAGTTTCATATGAATACGTGGAAGTATAAGTGCGCTATACATCAAGTTTTCTGACTGTGTTCCAGGGGGCGCCGTAGAGCCCCTGTGCCACACCCGGGTCCCAGCCTCTGTGGCGTCCTGGTGGCCGTGGATTCCAATGTGTGTGCAAAATTTCAAGAGTTTTTGAGCATGTTAAGCCCCCCAAAAGCCCCCGGAAGGTTGAAAAAAAAGAAAAAAAAAAGAAAAAAAAAGAATAACCCTTAGAAAAACAATAGGGCCTTCGCCCATTTTGGGCTCGGGCTCGGGCCCTAGTAAGAATAATCCTTACGGGAACAATAGGGCTTCCGCACCTACGGTGCAAGCCTCCGGCTTGCTCCTCGGTGCTCGGGCCCTAATAAGAAGAATAAGAATAATCCTTACGGGAACAATAGGGCTTCCGCACCTCGGTGCAAGCCGTTCCGGCTTGCTCCTCACTGCTCGGGCCTTAATAATAGTGAAAAAACATGCCGAAAACAATAGGGCTTTAGCACCTCGGTGCAAGCCGTTCCGGCTTGCTCCTCGATGCTCGGGCCCTAAAAAACATGCCGAAAACAATAGGGCTTTATAATAGGCTGCTCGGGCCCTAATAATAATAATAATAATAGTGAAAAAACATGCCGAAAACAATAGGGCTTTAGCACCTCGGTGCAAGCCGTTCCAGCTTGCTCCTCGATGCTCGGGCCCTAATAAGAATAATCCTTACGGAAACAATAGGGCTTCCGCACCTACGGTGCAAGCCTCTGGCTTGCTCCTCGGTGCTCGGGCCCTAATAATAATAATAAGAAGAAGAAGAAGAATCCTTACGGGAACAATGGGGCTTCCGCACCTACGGTGCAAGCCTCTGGCTTGCTCCTCAGTGCTCGGGCCCTAATAATAATAATAATAATAAGAATAATCCTTACGGGAACAATAGGGCTTCTGCACCTACGGTGCAAGCCTCCGGCTTGCTCCTCGGTGCTCGGGCCCTAATAATAATAATAGTGAAAAAACATGCCGGAAACAATAGGGCTTTAGCACCTCGGTGCAAGCCGTTCCGGCTTGCTCCTCGATGCTCGGGCCCTAATAATAATAATAGTGAAAAAACATGCCGAAAACAATAGGGCTTTAGCACCTCGGAGCAAGCTGTTCCGGCTTGCTTCTCGATGCTCGGGCCCTAATTAACAAAGTTCAATGAACTGTAATAAATAAAGAACACGGTAGCAATTTCAATAACAGCATGACACATTTTAATTAACGAACAGTTTAAATAAAATTACAAATACAAAATAAAACAAACTGTAATAGGCTAAATAGAACAAGTTAGGCTGGCTAGACCACTCACATTTCAATAAACAAACTATTTCTTTACAAAGTCAAACTTTCAAATAAATCACAAACAGTTTGCAAGCTAGTGAAGATACTAAGGCTACTTAGTCTACCTACACTCTTTTCATGTTGTGTGCGAGGAAGATGAGTTTGTCAATATGTTCAGGTAAAAGGGAACTTCGGGTCTTATTTACGATGTAGCCAGCTTTTGATGACGGAGTTGAAGTAGCCGGAACGCAAAAGAGGTGTTTGGCTGCAAATCTCTTCATCTCTTCATCTTCCTTCTCTTTCTTTGCGCTGTCTCTGTGTTCTTCTTCATCTTCGTCATCAGACGGCATTAAAATCTCCTACTGCAATCTGAATACCTCCGAATAGAGGACTTTGGACCACTGAGCAACAGTCCAGTTCTTTTTCTCCTTAGCCCAGGTAAGATGCTTCTGACGTTGTTTTTGTTTCAAAAGCGGCTTGGTAGCCCTTTTCCTGAAACGTCTGAGCATGGTGACTCTGACTCCGGCTTTCGTCTACACACTGTTAAGCTCTCCCAAGTTTTTGAATCGGCTTTGCTTGACAGTATTCTCAAACTTGTTGTAATCCCTGCACCTTTTCCTACTCAATTTCTTCCTTTCAGTCAATTTAGTATTTAATATGCTTTGAAACAGCACTCTGTAAACAGCCACCCCTATTCAGTAATGACTTACTGAATAGGGGTGGGACTTACCTTCTTTGTGGGACTTACCTTCTTTGTGGAGGGTTGTCAGTGATTGTCTCCTGGACCACTGCCAATACAGCAGTCTTCTGCATTATTGTGTTTTCAAATAACAAGAGATACCCAGAAGTTATACTGTAGGAATGGTCATTTAATGAAACTGAAATGTAAATATTTTAGTATTTTGAGATACTAGATTTTTTACTTTCATGAGCAGTAAGCTCTAATCATCAAAATTTAAACTAACTAATCGTTAAAACTAACTAAATTAAAACATTTGAAATGTTTTACTTTACATGTAATGCATCTAGAATATATATGTTTTTTTTTTTTTTTTTACGGAAAAAAAAAAAAAAACTTTTTCACACTATTCCACGATTTTTGATAATCGTGATTGAAGTGGTCGAAAGTAAAAGGTACTTATTATTATTAAACATATTATATTTGACATATCTTACCCTCTTTATAATTAATTTCAGACCATCCCCTGAGGATCTTTGTATTGGGTCCCTCTAGCTAAGACAAACAGATTTAAAAATTAGTTTGTTCCACATGCTGTTGAGTTGCTTAATTCACAAAATCTATCATGCTGCAGTACAAATTGCTCCTAAGGGGGACAATACAGTTTATACAATACAATACAATACAATACAAATACAGCCACTCACGGCAACTGATTAAAACACACAGCTTATATAGGCTGTATCCGGAATTGCCCGCTATACCCTCATTCATGATTCCCTATGTAAGGCTACTGAGTGCAACGGAAGGGCTGCCGCTTTTGCATAATGTGTGCTTGCTGCATTTGAAACTGGCAGCTTTAACAATGTTAAATTGTGCACTGCTCACCCCTACTTTTATTTCTTTTTTGGCCATCTTTTGCAATAAATGTATGTGACTGTACTCATTTGTCTGTACAAATAAGTGTTTTATATTGTTGAGAAGTGGTTAGGTTTAGGGTATGGGTGGGGTTAGGTGCTCCATTAAGGTAAGTAAAAAAAGTATATAAAATCATTGCTATGTTTAAAAATGCTTGAAAATAATTAAATGCATCTTCTGCTGATTCAAACAACTGAAAGCACTGGAGTACCCTGCATGTTGAAATGTGACAGTAAAGGGGTTCCCTGTGCATTAAAACAGTGACGTCAGGTGGCCCTGACTGAGCATTAATATGTGACAAGCTGGGAAAGAGAATGTGTTGGCACAGAAGGAATCACAATCTTTGTAAAAATTGCCAGACACTTCAAATAAACCATTACATACACTTTTTTTTTTTTAAATGCTTTATTAATTCAATGGCATAAAAACAAGAGGTATTACATATCACACATTATCATACATTATCATAACTTTAGCTGGCAGACAAAAAAAAAAAAAAAAAAAAAGGAAGAAAGAAAAAGGGACAAGAAAAAAGGAAGGAAGACAATTACATACATATAATTGAATTTAAAGTAATTTATAATATATATATATATATGTGTATGTGTGTGTGTGTGTGTGTGTGTGTGTGTGTGTGTGTGTGTGTGTGATTTTTTTTTTTTTTTTTTTTTTTAAGTACTTCAGCATAACAGAGCAAGTGGGACACATTTCTTACCTATTATTCCAAACTTTTATTATTATTATTATTTATTATCGTTGTTGTTGTTCAGAAGTGCCGCGCTTTCAAACCGAGCATTAAAATCGCGTTCCCTTCATTTTTGTCCAGTCTGCCACCTCATAGTCTACAAATGATGCTCAAACATGTTGTTTTAGTTCCGTGGTTTTTGAGCCCATCAAATCGTAGTCAGTGGAGGAAACGGGATTCTAACAAGACCACATTATTTGTAAAATTCACGCTTTTCAGTATTTTATTGTCCATTGCTAAATACAGGAATTTTAATGTCAGTGGCAAATACAAAACAGACGATTCACAATCCGGTAAGTCGTTGGTTTATGAATTTGAGACGACTTTACAAATGAGCATACGATGATAATAATATATTGAAACAGTGTTTGGATTTTAAGCATTCTGTTTCGCTAATCAAAACAATAACCTAGACAGAAAAATAATGCTGATGTGTTTTAAAATTTATGAACGTGTTTTTTTTGTTTGTTTTTTTTTTTAATGATTTTCATCAGACAACCCCCTTCATTGAGATTATACCGGGTGGTCTTCACCCAGGAGAGATGATTGTTATACAAGGATATGTTCATAATGATGCGGACAGGTAAAATCCACATACATAAATACATACGTTGGTTTATTCTTACAACGTACATAAATTCGTTGTATTCGCTGATTCTATGTCATTCTCTGACCCAGTTTGATGTAATGTTCATTGTAGTGAATACTGCTTGCCTGTTGTTTGAGGAACAGTGTGAATTTTCCACACATTATAGTAATTCCACGAATTATAGTGATTTTGTATGCTAAATTTACTTACAAAAATTACCACAATTCTCCTAAATAGTATATTATCATTGGTTGTAGTAGTTATTTAGTCACCACATTAACTTACGTCGGGCTACATGAACGTAATAATTAATGCAGCCTAAAATGTTATATTCGTATTTAAAAATAACTACATAACAATATTTTAATTTATCCATGTACCATATAAATAATTATACTAAATTACTACTAAAAGCTAGACTGATCTGACGTTAGAATTTAATTCCTACACACAGAGTTCAGTAGTTCCACCCACAGGAGCTGTCCATATATATATATATATATATATATATATAATCTTTATGTGTTACGATGTCATATTCAGAAGGTCATATTCAGAAACCAATGAAACCGGAACTAAATCGCTAAAATCAGAATGACAAAATAACAGTCCACATAGCAGAACATAAACCTGACAATAAAATCGTTAGGCTATTGTTAGTCTCTCTCTCTCTCTCTCTCTCTCTCTCTCTCTCTCTCTCTCTCTCTCTCTCTCTATATGTATCTAACAGTTAGCGCTTATTCTCGAATCTGACTGGACAAGAGACTTTTTCTGTAAATATTTCACCTGCGCGTTCTAGCTGCTGTCAGTCAGTGCAGTTTCATTGTTACGCCACAAGATGGCGGCAAGGGACTGTCTTTGAGTGAGTCTTTCAACTACACATCAAAAACAGATTAATTCAAAATGAAACGCTGTTGAAATCATTTTCACTTTGAGCGCCACTTTTAAAGGCTCAGCAGACCAGCAGAGTGTCGATGCTAAGACAGAGATTTCACTTTCCTTGGACATGACAACATATTTTCAGAAATATACATGACAGGTAACATATCTCATATCGCACGCGCTCAGTCAATTTGTTTCTCATTCGCTGTCAGCTTCTGAGCCTCTGTACAAATCAACATGGTAGCCTAAACGTTATCATTATTAATTTATTTAATATTCAGTACACATGCGATTTTGCGGTTATTGCGACAGCCGGCCCCTTTTTGTCATTCAGTGGACCTTTATTCCCATGCTTTGCTTTATGCATGGAGAGTAATGTGAGGAGTGTTGTTTCTATGTGAATGCTTATCAAACTAGCCCAAAAACATGTGGATTACAGGAAGACTTTGTTTGTTTGTTTTCAATTTCAGATTGAAATCATAATCATTGGATTTTATTGAATGCAACTCTAGTTTCATTTTCATGTTTGCATTACAAAAATGTCCTGTGGTACTGCAGCAATACTACATACATTTACCACACAAAAAATATGTTTTTTCTATTGTTTTTGTGTAGTAATTCCAACACAAGCTAAATATGACAGGATTACCACAGCACTTCCTGTTGTAGCTACAGTATCACAAGAATTTACCATTAGATGTCATATGTGTTTTTTCTGATGTTTTTCTGTGGCATTACTGAAGTATTTGAACAGAGAAACATGACAGGATTACAATAGCAGCTATATATATATATATATATATATATATATATATATATATATAGCTGGCAGAAATATAATGCAGGTGGCAGGTGAGTACAGTGTGTCAAATACAGTGATGTGCTACTATAAGATCTGAATTTATATATGATAAAAATGCCAAGCTGTAATCAAATGCAGTATTTATATTGTAAAAGTATTTTACAATATAAACAATTGTCTGATCTTATTTATAATAATTGGAAATTGTATTAAACTACGAATTAATGCCCTAGCACAGATAGCACATTCTCACAAAAACTGTTTGTTTTATTATTAAAATTAATAAAAAAAAAAAAAAAAGGATTTTTGCCCAGGTCTAGTATAGACAGTGTTATGGGTCTGGAATGACATGATGGTGAGTAATTGATGAGAGAAAAACAGCATTCTGGGGTCACATGGTGGTATAGACCTTTTTTACATTGGGATAACTTGAAGAGCAGTGAATGGGAGAGTAACACAAATATATTTTTTGCATTCCCATTTGCTCAAATAGCAAAAGTAAAAATTGATGATTTTTAAAAATTGATCAAATTTGTGACTTTTAATAAAAGAAAAAAAAAATGAGAGATACTGAAAATTTTGATTGAAAGGTAATAATACAAATTATGGTGTTATAAATGTATATAACATTTTTTAAGAATAAACATATTTAAAAACTTTCAAGGGTTTAAGATGCTAATGACTGAAACGCACCATCACAGTCTTGTGAATTGGTCGACTGCTGTAAATTTCAAATCTACAGAGGCGGGATTTTCTTCAACGGTCGACATTCGGGAGCAGCAAGAAGAACGATTTACAACTGTGGTAAGTGACTTATTTCAGTTTTTATATTTCGTGTTTCATATATGTAGTAGTATTTAAGGTGTCTACATTCACGGTAACCGCAGATTAACAAATCCTCTGTCCATGGGGCGCGAGGAAGACTTGTGCAGAGTTTCAGCAGCGTGGTCACGGGAGGATTTCACGCATTCCCCGGCCTTAAGCCCCGGTCATACTACACAATTTTTTGTTGGTTATGACAGGCACTGTGTCAAATTATGCAATTTTGACTCATAAAATCTTGTCGTGTCGTGAACCAGAAACATGTCAGACTACACAATTCTACCAGAACATTCATCATATGTCGTCATTACAACGTGCATGCTGTCATTGATACAGCGGGACCAAGGTCCTCTGAGTGTAAATAAACAATGCTAATGTAACTGAGCGTTTGTGTAGGTTCGCCTGAAACTTACCTCTAATAAAATAAAGAACTGGATGCTTAATCTCGTTTAGAACTCTGGTCGTTTTTTATTTGAAACACGTCAACTCTCTTTTTCTTTATCTGGCTTTTTCTCTCCAGTGCGCATGCACCTCCCAAACAGGCAGTGTGCAACGGTCTGTGCTGTCTGATTATGCAATGCATACAAATTGACAAATTTGGTGAAATAGTCCTCCACTACCAGCACATACCGATTACCTTTAGAGGCACCTCTAATATGTCCATACCCACCCTCTCAAATGGTCGAACAGTTTGAGAACCGGCCATAGGTGCTCGATGGGATGGATCTCTGGCAAGATTACATTTTTTTTGGATTCAGTTTCAATCCTGCGGACTGAATTCTAGAAAACACCTCCGTCAGGCTACACAAATGTTCCTCAAATAATTTGCTGTAAATCAAAATATCGTCCAGATACACTATGCATGTGTGCCAAGGAAGTCCCCTCAAAACCAGCTCCATTAGGCGGTGAAACGTCACGGGAGAGTTAATAAGGCCCATTGGCATGGATCTCCATTGATAGAGCCCCTGTCCCGTTGTGAATGCCGTTTTTTCTCTGTCCTCTTCTGCGAGTTCTACCTGCCAGTAGCCGTTAGAAAAATCGAGCGTACTGAACCACACAGCACCAGCCAGTGGATCCAGAGTATCGTCCACACGGGGTAGAGAATGAGAGTCTTTCACTGTCACACTATTCAAGCGTCTATAATCAATGCAAAGCGCCACGTGCCGCATTTCTTTTTCACCAAAACAACTGGCGATGCCCAGGGGCTGCGACTCTCCTCAATGACACCTTCCACCAGCAGCCCGGCCACTTGTCTCTCTATTTCACTATGTTTCTCAGGAGACACATGATATGCATGCTGCTTGATGGGAGCCTGCTCTCCAGTTCGGATATGATGTTTAATTAAGTTGCATTTGCCAGCCTTTTGCATGGAGGAACTGAAGATATCCCTGTATTTTAGCAACAATGCTGACAGTGCTGCTTTTCCAGGTCCTGAAATAGGTGACTTTTCCAGCGATACCGGGGGCATTACTCCAGATGCAGTTGTTGCAGCTACTTCAACTGGGAAATGAAGCAGCTGACTCACCCAGGTGCATACCTTCTTTCAGTGAAATGTCCTGTCCAGTAGGGTTCAAAACCCAAGCTTTTGTCAGTCCATCATGAACAGTGGTAACTGTATGAGCCACCATGAAACTGGAAGAATCTGCTACATTAGGTTCCAAATAACCATCAAAGTCACTAGACCACTGAGTCATATAAGGTGAGGACACTTTAACAGGTACGACTGACTCACTGAGGGGTGGTAATGTCATTGTGGTCGCCAGGGACACGTTGCAGCAAAGTGGAACAAAGTCTTTGTTGGTGAGGAGAGGAACTGAGATATGCCAGAGTTGTAACTTAGCTTGGCTGAGATCTAGCGAGGCATGTTTTTTTAACAGGAAGTCCCACCCCAACAACACAGACTGTGTAGTTTCTCTCACCACATGAAATACATGCTGCCATGACTCCCCAGATGAAATGTTATTGTCATGGTAGCCAGCGTATCCAGGATCTGTCCATTCACTGGTCGAGTTGCCACATAATCCTTTTTCAGAGAACGATTGCGAAGTGCTAAAATTGACATGCGAAAATCTGCACTCATGAGCGACACACTGGAACCAGAATCTACTAACATTTGCACTTCCACGCCTTCAATTGTGTCAGGTTGCAGGTTTGATCTGTTACTTCTCCTGCACATGGGTTTTGTTTTGTTTTTCTTTTCAGCGTGTCGGCCGCAAGCAGCTGATTATCTTTTGCAATCAGTGTGGTGCTGTACACGTTCACAGCTGATTCTTATTCTTTCACTTAGTGTCTTACTATTTATACAGCTTGTTTTCGTTTTTTCATTGCGAGTGTTTTTGGTTCTTTGATTTTTCGTTCTTTTAGTTGTCCCGGTTAGTTGTTACTTTCTCTTTTTTGTTTACCTAGTTTTTCCTTTTGACGACAACTCCGCATTCCGTGATCTGCCACTTATGGACTTGGTTCATTCGATCGTGTGTGAAATCTTCGTTGATTAGCGGGACTGACTGCTTACCTGGACTTAAAAGCTGGGGAGGAGGATTGTTCTACGAGACTCATCTTTTGGCCTGGATTTCGGCTTCTGTTCGTTCCTGACTGTGCTGGCTGTTTTGTGGTGTGATCATCTGTTGGATCTTGATTTTCCTGGGACTTCGGTCTTCTGATAATACTGAATAAATCAGTTTGATTTGCACTTCTGCATTTGAGTCCTTTATCTCTGGGAAGCCTGACAAATTGCTCCTCTCACATATGACACCAGCGGATCCTGGTTGAAGGCAGTGTCCTTGGAAATTGAATTACTGGCAGTAGTTTTATCAATTTGAGGGCCCATGGGCAACATAGCTGGCGTTTGGGCCGCAACATCAGCTACAGCCCATTTCCCGACCCATTATGTCGGTCCCCTGTGGCAGGAGACAGAAATCGGATGCCACGCTTCTTTGAGTCATCCTCATAGCTGTATCGTTGGCGTGGACTGGGGCTAGGGCTGCGTCTTGAAGAAAACTGCATCGAGTATGCATCCTTGGAATCACGAAAATGTCTCTGATTTATACATGTCTCTCTGGTGCATGGCCTCTCCGTGCGCTGTCAAAGACACATGACTGGCATCCACGGCCACCACAGCAGCACTGGCACAGTCCATTAGACCGAGGGTCACGCTCCTCCATTGCTCTGGAGCTCACCTTGGTTTTCAATTTATGGTTCTACTCTCCCAAACGTCTTAGTTCCATTCTCATCTCCTTCATTTCTTCTGCTATTTTATCTACTGCTCTGTAAAGTCCAACATTACCCTTTTCAGAGTGAACAGCAGCTCCTATTGGCCAGTGTCACAGATGTGACAAAACTTTATAACAGCTAACGTTATAGTAGGAAAATCTTTGGGTTCCTACATTAAGAATTGTATGACAACAGTTGTGATTCACAGGAAGGTTGTGTTGATCAGCACGCTGTCTCGTGATTATTTTATGATGTAACATTAGATCAAATGCAGTCATCTGTTAACACAGGCGCAGAAATGAAATGCATACGTTGCTAAAGTCTTGCAACTCACGAGGATGTGTGTGTGTGTCACGTAAACTCCAAACGATGCTGTTAAAGCGGTTATAACGTAAGCAGCGAGCTGTGCAAGGACCTTTGATAACTTGCTAATTCGCTTATTGTTTGATTGTAAATTAATACTTTTTGCTAACTTTGGTATAAATAATGAGTTAATCCAGCCCATCTTTCTGTCTGGCCTGTTCTCAGCATATTACATATTAAATCTGGACCAAGGAGGAGACAGACATAGCTTTGGAGTTCATTTAAAGGTAATAGTTGCATTCTATGAATTTGAGTACCTGCATTTTACATGTAAATATGTTAGAAGATGTTTCTCAACTCCAGAATAGAGAACATTTTTAAGGAAGAATGATATTGATGTTTCAAAAGCTGAAACTAATGTGAATTACATATTGTTTGTTTCCTGACTGTTTTTTAGGCATTTATCCTGAGAGAGGAACAAAGCTGAATGGAAAAGTGCCATCTAAAACAACACGGCAAACGGTACAGAAGAAACCAGTTGAAGTGAACTCAAGTTGCCACTCTTCACAAAGTGAAGGATTTTCAGCAGAATTTCTGAAATGTAAGTACAAACACAATATCTCTTTTTCCTTTTATTATATTCTTTTATTATCTACACTACCGTTTAAATTTTTGTGATCAGTCAGATTTTTTAATGTTTTTTAAATAAGTCTTTATATCAATGTTAGAAAGAGTTGTGCTGCTTAATATATATATATATATATATATATATATATATATATATATATATATATATTTTTTATCTGTGATATTTTTGTTCAGGATTCTTTCATGGATAACATTTTTTTTTTTTTAACCAACAATTATTTGTTAAATTGAGAGTGATAGTAAAGACAATTGTTATGTAAGATTTCTATTTTAAATAACTAATTGTTCTTTTAAACTTATTCATCAAATAATTCAGAAAAAGAATCACAGGCTCCAAACCATACACTGACAACATTGGCAATAACACTGACAACATTAACAATAAATCCATATTTATGAACAATGAGAATGATCTCTGAAGAATCATGTAATGATGCTGAAAAGTCAGCTTTGCATCACAGAAATAAATTAGTAATATAAGTTTGAAAGTATAGTAAAATAGAATACTTATTTTAAATAATATTACTGTTTTTTCCCTGTATTTTTGTTTAAATAAATGCAGCCTTGATGAGCATATGAAAAACCATACTGATCTCCAAAACATTTTAACAGCCGTTTTTCTGCATTTAACTGTAACAAACACAGCTCTATCTGCCTTCGACTGTATCAGTCGTCCCTCTGTCTGTATCTGACTGTATCATTGTTTTATAATATATCTAATGTATTGTCCTCTTTGTTCTTTTCAGATTTTCTTTGCTTCCTGGGATGGGACAGCATCTGGAGCTGAACGGTTTTCCTTTTTTGATCAGAAGTTTGGTTGGACTCACTTGGGACCTTGTTGTTTGGCCATGTTGGACTGTTCATGAAATTCATCACTGTCTCTGTGGTATTTAGAACCATTTAATGTTGGATAACTTGACGTTGGTTAAACCTCTGTTAAATGTTGGTTAAACTTAAAGTTATGTAGAGTAATATATGTTTCAAGTAAATATTTTCATGCCCCATTTAATTTGGAATTCAAAATAATACTAAATACACTGCTCTGACATTTCTTTATTTTATGCAAATTTGAGAGTTATATGTTAAATAAAACTGGACCTGTTTTTTAAGAAAAGATGTGCCAAATTATTATTATAATTTTTAAATAATAGGTGCACTAAATTTCACACTATACAACACTTTGTGCAGTTAAATATCGTTTAAAGCTTATGCAGTTAAAGAAAATATATACTACATATGTAGAATACACAAATTAAAGTAGTTTACTGTGTAAAAAAAAAAAAAAACGCACAGCAATGTTAAAAAATACAGTTACAGTATTTGCTATAATTAGGAAATACAGTATAATGCTGGCAGTATTTTACTGTAAAATGTACAGGAAATTATTTACAGTGTATCTGGCATGATAATGGGCCCTAATATCTCAAATAAAAAAAAATAAAAAACAGTATATGGCACCTCTAATTTGACAAATGTGCTATAAAGCGTTTTAAGATTCTGTGCCATATAGCACCAAAAGAGGTTCCCCTATGATTACGAGCCAAAGAACTACTGCTGGTGCTTTTTGGCACCTGTTATGGTTCTACATAGCACCATTTGACAAAGGTGCTGTATATCACCTTTAAAGATTGGTGCTATATAGCACTTAAAAAGGTTCCCATATGATTACGAGCCATTTTAGCACCATTTTTGTTTAGAGTGTACCACAAGAATATCATAGCAGTATTACAATCTGTACAACACAGAATCCTGTGGTAAATACTACAGAAATGTGAATGTAATGCCCCACATTACTGCAAGAATATTACATAAATATCATATACTGTACAACAAAATCCTGTGGTAAATACTACAGAAATGTGAATGTAATACCACACATTACCGCAAGAATATTACAGGAATATTACATACGGTACAACAAAATCCTGTGGTAAAATGTCCCCAAAAACAACACAATACTACACAATTACCACAGTAATTGTATGATGTACTTTTGATCTTTTATCACATGGAATACCACAGTTTCTCATTTATTTGTGGAAATTCATACTTTTTTCCCCACTGTAAATAATTATTTATTTTGGGTATTCTGTTTTGAGTATTGAGTTGTACACTGGTAAGAAAAAAAATCTCTCTTTAATAATCTGTATATTTGTATGTTGTTCTTTTTATTACCTGTGTCTTGTCTTGTCACTGTCACTCTGTTGTACTGTGGAGCTTCTGTCACTACAGCAAATTCCTGGTATGTGCAAACATACCTGTCAATAAAGCTCATTCTGATTTTGACTAACAGTAATATAAAAAAAAAACAGTAAAAATTTCATTGTGTGTGTAGTAAACAACAGTCAAGATGTCATTCCAAGGATCAGTTCATGGCAGGGCCTCTCTAACTGCTGAGGGTGGAGGGAGATGTGCCACACTGTGATTGGATTTTGGCGGAGGAACATAAGCAAATGTTCAGAAACATCAGATAAGATGCCAAGACAACTGCCAGACACCTCTAGCAGGACAGGAAGGGAGACCTTCTGCACCCACAATCACCTAAGAGAGGACTTCTCATTGGACTATGGATTGACCCTCACCAATTCTAAGGTTTAGCAATGACTGCAATTAAAATTCCGTCAGAACTCTGGATGCAACGGCAGTGATTGAAACAAAGGAAGGCCACAAAGATTTATCCAAATCCACTCATACCTATGTTTAGAGACCTTAAATTGATGTAAACTGCAACGTATTCACGTCACCTCATATAAAGTACAGCTTATGTTGATGGCCAATAACTGTTAGCATAACAGTTTGCAGAAGCAGGCCTATTAACATATTATGGTATAAATAAGTGATTGTTCAACTGTTTCCTATTAAGTTTGGACTCTTGCTCCTCTTGATGTGGGTAACAATTTCAAAGAGGTTTGCATTGCAAGAAAGATTGCATCGCATTGGCAGACATTGCAGACTGCCCGGTCCATGTTCTAAGGACGTCCTTGGTACAACAGAAGTTCAGCATCATCCATTGACGGCTACCGGAACGCAACCTTGAGCCCTCTCCACTGTACGCAATTTACATCACCAGTGGAAGATGTCTCTGCCGCTGGACTGATCACCAGACCTTGGCTTAGTTTATACATGCAGCTCATGTTTTCTAACCTGTTGAGATAACATTTACTTGGGGTCAGTGTTACAAATGATAGCTATATTGTTTGTTCAAAAATAAATAAGCAGTTATTTATCGTTAATCTACTAGAGCCATTAAGTGGTTTTCCCATAAACAGCATTACCATAGAAATCTCTTCCATTGCTACATTTAGCTCAACAGCATTGCATTCTGCCATTCTGTGTTCACTCCATTTATTGGTTTCTATGATTTATTTGGTTTCTTCTTTTATGTTTAGTTGCCTATTATCTTTTAGCAGTGCATATTCATTTATTGGTATAATTACTAGTTGTTGTATTTACTCTTGCATATCTATTGTTAATAAAGTTCATTAATCTTAAGTACAATTGTGTCTTCCTTGTGTTGATGATCCAAGGCTCTACTAGCTGTCTAAACCACTCCCTCCAGGGTGCAAATCTCAAATTATTGGACAGCTCGTGGGAAGTACTGCCCTATTGCCAAATTGACAGTCCTTGACTGATGCACTGAACCAAACGAGGTGGGATTTGGTCACCTAATATACTCTTTACTACACACATTTTTTGCCTCAATTTTCCGCTGATTTACCGTCTAAGTTGATGCTAGTTGCCGAAAGTCAGAGCCAGTCTGCAGATTTGAGTTGACAGATTCCCATAGAAAATCGCGTAGGTGGATGATGATCACAGACTCTGATTTCACATAGTCTGAGTATATCAAACATGTTTGATATTTTCTGCTGATTTTAGAACACATATTGTTTTCATTTGTCAAGCATGTCCTAGCAACAAGGCACACTTTTTTTGTGATTGGACCATTTTGAAGTGTTCTAGTGTATGCTTAATCGTGTAGTGTATGATGGCCAGTTATTTTGATGGCCACAATATTCTGCTCAGTGTGTTATGCTGGTATGTAAGGACTACCGTTGACTCCTGAATTTGCAGTAATAGCAGTGATAGAAATGTATCTTTTCCAATAAGTTTAAATAGATTTTTAGCTTTTATTAAAAGTTATTTATTAACTTTTATGCTTTTTTTTTTTTTTTCTAAAAGTCTGCATTGGTGTGCAGAATTTGCATAGCCAGCTCCGGCCCGGCAATCCGGGTATAAGAGGAAGTGACTATGCTCTGCTCATTTGTTCTATTTCTTCCGAGCTGAATGCAGCGTCTCTTTGTTGAGAAGCAGCGTTACTTACCTCTTCATCGTTGGATCTACGGCATGGGCAGCGGTCTCATCCTTCTCAGACTCAGCAGCAGTGAGAGTCCCCTGGGTGCTTCAACGGCAAATCTTGAAGAGCGGATTTCCTCTTATTAAAACTAAAAGAGCAAATTTCTCCAAAAGAGTCAGATACGGTTGGTTTGTGTGTTTACAATGCCTTTCCTTCTACCTCTCCCAGAGCGATCAGCACGAGCTCTGTCTTCAGTGTTTGGGCCGTGAACACACTGAAGTAGCGCTCGCTGATGGGGGATGTTCTGCTTGCGAGGACATGCCCCTCGGCACACTCCGTTCGCAAGCCGCGTTCTTTGTCAAAAGACTGCGGCTCACACCAACCACTTCCGCTGCTGGTCCTTCTACTTCCAGGTGAGTGGTTCTTCGCCGGATGAATCCCTGTGATCCTCTTGCCCTTTGTGTCTGCCGGTCGAGCTTCCGGATGACTTTGAAAATTTGTCTCAGTACAGATTGGATTGGTTATTTGGGGCTCCTGCTGGGGAGGAGGAAGTATCCGCAGCATCGGAGAGTGGGCCGCCATCTGAAGCGGATACCCTGTCTGAGGCGCTCGCTGTGGGGGCGGGCTCTCAGTCAGTGGCAGATGCGGAAAATGAACGGGCAGCCAAGGCAATCGGGCTGGAGTGGAATTCTCCGCCCCGTCCCGAGCGTTCAAGGCTTGATAATTGGTATCTGGGCAAGGACCGTGGTTCTCAGCTGCATTCTACCCCAGTGCCTTTCTTCCTGGAAGTGCATGAATCAGAATCAGAATCAGAATCAGAAAGAGCTTTATTGCCAAGTATGCTTGCGCATACAAGGAATTTGTTTTTGTGACATTAGCTTCCAGGGTGCATAGACAAAAACACAGACAATAAAAGAATAAAATAAAATAAAATAAAATAAATAAAGGTAATAGAGAATAGAAAATATACATATGTAAATATAAATATATATAGACACAAAAAATATTTATATCGAAAAATGAATTAAGAAATAAGTGGCATATACAGTTGTGCTGTTGATGCTTGATGGAAGTTATTGCACATATTTTTATTGCACAACAGGGTGAACATTTAGCTGTTCATAAGTCGGATTGCCTGGGGGAAAAAACTATTCTTGTGCCTGGTTGTCCTGGTGTTAGGGGCTCTGTAACGTCGGCCAGATGGCAAAGGTTCAAAGAGTGAATGGCTTGGATGTGAGGGATCCAGGGTGATTTTCTGAGCTCTTTTCTTCACCCTGGATGTATTCAGTTCTTGAGGGGTGGGCAGGGGAGCACCAATAATCCTCTCTGCAGTCCGAACTGTTCTCTGTAATCTTCTGATGTCTGATTTTGTGGCTGAGACAAACCAGACAGTTATTGATGTGCACAGAACAGACTCGATGACAGCTGAGTAGAACTGCTTTAACAGCTCCTGTGGTAGGTTGAACTTCTTCAGCTGGCGAAGGAAGTACAATCTTTGTTGGGCCTTTTTTACAATGGAGTCAACGTGAGTGTCCCACTTCAGGTCCTGGGAGATGAAAGATCCCAGGAACTTAAATGTCTCCACTGTAGCCACAGTGCTGTCCATGATGGTGAGTGGGGAAAGTGCAGGGGGGTTCCTCCTGAAGTCCACTATCATCTCTACTGTTTTGAGCGTGTTGAGCTCCAGGTTGTTATGACTGCACCAGACAGCCAGCTCTTTTACCTCCCGTCTGTAAGCAGACTCATCACCGTCCTGAATGAGGCCGATAAGTGTGGTGTCATCCGCAAACTTCAGGAGCTTGACAGAGGAGTCTTTAGAGGTGCAATCATTGGTGTAGAGGGAGAAGAGCAGAGGGGAGAGAACACAACCCTGAGGGGCACCGGTGCTGATAGTGCGACTGCTGGACATGAATTTCCCCATTCTCACCTGCTGTTGCCTATCTGTCAGAAAGCTGTTGATCCATTGACAGAGAGGGCTGGGAACAGAGAGCTGGAGCAGTTTGGTTTGGAGAAGTGTAGGAATGATGGTATTGAAAGCTGAACTGAAGTCCACAAACAGGATCCTCACGTAAGACCGTGGCCTGTCTAGATGTTGCAGAATGAAGTGCAAAGCCATGTTTACAGCATCATCCACGGATCTGTTTGCTCGGTAAGCAAACTGCAGGGGGTCCAGTAAGGGTCCAGTAATGTCCTTCAGATAGGCCAGAACCAGTTTCTCAAACGACTTCATGACGACAGACGTTAGCGCCACAGGTCTGTAGTCGTTAAGTCCTGTTATCTTGGGTTTCTTGGGAATGGGGATGATGGTGGAGCGCTTGAAGCAGGCAGGGACTTCACACAATGCAAGAGATTTGTTGAAAATTTGTGAGAAAATGGGGGCCAGCTCATCAGCACAGGTTTTCAGACAGACTGGTGACAAACCATCTGGACCTGATGCCTTTTTTCTTTTGTTTTTCCTGAAGACCTGGCACACGTCGTTTTCAGTTAATTGTAAGGCAGGAGGGGGGGAGGGGGGGGTGCTGGAGGTGTTGATGGTTGTGAGAAGAGATCGTCTGAGCAGGTGTGGGGGCTTTCAAATCTACAATAAAACTCATTCAGAAAACTCTTCAGAAAGTCGTTGATTCGCCTCAGTGTTTGGGGATGGTGTCTTGTAATTTGTGATGGCTTTCAGACCGGTCCACACTGAAGATGGGTCGTTAGAAATGAACTGATCTTCTAACCTTTTTGCATAGGTCCTTTTAGCCACTCTAATCTCCTTATTCAGTGTGTTCCTGGCCTGATTGTATACAGCTCTATCCCCTTTCCTGTAGGCATCCTCTTTGGCCTGACGAAGATGTCTGAGTTTTGCTGTAAACCATGGCTTATCATTGCTGAATGTTAGATAAGTTCTGGTAGGAATGCATATATCCTCACAGAAACTGATGTATGAAGTAACAGTCTCTGTGAGCTCGTCCAGGTCTGTGGCAGCAGCTTCGAAAATACTCCAATCAGTCAATCCAAAACAGGCTTGTAAGGCCTGCTCTGTTTCGGTGGTCCATCTCTTCACAGTCTTTACTGCAGGTTTAGCAGATTTAAGTTTTTGCCTGTAGGTTGGAATAAGGTGAACCACGCAGTGATCAGAGAGCCCCAAAGCCGCCCGCGCGACAGAGTGATATGCGTCTTTAATTGTTGTGTAACAATGATCCAAAATATTACTGTCTCTGGTGGGACATGTAACATGCTGTCTGTATTTTGGGAGTTCACAGGAGAGATTTGCTTTGTTAAAATCCCCAAGAATGATTAAAACAGAGTCCGGGTGTTTTTGCTCCGTGTCCGTGATCTGATCGGCGAGTTTCTCTAACGCCACGCTCACATTTGCTTGCGGTGGAATGTACACACTCACCAGAATAAATGAGCAAAACTCTCGCGGCGAATAGAACGGCTTACAGTTAATAAAGAGCGCTTCTAGGTCAAAACAGCACATCTTCTTTAACACTGTTACATCTGTACACCACCTCTCATTGATGTAAAAGCACGTCCCGCCGCCACGCGATTTCCCCGTTGATTCCGCGTCGCGGTCCGCTCTGAACAGCCGATGGCCCGGCAAATGAAGCGCGCTGTCTGGGATCCCGTCGTTCAGCCAGGTTTCCGTGAAACACAGAGCAGCAGAGTTTGAGAAATCCTTGTTTGTCCGGGAGAGCAGAAGGAGTTCGTCCGTTTTGTTGGGTAGAGAGCGGAGATTCGCTAGGTGTATACTAGGCAGCGAAGTACGGAATCCCCGCTGACGAAGCTTTACGAGCGCTCCGGCTCTTCTTCCCCGTCTGCGCGTCCTCAAGCGCCTGATTAGCGCTGCCGCTCCGCCAACTACGATGTTCACCAAAACGTCCGAGTAATCAAAAACCGGTAGAAAGTTTTGTGGTGAGTTCTGCCCGAATGTTCAGCAGTTCATTCCTGGTGAAACTGATTGTGTTTGTAAAACAAAAAACAGGAAAAACTAACAAAAACACCAAAACAACTGGAGAGCTAAGCACAGAGGCTGCCATCTGCGGCGCCATCTTGCAAAGTAAAAATGAAGAGCTGACTAAATCATGGAAGGCTCCTTTTTCAACCAGAACGTGATTCTTTCTCTCTCACCACCCTCGATGGAGGTCCAGCAAAGGGGTATAAGGAGGTTCCCCAGGTAGAGTGGGCATCTTTGCCCGCAGACCGCCGCCACCTGGCGGGATCGCCCAAAACTCCTGTCCAGGGCATGTAAGGCTTCTTCCACTCTTGTGGGGCTCGTCTCGTCTTGCTTCTGGGCAAGCTGTGCCCACCCTTCTCGCTATGGCCGTCCTGCAAGTCTTTCAGGCCAAGTTTCTTAGCGAGATGCACAAGGGTGTTCCCAAACCAGAGCTGTTGCAGGATCTGCACTCGGTGACTGACTATGCTCTTCAGGCTACGAAAGTCACGGCGCAGGCTCTGGGGAGGGCATGTCCACAATGGTGGTCCAGGAGCGCCACCTTTGGCTGAATCTGGCGGAGATGAAGGACGCTGAGAAGGTTCGCTTTCTTGACGCCTCATTTCTCAGGCTGGCCTCTTCGTTGACACTGTTGAAGAGTTTGCTCAGCAATTCTCCACAGTAAAGAAGCAGACATAGGTCATCAAACACATCCTGCCTCGTCAGGTGCCGGCTTCCAGTCCTGCTCCCCCAAAAGCAGCAGCCACCTGCTTCACGCCGAGGATGGCCGCCTTCCAGACCGGCTCAGGACACGCCGCAGGCTGGTCGTGCACCTAAACCAGCCTTGCGGTCGAGTTCTTGCAAGAAGAACGCTAGCTCGCCCTCAGGTCGCTAATAACCCTCATCAGGCTTCGAAGCACTCCTGAAACAAGCAGTTGCCTCGAGTTGTTGACAGTGTTTCTGGCCCTGAAGAGGTTCCGACCTGTGGAAACTTCACCCTCAGATGGTTCAGCTGATTTGGAGTCTTTTCGGTCAGTCTCAGATCGACCTGTTTGCCTCGCTAGAAACCACTCACTGCCAGTTGTGGTACGGTCTGTCTGAGGCCCCCCTCGGCACAGATGCCCTGGCACACAGCTGGCCCCAGGGCCTACTCAAATATACGTTTCCCCCAGTGAGCCTCATTGCACAAACCCTGTGCAAAGTCAGGGAGGACAGAGAACGGATCCTGTTGGTGGTCCCCTTCTGGCCCAACAGGGTTTGGTTCTCGGAGCTGGTGCTCCTCTCCCCCATTTCTCCCTGGCGTATTCCCCTGAGGAAGGACCTCCTTTCACAGGGGAAGGGCACAATCTGGCACCTGCGCCCAGATCTCTGGAACCTCCATGTATGGTCCCTGGATGTGACCACGTTGAAGCTGAAGCTTGTACAGTGCAAAGCTTGCTACAGCGTCTTCCCCTACAAGCGTTGATGCTCCCTCAGTTCAGTAATTTTCCTGGCGTGAACCCTAAACGACACTTCCATCATGCTGCACCTGCTACGTAGCTATGTTCAGCGGAGGCACTCAGAATCTAATGTGAGGTTAGGTTACCTCTTGTGAACTCTCATATTAGTTTGGTGCTCCACATGTAGTGGCTCCTAACATTGGCCCCATGTGTGTATTTCCACCTATATTCCCAGAGATGCAGTGGTTCCCTTAAAAAAGACAAACTTGTCGCTGATCCTGAGCCCAGCAGTCTCTCATTATGTGGAGCCTGCCTCAGGATCTTCCCGTTGTAGCACTCCCCCAGTGTGATTCCTCAGGTGTACACTCCACACGACGACCTCCCCTCCAGGCAGGGTGTGGTCTCCGTAGTGCCCGTCCCCCCAATGTCTTCCAAGATGTTCAACCAAAGGTGAGGAAAGGATGTCTGAAGCTCTTGGGCATTGGAAGGTCACAAAGAGGTGAGATGCACTTATTTAACACGTAGACCTGTTATTACTTGCACTCCATACACTCGTGATGCAGTCCGCTAGTTGTGGCTTTTCAACCGGGACCCCTAGTGTCCTTCACGTTGACACAACGTCGAGCGTGAACGACAGATGGGGAATGTCTTGTTTACGTATGGTAGCCCTCGTTCCCTGATGGAGGGAACGGAGATGTTGTGTCCCCCTGCCACAACTTCGGACTGCCTCTGAGTGTAGCTGAGTTGCTATTCGGCTCCTCAGAACAGAACAAATGAGCAGAGCTTAGCCACCTCCTCTTATACCCGGATGGCCGGGGCGGAGCTGGCTATGCAAATTCTGCACACCAATTCCCATTGGTCTTTTCTCAAAGCTGTCAGAGGTGTTCGGGCTTCCTAGAGCGACCCCTAGTGTCCTTCACGTCGACACAACGTCTCCGTTCCCTCCATCAGGGAACGAGGGTTACCATACGTAACCAAGACATTTGAAATGCAGAGAAAACACATAAGCTGCATTTAAAGTGGCATTTAGATGTATTTACAGTGTTTAATGCAGCTCAGAGGGACATGGAATGTTTTAACCTGCAGTTACAAACACATCAATAATGTATAGATATTTGAAACATTTAAAATTATAAAAAAATTTAAAGTTAGGCTACTTTAAATGTAAAATTAAAACGGCCAGTCGGTGGCAACAAGTCACTGTTAAGTGAGTCATTGCGACTGAACCGAGTCATTTAAACGGTTGATTCATTCAGGAAAGAAACACCGCTATGTTGCTCAGAGACGCAAAACAGTGCTGTGGCTTTGTTTGAAATGATTTTTGTTGGCAAAATTGAGAAAAAAACAAACAGGAAATATGCTGTCTAAAATGGAAGTCTCTTAAAATTAACTTCTTGTTTATTGAACTGTTGTATTAAATAAATATCACATTTGTAATCATGCTGATGTTTGGAGAAAAAAAAAAAACACGTCAAATTCAGGGCCTGAATTTTATTTTATTTTTGAAAATAGTGGAATTTGCCTCTTAGTTGGCTCTTGTGAGAGAGTTTTTTTTGTTGTTGTTTTTGTTTTTTTTGTTTGTTTTTTGAGAGGTGGAGGGGAGCATTTTTTTTTGTAAATTTAAAAAATATATTTATATCACCTAAATGTTTGATCATGTAGTGCATATTTGTTTTTTAAATTATTGTACAATAGCTTACACACAGCACAAGCCTGATTTCCACAAACACGTTCATCCATTATTTTGATTTCAAATCCAATTGAAAATGCTTTTTCAGCATTGTGATTCTTTATTGCGCACTACAGTAATACAGTACAGTAATCTTTCAAAGGTGTGTTTAAATGCAATAAATATAAGCAACACATTATTCAATGGCATTTCCTTTGCACTTACTTCTAGATTTATATATTAACCCTCTGGTTGTGTTCGGATTCATGTCACACCTTTGATGTTCCCGGTCAAAAATGACCGGACTCCAAACAACTGCTTATAAAACTCTCATTATGCTATATTATCACCAAATATTGGATTTATTCTGCTTGTCAACTTGTTTTCTTTCATTTAGGACTGGTTTTGTGTTTCTATTTGCATCTGATTAATTGTAGGCCTCATTTATCTGAGAGTAGGTACCTCGTTTTTTGAGTGAAAAAATATTTTATATTAATAATTTTCACAATTAGAGATAAAAAATGATACAAAAAAAAAAAAATGCACTGTTTATCACACTTGTGTGTTTTAATGTTTAATCAGGAAGTTTGCTTTTAAATGCTTTTATTTTGTACAAAACTGCAAAAAGTCACACTTGTGGTGTTCCCGGGCAAAAACGACCAGACTCCAAACAAATGCTTATAAATATCTCATTATGCTATCTTATCACCAAATATTGAATTCAGTCTTTTTGTCAGCTTGGTTTCTTTCATTTAGGACTGGTTTTGTGTTTCTCTTTGCATCTTTAATCGTAATCATTTAATCATTTAATCGTAAGCCTCATTTATCCAAAAGTAGGCACCTAATGTTTTGAGTGAAAAAAAATAAAATAAATAAAAATAAAAAATTACGAATAATTACGCAGTGTGCAGCTTAAAAGCTTTTATTGGTTGTGGCTAGAAGGGATACAGCTCCGACCAGTAACTAACAATAAAATAAAGGTAACATTTTATGTTGTTTTTTTTTTTTATGGTTTCTTAATTAGTTGCTTATTAGCATGCATATTACTAGAACATTAGCCTTTATAGTACTATTAATGCCTTATACTACATGACCTTATTCTACATCCCTAATCCTACCCAATACCTAAACTTAACATCCTTACCTTATTAACTATTAATAAGCAACAAATTAGGATTTTATTGAGGGAAAAGTCATAGTTAATAGTGAATAAGTATTCCCTATTCTAAAGTGTTACAGAAATTAATATTTCTACCTATTAGATTGTGTTTTATTACTGTCTACACCTACCCCATTCCTAAACACTGGAAAGAATTAAGAAGAAATGCAGTTTATAAACTTTAGCAACGATGCAACACTGCCTCTATTGTGCAAGTAACAATTCCTGTGTCAACTGTGCAGTGTGCAGTAGAGATCGATTTATATGGGTTTTTCTATAACCAATGCCGACGTTTAGAAGTCAGGGTCAGCCGGTGGTCGATATTTTTATTTTTTTTTTGCCCGATTTTTTAAGGGCCGATATCTTGAGTTGGCTCGGTGAAATACTGCCATACTGGATTCAGTTTTTGTTCCATCAGACAGCAGTTACTAAACAGAAGAAACATTCATGGTTAGCATTTTAGTAGTGCCTTCATCTTCAATTCAGTCTATAATTCCAATATTCGATACACATTAATACAATTGCACTCTAATTGAAAAAAAAAGTGTAAAAGAAACAAAACCATTCACTGTGTTGTTTTTGTTGTTAACAGATTGCTTACAAGTTACAAATCAAATTACCATAATCTAGTAATCAAAAAAAAAAAGAAAAAAAAAAAGAAAAGAGAATTTAATGAGGATAACTGTGCAATAGGTATAACTCTGTGTGTGTGTGTGTGTGTGTGTGTGTGTGTGTGTGTGTGTGTGTGTGTGTGTGTATATACATATGTATGTATGTATATATATATATATATATATATATATATATATATATATATTAGGGGTGTAACTATACACGTATTCGTGTTGAACCGTTGCGAACAATACAAGGCTTTTGGTTCGGTACGCATTACAAACCAAACGACTCAATTCTTTGGACTAATCCTATTACATTTGGAAAATAAAAGAGCTTACAGTGTGTGAAATATAATGTTCTCAGTGTCACTGCCATCAAGGCAGCCCAAACAATGGTTAGCATTTTAGTAGTGCCTTCATCTTCAATTCAGTCTATAATTCCAATATTCGATACACATTAATACAATTGCACTCTAATTGAAAAAAAAAGTGTAAAAGAAACAAAACCATTCACTGTGTTGTTTTTGTTGTTAACAGATTGCTTACAAGTTACAAATCAAATTACCATAATCTAGTAATCAAAAAAAAAAAGAAAAAAAAAAAGAAAAGAGAATTTAATGAGGATAACTGTGCAATAGGTATAACTCTGTGTGTGTGTGTGTGTGTGTGTGTGTGTGTGTGTGTGTGTGTGTGTATATACATATGTATGTATGTATATATATTATATATATATATATATATATATATATATTAGGGGTGTAACTATACACGTATTCGTGTTGAACCGTTGCGAACAATACAAGGCTTTTGGTTCGGTACGCATTACAAACCAAACGACTCAATTCTTTGGACTAATCCTATTACATTTGGAAAATAAAAGAGCTTACAGTGTGTGAAATATAATGTTCTCAGTGTCACTGCCATCAAGGCAGCCCAAACAAGGTAACAGACAAATTGAAGTCTGCCCCTCCCACCCCCAAAGAAAAACAGTCCAGGAGGGTTGGGGTGGTGAGGTAGTTTGTTAGAATTTTCCTTCTTTTCCTCACTTTTAAATAGCTTGTAAATGCCTGTGTGCATTTTACTTTCGCTTTTGAATTAGCGCCAATTCAAAGTCAATTGATTGAATTGACAACAACAAAACAGTACGGCAAAGTAAACATTGAATGTTTAATGTTTTAACAGAACGAATAAAAATATAAAATAACATAACTTACAGTTTAAATATACAACACTGGAAATCAGCAAACGGTGGAAGCTTCCAAAATCAGATAAATAATAAATAATAGATAAATAGCAAAAGTCTTAAATTGGTACTTCGTTTTGAAACAAAATATTTTGCCAACTACTTGTTTTTCTCACCTCACTGGTCAGCTCGACTCACTCTCCTCATGTGGTAAATGAAATCTGGCTTTTGCCGCTGATCTGAGATGCATACTTTATGATGTTAGTTTTAATCAGGGGCGTTCAAAATCCTGTTTATGTCCCCCCACTTTTAAAATTAATGTCTTGTATTGTAGAATGCATGCTCAGCATCGCTGAGTTTCCTGCGACCGTTAAAATGAAACCGAAAGTAAAACGCGCACGGACATTCAAAAGCAATTTTAACACTAGAACCGCCACGGGGTAAATTTTACCCGTACGTGTTTTTCAAATGTACATAACAGATTTTCATTAAAACACTCAAGTCTCCCAGTCATTGACTTTTACTAAAATTGTGTCATTTAAACTTCCCTGGTGTTAAACAGTGTTTAGATAAAACCAGATCGTAAAACAGGGCATTTATACCTAAAAGCACCAGCGGGTCAAATTTACCCTCTATATAATACATGTTTTTTCGCGCTGTCATTATCCTGCCGCTTATGTTGTAACGTTGTACATTGCTAGGCAGTGACTTTTACTCATTGAATTAGTGGTTATTAGTTTCAAAAATAAAGACAAAATGAATAAAATGAAGTAGATTTATGGATGCCGAAGAAGTATTAGAAGCACTAAATGCGATGATGGATTCGGAGAGTCTGGTGCGTCCTGGGTCGGCTCAGCATCTGACAGCGATCTCATTTTTAGATGTTTTAGCCTAACGTTAGCCCCACTTATATTGTTCAAACTCTGGACTAATTATTGAATTTTTGTTTTGCCATTTCTATTGTTTATTGTTCATGTGTTGCTATTTATTCTAGTCGGTGTCACACAACACAGACGCTGAGATGGGAGTAACACAGAAGAGGTAGTTTTATTGACAATGAATGTTAGAGAACAGATGAACAGAAAAGTGAAAGGCAGTGGGCTTATCTGACGGTCCTTGATGAGTTGTAGTGTAAGCGTCCAAACAAGAGTGTCGGCAACCAGAGTCCAGAGTGTAGGAGGCGATGAGCGCATGGAGAGGTCGAGAGCTACGTACGGGGGTGCGAACGGTAGATCCGACAGGGGGAAACTGAGCAGAGGAGTCTTATAAAGGGTGGAGTCTGATTGGAACCAGGTGGTGATGATTAGAATTCTGGTGATTGAGATCTGGTGGGAGGTGCTTCTGAGGGAGGTGGCTGTGGTGAATGCCTGACATTACCCCCTCCTCCAAGGGCGGCTCCCGACGCCCTATTACGGCGCCGAGGGCGGCCGCGACCACGAGGGGCCGGACGATCCGGGTGGCTGTGGTGGAAGTCCAGCATAAGCGTGGGATCTAAGACGTCTTCACGTGACACCCAGGATCTTTCCTCAGGTCCGTACCCCTCCCAGTCGACAAGATATTCCAGGCGGCCCCCTCGACGCCTGGAGTCCAGGATCTCGTGGACGGTGTAGATTTCCGGTTGATCCAGGACTTCTGGAGGAGGGGGTCCAGCTTCAGCTCTGGTGGTGTCTGTGGTAGAGGGAAAGAAGGGTTTTAGAAGGGAGACGTGGAACGTGGGGTGAATGCGGTACCTGGGTGGGAGCTGAAGCTGGTAGGTGACATCGTTGATCTGCCTCAGGATCTTGAAGGGACCTATGTAGCGGGGACTCAGCTTCTTGCAGGGCAGTCGTAGGCGTATGTCCTTGGTGGAGAGCCATACCCTATCCCCTGGATGGTACAAGGGCGTCGTCCTACGTCGAGCGTCGGCGAAGGTCTTGTGACGACGGACTGCCCGCTGGAGGTGGTGATGAGCTGAGTCCCACACTCTCTCGCTCTCTCGAAACCAGTGGTCTACAGCTGGAACATGCGATGGTTCCTCCGTCCAGGGAAACAGCGGGGGCTGAAAACCGAGTACGCACTGGAAAGGTGTTAATCCGGTGGTCTCCTGACGTAGGGAATTCTGTGCGTACTCGGCCCACGGGAGGAACCTGCTCCAGCTGTGTTGATCTTCAGGGCAGTAGGACCGGAGGTAACGTCCAAGCTCTTGGATCTTCCTCTCAGTCTGGCCATTGGTCTGTGGGTGATATCCTGAGGAGAGATTAACAGAGATACCCAGTAATTTGAAGAAAGCTTTCCACACGTGAGAGATGAATTGAGGACCCCGGTCCGACACAATCTCCTCTGGGAGGCCGAAGTGACGAAACACATGGTGGAATAGGACCTCCGCCGTTTCCATGGCAGTAGGCAATCCCTTAAGAGGGACGAATTTACAGGACTTGGAAAAACGGTCCACAGTGACCAGTACACAAGTGTTACCTTCAGAGTTGGGGAGGTCCGTGACGAAGTCTACTCCCAGGTGGGACCAGGGCCTCTGGGGAATGGGTAGAGGAACCAGCTTGCCTGCGGGAAGTTGTCGTGGTGAGTTAGACATGGCACAGACTGAGCAGCTTTGGACGTACCTGATGGTGTCACGGTCCATACTGGGCCACCAGTAACGAGATTGGGGGAGCGAGAGGGTCCTATTGCTGCCCGGATGTCCAGAGCCCGGAGACCGATGAGCTGTGTCCAGAAGGGTTAAACGTTGGGAGCGAGGTACATAGATCTTCCCTTCTGGACTTTCCGGCGGAGCTGGCTCCTGGAGGGTGGCTTCCTGGATCTGCTGATCCAGGTCCCATGATATGGGGCAGATGAGAAGTTGAGAGGGGATGATAGGATCGGGTTCGGGGAGTGAGTCCTTGGCATGTTGGCGTGAGAGAGCGTCTGCAGGAATATTCTTTGAACCGGGACGATAGGTGATCTTGAAGTTGAACCGAGTGAAGAAGAGGGCCCAGCGTGCTTGACGGGGGTTGAGTCGCCTGGCTTCACGGATATATTGCAGGTTCTTGTGATCTGTGATGATGGTAAATGGATGAATGGCTCCCTCTAGCCAATGGCGCCACTCCTCCAGGGCCAATTTGATGGCCAACAGTTCACGATTTCCAACGTCGTAGTTTTGCTCCGCCGGAGACAGCTTACGGGAGTAAAAAGCACAGGGATGGAGGAGGGAGGAGTCGCCGACCGCTTGGGAAAGCACTGCCCCGACACCGATGGTGGAGGCGTCCACTTCTACGAAGAAGGGTCGTTCTGGATCCGGGTGATGAAGTAAAGGGGCAGTGCTGAAAATCTGCTTCAGTAGATGGAAAGCTTCGTGGGCGGAGGGGTTCCAGGTCAGGTGTTTCGGTTTACCCCTCAGGAGGGAGGTCAGTGGAGCTGTGAAGGTGCTGTAGTTCTGGATGAAGCGTCGGTAGAAGTTTGCGAAACCAAGAAAGCGTTGAAGTTCTTTAATGCTGGTGGGTTGTGGCCAGTTCATGACTGCATCGACCTTCTCTTGATCCATCTGCACACCCTCGGCACTGATGTTGTAACCCAGAAACTGTACTGATGGTTGATGGAACTCACACTTCTCGAGTTTGAGAAACAGATGATGACGACGGAGCTTGTGGAGGACCTGCTGGACGTGCTGGCGATGTTCGGCCTGGTTCCGGGAGTAGATGAGGATGTCATCAATGTAAACTACGACGAACCGGTGGAGGAACTCCCGGAACACCTCGTTCATAAACGTTTGGAAGACCGAGGGACTAATGGATAACCCATATGGCATGACTAGATATTCATAGTGCCCAGCAGGTGTTATGAAAGCTGTTTTCCACTCGTCTCCCTCACGAATACGAACGAGGTTGTAAGCACTCCGCAGGTCCAGCTTCGTGAAGACCTGGGATCCACGAAGCTCTTCGGGGGTGGCAGGGACCAAGGGGAGCGGGTAGGGTTGTTGGATGATTTGTGAGTTCAGCTGCCGGTAGTCGATGCAGGGACGCAGACCTCCATCCTTCTTACCCACGAAGAAGAAGCTAGAAGCGGCCGGCGAGGTAGATGGACGAATATACCCTTGATGTAATGCCTCCGCAATGTACTCCTCCATCGCCTGGCGCTCCGGGATGGACAGGGGATAGACACGTCCTTTAGGTAGTTGAGCACCGGGCAGCAGATTGATGGCACAGTCCCATGGCCGATGGGGTGGTAGTTGGGTGGCAGCTTGCTTACTGAACACATCCTGGAACGCCAAATACTCCGCTGGGATCTCGACGGGGATTGCTGGCTCAGGGCTTTCAACCTGGGTAGATGCGAGAGGAACTGCAACAGATCTAGGAAGAGGTAGGTTAGACAAACATTGACGGTGGCACTGTTCACCCCAGCGACTGATGTCGCAGGGGTCCCAGCGGAGTTCTGGATGGTGTAGTTGAAGCCAGGGGCGTCCCAGGATGATGCTGACGGTGGAGTCCTCCAGTACCAGAAACTGAATATCCTCCATATGAAACAGTCCAACTTGTAGGGTGATAGATGGAGACTTATGACGAATTTTCCCACGCCCCAGTGGTTTTCCCTGAATGGTAGTAACTGAATATATGGTGGGATGGCGTAGACTTCTGAGTTGTAGTTGTCTTAAACAGTTCGAGGAGATGAAATTTCCTGATGAACCTGAATCGACCAAAGCAGAGACAGACAGCGAGATATCAGCAGTATGTAGCGTTACGGGTAATAAAGTTAAGGAAGCAGTATTGATTTCTGAGCGTATGGTACTCACCAGGGGGCGTGGGGGTCGAACAGGACAGTTGCGAATGAGGTGACCAGGGTTCCCGCAGTACAGACAGAGTCCAGAAGTTAATCGACGAGTGCGTTCAGCTTGCGTGAGACGGCTTGAATCCACTTGCATGGGTTCTGGTACTGGAGGCCTAGCTGCCACCGAGGTCGGCTGAGGAGCGGGATTTGAAGGCTGGCAGGCGGCCAGTCGCTGGGTAATGCGGGTGGTTTGTTGCAAGAATGTCTCTAGACCGACGGAATCATCGTAGAACGCCATGGCGGCTTGGATGTTGGAGTTCAGACCATGACGGTAAGCGCCCAGTAGCGCTACTTCATCCCAGCCACTAGCCGCCGCCAGCGTGCGGAAATGGAGTGTGTAGTCATGAATCGAAGAAGAGCCCTGCTGCAGACGAAACAACTGATCTGAAATGGTTAGTGGTCCGGTAGCGGTGTTGAACACCTCAGAGAAATGGCCGACAAACAGATCAAAAGAGTGAATGATGGGATTATTGTTAGTCCAGATGGCTTTAGCCCATTGAAGTGCCTTACCGGTGAGGAGGGATATGAGAAAGGCTACCTTGGCGTTCTCCGAGGCAAACTGTTGCGGTTGCATTTGAATGTACAATTTAACTTGAAGGAGGAACCCGCTACACTCAGCCGCCCCACCCGCAAAGGAAGCGGGCATGGCCATGGGACATCCTGAGGCAGATGGCGGCGTCGGAGGTGGTCTCAACGCCGCCGTCAGGGAATTCACTAATTCAGTGATGGGGCTGGGTGACGCGGTCTCATCCGGGTTCATGATCGGTAAGTAGGTCGGATCTTCTGTCACACAACACAGACGCTGAGATGGGAGTAACACAGAAGAGGTAGTTTTATTGACAATGAATGTTAGAGAACAGATGAACAGAAAAGTGAAAGGCAGTGGGCTTATCTGACGGTCCTTGATGAGTTGTAGTGTAAGCGTCCAAACAAGAGTGTCGGCAACCAGAGTCCAGAGTGTAGGAGGCGATGAGCGCATGGAGAGGTCGAGAGCTACGTACGGGGGTGCGAACGGTAGATCCGACAGGGGGAAACTGAGCAGAGGAGTCTTATAAAGGGTGGAGTCTGATTGGAACCAGGTGGTGATGATTAGAATTCTGGTGATTGAGATCTGGTGGGAGGTGCTTCTGAGGGAGGTGGCTGTGGTGAATGCCTGACAGTCTGCACGTTCCCTGAAAAAATAAAAATAAATAAAATAATCCAATTAATGTAATGAATACAACCTTTTTTTTTTTCTTTTTTTTTTGATTACCCGTAGTTTATTGGCGTTGTTCTCTTATTCAAATTATAAATGATACAACTAAACAAATTAATAATTCATTAGGTGAAGCTGTACGTGCGCTTGAATTTGTCATCACATCATCCTATGCAGTGTGGTGAATTATTACACATTACTGTCTATAGGCTATTTTAGTCATTTAAATAAAATGAATTGTCTTACTATATTGATTAATGACAATGAATAATAATATTACAGCACCCAAATATGTAGTTACTTTCTTTTAATTATCTTCGTAAGTGCGGACTTGTTTAGCTTATATGGACTGTAATGAAAACTGACTGTAGCTTGTATAAAAAGCCTTAAACATAAAATAACAGGACAAAAAATATAGTGGATGACTAGACATTCATTTTTTATGACTCCAGACACTTCTTTATGAAGACAGTGGCATAATACAGTGAAACAAAATGCTCTTTAGTCATATAAAACACTACTTATTTGCGTGGGTAAAATTTACCCGCATGGCGCTTTTAGGTATATAGCGACCCCCGGCGGTTCTAGTGTTAATACCCCACGTTTAGAGAGCGACCCCCCAATGTGTGCAAATAAGACTACATAACATATCTAGGCTGTTATTAGTATGTAGGCTATAAAAGACTGTGTAGTTGTCCATAGATCTGTATCATGCTTGAAAAAGTCGCTCTCTGTTTACACTTTGAATATTAAGAGAGTAGCCTACTTTGATTGTGGCTGCATTTATTGTTTATTATTTTTTATTTTTATTTTTTTATTGTAACTTATTTCAAAAACTGAAACTTCCGTATATACTAGATTTATTACAATGCAAAGTAAAATATTTCAAAAGTTTTTATTTTTATTTAATTTTTTATTAATTTTTAAGCTTACAGCTCAAGAAAGTCCAAAATCCAGTATCTCAAAATATTACAGTATTTCCTAAGATCAATCAAAAATGGATTTGCAAAACAGAAAAGTTCAAGTTCTTTAAAGTATGTTCATTTATGCACTCAATACTTGGTTGGCAGTACATATTACAGCAAATGACTTGCTCCTAGCACAAATTACAGCATCAGTGAAGTGTGGCATGGAAGTGATCAGCCTGTGGCACTGCAGAAGCACTACTGAGCCTTCAGATCATCTGTATATTGTTGGATCGACTGTTTCCCATCTTTCTCTTGAAAATATCTCATAGATTCTCAATGGGGTTCAGGTCAGACATGTTGGCTGGCCAATAAAGCACAGTAATATCATGGTCAGCAAACCACTTGCAAGTGGTTGTTGCACTGTGGGCAGGTGCTAAAGTTCTGCTGGAAAAGGAAATCAACATCTTCATAAAGCTTTTCAGAAGATGGAAGCATAAAGTGCACCAAAATCTCCTGGTAGATGGCTGCATTGACTTTGACTTAATAAAACACAATGGACCAACATCAGCAGACATCATGGCACCCCAAATCATTACTGATTTCAGAAACTTCACACTGGACTTAAAGCAGCTTGGATTCTGTGCCTCCCCAGTCTTCCTTCAGACTCCTTCAGGGACCATGATTTCAACATGAAATGCAAAATTTACTTTTATCTGAAAAGAGGACTTTGGACCACTGAGCAACAGTCCAGTTCTTTTTCTCCTTAGCCCAGGTAAGATGCTTCTGACGTTGTTTCTGTTTCAGAAGTGGCTTGGTAGTCCTTTTACTGAATACATCTGAGAGTGGTGACTGTTGATGCACTGACTCTGGCTTCATTCTACTCCTTGTGAAAATCTCCCAAGTGTTTGAATCTGCTTTACTTGACAGTATTCTCAAGCTTGTGGTCATCCCTGTTGCTAGTGCATCTTTGCCAACCAAATTTTTTCCTTCCAGTCAACTTTGCATTTAATATGCTTTGATACATCACTCTGTAAACAGCCACCCCATTCAGTAATGACCTGTGACTTACTCTCTTTGTGGAGGGTGTCAATGATTGTCTCCTGGACCATTGCCAAGTCAGCAGTCTTCCCATTAGTGTGGTTTTTAAAAAGAGAGATACCCAGAATTTATTAATTTTAATAAATAATTATACCCAGATGGTCATTTAATGAAACTCAAATGTAAATATTCTAATATTTTGAGATACTGGATTTTTGACTTTCATGAGCTCTAATCATCTAATAATAATAATAATAATAATAATAATAATAAATAAATAAAAATGTTTTGAAATGTTTTACTTTACATGTTGTAAAGGAACATTAACTCAAATTATTAGGGAATCAAATGGAAATCAGATCTAAAGATTCGATTCAGCTTGATTAGATTAAATTGATTCAGAATTAATAGTTTACTCTCATTAACCATTCGTCCAGCGAACAGATTAAATCAGTGCGTTTTACCAGTTCTGAGGTTTATATTACTTTCGTGGCCATGATAATGCTACAAAACATTATTTTGTTAAATCAGAGCAAGGTAACAAGATCTGGGCATAAGTTTAACTTTAAAATACACAACACAAGACAATGCTTCTTGATAAATGAAACAAGAATTAATTTGAATTACTCTAAGACACACACACACACACACACGCACATTCATACAGTTCCAGAAATGAGAGTTATGGAGGTTGAGTCCTAAAAGTACTAGCATTTGCTGTTAACTCGACCTGGTAACCATAAAAGCAGGAATTTGGCTTTTAACTGCTAGCAAAGATTTTGCGCACCAATTCAGCTAATGAAAGTAAGACTTTGTTTACTTGTGTCACTGCCTTGCGTTGCTCTGCGTAGCGTTTGTAACCCCTGTTAAATGATTGACAGTTATTATTAAATACAATGCTGTTGAAGCTCAATATAATTACTATTCACATGAAAGCAATGTATATAGATTATAATAATAATAATAATAATAATATATATGGATATACGTGTTTATGGATCAGGGAATGAAGAGCAGCCAATCGGAGCATCAGGTTGTTGGCTCCGCCCACTTGCCTGTGGCTAGTGTGTGCATGCTAATAGATTGATACAGAGAGAACCTGAGGGAACTAGAGAGTTACAAGCGGAAAATGCGATCTTTGATTCATCGACCCTACATATTAACCGAGTGAAACAGCCATAATCTCAAAATAGTGGAAGATTCATTGTGTTAATTTTACTCCTGCATTACAAAACTTGTGGCGTGTGGAATCGGTGAGTTGTATAACTTATCAGTGTTAAAAACGAACAACAACAGATCGTATATAAGAGTTTTATTTGTTTTATGTATATACGATTCAATTATGTTATATTTTGATGTTATATGGAGTGGATTGTTCGTTTGCAGTGTGATTGCGCCAGGCTGCATATTCTGTGTGCGTCACTGAAGTTAGTTGACGCCATTTTGATTGCATGTACCTGTGAAAACAGACAAGAAGGGACAGTCTGGGTTTTTTTTCTTTGGTAAGGACGAACTTTATTGTGGATTTCTGTAATTGATGGCGAGCCTCCCACCTTGACTGAAAGGATTACGGACCTGGAGTAAAGGACAGTTTTGATTATAATTTTCTTCAACCAAGTAAGAGAGTTTTGCTTCCAGTGACTGATACTATTTTTTATTTATTTATTTTTTTCTTTGGGAGCTAAAATCTGAGAAACATCAGTTCCAGTTTAAGGAAAAGACTGATCAAACCTTTTAGTCAGATTGAGATCTGACTTTGAAAGACTTATTTGAATACCAGTTGTATACTGCAATTACCTATTTGGGTATCGCTAACTGTGGTCATTTCATTTGATTAATTGTGAGATTGATTTAATGTGTGATGTATAGTTAATTAGCGGGTGCACCCAAGGGTTGTTATTGTGTTTCCCTGTGTTTTATTGGTATTGTTATTGTATGTTTTGAAGAAAAAAAAGTACTTACTGAAGAGAAAAATAAGAACAAAACTCTAAACCACTCAGAGTAAAAATTTAAATTGTGGTTAACTTACCCAAAGCCTCTGATTTTTATTTAGCACCACCACCTCCCATTCACGTGCCTTGTTCTTCTGAGTTTGATCGCCTGGTCCACAAGAGAGGAAGAGCTAACCCTTTATAGAAGTGTTACAATTGTGGCGAGCCAGCACAGGAGGTGGTGTTGTTGCTGCGTATTAACTACTCTGCAAGTGAGTTTATTATTTTGATTCCCTTTCGAAGGGAGCTTGAACTGCATCCTCTAGAGGTCGCTTTGGGGAACGACTCCTTCATGACCCGTGTCTGAAGCTTGCATACAAAAACTACAACAGTACTGGCCGGCGACAGCCTATGACATCACTGCTGGCACGACTCGTCGCTGCCAGCGCGTCATTGTTGGTGCGGCGCACAGTATAAAAGGATGCCGGGCAAACACATCATCCTCTTCTTCTTCTTCAGCGATCGTTTCTGTTTGAAGTTGTGCATCTTTAGTAAGCTTTGTCTTCTTACCTCATGTCAGCAAGCATTGTTAGAAGTGTGTTTTGATCCGGGTCTTCTATGTTAGACACTTGATGACTCACACTCTTTCTGACGCTATATCGTCAGGTTGAGATTATGCACGCGATATCCCCCTCCCCCCGCGATTCTTAAACTCCGCTGCTGGGCACGGAAGGGATTAAGTTCGTGGGGGTCGCGGCTTCTCCTGGCTAATATTCTGACAAGGGGAGGCTGTCCTGAGCTATGATACTTATGGTATGTTGATATATTACTATTATCCTGGACATGTTGGTCCTTCTGCGCAGGTAAGAGTTTTATTTTCTTTTTGAAACTTACTCTACATGCTATCCATGTTCTCCCTAATGTGAGACTTTATAGCACCTGCACTAAGCTCAGTTGATCTTTCTCCCTTGTTGGTTAACCGTGTGCTCACCTAAGGGGCTACTTGCTTCTGTTATCCACCCATCTTCATGCGTGCATCAGAGTAGGGATCCCCTCTCATTTGAGAACGGAGCGGCTCTCCCCTAAATCTCCTTTCTTCTGGACAAAGGTGTTTCTGCGGAAACCTCTTTCTGAGCATTGACTCTAAGGAGCAACAGCTCTCCAGGTATGTCTGGGCCCCTTTTTGTTCTTGTCAGACCTGTGGGTCCATGTTTTCTATTGAGATAGAAAACACACATTACTTGGGTTGGTAATAGCTTGTAAGCCTCTCTGTGGCACTGGCCACTGAGGTGAGTACTATTCTACCACAGTGTTTAAGATTTATTTCTGTCCTCCTGTATTTCAGGTTTTTGGACCTTCTTGACAACTGGACCCCTGGCTGGTTTGGTCTGGACATCTTGTCATCCTGCAACCATCGCTAGGCACTACAGGGTTAGTCTCCTGATTGCTGTGTCCCTGTTACACCCCTCAACCCTAGGACCTTGGGCCTTCTGTTCAGGTAACCTCCAGTTGTATTCACTTATTTTTGCGTTGGAACTTCTGTTGCTGAGGCACAGAACAACTTCGCCCGCTACCTCCACTCTGTGAATCAGTCTCTCTGAGGAGTGAACTGCTTTTTCACTGTCCTTCCAGAGCCTTAGCAAGAAGTGTTTCTGCGGAAACCCTCCTTGACTGGCCTGAGGGCCAGTAGCTCTTCAGATTGGACTTGTGGATTCTTGTGGAAACTGTAGGCACTGCGCGCTTCTCATCTCGATGCTCATCTCAGGACCTGGCTGTGCTCCCCTCGCCGAGGCAGGGTTCTGTAGCACGCCGTCCCAAGGCTGATTAGTAATTCCTCCCCTCCACGGAGGGTCAGGCTCTTACCCACGGCTGCTGATTGCTCCCTCAGGACCCCATCGAATTATCGGCTGCTTGCTGCCACCCAAAGAGCTTCCTGCCATTACATTGGCATTTACAGAGGTCGCCTCACCCTTCTAGGGTGCCTGGGCTTAACCTTGGGAGCTCTTGATATCAGCAGCCCAGGTCGCAGACCCTTCTCAGCTCTTGCTTGTTTCTCAACATTAGATGAGCTCGGTAGCGCTTCGCCCCACTGGTAGTGCTTCCCTCGCCGAGGCGGGGTTGTTAAGCACACCACCCTTGGGCAGAACGGTCAGATCATCCTCTCTTGCGAGAGATGGGTATCTACCCTGCAGCTGCTATAAACCTGTCTCGCCGCACCCGGCTGTGCTCCCCTCGCCGAGGCAGGGGGTTTTGGTAGCACGCCGTTTTGGGGCTTATGTGTAATCCTCCCCTCCATGGAGGGTCAGGCTCTTACCCACAACTGCTGATCACTCCCCTAGGACCCCATCGGATCTTTGGCCGCTTGCTGCCACCCGACGGGCTTCCTGTCATCACATTGGCACATATAGAGGTAACCCCACCCTGCTAGGGTGTTGGCTTACCTCAGAAGTTTTTCCGCTATCAGCAGCCCAGGTCATAAGACCCCTTTAAGCCATTGTGCCTAGCCGAGCATGGTAGCGCCTCGCCCTTTGGTCATGCTTCCCTCGCCGAGGCGAGGTCGTAAAGCATACCCTCTTTGAACGGCTGAGTGTCCACTATGCGTGGGCACGACCTATAAATCCACATTGTGGATCCACAACGCACACTAGCTATCTGTGTTCTTTCTAAAACCCTGTATGGTGGGGATCACGCGCTCAGCTTCGTACCCCTTATTCAGATGTTAGGCCCCGGGATCTTGGGCCACTCTCCACTCCTATCGGATTCTCCGATAGCCTACCTGACCATCTTGACTGAGGTCATGCCGGTCTCTAGGCAAACCCTAGATGCTACCTAGGGTCTGACTCATCTCCTAAAGGAGTCTATCTTTCTGATTCCAAGCTTGAGCCCTGCCTCTGGTCAGGCTTCGAGGAGCCTTACCCTACAGGTAAGTCAGGTATGTTGCTCAGGCATTGGCCGTGGGGATTCCCTCAACTTGAGGGAAACTGGTACTTAGTGCTCGCTTCATGTTAGCCTGCACTCCCCTCAGCATGGCAGCGTGGGTATTCCCGTTCCCCAAAGCGACCTCTAGAGGACGCAGTTCGAGTTCCCTTTGAAAGGGAACGTCTGTAGGTTACGACTGTAACCATGGTTCCCTGAGAGTAGGGAATGAGACACTGCGTCCTCTAGGACTTTAAGCCATGCTTCGTTGTTCGCTTCGAAGAAGAAGTGGATGATGTGTTTGCCACAATAATTGAATATAACAGTAGCCAAGCTCAACAATTTCTTGAACCTCAGCTGCCTTTTACCCACCAACTGTCCAGTGATCCGGGTACCACTTACCAAGTGAGGGCTTTGTCTAGTGTCCTTACGCAGCAATTGGGCAGTAGCGTCACTAAATCTTACCTGGAAGGATTAAAAGAAATTGCCAAAGTGAGTGGAACGAACTTTGAAGCAGTATTGAGCCAGATGTTGTCACAAATGAGTGCAGAACTTGAAGCAGGAGATGAAAATACATCTGAACAGCCACACAAGGTGCTTCCTGGCAAGAATGTTCGCGCAGTGGTTATTAAGCCAAGTCAGGTAGATGAATCACTGTCACAGAACCTGCCTATCAACTTAAATACTTCACCTCTCTATACTTCCCAGCAGGTGCTCAATCCACCTGAAGTCCAGAAACTCATCGTTGAACATGTTGTGAGGAGTGGTGAAGTGGCTGCTCAAGGGCCTGTACAGTTACGGCTCAGGGCATTCTCTGGTAAATATCCTAGACCTGGAAATGAGACTGATTATGATACTTGGCGCTCCACTGTTGAGCTTATCTTGAAGGCCCCTGGCTTATCTGATTTGCATGTTTCCAGGAAGATAAGAAACATGCAATCGAAGGAAAGATTGCTATCAAATAACACACCTAGGTTCCTGACTGATGATGACAAATTTACAGAGCAGCCATCAAGTATTAGACTGTGTTTTAAGTTATTACTTGCTGAGGTTTTTGGCCCAATAATTAACACCTCTGTTTTTTCAGAATTTAGCAGTAAGAAATTACTTGTCATCCAGTTTTTTATATCGACTATTCATTCCATTAGTTTTTCAAATTTGTATAATTTGCCGTGCCTTGAAGAAATATAGAGCTGAGTATCATCAGTGTAACAGTGAAAGCTAACACCATGTTTCCTGATATCTCCTAAAGGTAATATGTAAAGCGTAAAAAGTAATGGCCCTAGTACTGAGCCTTGAGGTACTCCATACTGCACTTGTGATCGATATGATACCTCTTCATTTATTGCCACGAAATGATGGCGGTCAGATACGTACGATTTAAACCATTCCAATGCACTACCACTAATGCCAACATAATTTCTGAGTCTATTTAAAAGAATATTGTGGTCAATATTATCAAACGCAGCACAGTGATGAATTTATAATATTCTGAAGAGGATCTAAGATATCTGGAAGCAGCTTTTTTAGTAGTTTAGATGGGATAGGGTCTAACATACATGTTGTTGGTTTAGATGATTTAACAAGTTTATAAAATTCTTCCTCTCCTATACTAGAGAATGAGTGGAATATTTCCTCAGGAGACCTATACCGCACTATGTGATCCGATAATTGATCCGATACTGTTCCTGGCAGCTGCATGGTTACAATTTTATCTCTAATAGTATCAATCTTTGTTGTAAAGTATTTCAAGTCATTACTACTGTGCTGTTTGGGGAAAAAAAAAATCTGTTGGTGCTTAATTTTTTGTTAATTTTGCCACTGTATTGAATAAATACCTAGGGTTATGCTTGTTTTCTTCGAAAAGAGCTGAGAAGTAATCATTTCTAGCAGTTTTTAATGCTTTTCTATAGGATACGGTAGACTCACGCCAGCCAGAACAAAAGACCTCTAGTTTTGTTTTCCTCCAGCTGCGCTCCATTTTCTGGGCTGCTCTCTTTAGGGCGCGAGTGTGCTCGTAATGCCAAGGTGTCGGACTGTTTTTCTTAATCTTCCTTAAGCGTAAAGCAGCAACCACATCTAAACTGCTAGAAAAGAGAGAGTCAATAGTTTCAGTTACATCATCAAGTTTATCTGAGCTATTGGATATACTAAGGAATTCAGATAGGTCAGGAAGATCGCATATAAAGCTGTCTTTTGTGGATGAGGTGATGGTTCTACCATACTTGTACCAAGGAGTGGGATTTACAGTTCTAGCTATCTGGAGTATACACAAGACTAGATAATGATCAGAGATATCATTGCTTTGCTGCAGAATTTCAACGGCATTAACATCAATTCCGTGCCACAGTATTAAATCTAGAGAATGATTTTGACAATGAGTAGGTCCTGACACATGTTGTCTAACTCCAAAAGAGTTCAGAATGTCTATAAAGGCTGATCCCAATGCGTCTTTTACATTATCAACATGGATGTTAAAATCACCCACTCTACTAACCACTATCCACTATCCACTAACTCCGATAGAAACTCAGCAAATTCTTTAATAAAGTCTGTATGGTGCCCTGGAGGCCTGTATACTGTAGCTCAGTGGTTCTCAACTCTGGCCCTTGAGGTCCACTTTCCTACAGAGTTTTGCTCCAACCCTAATCAAACACACTTGAACAAGCTAATCAACGTCTTTAGGATTGCTAGAAAGTTACAGGCAGGTGAATGTGATCCAGGTTGGACCTAAACTCTGCAGGAAAGTGGATCTTGAGGGCCAGAGTTAAGAACCTCTGCTGTACCTAGTACAAACATTGTGAGGGATTTATCCTTTGTACCCTTTTCTCTGGATAATGTTATGTCAAGCACCATTATTTCAAACAAGTTATACTTGAAGCCAGTTCTCTGAGAAACACTAAAGTTATTGCTATAAATAGTAGAGACACCTCCCCCTTTACCTTTTAGACGCGGCTCATGTTTATAACAGTAATCTTGGGGGGTCGACTCATTTAAAATAATATAATCATCTGGTTTTAGCCAGGTTTCTGTCAAACAGAGCACATCTAGGTTATGATCAGTAATCAAGTCATGTACAAAAAGTGCTTTTGAAGAGAGGGACCTGATATTCAATAAGGCAAGCTTTATCATTTGTTCCTCTGTATTATGTGATTGGTTTATTTGTTGAACATCAATTAAATTGTTACTCTTAGATTGGTTTGGACGTTTTTTTGGATTTTCTAGTTCGGGGAACAGACACAGTCTCTTGTAGCGTCTGCACAGGATCAGTGAGGATCGTTCAGGCAGTAATGTTTCAAAAAAACTTTTAGTCTTTAAAATTTGCATATAAACTACAGACAGGCCCCCCCAGTCTGCGTTCATATGGGTGCTAAGTGGCCCGCTATCAGGAGATGCTACACAGATAAGCTCTCTGGTCTCCATCATTGGACTTCAAAGGCATTCCACGGAGAAGACTCTCACCCAGTGGTCTAGCAGACTAGAATGCCATCCTTGAATACACATAACATGCACACACATACACTCATTCTTTGTGTTTTGGCCATATTATGCTGTTTTAAGCCCAATATGATATATGCATGTGTTGTACGTATTTTCACTAGTGTATTAGCATAGTTGTAACTCATAGTGTGTCTTAGTTAACCTCTAAATGCTTATATTCCAGTGTATGAATGTATCTCTGCTCCAATGTATCTCTGTTCCAAAATAGCATCATACTGTTTGTACTACATTTTGGATAAGTTTGCATCAACTTTCCAGACCAGCAATAAGCATGCAAATAGGCCATAAAAGGAAACAAAGAACATTTCTCCCACTCAAAACCCAAGCTTTGTATTGGCCAGTCCACCAATGCGTGGGTGTGTCCCACAAGGTATCAAAAGGCCATTGCGCAAGTCAAACAGGGCTCAGTAACCCTTTTGTTGAGACTCTCTTCAGACTCATCCCCTGAGTCTGACTTTCCGGTAGTTTAGCTTCAAGTAACTTTGTAGACTTGCGTGGATTTTCCTACCTCTGGAAGGACCCAAGGAAACCTCCAGCTTTCTCTCCTAAAAGAATTCATCAAGGACTTCCGTTGTCTACCGCATCAGGACTCTTGTTCAGCAACCAAAGCCAATGCAAGTAACCAATTACAACTATTTAGATGCGTGTTTAAATTTGAGCCCCTTTTTAAGGTAATTTGGTTCTCTGATGATTCTCAATAGGTTGTGGTTAATTGATGCTAAATACTGCCATTCTGTACTCTCTCTCAGTGTCCAGCTCACAAAGTCCCTGAATGTGCGATTCTATTTGCTACATGCTATATTTTGATTTTACTGCGAGCTAAGTTACTGTTAGTACTGACTAAAGTAGGAAAGTTAATCTTTCTTGGCCAGAAAATAATCTTTCCTAGAATTGATAGATGATTATACTGTCTATTCGGTGGACAAACAGATCTAGTAGTTGTAATATTGATTCTACTACAGTTAATTCTAAGAGGTCTAAATATTGATGATTAATTATAACCAGTTATAATTAATCATAAATATTTTACCTTTGAGCAAATTTGCTACAGATTTTGGTGGAGAATGCAGGCACGTTCAGACTTTTTTTTTTTGTGCAAACTCTGTTTCAATCTACAATCTTATGTTATATTACGCGTGTTTAGAAGTGAGATAAGTAGCAACGTGAACTCACTCTTTGGACGGGACGGCGCAAAGCCACCTCCATAACTGTATGTTAACAGCCTCTATTTGTCTAACATTTAGTCACTGTTAATGGTTAAAGTAAACTGCAGTTTCATAATATTAAAATTGTCCTGCAAAGACGAAGGAGTCTCCTTGCAGTTTTCATTTTAATATTATTAAAATTGCCTGTTGGAGCAAAGAAAACCTCAGTCAAAGCGATAAAGATTGAATTGAGCGAAGTTCCTCCTTTCATCTTTTAAAGGCCTTATTTCGAGGATATCGCTAGATTGAAGTCATTACATGTTAATTTCATTCATCTAGGCGGCCTCACTCCCTTAGGTTTAACTGTTAGAGTAGCTAACTAATGGGTGCCTAATGTGCAGATCTAATCACAAGAACACTGCGATTGCTGATTGGTATATAAATGAGAGTTTTCAAACCTTGATCAAGTGTAAGTATAACGACAGCGTGTAAATCCTGCTCGTTTATAGATTTATTGTGTAGCAACAGCAAATAAATTGCTGTTGTTTGATTTTTAGTGTGTAACGGCAGCGAAGGAACCCTGCCCACACCTCATTGTGCATTTAAGTTGCACAAGGGCTACGAATCTGTTGGATTCTAGATCACATTGTTCTTGTGATAGGCGTGATAAATCAGCCTTAGATCTACCACTCCCTTATTTAAATTTATTTTTAGACAAAGTTTTGAATTTAAATTTAAATTTGATTTATGTATGTAGCCATTGGTGTTTACTTATAAGTAGCACTCCCCCTAGTGCTTAGCTGATGAAGTGACTGGACCGAGTCGAACCATCACTAAGCCTAGCCAATGGTATACCAACCCACCCAGGTAGTGAAACAGAGACACTAGGTTTCTTTCCAATTTTCCAGGTACTTAGCAGTTCCTGCTAGAGGGGCAACACCCCGAATATTATGAACAGCAACACCTCCTACCCTGAAGGCCCTGTCATAACTCCTAACAGCAGCTAAAGGCTTAGACCTGCTCCCTTTCCTATCTCCCTCTGTTCTGTTTTGTATTTTGTTTGTTTTAATTTTGTTCTGTTTTGTTTATATACAGAACAAACCTTTGAGAATCATCAGGGAAGGCTGAGTAATAGATTGACGACCTAAGCCACTAAAGTCTTTACACGATTATGCGGTCACCGATCTTTATTTAGATCCTTTCCGGTGCTCCCCACAACAAGTAGGTGCAGCCCTGAGGCCCACTGGGACCGACTAGAGTCCTGGCTGAACACCTTGATGGGTACCCTCCTCCCTGAAGCCATCGGCGACCTGTAACACATGAGCCGGGAACAACTCGACGACAACCTGGGCGACTTGATGTCCCATGATCCTATGCGGGACTACAGCAACAAAGAGCTCACCAAGATCGTCGGATCACTGGCCCACAACCTCCTCGCCCAGGCAAGGATGAGCGAATCAAGCATCTTGTCTCGAACAGGAAGCAGCAGCGCTAAAGCTCCAGGCTGAGGAGACTCAGAGAGACCTGACACTCGTACAAAGTCAACTGGATCAGCTTAAGACTCAGCAACAGCGCGGGACAGTGGACGAGGAGGACCCAGAGCTGCAGAAGGAAGTAAAGAGGCTCCAAGAGGCCTTGAATGATCTCCGTGTAGACGCTGCACGCCGAGAGCAATGGGAAAAGGACGCCAGAGAGGAGCTAAGTAAACAACTCCAGCACACCGAATCTCTCTTAGTGAGAGCAGAGACTGAGCTCAAAGAACAAAAGGCCAAGGTCAAGGCCTGTGAAGGCCATCTGCAAAGTGCCCGGGCTGGAATCACTGCTCTGTCCCAACAAAGAGACTTTTTAAAAGAAGAACTTGACATAGTTCACAGAGAACTTAAACATGCTTATAGGCTGCAAGGTGACTCTGAAAGGGAGTCCTAACCAGTAGACTAAAGCCTCCCAGTCAAGAATTCCCGGACAAAAGGGGGGGTAAAAGCCCACTTCTCAAGACATCACCTGCCAGCATCCCAGAGCCCTCAACAGCAACAAGGGGAAACCTGCACGCCGCCGTGAGTCACCACTTGGGAGTCCTGGCTTGCCCACAAAACATGTCCATTCAACAGCTGCGGGACCTAGCCCACAAGGCCTATGTAAAACAAAGGGCCTTGTTCGAGTTGGTCCTCATTTTGGCTGTACGACTGCACGTTGAGCACACACCGCTGGTATTTAAGAGTTTGATTCTGTCTTTTGGCTTCAGTCTGAAGCCTGTCAAAAAGTTGAGTCAGTTAAAGTCAGATCAGCTCCCGTGTCAACAAGGGCCTCCAATCTCACCTCATTTTCCAATGTGATGGTCAGGTATAGCTTTTTAGCCACCCCCCTTTCGAACAGATTCCCCAGGAGTTTTGGCACTCAAAGTCCTGGAAGAGTGCCCAAGGCCTACCGTCTGGGTTAGTTAGTGAGTTATGACTTCCAGGACTTTGAACTTATGTTACCGATAATTGGACCCATTCCAGCTTCAATGATCCCAGAGGGAAGCAAAGGCCACACAGTGTCAACGGCACCTTTCAAGATCATCACCATCATCTCAGTCATGCCAGTGGCCAAGCAGCAGGTGTGCAGAACAGAGCTAACTGGGGACCAACACCTTGCTGTGTATACTGTCTCTAGCCATCCCACCGGCGAGGCCGACAGTGTTACTTCCCCTCTGACTGTACAAAAGACAGAGGATGTAGCGACAGAAGAGCCATACCCAGGCTTTGAGACACAAGTCCAGCAAATTCTGAAAGATGCTGATGCATACAGGAGGATGCAGACCGTCACAAACTCTGTCAAGTCCTATACAAATACAAAGACTCATTTGCTAAGGACTCTTTAGACTGTGGTCTTACTGACCTTCATGTAGTGCGCATCCCAACACACCCAAAGGCTCCACCCAGTTTTGTCAAACAATACAAAATTCCCCTGGAATCGTATGAACCTGTACAGGAGATCATAAGCTGTATGCTCGAGAAAGGTGTAATCCGCCCATGCCCCCATCTGGCCTGTCCTCAAACCAAATGGCGGCCAACGATCAACTACAGGAAGCTGAACCAACAGGTGCCGTTATCACGGTGACCCATGACACAGCTGGAACAGGAGATACCAAGAATCAGAGAAGCCACAATCTTCTCCACGTTAGATGTGGCCTCAGGATTTTGTACTATCCCAGTGCATCCAGATGACCAACACAAGTTAGCCTTTACCTTTTGTAATCGCCAATACACCTTCACAAGGTGCCCATTCGGCTATGCCAACTCACCCACTGAATTCAACATCTTCCTCAACAAAGCATGCCCAGATGCCAGAGTTCGAGGGAACCTCATCTTTTTTGACAATTTCCTTTTAAAGCACAGGACGGTGGCTGAGCACCTGAAGGAAATCGACCACGTCCTGCAGCAACTCACCACTGCTGGTGCCAAAATTGCCCTCCACAAAGGACAATGGTGCAAATCCAAAGTCAACTATGTGGGCTTACTCGTCGGACCACAGGGCATTGAACCACAAACCAGCCGCATCCAGGCCATTCAAAACATCAAACCACCTGCCAGTGTCTCTGAACTCCAAAGCTTCCTAGGCATGTGCAACTATCCATGTCAGTTCATTGAGAATTACTCAGACATTGCACGCCCACTCACAGCACTTTTGAAAAAGGACTGCCCATTCGTCTGGACAGATACTCAGCAAAATGCCATGAGCGAACTCAAGCGACACCTGTGCACTGCCCCATGTTTGGCTTATTCTGATCCACAGAAGGAGTTCTATTTGGATGCAGGATTCTCCAGCCACTGCCTTAGCGCTGGTCTATTCCAACGTCATGACCAAGACAGACGTGTGGTCGTGTACGCAAGTAAGACACTGCTTCCACCAGAGTGCAAATACTCAGACTGCGAGAAAGCCCTGCTCTGCATGGTATGGGCCATCCAGAGATTCTCCAACTACATCGGTGCACAGAATGTGATCATAGAGACCTGCCACCAGCCTGTCACCTTCCTAAACAGCCAACACATCCGTGGTGGTGTTGTTACCAACGCCCGCATAGCCACTTGGCTAATGACCCTTCAGGGGCGCAATGTGGAAATCAAAATCACAAGTCGGCGCTGGGCAATGGCCTGGCAGCCTGCCAAAGCTGCTCAGATGACACGCCAACGGTGGTCGCAGAAGCAGAAGAACCCTCACCACAGCCACTTACCTGCCACAGGTACTGCGAAGAGAGTGTGTGCCAAGGCATGCCCACAGCCTACGTCGATGGATGCTCCTACAACCATGATGGCATCTTAAAGGCAGGTGCAGGTGTTCTCTGGTTAAACGACCAACCATGCCCACCACAGCACTTCAGGTTGGGTGCCCAGTCATCGCAATATGCAGAGATAGCAGCTATTCTCATAACTCTGCAAATGGCATCGGCCCATAACATCAGAGACCTGCTTATTTACACAGACTCTAACTATGCTAGACTTAGCTTCACCTGCCATCTTCCAAACAGAATGGTTTCAAGACTGCAAACAACAAACCAGTGAAACACCAACACCTGTTCCAGGCGTGTGATAATATCACGATTAAACATGATATGACCATCTATTGGAAGAAGGTGAAAGGACACTCAAAGCAACCTGGCACAGACAAGGACCTCAACGACCAAACTGATGCCCTTGCCAAAACAGGTGCACTACATGGCGAGTTATGGTCTTCACCATAACTCGGTGTGGTTAATGTATGCCCATGACGCAGCATGTGCGGGACACCACGGCACAAGAGCCACCTACGAGACAAAACAAGTGGCATACTGGCCCGGCATGCAGCAGGATGTAGCAGAGTATGTGAAAGGATGCCTCATTTGCTGCCAGTTCCAACCGGCAAACCCAAACCACAGAGCCCCGCTGCAGTGCAGAGGAGTCCTTTTCCTTTGGTCAGACCTGCAAATCGACTGGGTTGGCCCCCTTCCCAGGTCAACGAGAGGCAACAAGTACTTCCTCACAGTTGTGTGCCAGTTTACCAAGTGGGTATAATTCCTGCCAGCACCCAATGATACTGCCCAAACTACTGCATACCTCCAAGTCCACCTCGCCTATTTCCTGGGAGCGTCCATCCTCCTACACGTTGACCCTGAACAAAGTGAGCTGGCTTTCATCCTGAACCTACCCATCACTGAAACTAACAACATCTACCGACTCAAAGACATTGTTAATGTTGGGTTTTGGCAGGGCAACACTTACATCAAGATAAACACCCCAGATGTCGTGGCCTACCACAACAGTAACACACAGCTCTACTTGGCCCCAAACCTGCGCATATGCACCCTGACCAAAGATATTCACTACCTCTGCCCCAGCAAGCCGTTCCTCCGAGATGGCACTGAAGGAATCTGCGGTCTGAAACCCATGCAGAGAGACGCACTCTGCCATGCAGAGGCCAAGCCTCGTGCCCAGGTCACAGAGACACGAGCAGAGATTGTTGGAAATCGGTGGCTTGTCAACACTCCCATAAATTACAGACAGGCCCCCCCAGTCTGCGTTCATATGGGTGTTAAGTGGCCCACTATCAGGAGATGCTACACAGATCAGCTCTCTGGTCTCCATCATTGGACTTCAAAGGCATTCCACGGAGGAGACTCTCACCCAATGGTCTAGCAGACTAGAATGCCATCATTGAATACACATAACACACACACACATACACTCATTCTTTGTGTTTTGGCCATATTATACTGTTTTAAGCCCAATATGATATATGCATGTGTTTTCACTAGTGTATTAGCATAGTTGTAACTCATAGTGTGTCTTAGTTAACCTCTAAATGTTTATATTCCAGTGTATGAATGTATCTCTGCCTTGGTACCTTTTAGACATTTCGTTCTTGTTATCGAAGTGTTCTGCTTTTTATTCCCTAAATGAATGTGTATGCTATTTTGTTACAAAATAGCATCATACTGTTTGTACTACATTTTGGTCAACTTTCCAGACCAGCAATAAGCATGCAAATGGGCCATAAAAGGAAAGCAACCAAAAGCCAATGCAAGTAACCAATTACAACTATTTAGATGCGTGTTTAAATTTGAGCCCCTTTTTAAAGTGATTTGGTTCTCTGATGATTCTCAATAGGTTGTGGTTAATTGATGCTAAATACTGCCATTCTGTACTCTCTCTCTCTCTCTCTCTCTTTCCTTAATCTTCTTCTTTATTTTTATATGTGTTTCGTTTAGTGTAGTGTTTGTTAGCTGTAGCTTCACTTATTAAATTCCTTTTGTTTACAATTGATTGTCTCAGTGTCCAGCTCACAATTCGAAGTCCCTGAATGTGCGATTCTATTTGCTACATGCTATATTTTGATTTTACTGCGAGCTAAGTTACTGTTAGTACTGACTAAAGTAGGAAAGTTAATCTTTCTTAGCCAAAAAATAATCTTTCCTAGAATTGATAGATGATTATACTGTCTATTTGGTGGACAAACAGATCTAATAATTGTAATATTGATTCTACTACAGTTAATTCTAAGAGGTCTAAATATTGATGATTAATTATAACCAGTTATAATTAATCATAAATATTTTACCTTTGAGCAAATTTGCTACACTCTCTAGTATGGTATCTAGGTAGAAGTCTTCTATGTGCTGAAAGTTAGCTGATTTTAGTGACGTAAGGCAGCTCGCAGATGTTTGGTTTAGCCAGTCTGTCTGCTTCCTGACCTGGGCCCCAGTTAGTCAAGTGCAAACTCTAAGACTATATGCAATATTACTAGAGAGAAGAGCAGCACCTCCCTGGGAGGGATGGAGACCATCTCTTTTTAACAGGTCAGGTCTACCCCAAAAACTTGTCCAATTGTCTATGAAACCTATGTTATTCTGCGGGCACCACTTAGATATCCAGCCATTGAGTGATGACAGTCTGCTATGTATCTCATCACCACGGTAAGCAGGGAGGGGACCAGAGCATATTACAGTGTCTGACATTGAACTTGCAAGTTCACACACCTCTTTAACATTATTTTTGGTGATCTCCGACTGGCGAAGTCAAACATCATTAGTGCAGACGTGAATAACAATCTTACTGAATTTACGTTTAACATTAGCCAGCACTTTTAAATTCAGTAAAAACAACCAAAATAATAAACAATTTGGACCAATCTTCTTTTGTAAAACTGCTCCAGGTCATTCAGATTTGAAAAAATGCCTTCTCCCAACTGCTGTTCTGAGATCTCTCCACAGGTGTTTTATGGGATTCAGGTCTGTACTCATTGCTGGCCATTTGAGAACTCTCCAGCTCTCTGTTTGTAACCATTTCTGACTGTTTTTTTGAAGTGTGTTTCGGGTCATTGTCCTGCTGGAAGACTCATGACCTCCTTTTGGAGATGCAGCTTTATGACACTGGCCACTACATTGCGCCCCAAAATTCTTTGGTTATCATCAGATTTCATGATATCGTTCACACAGTCAAGGCATCCAGTACCAGAAGCAGCAAAGCAGCCCCAAAACATCTTTTAACCTCCACAATGTTTGACTGTAGGGTCTGTGTTCTTTTTTTTTCTGTAAACAGTGCCATGATGTTTTTTTTTTAAAGAGGTTTAAGTTTATGCAAATTATTTATGAGCATTTTTAAAAAAAAAATATATATATATATACAGGTCCTTCTAAAAAAATTAGCATATTGTGATAAAGTTCATTATTTTCTGTAATGTACTGATAAACATTAGACTTTCATATATTTTAGATTCATTACACACAACTCGAAGTAGTTCAAGCCTTTTATTGTTTTAATATTGATTTTGGCATACAGCTCATGAAAACCCAAAATTCCTATCTCAAAAAATTAGCATATTTCATCCGACCAATAAAAGAAAAGTGTTTTTAATACCAAAAAAGTCAACCTTCAAATAATTATGTTCAGTTATGCACTCAATACTTGGTCGGGAATCCTTTTGCAGAAATGACTGCTTCAATGCGGCGTGGCATGGAGGCAATCAGCCTGTGACACTGCTGAGGTGTTATGGAGGCCCAGGATGCTTCGATAGCGGCCTTAAGCTCATCCAGAGTGTTGGGTCTTGCGTCTCTCAACTTTCTCTTCACAATATCCCACAGATTCTCTATGGGGTTCAGGTCAGGAGAGTTGGCAGGCCAATTGAGCACAGTAATACCATGGTCAGTAAACCATTTACCAGTGGTTTTGGCACTGTGAGCAGGTGCCAGGTCATGCTGAAAAATGAAATCTTCATCTCCATAAAGCTTTTCAGCAGATGGAAACATGAAGTGCTCCAAAATCTCCTGATAGCTAGCTGCATTGACCCTGCCCTTGATAAAACACAGTGGACCAACACCAGCAGCTGACATGGCACCCCAGACCATCACTGACTGTGGGTACTTGACACTGGACTTCAGGCATTTTGGCATTTCCCTCTCCCCAGTCTTCCTCCAGACTCTGGCACCTTGATTTCCGAATGACATGCAAAATTTGCTTTCATCCGAAAAAAGTACTTTGGACCACTGAGCAACAATCCAGTGCTGCTTCTCTGTAGCCCAGGTCAGGCGCTTCTGCCGCTGTTTCTGGTTCAAAAGTGGCTTGACCTGGGGAATGCGGCACCTGTAGCCCATTTCCTGCACACGCCTGTACACGGTGGCTCTGGATGTTTCTACTCCAGACTCAGTCCACTGCTTCCGCAGGTCCCCCAAGGTCTGGAATCGGTCCTTCTCCACAATCTTCCTCAGGGTCCGGTCACCTCTTCTCGTTGTGCAGCGTTTTCTGCCACACTTTTTCCTTCCCACAGACCTCTTGCTTGAGGGTGTCAATGATGGCCTTCTGGACAGCAGTCAGGTCGGCAGTCTTACCCATGATTGTGGTTTTGAGTAATGAACCAGGCTGGGAGTTTTTAAAAGCCTCAGGAATCTTTTGCAGGTGTTTAGAGTTAATTAGTTGATTCAGATGATTAGGTTAATAGCTCGTTTAGAGAACCTTTTCATGATATGCTAATTTTTTGAGATAGGAATTTTGGGTTTTCATGAGCTGTATGCCAAAATCATCAATATTAAAACAATAAAAGGCTTGAACTACTTCGAGTTGTGTGTAATGAATCTAAAATATATGAAAGTCTAATGTTTATCAGTACATTACAGAAAATAATGAACTTTATCACAATATGCTAATTTTTTGAGAAGGACCTCTATATATTACTAAATATTTTGAATGAAACAACTCAGAAATTGAAAGAAAATCAAAGCCATAAATCTAAACAAGTTGTGTTCCAAATTTAAGGTTAATATCTCAAAAAAGTAGTATTTTGTTTTGCAGAAAACAGGAATAAAGCAAGTAGTTTGCTTTATATGCCAAACTAAAGTGTAAAAATCGGACAAACAATCACTTTTTGTGATCAATTTTTGTGAGCATCCTTCGGGTTAAACTCAGGAGGGCGCTCTTGTGAAGTGGATACTGGAGATTCGGGAACCCCTTCTGGGCTGGACGGGACCAGCGGAGACGAAGGAGGGAGGAAAGGGGCAGGATCGAACTCCAGTTCAGTTTCCCAGTCAATTAAATCCTTCTCCAGCTCTAGAAACCCCAGATGCACCATCAGCTCACCCTCAGCCATGGTGCAGTGGGCGGAGCTCCACTCCGCGCTCTCGCTGTCATTGGCGTTCTCCACCGTGGCGAGCTCTGTTGCCAGCTCTAGCACCTGGTCTGACTGTAGGGGCTCGGGCTCCGAGGTGATCCTCAGCTCTGTCGCGCTCCATGGCAATGGCTCGTCGATCGCGTTGGGCTCTGTCTCTCTGTCAGCGGTGGGCTTGGGCTGTGGCTCCGCGCAGTGCGGAGATGGTGGACACATGTTCAGGCCAGGTAGAAATATAAATCACTAGATCATCCAGGTATGCCTCACAGTTAGGTACGTCTAACACTATGCTCAAACACGGACTCAGCTGGACTAAATGGTATTCCTTCGTCCCACTCATTTCCTGACTCCCAACAGTATTTCTTCAGCATGGATTTTAACGTCTGATGAAATCTTTCTAGCATACCCTGACTTTCAGGATGGTACGGGCTAGAAACACGATGTTGGACACCTAATGAACAAGGGGTCTGTAATAACAACTTCAACAAAAAGTTGGTGCCCTGGTCAGTTTGTATTATCTTAGGCAACCCAAAGGTAGAAAAGAACTTGACCAATGCCTAAACAACTGCCTTAGAAGTGATTTTTTTGTAATGGCACTGCTCCAGGGTAGCGAGTAGCTACACACATTACCGTAAGCAATAATTGATTGCCAGTCTTTGTTTTAGGCAATGGCCCAACACAATCCACGATTACATTGGGACCAGCGGTGCAGGAGGGATAGCCTGATTTGGTTTCCCCATGACCTGACACGTAGAGCATGTTCGACAATAAGCCGCAACGTCCTTTTTCAACCGAGGCCAAAAAAATGGTGCAGAACACAACTATACGTCTTTGCAATCAGTGACCTGATTGCATGATCATGAGCAAGTGAAAAACCTATGAACGATACTCAACAGGAACTACTATTTGACAAACAGTAGAACATTCTTTGTGATCACTCTCAGCATCCATTTCCGCATCAGTAAACAATTCTCCAGGAAATACAATGCATTCCCTTTAGAACTGTTCACTGCAAACACTTGGCTAAGGTTACATCACTCTGCTGGGCTTTAATTAGCTTGTCACGACTAACAGGTAGTAGAGGTGTAAGAAAACTAATAACCTTCTTATTTTCCTGCTTCTTGACTCCTGCATTTTCCTGCACTGATAACGTTGTCATCGGTACACATAAACATGTCATCCAATTAGGGCTGTGCCAATATTCGGATGCGAATTATCATGCATATCTCGTCAGTAATTCCGATTCTGTGATCAGATTGGACACGACGCAAAGTATCATGCGTATCTTGTCAGTAATTCCGGTTCTGTGATTAGCCATAAACCTCATTTACGTGTTCATTGATATAGTCGCGTTTACTACACAGAGCCATAGTTCACTTACAAGCTACGCAGTTTCACGTGCATTATCAATATGTATTGCCTGCAATAATGAAGGCGATATTGCGTAGCTTGTCAGTGAAAAACAACTCTGTGTAGTAAACACGGTTGCATGAATGAACACGTGAATGAGATTTACGGCTAATCACAGAACTGGCATTACTGATGAGATGCGCATGATATCTCATCCAAATATCGGCACAGCCCCACATCCAATGTAAACTCTGTCCCTATCTTCCTCCTCTGGGCACGACTTAGTACATAAGCTGGAAAAGCCTCAGGATACTCCCGAGTCAGATCCTCTGTAACAGAAGTGATAACAAGTTTGTCCAATACTTCCAATACAGGTACCACTCTGCCCCCAGCCAAGTCATTACCCTAAAATAAACTGGCACTGGCAATGCAGGTCGCACAGCCACATTCACAAATCCAGTAATCAACTCTGTCTGTTAGTGTACACGATGCAATGGGGCACCTTCACCACTTCCATACTGATACTTTGCACTAGAATACTGTAACCAACATATGAGTCCTCTGAGAATGATAAGACATCTCCACGTATGAACGAGCGTGCTGCTCCAATGTCTCGCAGCACCCGTACTCCAATCCGATCACCAGGATGGCCACTGAAAGACACAAAACCTAACAGTTTTAATCAAACCGATAGGCTGTGCACCAGAAGAATTGTGCTGCTTTCTCTTCAACATCCCACAATCTGCAATTGCATTACCTAACTTGTGGCAGTAGAAACATTCAAGCTATATATATATAAAGCCTATATAATTCATACAATATAGGAGAAATTGTGAATGGAAACAGCTCGAAAGGAATTTTTTTTTTTTTTTTTGATAACTTTCAACATGTGTTCTAGATCTCTCTTCCCATTTATCTATGAGTGTGTGTGTGTGCGCGCGCACTTGTACAGCTATCTTTGTGAGGGCCGGTTTGAGTTTTAGACCATCAGAGTGAGGACAATTTTGTAAAGTGAGGACATTTCATCCTTTCTTGTAAAATATATAGACACTTTAGAACGTTTAGTTTTAGTTTTAGTTCTAAGCTAACGACAGACCACCTGCTGCAGTCAGAGCAAGTGTAATGATAGTTGCTGCATTCACGCGCTTCTCGTATGGTCTCATTTCCTGATGATTTGTACTTTTAATTCGAAATGTGAAAATAGACAGTAACTACGAAGATGTCTTGGATTTGTATCATCAAAGCTTTCCGACGTTCACATGCGTTTTCTCATTCAGAAAATAATTTTATCTGATCATTCTGACACCCCATGAATGCAGTATTTATATTGAACTAGTGATCATGCATGTTGATGAATCAATGCTTCTTATATCCGTATCATAGCACTAGAAGACAAATATTTCAATCAACAGTTCAGGCATTTAAGTGGCACTGAAATGAGGAACTGAAATCCATGTTCTGATTCGGTCCAGTACAGACCGGTCATATGGGTACTGGTGCCATACTGACACCAGGTTTCGGTACCCAACCCTACTTATGATCACACCAAATTTGAAGATGTTCCCATTTAAACTAAAGGAGGAGGCCTGAAAATGGCAAAAACTGCACAAAAACTGGAAATTCAAAATAACGGACTTTCTGTTGGGTTTTGGATGTTGTCAGGAGACTTTTTTTGTAGGTATTGGTGTGTTACATGTATGTACCGAGTTCCGCACACGTACGTGAAACGTAGCTCAAGGCACACTCCATTGAAGTTTTATAGATGGCGCTATTGAGACAATTTTCCATGCCCACTTCTGAAACCAAATAAGATGTAGATTTTTGTCAGTTCTGATGCATGTGCAAAGATTTGTGAGTTTCTGTGCATGTTTAGGCCCTCAAAAATGTCATTCATATTGAAGAAGCAACAGAGCAATTCCAATCCACAAGTTTCCTACGCCCCATGAGGCCTTGGGAGATTTTTCTGGTTCAAAGTAAACAAGCGGGATGTGACACTCAGTCATTAAACAGTTGACAGTACTGATGGACAAATGAAGATTATTTAGTAAACACAAATAAACACAAATAAAAGCGTAACAGTGTGTGTGTTTGTTGAATTTATGTCTCTGATAAATTAATTTACCCATTATACTGTGCCATTAACTGCCAGTACAAATATCAATATGATGTAATAGAAGAATAATGTACATATATATGAATTATGTTTGGCAAATATTTGATTTTCCTGAAATAATTTGTATTTGTCATATTACTTGTATGACTGGGAATTTATAAATGTAATGAAATAAATCTGAATAAGATGTGGGGGTTCAAACATTCTGACACGCAAAGTGAATCGTGCATGGGACTGGACAGAAAGTGAGGCTTCTTTTGTCACTGGTTTTGTGATTTATACATTAACAACATAAGGCTTCATCTGGCACACCTCTTAACACAAGCTCCGATGCCTTTGTTTAAATGTCACATCACTAGTTGACAGTCATTCAAGATTTAGCAATCCAAACTTGTTAACAATGTGCGAACACAACTTTGAACAGCACATGTTGTCCCTGAACACCGCAACGACATGGTTTACAACTTTACAAAGTAAACAGTGAACCCAAAAAACACCTAGCCTCTTCGCTAATTAGCACACAAAATACCATTGGTATACTACTTCCACTGCATCACCGGAAGTTGTACCCACGTTCTTTTTTACAGTAGCGCCTCTGTGCTCGGGCTCTAATACATGTCAATCTATATTTAAAAAAAAAGAAAAAAGAAACAAAAAAAGATTTTAAATGTTTCCAAAATGCTTCTTATTTAAGTGCCAAAACATTTTATTTTGTATATATCCAATTTACTTCCATAGGTTTCAGTTTGATTTGACATGTGGCTGCAGCACAAAACCATGCGCGGACATCGCCTTTCACTTCAATCCCCGCTTCAGCAGTTCTCCACAGATCGTGTGCAACTCATTACAACATGAAAACTGGGGAAGAGAGGAAAATATTGACCTCATGCCTTTTAAACAAGGAGCATCTTTTGAGACCATCATCTTGGTACTTTGTGATGTTTTCAAAGTGAGTGTAAAGCATCACATTACAGATAGAAACAAATCTGGTTAATAAGCATGGTTTAAAGATTCATTATTAGCAGTAGTTTTGTTGTTTAACTTTTAGTCAAGTGACAGGAACTTGACTTATTTATCTTTGTAGGTAGCGGTTAATGGTGTTCACATTTTGGAGTATAAACACAGAATTCCTCTTGAGATGGTCAACACATTTTCAGTCTCTGGAAAAGTAAAACTCCATGCCATTGGCTTTATCCCTGACTCAGTAAGTGATATGCACCACTAGTTATTATGTATTGTTAGTATTACAGTCATCACCTGTGAAATAGCACAAATCAACTATGGAAATGATGTAGAGGCCAAAAAAGAAAGCTTAACTTTGCTATTGCATATTTTCTCTTTTTGCACAGGCAGTATTTTTAAAATCAGGTGACCTAGTAAGTTCAGCATCCCTTCAGCTAATATCAACAACTGAGTTGCATAATTTCCTTTTTTTTCATATTAATATATTGATTTATCAATATAATGAAAACATGACTCACTACATATTCTGTGTCATTTTGCAGAGCATACCATACAAGGGCAGTTTACTTAGAGGAGTCATTCCAGGGCAGCATATAACAATCAAAGGCCACATCAGCTTATTCCCTCACAGGTAGTTACCAAGCTTATTTTTTGTACAGATTTGCCCTTTATTTGACACCTTGTTTTGTCTCTTTTTAAGTTTCACTGTTAACCTGAGGTGTAGCCAATCAAACAACATTGCCCTGCACCTGAACTCGCACATCAGATCTGGCATGCTTGTAAGGAACTCTCTTCTCAGCCAGTCATGGGGCCCAGAAGAGCGTGAACTGCAATACTTTCCATTTTCAGCTGGAAACTACTTTGAGGTACCTCTACCCTATGCCACCTATGTAGACCTATGTCATTGCAAGAGCACTGTTTTACATAACCATGGTGAACTGTCTTGAGTGTATATATCATCGGAGGAAGTCTGAGAAATTGGGATAACAGTAAAGCAGTACTGTCTCCTTAAAGGCAGTTGGACTCAAATATGTAAAACGATAGCTCTGATTTACTGTTGAAACTGTTTATACAGTATGCCACTCAAGCTCTTTACCAATAGATTTTTGTTAGCGATCAGACACACAATTATTCCAAAAAATAAATAATCAAACAGACCCCCTCACCCAACAACCAGACTGGGTGCTAGGATGTCTGTAAAGACCAGGCCTCTGGGGACCATGGTAATGTCTCAGTTACGTATAGTAACCCTTATTCCCTGATGGAGTTGTGTCGAGTGTACAACAATAAGGGTTTCTCTTGGAAGCCCAAACTTATCTTATCGAAAGCAAATATTCTGTTATGAAGTTTTACCCTCAGTGCTAATTATGTTTAATTTGGTCACGCGCTACTTTCACTTTTGATATGATAAATAGCCATGTGCAAGATGTGTGGCAAGTAAACAGCCACGTCACTGTAAAGAAAGCTTAACAATTCATCAAGTTCATCTCGGCTACTGTTCGTTTCTGGAAGAAGACGTGCTGTGAGAAATAAATACTGAATTCACCTCAGATGAAAACAGAATGTGACCCACGGCTCATCCACCTGAGGAGATAATTCTGATGAGTAAGTAATATTTATTTTTTGCAGTAGTTAACATGTTATTCTGAACACATAGCTGAACACAATTCCTGGCTAAAATGTTTGAAATCGAGTGAAACATGTTAACTAAATCTAAATTTCTTATGACCAGATGAAGTTCTCATGCTTTATATAATATGAAACAAAATACAATATAAAAATAATATGAATGTACACTGTACTGTTTTTTTTTTTTTTTTTTTTTTTTACCTGCACCACAGATGACTCTTGCTGACTTTCACTTGAGTCTCTTCAAACTGTTTGGAATATTCCCTCTGAAAATCTGTTTATAATGTATTTACCCCAGTCTGAGATAGTTTTAGCTATAACACTGCCTAATCAACATAGCTTATGTTTACAAATATCTGTAAATGTTCTGCTAAAATGTGGGTTGATGGCGTTCACGAATGTTTCTGGTGTGAATGTTTGAAATAACACGCACGGTCTATCATGGCGTGCCAAATGGTTCTAAAATAAGGCTAATGATTTGTCATGGGAATTCACTATACCATTGCCAGTAGCTACTGAGATTCCCACTGATAGGCCAGCGGTGCATCTGCTTACACACTCTCCTCAGAGGGTGACTCACTTTCCTCACACAACAGATTACTGACTCTCCTCACTTAGCGACTTACTTTCCTCACATGGCAGACGACTGACTCTCCTCAGTTGGCGACTCACTTTCCTCACGCAGCAGACATCTGACTCTCCTCACTTAGCGACTTACTTTCCTCACATGGCGGACAACTGACTCCTCAGCTAGCCACTCACTTTCCTCACGCAAACCACTGACTCTCTCTTCAATGCATCCTTTCATTTTTCATTTTTTAACCATGACGGGAAAAAAGAATGGTTATTGTATTTTTAAATGCATGATCAGTTTCGAAAGGAAAAGTGAAACCGAAAAAAACAGTGATTTGGCATGTTTGTGTGCTGCTGCGCGTCCCTGTGTGTGTAATAAGCAGAGTGTAGCTTATATGGCCCCTGTGAACCTGCCTATAGGCACATATTACTAACAAAAAAATAATACTTCGCCATTGACTTTAGGCTAGGTTTCAGTTGGTCAATAGCGCAGTCTATTTCAGTTGCCTCAAAATAGCAACACCCCAACAATGCGCCTGAACGCACCTCGTTTTCAGGCCAGCACACCCGTGGCAAATGGGCACAAATGCATTTGCTACTTAAACACTTTAGAAATCAACAGAAAAGAAATGTTTAATTGTATAGGCCTAAATCATTGTGCTTTTAAGCCAAATAGGCTACACACTGAAAAGAATAACTTACTGGCATCTGGACATGACTCACCGCAATCTCTGATGAAATCAGTAGGGTTTTCTCTGTTTTAGAGCCATTTTGAGCTTACTGTTTAAATGTATTAAATGTATTTGGGTCCTTGGATTAAAAAGTTTACAGGGGTTTACCGGTTTTCTGATCTTAAAAACCTGTTTCTTTCAATTTTCAAGGTATTGTTTTCATTATAATGTACTGATTCAAATTAGTAATCAATACTAATTATTTATTTTACCACTCTGCGCACCTCCTCTGACATGCTCTCACTTATGAACAGGCAGCATCTGGGGCAGGGAGACAGAGCGGGCGTGAGTGCATCAGGCGTAATCATCAAACATATTTCAAAGAAAGCCAGTGCCATGGTCCTGACTGCATCACTACTGGGTGTTTTTAGAGAATATTTGCATTTATTCACATTCAAGTAAATGTGTGATGGATTGTCATTATTTTGGCTAATGCAGGACACTACTGAATGATGATGCGTATTGGATTTAGAAGTGGGTATAGGCCTAAGCAAAGCCGACTGATAAGAAGTGGGTTTACATCGTATACTTGCGTATACCCTGCACTACAACACTGAAAATATGTAATGAGCATTTCATAGGCTACATGTTTTTAGGTGTGAAAAAAAATAAAAATAAAATAAGATTATAGAAATATCAAAGCAGTTATGGTAGCCAGGTCAGTAGCGTGAGAGGGTGCTAGCATCTGTATTGAGACGCTAAAAAAAGTAGAAATTAAATTTAGCATTTATATAATTTTTTACAATTTTTAATGAAAAACGAATATTAAATAATAAAAATTAGTTCGGGTCTGCTTACTCTATTTATATATAAATAGATCTGAAAATTAAACTAGATTTTTCGTTATTTGTGTTTGTAGTAGAAAAAAAAGCTTATAGTTTGATGTTTGTTTCACATCCATGTTTGGCCCTGAAACAACTTTTCAACAGCCTGTCTATTACGCACAATAAGTTAAACTTCATGCTGTTTGGCTGTTGAATATCTATGTCTTGCAAGACTTTTCGGGTCTGCGGCACTGGCGCTCTTTTGCTTTGTGATAGTAGCTGAAAGAAATGTCTGCTTTATTTTGTGTACACTCACAAAACAACAAAACATTACAAAGTTCGGTCACACTTTATATTAGGTGGCCTTAGCTACTATGTACTTGCATCAAAAAATAAGTACAATGTACTTATTGTTGTCAGGTGTCGTGTAGGAGGATGAACGAAGAGCGCAAGATAAAGTTCAGGTGCAAATGCACAACAAATCCACAACGATAAATCCACATAAGACAGGCAACAGGTAATCCAAAATAACAGGCACGGACACACGCACACAAAGACGAGAATGGACAACCAAACACTGAACAAAATCCAACTTAAGTAGGGTGGTAAACGAGACACAGACAGGTGATGGTGATTAACTAATAATGACTAAATGAGGGGAGGGACAGGAACAAAACCAAATAAGGTCATAAAGGAAATGGAACAAACCAACAAAAAAGGGACTAAACCAAATCAAAACACAACAAAAAAGTCTCAAATCCTGACAATTGTGGTCATATTGAATTGCAAAATACATTTGCTTCTATTAAGGTGGAATATAGATAAGGTTAGGGACAGGTTTGGTGGTATGGGTAGGTTTAAGGGTGGGTTAAGGTGTAAGGGATGGGTCAACAGTGTAATTATAAATGTAATTACAGAAATTAATTACAGATGTAATTGCATATAGGTGTTTTTAAAAATATAAGTACAATGTAAAAACATGTATGTACACAATAAGTGCATTGTACCAAATTATTAATTTAAATGTAAGTACATAGTAGTTAAGGCCACCTAATAAAAAGTGGGACCCAAAGTTCTTTTGGTAAAACAATAGAGAGCACTTTACATAGAAAGCTTGAAATATCTAATTCTAAATTCTTCACCCCGTCCAGAGCGTTGTAGCGTATGGGCCAATCAGACAATGGTTCATTAGATTTACCTAAATCAGTTCTTATTGAATTAACAAGTAAGCACAGACTTCCCCTCACCCAAACCAACACAGGGTGCCGCAAAGTCTTAGATGGGCCCGATTACCATGGCAACCAGGTCACTTCTGGCAGACCAGATAAACTTTACAACCCAAAAGAATGTATGCTCTTCCCCCATCCTGACTCTCCCTAAAGCAAACATATTCTTCCACTGAAAGTGACTTATTGGGTTAATTCTTAGACAAACCTTTCTGTGACGAACACACAAATAATCACGGATTACTGTGTATATTATGACCTTTTCTGCATGTAGTTTTGGGTATTGCATAACTGTTTTATGCATGTGCTATGATTGATTACTAGTCTAGTATAAAAACATACATGCCGTGTTTGGTATCTTTGAATTCGTATTTTGATGGTCTAAAAGATGCTGGATATCATTTGTTGATAACTGTGCAACATATTAGTGTTCTAAGAATCCTTAGTAGTATTTGCATCAACACCCAATCGAATTACATATGCAGAACACTATGGATCTGGACAAAGACCATTAACTTTCCCTCCAAAGATACAAGACACCATTGGCTCTCTGAACTACTAGAGGTGTGACCACTCTAGAAGATAAAGGACTGACACCCGCCACATTTTACGGTCTTCTCTCTTCAGTCTTCAGTTCATCTCAGTTTTTTGGTGCTTTCACCCTCTTCACATGTGTCTCATCTTCTGGTTGCCAAGTCCCGGACTTGGGCATGATCCATCAGAGGTTCTTTTCAGAACCCAAGAAGATGATGAGCTAAGAACTCTTCTGGACCTTTTAAGCTTGTACCAGGCTGTGAGGTCTTGTCTTTCCATTCCCCAAGAATCATCAGATTTCAGCTGGATCTTCTCTCTCAGCCCATTTGTCTTCTTCACGTCACTGGGAAGGAACTCCCAATCATCACAGAGTCAGGACACCTTTGGAAAACATCACTCTTCAAACCCGGAAGAACGTGATCGCAAATCCAAAACCTTGAAACCATCAAGACTTTCATACGAGACTGCATGTGTAAATTCAGCTTTATCAAGATAATTCTATTGAATTATCCAAATATTATAATTAATTATAATGAGTTATGATTAATTATTAATATTTTCCCTTGAGCTAATAAATGCACTACAGCGTTCAAGGCTCGATGTATCTGGGCAATGACCCCGGTTCTCGGCCGTGTTCTACCCCAGTGTCTTTCTTCTCAGAAGTGCATGAGGAGTTGACTAGATCGTGGAAGGCTCCTTTTTCAGCCAGAACACAGTATAGCAATTCCTCCTCTCTCACCACCCTCAATGGAGGTCCAGCAAAGGGTATACAGAGGTTCCCCAGGTTGAGCGGGCAATCGCGGTGCATCTCTGCCCGCAGACCGCAGACCGCCACTACCTTGCGGGACCGTCCAGAAATCCCATCCAGAGCATGTAAATTTTCTTCCACTCTCGTGGGGAAGGCTTATGCTGATTCTGGGCAAGCTGCATCTGCCCTTCACGTTATGGCCGTCCTGCAGGTCTACCAGTCCAAGGTTCTTAGCGAGATGCACGAGGGTGCTCCCAACCCAGAGCTCTTGCAGGATTTGCGCTCGGCGACTGACTACACCCTCCGGGCCACGAAAGTCACTGCACAAGCTCTGGGGAGGGCGATGTCCACCATGGTAGTCCAGGAGTGCCACCTTTGGCTGAATCTGGCAGAGATGAAGGACGCTGAGAAGGTTTGCTTTCTTGACGCCCCAATTTCCCAGGCTGGCCTCTTCGGCGATACTGTTGAAGAGTTTGCGCAACAATTCTCCACAGTTAAGAAGCAGGCAGAGGCCATCAAACACATCCTCAGGGAGGGGACGAGTGTTGGGTTTGACTCCAACCCGGCTGTCTGCCTCACGGCGGACGGCCACCACATGGTCAATAAAAGAGCAATTTCCTTCTTCTCTGGGCTTAATTCCCAGCGCACTTGGGTCTCTCCGAGGTACCCAGCCGCTGAAACACGTCAAAGCATGCTCAACCACACACTCTGCGCTTCTGCATGCTTTGACAAACCAAGTGCATCCTTCAGCCGATCCCCTGTGCTCAGGCGAATGGCCTGTTGGATCCTTGCCTGTCGGTTATGACGATCAAAACACCTTGTGCCCTCCAGGACAGCGCTCCTCCGAACACAGGGCCTTCCTTACCAACCAGTCACACTGTACCCACCCGAGGTATGTCGGTGGTCCCCTTGAGACCGTTAGCAGAGAGTCTTACAGCTTGGCTCGAGTTACCCAACCTCTCTCGCTGACTTCTCAGAACCATCCGACTCGGCTATGCTATCCAATTCGTACGGAACTCGCCCAAGTTCAGGGGTATCCTCTCTACCGTGGTTCGGGACGAGAGTGCCACTGTTTTTCGGGCAGAAATCGCGACCCGTCTGGTGCTGATCCGGTCAGACAGCACCGCAACTGTAGCTTAAATCAATCACCAGGGTGGTGTTCATTTTTTTCGCATGTCATAGCTAGCCCGCCATTTCCTCCTTTGGTGTCAAAACAATATCAAGTCTCTACGAGCCACCCACATACCAGGCGAACTCAATTGGGTAGCAGACACGCTCTCCCGACAGACTTCGCTCCGGGGCGCGTGGAGACTTCACCCTCAGACGGTTCAGCTGATTTGGAGTCTTTTCGGTCAGGCCTAGATCAACCTGTTTGCCTCGATAGAAACCACTCACTGCCAGTTGTGGTACGGTCTGTCCGAGGCGCCCCTTGGCACAGATGCACTGGGTCACATCTGGCCCCAGGGCCTACACGTTTGCGTTTCCACCAGTGAGCCTCATTGCACAAACCCTGTGCAAAGTCAGGGAGGAAAGAGAACAGATCCTGTTGGTGGCCCCCTACTGGCCCAAAAGGGTTTGGTTCTCAGAGCTGGTGCTCCTTTCCCCCATTCCTCCCTGGCGCATCACCCTGAGGAAGGACCTCCTTTCACAGTGGAAGGGCACAATATGGCACCCGTGCCGAGAACCTCCACGTATGGTCCCTAGACAATAGAGATCAGAGATCAGATTCAGAGATTCAGAGATCTCCCACTGGCAGTAGTAAACACTCTGTTGCAGTCGAGAGCTCCCTCCACGAAGCGGCTGTATGACCTCAGATGGCACAAATTCACAAACTGGTGAATTCTTCCCAGGGGGAGGACCCGTGGAGATGTGGCATCTGAGCAGTGCTTTCCTTCTTTCAAGGACGACTGGATAGGCATCATTCAGGTGGCCGCTATCGCTGCTAACCATGACTGGTGGAAGGCAGATCGGTTGGAAAGCACGACTTGGTTATACGATTCCTTAAAGGTGTCTGTAGGCTGAACCCCGTCAGACCGCATGGGATCTATCTGTGGTCATCCGGGGCCTACAGTTAGATCCCTTTGAGCCTCTTCAGTCGGTCAAACTCAGTGCTCTCTCCCAAAAGACAGCTCTCCTGACTGCACTCACCTCTATCAAAAGAGTGGGAGACCTCCAAGCCCTCTCCGTCAGTGCCTCGTGCCCGGTTATGTCCCCTTCAGGGACCAGGTGGTCACTTTGCAAGCTATCCCTTCTCAGGAAGGCGACCCCAACCTCTGCTTGTTATGCCCAGTCCGTGCCCTGAACATTTACTTGGAACGTACTGAGAGCTTCAGACGGTCGAATCAGCTCTTTGTCTGTTTTGGAGGACAGCAGAAGGGGAAGGCTGTCTCCAAACAAAGAATTTCCCATTGGATTGTGGATGCGATTCGTTCAGCCTACCAGGCCAGGGGTGTGCTCTGCCCACTGGGGGAGCATGCCCACTCCACCAGGGGCATCGCAGCATCGCAGCGTCGGCAGCGATAGCGAATGGGGCCTCTCTAACAGACATTTGCAGAGCTGCAGGTTGGGCTACACCTAACACGTTTGCCAGATCCTACAATCTGAGCATGGTCTCCTCAGGAATCCTGAATGCAAACCTGGTGGCTCCCGAAGCTGGTACAGTGTAGAAGCTTGCTGCAGCGTCTTCCCTCAATTCAGTAAATTTCCTGGCGTGAACCCTGAACGACACTTCCATCATGCTGCACCCACAACGTAGCCATGTTCGGCGGAGGAACTAGGTTAAGTTGCCTCTTGTCAACACTCATATTAGGTTGGTGCTCCACATGTAGTTAATGTGGCCCCATGTGTGTAATCCCACCTATATTTCCAGAGATGCGGTGTTTCCCATAAAGACAAACTTGTCTCCGATCCTGAGTCCAGCAGTCTCTCCTCATGTGGAGCCTGCCAAAGGATCTTCCCTTTGTAGCGCTCCCCTAGTGCGAGCCCTCAGGTGTATTTTCCACACAACGGACACTGGCCCAACGTGTCCCCCCTGCCACAACTTCGGACTGCCTCTGAGTGTAGCCGAGTTGCTATTCGGCTCCTCAGATCAGAACAATGAGTAGTGCCTAGCCACCTCCTCTTATGCCCGGATGTCCGGGCCATAAGAGCTAAAGTAAAGTAAAATACTGCTTCTTAAACCAGGTGAACATTTTGGTATTCTTGTGGAAAAAAACATGCAAGCACTGTCACCGGTAGCCAGTTTAGTTTCACTTTTTATTTTGAAAAGCCTGTTATCTTTGCAGTTTACCTCACATTTTTTTATTATTATTATTATTTGATTCCTCAGTGTTAGCTAAATGTTCTGCAATTTATTAGTTGGTAGCTATATAATACAGCATGTGGTATGCCATGCCTTGTCTTATTTGTTTTTGTTAATAAATGTTATTTTAGCTTGTTTGTCATTTTAGCCTACTGTTTTATTGTTGTCCTGCTTTTTAATTAAGAATAACAATGAATCCATATTTTGTTTTAGTACTAAAAAGTGAAAGGTGTATAGCTGTATACAAAACAGACAATTATCTTTTCTTGTAAAACTTTTTACTAAAAATTCAAATCACAAAGAATACTACTGATGAAAAAGAATGTTAACCGCTTTTGTTACCATATATATCTATAAACTATGATGAAAGTTCATCAGCATCCATTGGGTTAATCTCAGGTTGTAGCAAAAAAAAAAAAAAATGCTATGCGACCAAATGAGAAAATTAGTCGCAAAAGAGCGACCAGTGGGTAGAATAAGTCTAGAGCCCTATTGGGTTAGGTGGCTTAGGTTTTATTGTTGTTGTGTTTTGTTTAAATATTAATGCATACTTTAAACTTTTAATATATTGTTCAATTTAAATAAATTTAGTCCAATAGAAATATATTCTTGACTCATGCACCATTTTGTGGATTTTTTTTTTTTTTTTTTTTAAATATCGGTTAAAACTATCAATTTGGCACCGGTATCGAAAAAACCCTAAACGATACCCGCCCCTAATAATGAGTTAGTTATGTTGGGCCCTCTCGACTTTAACAAGCCATTAGTTTATGTTAGCGTACAAGTAGTTAATAATGAGTTGACACAATAAACACATTAAAAATCATCAAATTACATACCATTTAACATGCTGTAAGAGTGTCCTCCTTATTCATTTACACCACCAACCACCATACAACAAACAATGATTTTAGTTATTTTATTATCTATTTACATAATTTCACATATATAGACTCAAAAGAAAGTCCAAACATAATGTTACCTCTAAAGACACACAAAAGGTCAAATAGTAAAACAATGCTGTTAATTATTGTGCATAACTTTCCAAAAAAATAAAAATGCAGATGCAAACATGACTTTAATTTGGTTTACAAAAGCAAGTGACATTTATTAGATTAAAATATTGGCATTACCGTGTCCCATCAAAAACCAACCTTACATACTGTAGTCCCGTTTATTTTAAATTATAAATTATTGTTCATTGAAAGTATTAGTGCCATTAATTACATAGGTCTGTTAGTTCAAACAGAGACAATAGATCAATAACTAACACTAACAAACCTTACGCACCAAGCGAGCGCCTAGAATGCGCCACTAATGAGTGTCCCACCAGAAACAAACCTTACATACTGTAGTCACAGGAATAAAATACATTATGGCTAAACATAAACAAATCATACAAAATACTAGTGTTAGTTATTGGTCTATTTTCTACGTTTGAGTTAACAGATCTGTCTAATTAATGGCACTAATACTTTAAATGAACAATAATTTAATAATTTAAAATAAACTAAACTACAGTATGTTAGGTTTGTTTCAGGTGGGACACCCATAGTTTTTTTTTTTCTTTTTTTTATGTACATTAATAAACAGTATTGTTTTGAGCTTCTGGACGCTTCTGTTGCCTTATTAAATATCAGGTCCCTCTCTTCGAAAGCACTTTTTGTACATGACTTGATTATTGATCACAACCTAGATGTGCTCTGTTTGACAGAAACCTGGCTAAAACCAGATGATTATATTATTTTAAATGAGTCCACCCCCCAAGATTACTGTTATAAACATGAGCCGTGTCTAAAAGGTAAAGGGGGAGGTGTCTCTACTATTTATAGCAATAACTTTAGCATTTCTCAGAGAACTGGCTTCAAGTATAACTCGTTTGAAATGATGGTGCTTCATACAACACTATCCAGAGAAAAGGGTCCAAAGGATAAATCCACCGCAATGTTTGTACTTGCTACAGTATACAGGCCTCCAGGGCACCATACAGACTTTATTAAAGAATTTTCGGAGTTTCTATCAGAGTTAGTGATGTCTACAGATAAAGTCTTAATAGTGGGTGATTTTAACATCCATGTTGATAATGAAAAAGACGCATTGGGATCAGCATTTACAGACATTCTGAACTCTATTGGAGTTAGACAACATGTGTCAGTACCTACTCATTGTCGAAATCATACTCTAGATTTAATACTGTCGCACGGAATTGATGTTAATGGCGTTGAAATTCTGCAGCAAAGCGATGATATCACGGATCATTATCTAGTCTCATGTATACTCCAGATAGCTAAAACTGTAAGTCCCACTCCTTGCTACAAGTATGGTAGAACTATCACCTCATCCACCAAAGACAGCTTTATATGTGATCTTCCTGACTTATCTGAATTCCTTAGTATATCCAATAGCTCAGATAAACTTGATGATGTAACTGAAACTATTGACTTTCTCTTTTCTAGCACTTTAGATGCGGTTGCTCCTTTACGCTTAAGGAAGATTAAGGAAAACAGTCCGACACTGTGGCATAACGAGCACACTCGCACCCTTAAGAGAGCAGCACGGAAAATGGAGCGCAGCTGGTGGAAAACAAAACTAGAGGTCTTTCGTTCCGGCTGGCGTGAATCTACTGTATCCTATAGAAAAGCATTAAAAACTGCTAGAACCGATTACTTCTCATCTCTCTTAGAAGAAAACAAACATAACCCTAGGTATTTATTCAATACAGTGGCAAAATTAACCAAAAATAAAGCACCAACAGATTTTTCCAAACAGCACAGTAGTAATGACTTTATGAATTACTTTACAACAAAGATCGATACTATTAGAAATAAAATTGTAACCATGCAGCTGTCAGGAACAGTAGCAGATCAAATAGTGTGCTATAGATCTCCTAAGGAACTATTCCACTCATTCTCTACTATAGGAGAGGAAGAATTTTATAAACTTGTTAAATCATCTAAACCAACAACATGTATGTTAGACCCTATCCCATCTAAACTACTAAAAGAGGTGCTTCCAGATATCCTAGATCCTCTTCTGAATATTATAAGCTCATCACTGTCATTAGGATATGTCCCCAAAACCTTCAAACAGGCTGTTATTAAGCCTCTCATTAAAAAAACACAACTTGACCCTAATCAATTGATTAATTACAGACCGATCTCAAATCTCCCTTTTCTATCAAAAATACTAGAGAAGGTAGTATCCTCACAATTATGTTCCTTTTTAGAGAAAAATAATATCTGTGAGGATTTCCAGTCAGGATTTCGACCTTATCACAGTACTGAAACTGCTCTCATTAGAGTAACAAATGACCTGCTCTTATCATCCGACCGTGGTTGTATCTCTCTTTTAGTGCTACTGGATCTTAGTGCTGCGTTTGATACTACTGACCACAACATTCTTTTGAATAGACTCGAAAATTATGTTGGCATTAGCGGTAATGCATTAGAATGGTTTAAATCATACTTACCGCTATCATTTTGTAGCAATAAATGAAGAGGTATCGTATCGATCGCAAGTTCAGTATGGAGTACCTCAAGGCTCAGTACTAGGACCATTACTTTTTACGCTTTATATGTTACCCTTGGGAGATATCATCAGGAAACATGGTGTTAGCTTTCACTGTTACGCTGATGATACTCAGCTCTATATTTCTTCAAGGCCTGGCGAAACATACAAAGTTGAAAAACTAATGGAATGCATAGTTGATATTAAAAACTGGATGACAAGTAATTTCTTATTGCTAAATTCTGAAAAAAACAGAGGTGTTAATTATTGGGCCAAAAACCTCAGTAAGTAATAACTTAAAACACAGCATAATACTTGATGGCTGCTCTGTAAATTCATCATCATCAGTTAGGAACCTAGGTGTGTTATTTAATAGCAATCTTTCCTTCGAACACCACATTTCTAGCATTTGTAAAACAGCATTTTTCCATCTTAAAAACATAGCAAAATGCTTTATTGGGTGGTTGTTCTGCACGCTTAGTAAACAAACTCCAGCTGGTCCAAAATGCAGCAGCTAGAGTTCTTACTAGAATCAAAAAGTATGAGCATATTAGTCCGGTTCTGTCAACACTGCACTGGCTTCCTATTAAACATCGTATTGATTTTAAAATCTTGCTAATCACTTATAAAGCCCTCAATGGTTTAGCTCCTCAGTACTTGAGGGAGCTCTTATCACATTATAGTCCCTCACGCCCCCTGCGTTCTCAAAACTCTGGCAATCTGATAATACCCAGAATATCAAAATCAACTGCGGGTGGCAAATCATTTTCTTACTTAGCACCGAAACTATGGAACAATCTACCTAATTCTGTTCGGGAGGAAGACACACTCAGTCAGTTTAGATCTAGACTAAAGACCCATCTCTTTAACCTGGCATACACTTAACACATTTAAATATTTCTAATATTCAAATCCGTTAAAGGATTGTTAGGCTGCATTAATTAGGTCAACCGGAACCGGGAACACTTCCCATAACACCTGATGCAAGAAAAATGGAATCTATGCTAATATTGTCTGTCTCCTGCTTATTCCGAGGTCAGATCCAGTATGAATCCTGAACAGTTGGCCACTGCAGTTTTCTTTGATCCAGTTTGTATCCAGATGGTGGGTCAGTACATATAGACCACCTCTACAGGTCTATATGGGAGTATAAACTACTTGTTTATTGGTCAGAGGAGAACTGACCCCCCGACTGAGCCTGGTTTCTCCCAAGGTTTTTTTATCTCCATCAGTGTCACAGATGGAGTTTTGGTTCCTTGCCACTGTCGCCTATGGCTTGCTCAGTTGGGGACAACAACTACATTGGGGAAAACTAAATTGGGGACAAACAATTTATTAATTTGGAACTATTGATTAATTTCCTCAAACTAAAATTGTTTAAAGTTTCTTTTGAATTATTGATATATTACTTTCCCATTTGATACTGTAAAGTTGCTTTGACACAATTTATATTGTAAAAAGCGCTATATAAATAAAGCTGACTTGACTTGACTTGACTTGACGCAAAATATCTGACACGGCATATCTTCAGATCTGAATGTCATAGAGACATGGGGGTTGGTTTACATCATTTATACTGACAAGCAGCCTTTGGAGCATCACCATTGGCCACTCCCTAGCAATCAAACAGAGTACCCTAGCAACCACTCATCAAGACCTATATCTTTGCATCAGAATATCGTAGAGACATGGGAGTTAGTTATTTTGACTCATGCTAGCAAATAGGACTCCCAACATGCTACACATGTTAGCAGTGAATAGCTGCATGCTAATGGTGATTAGCTAAGTGTTCAAATGTGTAAAAAAGTATAGGTAATTGCTAAAATGATTGAAATAAGCCAAAAATGAGCTATCATTATGCTATGCAATATGGTATATCATGTTAGCATCGCCTAGCTAGGTGTTAAAATGTGCTAAAAACATGCTAGGATCATCTACTTAAGTGCTAAGGCATTTTAATCATGATAACATGTTGCTAGCATCATGTAACTCATGTTAGCATCTTGTTAAAAACATGCTAGCATCATGCTAACACCATGCTAATCATGTTAACATCATGCTAGTCATGTTAGCATGTTGCTAGCATTATGCTAATCATTCTAACTTTGTTAAAAACATGCTAATTGTGTTAGCATGTTGCTAGCATCATGCTAATCATGTTAGCATCTTGTTAAAAACATGCTAGCATCATGCCAACTGCGTGCTAATCATGCTAACTTCGTGTTAACAACATGTTAATCATGCTAGCATGTTGCTAGCATCATGCTAACTCACAGAACACCTTAAAAACACTTTAGCAACTACCTAGCAACACCCTTGCAACCGAGTGCCGAGTTTTGCCACTGCAAGCACTACTCACATTTTCTTCAGGAAAGTTTATTTTTTTAAGTTAAGTTTATTATCATTCTAGTTTATTATTTTATCAGTATTAAAGTTTAAAGGGAAAGAGAAGAACCTAAATCAGACAAGATCAGTCTTTTTTTTCTACACTTTTTTTCTAAACATTATTGCACCCAATAATGTTTATGACAAAAAAGATGTCAAATGCTCAAATTATGATAGCATTAAATCATTTAAATTAATTTATTGTTCCTCCTTAAAGAGGCTGTTTAATTTAGTTTACCTATAAAAGTTAATTAATGCATTAACTATCAAACATTTACTAACATGTACTAACATGCATGAATCCATATGACTCTAAATATGATAATTAAGTATTAATTCAGGCGTTAGTACATGATTATTCAGGTACCCTTATTGTAAAGTGATACCATAATAATAATAATAATAATAATAATAATAATAATAATAATTATCCAATAATTCAAACCCAGGGAATATTAAAATAATGAAATATTCCAAGTTCAGAGTGGATTATTCATAAATAATTGCTTGATCTGATCATCTTAAATGAGTCACATTTTCTGGGTCTGAATTATTGGATAGCATTATATTGTAAACAGATTGGAGATTAATCCTAATAAACTATAAAATAATAAAATTTTATAAAAACTAAAACACATATAAAACTGTGTATTTTTCTTCCTACAGTAACTTCACTTGTTCACTCATGTAATGTTACCATATCTTATTAAAATTATATTCCGTGGAATATTCAGGTTTATTTTCTCAGGTTTGGCTCCAGTATATTGAATAAATGCAATAAAGACTGATAGGCCATATGCCTAACAATAAATATTCAATAACGGGTGTCCACCAGAGTTTTTGGCCAGCTGAAAAAATGTCAGTCACTCTTCTTAAAACGACCATCTGGTGGCACTTGAAAATGCATTTGTGGCACAGTGTTATTCCATCTGAGATGCGTTAGTTGCTATGATTTGGAATATCATTGGTGGCAACATTTTACTAGTAGGCCTATCTCATTGTTAAATATTTTACTATATATAAAAATGCAGTAACCAGTAATATTGACACTTCCATTGTTGTAAGCCAGTGGTTCCCAATTCCAGTCCTGGGGACCCCCTGCTCTACACATTTTGCATGTCTCCCTTATGTAACACACCTGACTGAGATCATCAGCTCATTAGTTCAGTTCATGGCTCTCTCCCCTGACAAGCTGATGATCTCAGTCAGGTGTGTTAAATAAGAGAGACATGCAAAATGTACAGAGCAGAGGGTCCCCAGGACTGGAATTGGGAACCACTGTTGTAAGCAGTCGTTGTACAGGTGAATGATTGTATGGCTGGGTAAATAGTGACAGTGACGAGCGCTGAGTTTATCAACTCAGCTATAAAAAAAATAAATAAAATAAAATAAAAATAAAAAAAATAAATGAAATAATAATAATAATTCAAAAAGATGGCAAGGGCAAATTAACTTGTAATTGTTATGGTGTGTCAAAATTCAGTAACGTCCGTTTGCCAAAAAGAACACTGAACGTTTTACACACCATTTACACCTGGTAGGGGGCATGTGTACATTTCTTTCGCACCAACTAACATTTGGAAAATAAGAACATTTTCATGAATTCAAAAATTTACATCAGAACGGCTTTACGAACGATTTACACAAAAATTCTTTCTGCTCATGTTTCATGAATGAGGCCCATTGAGTGTAAAGTGTAATTTTAATTCAAATCAATCAATGAGAATTTGAATTCAGTCAAAATCAATGAGAATCAGGTTTAAGGTTTAAATGTGCTGATTTAACAGCTTACAGAACACTGATTAGTACGGAATATTGCTTCAGAATAAATTACCTTTAGCTTACAACACAAAAATGAACAATAACAGCCATCACAGTATTTAAAAAGGTTAGGTTTTATTATAATAGTCGGTCCCTGTACATGAGGAGAGAGCCAGTGGTTTGCGTGAGGAAAGTGAGTCTCTAGTTGAGGAGGATCAGTAGTCTGCTGCTTGAGGAAAGTGAGTCGCCTGCTGCGTGAGGAGAGTGTGTAAGCAGATGCACCCCCGGCCTATCAGTGTGAATCTCAGTAGCTACTGGCAATGGTAAAGTGAATTCCCATGACAAATCATTAGCCTTATTTTAGAACCTTTTGGCTCGCCATAGTCTATAGCCTGTCAACGTTTTTTTTGTCCGTCCTACAGATATAGAAATACACTGAGTGTCATCAATACCCCATCAGTTTACTTTGAACAAATGTATGATAAATATATGTATTTTCTTCCTCTGCTTTTTTTTTTTTTATATGTGGCTTCAACAGCACCTCGCACAGGGGCACACAGGTGTCGTTCAGTTTTCAGTGCGATCAAGAATCATACCGCGTAAGTGCACAGATGCAATATTTTACAGATATAATTGTGTTTACATCGCCATAATATTAGTACTTGTATGACCTTACAAAAACTGTTGTCTTTGCATGGCCATGCATGGCCATTAGTGATTGATAAAAATAATAATATTAGTTTATTTTATTTTTATCATCATTTAGTGCACTGTGCACTGACATAATATTTTACAGATGTAATTATGTTTACATCATTTGTAATTCAGACAGTATGTGTACTTGTATGACATTACAGAAACAGTGTTGTCTTTTTTGTGCATGGCCTCATCGGTTGGTGATAATATGCTCATCATTTTTTTTAACAGATTTGCCAATGAAAATTTTCAAGCACCTCTTTTGACACAACAACCTCACAACACCAATGCTCAGGCTGCCAAAGCAACTTTTCTGTGTAAACAAGACACAATTAATGGACAGAAGACAGGAGCACACACTACAGTCGCTGTGTTGTCTGTTCGGACTAACAAGTGCTTGCCTTGAATCAAAGGCCGGAACTTCTTCAAGACCAAAAGCACTGTCACCAACTCCAGGTAACTGATATGCCAATGAGGCCAAAGGCCTGCCCAGAGCCCTGAGGCTGTATGCCTGATGCATACGGTGCCCCAGCCAATCTTGGAGGCATCTGTTGTTACAATGATGCATCTGGACACTTGTTCTAACTTGAACCCCAGCCTGTAGAAACTAAATGTCTTCCCAAAGACTGAAGGTTTTCAGACACAGAGGTGTGATGTTCATACAATGTGTACCTTGGCACCATGCACATCTCGGGACTCGGGTATGAAGCCAGTGCTGCAGCAGTCTAATGTGCATCAGGCCCAGCGGTGTGACATATGTCCCAGGAGCCTTTGGAAAAGGGGGGGGGGTGCTGTTTTGAGTTTGAGTGCTTTCACGCACTTTAGTACTGAATGTGCATAGTTCTGAGAATGTTGTGCAGTCATAGTGACCAAGACGAGTTCTACACAGAGAAAAGAGATACTCTGCACTGGAGAGAGTTTGCTCTTTTCCCAGTTCACCCAGTTCCCAGCCGGGCAAAGTGGTAGAGAACCATGTCCCTGTGGGTGCAAACCAACTCTCGTGAGATTAGCCAGTTGTCAAGGTAATTGAGAATGCATATGCCCAGTTCCCCATCGAGAGTGGATCCTGACAGGTCAAGTCGTCCCTCTCTCCTGGGCTGCCCATTCCTTGTAGCCTGCAGACGAGTTGGCGGTGCCACCTTCCTGCGAGAACTTGACTATTGGGCAGGTCTGGCTGCAGGTCCGGCTTGCTGTGGCCTCAGCCGTTCTGTCTCCATGTGGGGGCGTTTTGTGGGTGAAAATGCCCACTCTCCCTACTTGGGGAATCTCTGTGTACCCCCTCGCTGGACCCCCATTGAGGGAGGTGAGTGAGGAGGAGTAATTATATACCTATAACATAAAGCAAGAAATACAAGTTATTATTTTCTCATAGCCTAAATATTAATTTATTCACATCCGCACCCACAGCTACGGCCTAGCCTACATCTTTGGCACACTGCCTGTTTTATTGAGCTGACATATCAAAGTCTGTATGGCAAAGGTTTGTGACAATAGAGAATTGAATAGCAACAGTCATAGCTTTTGTTTTAAACAATATGCTGAGTTTATTTCATTAATATTCTGTTATTTTTCTGCCAAATAAACATCTTGTGAATGCATTTACTGCATTCTGGTTGACATTAACCTATAAATACACCTGTGCAAAGATGGCTTTGGTTGATACTGATTTATTTGGTAACAGTCTATAGTGTCATATTTATCTAAAATAACTGAATTTAAAAAGGTAACATTAAAAATGACATACATATTTAATAAGATTAGGAAAAAAAATATAAAAGTAAAAAAAATCGACCGCTTCTTATAAAATACTACCAATAATTGGCTAGTAATTACTAATAAAACAAATAATTATCATATTGCAAATAAATAAATAAATACTCTGGCTTTATTGTTTAAAGTGTTGTTTCAGGGGTATAATTTTTGTAACTGAGATGTGCTATTTTATAGTGGCTATTTAACATTACCCCTAAAATGTAACAATGAAAAAAATAAAATAAAATAGAATAGTTGACCATATACTAGACTGATATGAAATGTAATATCTTTACATATCTATATCATTTCAACTTCATCTCTTGTCCAAAATGTCCAAAAGATGTGCCAAAGGTGTAGGCTAGGGGGTAGCTGTGGGTGCAGAGGTTATGAGAAAATAATAACTTGTATTTCTCTAGCAGGTTGCCGAATTTATGTCTACACAGAAGTAAGCCCTGTCTATAGGATCTATATTTCATTAGCCATTTGTTAGTCTAGTTGTTTGATAAGGAAGTGATGAAATATAGTTGCAATAAACGTGTTAAGAATGCATACAACCAGGGCTGTTTGTAAGTTTGTAAGGTTTATCTTTCTGTATACTTTAGACATGTAGATCATATCGGCATTTCTGCATCAATGTATGTAATGTGTGCTGTAGGTGCAAAATTATAGTAATCTTATCCAAGATATTGATGATCCATAAGAGATGAGCCCCAACTACCCAATGGAAGGGTCTATCCTCTATTGATCCCGGAAAGGGCCACCATGGAGAAGTACATCCAGGAGGCTTTTCAACAGGGGTTCATCCGTCCATCCACCTCACCTGCAGCGTTGAGCTTTTCTTTGTGGCCAAGAAGGACACGGGTCTGAGGTCCTGCATCGATTACCAAGCACTCAACAAGCAGACGGTAAATTTCACATACCCACTTCCTCTGGTCCCGGCCGCGCTGGAGGAGTTGCGAGGCACCCGCATCTTCAGTAAGCTGGATCTCAGGAGCGCCTACAACCTGATCTGTATCCACAGGGGTGACGAGTGGAAGACCGCCTTCATTACACCTATTGGCCGCTACGAGTACTTGGTGATGACCTATGGCCTCTCTAATAGCCCTTACATCTTTCAAAATTTCATGAACAAAATACCCCAGGACATGCTCAACCAGGTTGTGACCATCTACATTGACGACATACTCATTTACTCACCATCACTTCAGAACCATCACTGCCATGTTTGTCAGGTACTCTAACGCCTCAGGGAACACCACCTCTACCTGAAAGCAGAGAAGTACGAATTCCACCAGACCACCATCCATTCCCTCGGGTACATTGTCACCCCTGTTGGAGGTGTTCCCTGAGACGACATCCTAGACCCAACTCTCCTCTCAGACTTCCACCAGACCCATCCGAACTGTCCAGCTCCCACGAGGTCGCCGGTCACCGATGCCCGTGGAGGAGGGGGCAATGTCACACAGTCACCTGTCTCACCAGCCACAGTCACACATTCCTAACTACAAATTGGACTCACCTGTTACCACTTTACTAAAACACATGCACTCCACTCAGTCAGCGGCTGGTCTCAAGGTTGCATGGATGTTTAAATACTTACCTGTCTCTGCCTGTCTGCTCTCAAGGTGTATCTCCAAGGACCTAGACAGGAAAGAATTGGAAAAGGATCGTTAACCAGATAAGACTGTGATCATTGAATATATGCTTCCTCCAACTGTGACAAAACCAGTCATAAGGGTAAATGTTTTGATATTGAGATTTTTACATCATTTGAGAGCTAAATATAAATAAGCCTTCCATTGATGTATGGTTTGTTAGGATAAAACAACATTTGGCTGAGATACAACTATTTAAATATCTGGAATGAAAAAAAAAAATACAATATTGATCACCTTTAAAGTTGTGAATTTAGTTGCTGCTCCTCCTTTACACATCGATATGGCGCAGAAGTGTAGAACATAATCATCCATCAGCATTGTTTGCCAGGAGAGGGTTAGAGGGTGGAGAGCAACATTTTCTCTAATTGCATAGTACCACATTTTACCTTCTTACAAGTTGTATTTTTTTTTTTAGTAAACAAAAATAGTGATTTATAAACCATGTATTTTTTTTTTTATTATTTTTTTTTACACAATCGCATCTCTGCGCATGCTTAATGGATGTGTATCTGAAGACTCTGCTAACATCAAGAGGCTAATGTTAAAGGAATGCACAAGGATTAGCCGCTACAGAGGTTCTTAGCAATGCATATTGCTAATCAAAAATTAAGTTTTCATATATTCACACAGGCCTGGTTCTTGACAGCTACATTTGACAAAAAAGGTCTAATAGTTTACATCACTGAATACACATTTCTTACATTAGAGCTGACTATTGTTAAGGAACGCAACTTTCATCACACAAGTTCTCTTGTTTACTTTCCAACTCATTTTCATTTATTTCTTACATTCAGCATTAACAACAAATCAAAAGAGGTAAGATGTCAATTGAACTTCAATGCAAGTGAATGAAGAGACCAAAAGGTTCCTAACTGGACAAGATAATTTATTTGGGCATCAATAGCCAAGGAGACTCAAGTACACAGCCTTAATAAATACAAATATTACACTGTTGTTCTTATACAATGATACAAACATTAAAACCCCAAGAGGGCAAAGCAGATGGTTGTCACATATTGACACTGTCACATAGGTTCATGCTATGGCTTCAGGAGGTTTATGTGGAAGATTTGCTGGCCCTCCCTTCGGCTGGGTTGGCGTACTCTGTAGTTGACCTGGCCCATTCCGTTTTACAATCTCATAGGGCCCCAGCCACCTGGCCAGGAATTTGCATTCATTGGAGGGGATTAGAACTAATACATTTTCCCCTGGCTGGAACTCTGAAAGCTTTGCCCCCCTGCTGTATACCTTGGCCTGCTGCATGTGTTCCCTCACAACTGGCCAGACACTCGCCATTCGGTCGTGCATTTGTTCAACGTGCTGAATGATCATGCAATGTGGTGACGGCTGTTGTTCCCAACTCTCCTTGGCGAGATCCAGCATCCCTCAAGGTCGGCGCCCATAGAGGAGTTTGAAGGGTGAGCAGCATATGGTACATATGGTAAAAACTGATTCCATTTCTTTACATCAACATCAATAACCTTTTTCAAAAATTGTTTTAGAGTTTTGTTAAACCTCTCTATGAGCCCATTAGTCTGGGGGTGGAACATGGAGGTTTTGAGTGGCTTTACCTTTAGTTGCCAGCAGGTCTCTTTCATCACAGTAGACATGAAGCAGGAACCCTGGTCTGTAAGGATCTCGTCTGCAATTCCCACCCAGCTGAAGAGTTAGACCAGTTCTCAGGCCATGGCCTTTGAGGTGGCTGAGGTAGGAATTCAGAAAACACTTAATGAGATTCTATGTCATTAAGTTCTGTATACCTTTGGGATCTTCAGAGGCAGTGGCAGTGGGGTCAGAGTGACCTTCACCTCTCTCATCACTGAGGTGCTTCTCAGGACTGGTTCCTTCTATATATGTGATCTCTCCAGTGGGTCTAGGAGGGTGGTTGGATCTCTTTGTTTACATCAGGTTGTTTTGTTCCCCTCTGCTGCTCTGTCTGACCAGTAGTCGGAAATGCTTGACTGTCTTGGCCAACCCGGAAAGGGACCGGCAAAGTGATTAACAACCCCTGCCCCTACTGGGAACTGTCCCTGGGGGGTGACCATGCTTACATCTGTAGTGGGGTAATTCCTAGTGTCCCCATGAATACAGGACACAGAGATTTTGCTACCCAGGATAGGTCCCGCAAACTCTGGTCGGATAAGTGTCAACATACTCCCAGAGTCTATAAGGGCTTCCGTGTCCCAGCCTCCAATCTTAACAGGGACCCGAGGGGCAGCTGTTCTTACCAGGGTGGTAAGAAAATGGCATGGGAGCCTTACAGAATCTGAGGCACTGGCTGTAGGCATGAGTTCCTCTTGGCCTGGGCAGTCTCGGGCTAGGTGTCCCTCCCATCCACATGCGAAGCACCGAAACTGAACAGGATTTCTCAGAGGCCTCTCATGTTTTTGCCAGTTTCCTGGGTCTTTTAGGGGTCTTGCATGGACTGCTTCAGGGTACTTTTTAGGAGGCTGTCACTCTTGTCTCGGTTTCCAAGCCGGGGTTTTGTTTACTTCAGGCTTCAACAGGCTCACTGTCACCTGATGATTTTCTAGAAGGGCAATTAAGGCGTCTACATTTTGTTGTCCTTGTTGAGCCACGTACATTTTTGTGTCTGATGGCAGGCCCTGCATGCATTATTCAATCACTACTCTTTCTACCGCAGGTGGCCCATCTTCTTCCTCAAGCCAGCTTCTCCCCATGCGGGTTAATGTAGTTACTTGAGCCCGTGCTGGAAAGGTTGCATGGTATTTCCAGCTATGTACATGCTGGGCCTTGGCAGGCTGAGCCCATACTTGGCAAGGATCGCACTCTTGACCATTTCATAATTGGTTTCCATAATTGGTCACGTGCAGTGAGGTCCCAGCAGGCCTTCTGTGCTTCCCCGGTCAGCAAAGGGAGTATCGAGTTCGCCCAGTCTGCCTTGGGCCATTTTTCTTTTTAGGCCATTTTCTCAAAGAGATCCAGGTAGGCTTCAACATTATCTAGTCATTTTAGTCAGATAATCTTGGAGTCACCTACCCTGAGCCTCTGTCCTACAGCAGTAACTGCTGCATTCAGGGTGGTTTGAGCCCGTAGGATGCCGATCAGGGCCTCCTCCATTTTCTGGTTGTCTCTCGTCTTCCTGGTGCAATTCTATACAACACACAAGGCTTGGAGGGACTGACTCTGGCAGTCAACATACAGAAGTCACCAGGCAGTATTTCAGTTAAGCAAAACTCAATTTTCTTTATTCTTTAAAGGTGGGGTGTAAGGGAATAGGGCAAAACTGTAACTCAGGTATTTCTTCTTCCTTAAGTGGTCCTTGTAGCAGCGAATTACATCTGAAAGGGAGGCAGAAGAGATGGAATATTAGTCCAGGTGGTTCAATCTACTCACATCCCCCACTAGGCTCTATCCTCAAGTGCTTGATTGGGGTAGACTTGGTTCCAAGCTTCTCCTCTGGAACAGCTAGCATCTTGACTGCTCACCTCCCCAGCTCACTTCTTTCTGTGGCCTCTTTTCTTTCTTTTATGTGTCTGCTAAATGGTTTAACAGCCTGCTGCTGAGGCTCCCCATCAGAGGGGAAACAGTGCACACCTGTGTTGGAGGAGCTATCCCTGGTCCTGAACATTACTGGGTAATCTGCCCTTGTGTCCCCCTCTGCCGGTGCTCTCCATAGTTCTGAAGGTGACATGCACTGTACTGTGAGGGGCTGTGCTTCCTTCTGACCCCCACAACATATACTTGCAATCTGTAATGTCTCTTCAACAAATGTCCATCTTAAAGGTCACTCCTCCATTCCTCTGTATGGGTACTGGTAGCCCTGTAAAACAGCCCCCCACCCAAGGATACATACAGCAATTATTGTTCACAGGATTGACATTAGAATCAGAAGTTAAAACTTCAAAACTTGCCCTTATAAGGGCAAGGCTAAATCAAATTTACGTGGACTTAACATATTGTGATGCAACACCCTCTCCTCATCATCAACCCCTTCTTTCTTAACGACATAGGTATATCGAGATTAGGTTGTGACATAACAACATACACACTCTGTTCCCATTTATCATCCAATTTACCCTGTCCCCTGGCCCTCTTATTTAGGACCATGACTCTCTGCCCCATCAACAAAGGTTCCCCCTTAACTTTACAATCAAACCCCTTCTTTTGATAAAGTTGAGCCTTCTGAACTTGTTTTCAAGCTTGATTATAGGCAGTCACTAATCTTTTATGATAGTGATGCACCCAGCTGTCGACTGTCCCCAAATATCCATCTCCCCATTCCAGCATTACATCAAGGGGCAATTTGCATGATTGTCATTTGTTACTCTAATAAGAGCTGTCTCAGTACTATAATATGGACTAAAACCACCATCTGGAAATCCTTACAGATACCATTTTTCTTTAAGAAGGAACATAATTGTGAGAAATACTACCTTTTCTGGTATCTTTTACGGAAAAGGGAGATTCAAGATTGTTCTGTAATTATGGGGTCAATTTGTGTTTTTTTTTTTTTTTTTTGTGTAATTAGGTCAACCGCAACCGGGACACTTCCCATAACACCTGATGTACTCTTATTTGATTCTTATTCCAAGGTAATCATAGCCACCAGATGCAGTCTGTATCCCGCTCAGATGGTGGATCAGCAAATGTCAGCAGAGACCACGGCAACTAGATGAGCCCCAGAGACCGTTCCTCAGTGAAGGCAACATCCCCTTGGCGGCCATCAGCGCAAGACCATGGGAACCAGATGAGTTCTCCAAAATCTACACATGGAACTTTTGCATTACTGACACATTATTGTCCTATTTAATACTGTAAAGTTTACGAAAAACCTAGAGTTTTGTTTTCCTCCAGCTGTTTAGTTATCACTAAAGCAACCAATAGCCATGCAATTACACTGCATTGTTAAAAAAGTGCTTCAGTCTCTCTGAGAAAAAGGATTTTTCCCCATAGCGTCTTTATCAGATGCAGTACGAGTGAAAGTATCGAAAAGGAACACTGTTCAGCCCCCTGTAGTCCATTCAGAAATGAAGGGTGCATTTTCAAGCATGCTATTTAAAAGTCCCCTTACTTCTTGATACAATTTTGGTGGATTCCTATTATAATGATCTCTAATTGGGGCTGCATCTCCTTTTGGTATTACATGTAAAACTCTATCAGTATTCCCATAAACCTTTGATGCTTAGATAACAAATCAGAAATAATGTCTTGTTGTTTGGTGCTAAATTACAAGAGATCTAAAAATGCAGCCACAGGCCATGGCATTCTTGTCTTGCATTCTGAATTCTAATTTTGCCTCACCCCCACCTCCACAGTCTCATTATTCAATGGTCTTAGTTCTACATTTCCCTGCAACCTTAATGGACACAACTGGTAACACTTTACAATAACAGTACATGAATCAGCATGTATTAATACGTGAATTAGTAATTTCTTGACTATGAACTAATGATGAGTTAAGACGTGTATTAATCAAGAACTAATGAAGAACTAACGTAACTACGACATGAGTCATATGAATTACTGCATGAATAGCACCACCTTAATTCATGTTAGTTCCTGCACGTTAGTTAATGTATTAATTATCACTTTGCGGTAAACTAAATCAAACATGTTCTAAAAGAAAGATGGCACAATGCAAAATTGTTTAGACATTTGTCACCTGCAGCTGTCACAAACATCAGTGAATGTTTTCACCTAACTCATCCAACATACAATGATGTATTCACAATTAAAAACAATTGTCTCCTCCTGTTTTGAGTGATTCTACTGCTGCCGTCCTACAATAATGCATTCATTAAGCAGATGCAATTTTCCAATTTAAAATCAGTGTCAGCACAGAGATGCTGGTTATGTTATGGATCGGTTTACTGTCATTATATCATCGTAATGCACTGAAGTCAGATGTTTGTCTTGTGTTCTTGCTCTTCTTTTGAGCCACAATTGCCCCTTCAAAAAGTCAACTTTCCTCCTACCGTTCAGTTCCTTCTCCATCCAAATGCAGCCACAGGACCTCTGCTCTTCTACTTCTTTACAAACCACCAAAAATCTTATTTAGATGAGCTTATAAAACATGTGTAATTGATATTTTTTTTTTTTAAATGTCAGGGTTAGGTTAGGGTTAGTCATTAAGTCATGACATAATGATGCATTAACAAGTCATGAATTCATGTTACTTTATAAGTAATTAATATTGAGTAAACAATTATGTGCCCCCCCAAGTAAAGTCATGACATAATGATGCATTAACAAGTCATGAATTTATGTTACTTTATAACTAATTAATAATGAGTTAGCAATAATGTGCCTTAGTTTGCACCAGTATATCGAAGATGATTAGTTTAAGTTACATACTCATCAGCATGTAAAAAAACAAGGTCCTGTGGCTGCATTTGGATGGAGAAGGAACTGAACGGTAGGAGGAAAGTTGACTTTTTGAAGGGGCAATTGTGGCTCAAAAGAAGAGCAAGAACACAAGACAAACATCTGACTTCAGTGCATTACGATGATATAATGACAGTAAACCGATCCATAACATAACCAGCATCTCTGTGCTGACACTGATTTTAAATTGGAAAATTGCATCTGCTTAATGAATGCATTATTGTAGGACGGCAGCAGTAGAATCACTCAAAACAGGAGGAGACAATTGTTTTTAATTGTGAATACATCATTGTATGTTGGATGAGTTAGGTGAAAACATTCACTGATGTTTGTGACAGCTGCAGGTGACAAATGTCTAAACAATTTTGCATTGTGCCATCTTTCTTTTAGAACATGTTTGATTTAGTTTACCGCAAAGTGATAATTAATACATTAACTAACGTGCAGGAACTAACATGAATTAAGGTGGTGCTATTCATGCAGTAATTCATATGACTCATGTCGTAGTTACATTAGTTCTTCATTAGTTCTTGATTAATACATGTCTTAACTCATCATTAGTTCATAGTCAAGAAATTACTAATTCACGTATTAATACATGCTAATTCATGTACTGTTATTGTAAAGTGTTACCACACAACTCAACATCATAAATCTGGTTTAACTTACAATGCTGAAAAAGTGTCACCGGAACTGGGGAGAAGTTTACAATTCTGACCATAACTCCACACCTTGACTTTTACTTCACTTTCTACCTCTAAACAACTATCTCCAGACTGTGTCATCAAAACTTTATTACACTCTTTGATTATGTTTATTCTATCCATCTTGGATGTGACCTATTTGAGTCTTTGACAATAAGCACTCCCCTTTTTGGTATTACTTTGCCACAAATAATTAAATCCACCCCAATGTATGGAATCACTAACCCAGCTACTAAATTAAACCTTTGAATGAGTGGATGTTATTCAAAGGTTTAATTTAGTAGCTGGGTTAGTGATGGACATTGTTCTATTAAATTATCTTTATTTTCTGTTTGGCCACTACCTAACATACCCACTGTTTAGACCTGCACAGTGGGTTTTACAAGTTTAAAGGACCTTAAACGTCTTTCAATATGCCCAACATGTTTGCAGCACCGACAGATGGGTCTTCCCTGAACTTTTTTGCTCACCCCTGGACTCATACCTAGGTCTTATGTTACTCCTGGACACTGTAAATTCTGTACATCCTCACAAACTTTGTTAATCATTCCAGCCACCATTTCCTTTATTTCTCCTTTTAACGGCAAGAAAACCTCCTGTTTGATTACCTCAACTAGTTTTACTTTATTTGGGGCTAGTTTTAACTGTACTGTAGCAGCTATGGCCTACCTTATCTCCCCAAACTCATCTGCTCATAGAATTGCTTCCTGTTTGACCTCTACAAAAGAACTGTCTGGTGCTGCTTTAACCATACTCCAAAGTTCGCTACGCAATCCTGCATCCAAAATAAATTGATCCCGTAAGATGTTACCCCTAGTGGTAGCATCCCCCCTATTCTCCAGTGTACCAGAGCATACTGTCTAACATTCTCATCTGTTCTTTGTTTACAGGTAAAAAACTGGGAATGAAGTGTTGCAAGGGGAACTGTGTCTCCGCAAATACTTTTCAAAAATGTCATTATCTGTTCAGCTGTTGCACGTTGTACTGCTGGCAAAGCTAACACTTTCCTCTTTGCTTCTCCATCCAAATTACTTATTAAAGCTGAAACTTTCTATGCCTCAGAAAAAGGATATATATATTAAACATTAATGTCTGCGAATCATACCAATCCTGCAAGTTATTTGTCTGCGTCATTTGTTCTCCATTAAATTTTTGACGACTTGGTGTTCCCATCATAAAAGGAAACATAACCATATTTGCATTTGTTCCTTGATTCTGAGCAGTATTAGATAAACTATCTACTATTTACTACTATTTTCTACTATTTAGCATGCACAATACAAGGAAATGGTCAGTAACATCATCTTTGAGGTACAATATCTATATCAGTAAGATCAATTCCATGCGATTTAATTAAATCTAGCGTACAATTAAAATGATGAGTGGATGAACTCCAAAAGAGTTTATTAGGTCAGTAAATTCAAGTCCTAATGCATAATTTGTATTGTCAACGTGAATGTTAAAATCTCCAGCAATTAGTGCTTCATCAAAATGAACCAATAGGTCTGATAGTAAATTTGGGAAATCTAGGAAGTCTATATACAGCTCTGTCTATACACAGTAGCCAAAGCAAGATATAGGAGAGATTTATTTTGCATATCTGACAGAGTAACATTAAGTAGAAGCATTTCAAATGAATTGAACCTGTATCCTGTTTTCTAAATAACATTGAGAATATCACTATATATTGTTGCAACACCACCCCCACTACCAATCTAACGGAGCTCGACTTGTTCTCGCATTGTATAGTTCTTGACCCCCTGTAAGCCTGCTGGTGTCCAGATGTGGTTTTAACAACTATTTCTGCAGTGGAAAAGCAGAGTCATCACAACGCTATCTCACAGGAATTTGTACATATTTTACGAGGTGGCTAATTTATACGAATTCGTACGACCTCACTCGTACGATTTGCCTAGACCCCAGTGACGGGTAGGTTTAGGGGCGGGCTTAGGTGAAGGGCATTTGTACGAATTCATACAAATTGGGAACTCGTAAAATACGTACGATTTAGCCCAAAACTTATGAATTTGTATGAGTGAGGTCGTACGAATTAGCCACCTCGTAAAATATGTACAAATTGCCGTGAGATCGGGCTTGTCACCAAGAATAAAGTAGCCTACAACAGTTCCACAAATATTTTTTTTTTTTTACATTCTGAGGATGCTAGCATTGTTTTTCCTTCCTGGCTATCCAACATTCAGGTCCCAGAACATCCCTTTACCATCTACAACTGCTTGCAAAATTATGGAGTGTCAGCCTTTTCTGTTAAGAAAATCAGATTGGTATTGTGGCAATATCAAAATAATGTAATAAAGCATCAATAGCACCTACGCACTGTGGAATTCCAAATCTCTCAAAGTAATCTGCCATCACAGACAGTTGGGCTTGATCAGGTGTTTTGATAAATTTAGGGTGAAGTATTGTGATCACAGTCTTGCAGAAGTCATGCATACAGTAGCAAACAGAAGTCCAAATGACAGCAAATAGGTTAGTGACTGTCCTGTACTCCTGCTAGTTTAGACAAAGCAATGGTTACCTGTTTCTCCAGAGGAACGCATAACCAATATAATGCGTCTTGTCACTGTAGTGCAGGCTTCAGAGTTGTAGAAATGTATTTTAATGTTTCTCTGGAAACTCTCAAGTCCTCCAACCACTGCTCATCTGTGAATATTTGAGCAGTAATTTCCCAACAGTCACTTGTTCAGGATAGAATGACAGTTAAACAATTATGTTACTAAAAATGACCTTGTGTTTGTCTCTTCTCGTCATTTCCCTTTTTTCTGCCCCTGAAGGTGTCAGGGTAATGGACTTGTTTTGCTTTGTGTTTCCCCTGTCTTATGCTGCCTTCACGTGTTATCAGAATTATCGTAACTACAAATTTTCTAATCGGAAATTGAACGTAACTGGCTTCTCAAGTCGTATTTACTACTGGGAAATTCAGAAATCATTTTGATACCAGAGTTTCTGAGTTGGGTGGGTCATAAACTTTAAACATGGTGGAGGGGACAACCATTGTTGCTGTCACTGCTGTTCTCACAACAACTACATCCCTTTGTCTTGTCATTCAAACCATATTGTATGTTTTATAAGCAGTGAAACAAGTGTGACCGAAATTCCAGAATTGTCAGCAAACTGCATGTATAGCACGGTGAATGTTTATATGATTGTCTACCAGTGGGATACTACATTTTATTCTTTCTGACATTAAATCACTTAAATATGACAAGCTCGTAAACACAACTTCATAAGTGGTAAATAGAATTAGCATTAGTTCCTGTTTTCCTTATTTGGTTCGGTTCCTGGGGTGTGTTCCAGAAAGCAGGTTATGTTACATACCTGGGTATGTTTAAGAGTAAGTTAGTGGATAACCGCAACTTTCGGTTCCAAAAACGGAGGTAATTTTCAGGTTAAGTAAGCAGCCATAGCAACTTGCTCTCTGAAGATAACCTGCTCCGGAGCAGGTTATGTCCCAGGGTTAGTTTGTATCCGAGAGGTAGCACAGATTATACAAGGTTTTTTATTCACCGTGAGAGGGTGATAAGGCCACGCACTGATGTGTTTTCTTACCCTGACCAATATTTGAAGGAGTTTTCAAAGAATCGCTAATTTATTTAATGAAACTTTTGAAACCTCACGTAGGCTAAGTGACGAACCGCGGGTCAGCTCTTGCCATTACCATTACCATTACCATTATTTATTTTGCCATAGGGATTTTTATACAATGCTGATGAAGCAGAGCATGTGGGAAAGGCAACTGTGTGTACAGCTGTGCGTCTTAGAAGAATTCCACAGATTTGTCCGTTCTAGAAAAATCAGCGTGAGACGTATTTTAATGTGTATTCATTGTATCTATCGTTTATCTATACTGCATACACCGACTTGTATAATATCACTTTCAATTTCAGGGTTCCCAAATGTGATTGTCCCAAATGTGAGACAATGTTAATAGAAAGTCTGTCCATAGCATCAACTAATTTTCAGTCCTTAATCTTTTACATTTACATAGGCCTACATCAATTTTACACTCATAACTGCTTTCCACTTACCAGGTAATAATGTGATGCAGCCCACCTCCTCACTATAGTTTAGGCGAAATGGCCAGGGTCTGTACATTATTCCAGAATTTTTATAGAGTCATCATTATGGCACACAATTCAACAGGGTCAGTTTTGCTTTACACAATGTTTTCATGGTTTACTACTTGTATTATACACTTTAGTCATTACAGGGCACTTCAATGGTTACTTGCTGGGGGACAGAGGGTACCCTTGTCTGCCCTGTTTGATGAATTCCTACCTAATTTGAGCCTGTACCACAGACAAGATTCAGCTGGCTCACAGCGGAACACAAGCCAGGGTAGAGATTACCTTAGGCATCCTGAGGGCAAGGTTTCAGTGTCTGCGTGGGCTCAGGGTCAGTCCAGAGATGGCATGTCACATCACAGTTGCTTGTGTTTTCCTTCACAACATTGCCACAATAAGAGCAGAGAGCCACCCTCCTTGTCCTGATAAAGATGCCCTAGAGGAACCCCCAATAAATGTAGCAGACCAAACACGGCAAAGTGAAAATCATTTTAATGAAAGTATTTACACTGAAGTTCACTGTTTATATAGGAAAAATACATATTTATTTTTTTGCTTTATATACTATTCAACAAGTAACACATTAATGTTCTCAGTTCTCACCTTAATGCAATGCTCTCTATTTTCTAAGTTTGGCCTCTTTAATAGCAAGTCTTTTATCTTCTATTTGAAGCTGCATAAGGTCCATCTCTATGTCACATTTTTTATTTGCCTTTGAAGATGGACCTTATACAGCTTCTTCGTGGGCAACATGGAAGGAAAAACAAAAAAAGATTAAATCTGTATCTGTAACACAATAACATAATATTTAATTTAAGAACATCTGCAGACAAATTCTTACACTGCTAATATTATGTGTTGAGGCAGAAGAAACTTTATCCGCATGTTAATCCAGACATAATCTATGGAAACACAATGACAATTTGTTATTCTTTTATATAAAAGAGTGCATACATTAAATGGTGTGCATTATACCTGGGTCTCCCATCATCTTTATCCTACAGTGGAATTATACAAGTACACTTTGTCTGGCAAGAAGAAACCATCAGGGTCCAATAATACAATGCATCCATCAGCAACTGCAAGACAATAAAACCCATAAGATTCTCAATATATATTCTCAAACAAACTAATACACAAAGATATTAGTAACATGTAAGAGTACTCCAAATAAGAGTTCAGTATATAAAATGCAGTTAAATAAAATAAGTCTGCATAATGCAGAAGTGAAACAATGACTGTAAGTGTATTTAAAGTCACAAAGTGACAGTGATGTTATTTGTTTATTTAAAGTTTCCGTAAAAAAAAAAAAAAAAGTAAAAAGTAGCCTAAGCACTACTGTGGTAAACCTTCCTGTGGTGCCAGGAAACATAAATGCTTAAGTAGATATATAACATACTAAAAATGATTTATTTTTAATTTTGCATTATTATAAAAGGAGAGAGAGTACAATATTTTATTTTAAGAAAATTGCTCATTGACTCTGCAAGTTATTTTTTTGCCAAGCCAACTCTTGCCTTTGCTGATGCAGCCTTTTTGTTTTTTTCATAACCGTAGGTTTTAAGTACTCATAAACCAGCATTAAAACCTCTAACTCTGCCTCTGTAAAGTATGCTGCCCTTTTTTTCTTACCTTGAGTTTCCATGGTGACTCGTGAATTCGGCGATCCATTGAAAATGTCTTCATGTATTCACCGTGCACGCCCATTAACTCTCGGTTACCAGAAGGAGGTTGACTAAACTAACTCTTCTCGGGTGTTTTGGAACCGACATACTCAGAGTAAGCAGGCTTTCGGTTAATCAACCAAGAGTTCAGGGTTTACCAAATGGTAAGTTAACCTTGCTTTCTGGAACACACCCCTGTTCTTGTTTAGTTAATTAGATTCCCTGCACCTGTGTATCATTAATTATTAATTATCATTAATTTAAGCCCCAGTCTGTTAAATCTTTTGTTGGAAACACTTTTCGTCCAGAAAAGGGGCTTGTAAGAATCCATCCAGTGGCCCAAGGTTTAATGCATGTTCTGTCTTTTCCTTGTGCTTCTGCAAAGTGCACTTAATTTATCAGGATTTAGGTTCCATTTTAATCAAGTGATCATTAAATTTAGGCTGTATTTCTAATCAAAAGCTGACCATAGAGAGAGAGACACAGCAGCATGTGGGAGAATTGGATGCATAGCTCCAGAGACTCTCACACACAGTGTGGGGGTTCTTCTGAATACAGAGTCCCCCCGTAGTGTTCTGTTACTTTTCTTATGTACCCAAACCAGAACAAACAAATCAATCTAAACAAGTCAATTTAAAAACATAAAAGACCTGGCCAGAGATAGAAAAACATTCCCACCAGACTCATATTCCTTCCACAGCAGCAATTCTCCAATTTTCCATCTTTTTCATAATATAAATGACTGCTGTAAAATTGAGACCACAATACTAAATATGAAGGGAGAAAACAATAAATTCACAAGATATAACACACGTGGTATATGGATATTCTTGCTTTTGGGGGAGAAGAGTGAGAAGAGGAGGGGAGAGGAGAGGAGAGGAAAGGGAGGGTCGTAAATGAGAAAGGGGTGGTGTTGTTTGCTCTCTTCAGAGATCTTTTCTCCAGATTTGTTTTGTTTCGTTGCATCTGTTTTTGTGAGAGTTCCTGGACTTTAACATGAGGAAATAATTTCACCTCTTACAGGCTTTAACACAAATAAATGTGTTGTCACATGACAGAATTAGCCTATAGGCAGTGTCCATGTTGCTCAGTTAAAGCACCGTTTTCCAGTTTAAAAGCACATAAATGCATTGCAAGTTACATTAAATTTTATATTTTATAATTATATTAAGTTTTATCCAAAGTGACTTACAAAAGAGGACAATCAAAATCAACAAAAGAGCAATAACATGCAAGTGCGATGACAAGTCTCATTTAGTCTAATGCAGTACATGTAGCAAGGTTTTCTTTTTTTAAATTACATAATAAATATAAATAAAATAGAATAAAAAAAAATAAAAAGCAGGCTAGTGTTAGAGACCTTCTTTATGCTTAAAGTCTAAAAATTCATCATTTACTCTTTACATAGAAGACTTATTAGGGTTCTTTGGAGATATAATGTTCCAACAAGCCTGCTTGATCATTTACCAAAGCCGAATGTCAAAATTATTCAGGGAAATAAGACGTTCTTATCAAAGCAATAAAATGTTGTGTTGCAAAAATGAGTGCACCTGTAACATGGAGTCAGAAGCAGTAGGATCCATTTGCAGACAAATCAGACAAGCAGTAGGTCATCAACGGCGACAGGAATATCAGAGACAAAACAGTACCGTAAACGTTTAACAGGCGAGGTCGGGGCAGGCTAATGACAACAACAGAGTAGTTTCAAACAACAGATAAAGTCAACAAGGCAGGTGGCAGAGGTTTATAAATCCAGGAAACAGTCAGGGTCGATACCAGGAAAGCAGTCCAGGGGAAAACGCTCAGAATTGAATGCATAGAAAGACAAGACTTCGAGAAATGCTGAGCGTGAGTGTGGCTTAAGTAGTCTGTGGATAATGGCTGACACTTAGCTTGCAATCAGCCCCAGGTACGGGGTTCTGGGTAATGCAGTCCGAATAGAAAAACTAGAACTCAGGTTCCTTCTGGTGGCGATCGGAGGGAGCCACAGAGACCTGATTTGTGACAGAGCCCCCTTCCCTGCGAGCGGCTCCGGACACAAGGACGTGTTTGCCACCAGTGGGTGAGATACGATAATTGGCGGGTAATGCGAGTCTGAATGAAACAGGAGTAATTTGGCGAATAATTTGGAAAGGATCCACGTACCCGGGACTGAGTTTTTGACAGGGCAGCTGTAGACGAAGGTCCCGGGTTGACAGCCACACCCACTGCCCAGGTTCATACTGTGGACTGGGACAACGAAGTCGGTCTGCTTGCTGTTCTGCGTACAGCTCATTGGATATGCACATGAGTCTCGTTCCAGGTCTGTTCGCATCTCTGGAGCCAGGAGTTAACTGCCGGTAGTTTGCATGGCTCCCCGGACCAGGGGAACAGAGGTGGCTGGAAGCCGAGAACACACTGAAAGGGAGTGATATTGGTAGAAGGTTTGTGGATAGAATTCTGGGCATACTCGGCCCACATGATGAATTTACTCCAGTCCTCCTGATTGCGGTGACAGTAGGATTGAAGAAAGCGTGCCAGTTCCTGGTTCAGCCTCTCCACTTGACCGTTGGATTCTGGGTGATAGCCTGAAGTAAGACTGACGTTGATGTTTAGATGTTGACAGAAAGCGGACCAGTCTCTGGAGGTGAACTAGGGACCTCGGTCAGAGACAATGTCCTCTGGAAGACCGTAGAAGCAGAAGACGTTCTCACAAAGGCGTTCTGTGGTTTTGAAGGCCGATGGCAGTTTGGGCAATGGTATGAAGCGACAGCCTTTTGAGAATGGATGGTGGTATGACCATTGGACTGAGGAAGATCTGTGACAAAGTCTATTGTTATGTGTGACCAGGGGTTTTGAGGAACAGGCAGAGGTTGCAATAAGCCAGCTGGAGCGTGTCTGGAAGGCTTTGACATGTTGCAGCAAGTACAGTTGCGAATGTGTGCTATGGTATCGGCTTGGAGACTCGGCCACCAGAAGAGGTTAGAGAGCAGTTGGATGGTGCCATTCATGCCGGGATGGCCAGAGCTGGGTGTGGCATGGACCTGTCGTTGGCAGAGAGGCTGAGGCACGTAGGTGCGGTTAGGAGGAAAGGCAGCAGGAGTAGGGTCGTGAGCTTGGGCCTCAGTGATTTTGGTCATGATATCCCACAATACTAGAGCGACGATGATGGGCGATTGGAGAATGGGTTCTGGGGTGAGAGGTGTTGTGGCTGGTTCTGATAGGCGTGAGAGAGCATTGGATTTAGTATTTTTGGACCCTGGTCGGTAAGTGACTGTGAAGTGGAACCGCGTGAAGAACAGAGCCCATCTGGCCTGGTGATGGTTCAGGCGCTTGGCAGAACGCAGATATTTCAGATTGCGATGGTCTGTAATCACAGTAAATGGGTTCTTAGCTCCCTCGTGGCTGCACCTCTCTGTTACCTTCATGGCTAGCAGCTCTCCGTTACCCACATCATAATTTTGTTTCGTGGGAGTCAACTTTTGTGAGTAGTATGCACAGGGAAAGAGTTTGGGTGGCGACCCCTGTCGCTGGGAGAGGACTGCCCCGATGCCGGTACTGGAAGCATCAATTTTGACAATGAATTCTTGGTCTGGGTCAAGATGGTGGAGAATGGGTGCTGTGGTGAACTTTCGTTTGAGCAGATCAAAGGTAGCAGGGGCTTGATCAGTCCACTTTAGTTTCTCCTCTTCACCATGGATGTTAGAGGGCCAGCCACGGTGCTGAAGTTCTTTATAAAATGTCTATAGAAGTTGTCGAAACCAAGGAACCTTTGAAGCTCCTTGAGCGTAGAGGGTTGAGGCCAGTCCACCACCGCCTGGACCTTCTTCTCGTCCATAGACACTCCCCCGGGGCTAATGATGTATCCGAGGAAAGAGATAGAGGTCTGATGGAATTCGCACTTCTCGGCCTTGGCGTAGAGTTGGAAGTCTATGAGTTTCTTGAGTACCTGGTGGATGTGCTTTACATGGCAAACATGGGAGGTTGTCTGAGTAGATCAGGATGTCGTCTATGTAAACATTCACCCATCGGTTTAGCATATCCCGGAAGACGTCGTTTATGAAGGCCTGAAAGACCGACGGAGATCTAGCTTGGTGAAGAACTTGGTTAAACGCAGTTGTTCCAGAGCCGCTGGCACCAGGGGAAGTGGGTAGCTTAAACGTGATGTCGTTGAGGGCTCGGTAATCAATGCAGGGTCGAAGACCACCGTCCTGAGGAGAGGTGGATGGCCGGATAAAGCCCTTGACTAGTTCCTCTTTGATGTACGCCTGCATGGCCTCTGATTCAGGTTGTGACAGGGGAAATTCTCAAACCTTGGATGGAAGAAAGCCGGGGATGAGGTCTATGGCACAGTCACTGGTAGTTGTGAGGCTTTGGTCTTCCAATGCGAGATCTTGGTATTCGTTGGGTAGGTCTGGAACTTGGAGAGAATTTTGGGGTTTCACCTTAGAGATTGGCTGACTCGGAAGAGGATCGAGAAGATTCGATAAACTGGCCTCCTTGCAGTAATCAGATCATCGAGTGATTTCACAGTCACACCAGGAGATGATTGGGTTGTGTTTCTCCAGCCAGGGAAACCCTAAAATGATTGGGTTATTGGGTGACTGCAAGACAAACTGACGGATTGTTTCAGAATTCAGGGCTCCGATGTTGAGTTGAACCTCCTCCGTGATTTAATTGACCAGCCCGTCGCCCGTCTACTGCGGCCACTGCCAGAGAAGAATCACAGGGAACAAGAGGAATATTGTGGGTCTTAGTGAACTCAACATCAATAAAATTACCAGCCGCCCCGGAGTCGATCAATGCGATAGTCTCAATTATTTTATCATTGACTAGCAAAGACACAGTGATTTCAATGCTGGTAGTGCAACGTGAACTTTGGTGCATATCGCCATCTACTGGGGGTTGGCGTATGGGCTCTGATTTCAGGAGGTAACACAGGAAGTGGGGATTGGAGATTTAGGAACGGAGGGAATGGGGGGGAGGAAAAAAAATAAAATAATATATAATAAATAATAAATAACTTAATACTCCTACTTGAATGACATTTATTTATACTAGATTCTCGTAAAAGGTTCTACTGATTTTAAGAAGCATATCAGGACTTCATAGCCTTTATACGAACTTCTTAGAACATTTTCCATGGTTATGATGTTTATTCCTACTGGCATTAAATAATTTTTAAACTGTAATCTTTCTATTTTGTATGCTCTGCAGTGAAATATGACATGTTCTATTGTCTCTGGTTGACCACATTTGCTACATTGTCCGTTGTCGTGTTTCCCTATCAACTGATGTGATTTATTAAGTGCAGTATGCCCAATTCTCAGACGAGAAATTATTGTGTCTTCCTTTCTGTTGCCAAAATTTGTTCTGACTAAACCTACTTTATTTTGAATGCTGTGCATATGCCGCCCCTTATTTCCTTTATCCCACTTTTCCTGCCAAATTTGATTTAAAGCTGTTTTTATTATTCCCTTGACCTCAGATTTCCCCAGATGGAGATCTATTTCTATATTATCATGTCTTAGAGCCTGCTTTGCCAGTTTATCCACTTCTTCATTACCATCTACTCCTACATGCGCCAGAACCAACATAAATGCTACTGTTAGGTTCTTTTGATTGACCCTGTACAGGTTCTGTAAAATTTTTGTTAAAACATCCTGTCTAGTGTCTGATTTTCCACTCATTAAACTGTTAAGGGCTGATAGAGAGTCTAAACAAATTACTATGCGTGTTTATTTTGTTTCTTCAATCCATTGCACTGCCATCAGAATGGCCATCCTCTCTGTTGTGTATACTGATATATTATCTGTTGTTCTTTTTGCATTACTGTACTTCAGTGTAGGTATGTATATCGCTGATGATGTTCGTCCTGTATCAGGGTCTTTGGAGCCATCTGTAAATATTTGTTTTGACTGAGGATATTCATTTCTAAGATGTTGTTGAACAATTGTTGTAATTGTGACTGTGCTACATTTATCTTTAATGGTTTGGGTTAATTTGGTATCTACACGAGGCATTGAATAAAGCCATGGGGGAGACACAGGCAATACTACTGTTGGACTAATGTTGAGCTTATCTATTCCTATTGTCTGGGTAAGTTTCCCTATCACCCATCCAAAACTTTTAACTTGGGCTTTCTCGTATTCCCAACAATTTATTGGGTGGTTCGGAGAATGCCCCCTAAGATTTGTCCAGTATACCAGTTTAAGCTGGAGTTCTCGAATATCAAGGGGCATTTCTCCCACCTCCACTTGTACTGCCGCCACAGGAGAGGATCTGACAGCTCCACAGCACATTCTGAGTGCTTGATTTTGAATAGTGTCTATTTTGGAAATTAAACATTTTGCAGCTGATCCATATATTATTCTACCATAGTTTATTGTAGATCTAATTAAAGCACAATATATTCTCCTGAGAGATTGGTTTGAAGCACCCCATTGCACTCCTGCTAACATCTCATTATGTTTATACCTTTCTTACACTTATCGACAACCTTTTGTATCCCAAATGTGAGCCTTGTACCCATCCACACTCCCAGGTATCTAATAGTAGACACTTGTTCTAGTGTTTGCCCATATAGCTTTCAATTTTACTTCCAGAGTTTTCCTTTTTTTTTGAGAAGCAGACGACCTGGTTTTTTTCCACTGAAAGATGGAATCCCCATTGGTTAGTCCACCTCTCCACAGCTTCAACTGCTTTCTGCATCTTTCCCTGCAAATATTTTAGGTTCTTCCCTCTAATCCATAGAGCTCCATCATCTGCATACAGTAACCTGCCTATGCCTGGGCCTATGTTCTCAAAGATACCATTAATCATGATATTGAATAATACCGGGCTGCATACGCTGCCTTGCGGAGTTCCATTATCTATCTTGTAAATGTCTGAATATTCGTTTTCTATTCTCACTTGAATTCTCCATTCTTTTAGAAAATCCATAATCCAATTAACCCTCTGGGGTCTGAGGTGATTTTGGGGCCCTTGAGGTGTGCTGACATGCCCTGACATTTGTGCTTATTTCAGCTACTTATAACATACTATTTGCCCATATGTATTTTTTTGGTATTCAGCACAAACTGTGCTACAATAATATGTGAGAAAGATGTATGTACATGTTTGCATTTTGTAGAAAAAAAATATTATGCGTGGTTAGCACATTTTAGGAAAAAACATTCATCTAAAATATGGCCTAAAAAAACCTACTGAATAGTTCTGACGAAATCATTTGAGTAATCAGTCTTGTAGGCTAGAATATTTACTTCACAATTATGTGAGAATCATTCTGACCACTTCATCACAAACAAAGATATAATAATTTGAATTTTGAAAGTAAGTTTCTTGGCCAGCATTGCCATATTCATGGGAGTGTTAATAGCTCTGAATATTCATGTAATTCACACAAGGAGAGACAAAAGACACTCCCACAATGGCTAATGTTCCCCCATCAGAGTGAATGTTCCCCCATCAAGTTGGAGTGCTGTGAAGAAAGAATGTGAGAATGCTCAAAGATTTTCATCTATTTTATTGTAATTCCTCTATGTGGAAAAGTGTTGTGCCTTGCTTGCAGTGCTAAAAATGTGAAGATATATTAACACTTTTCACTAGCAAATCTGTTAAAAAAGGGTGCACTGCAAATAAATGCTTTTCTAGCTTAGATTTTTTTTGTCTTGTTTCTAGCCAGAATATCTAAAAATTCTTAAATCAAGAAGGATTTTCTAGACAAGTAAAAATTATTGTCTTGTTTTCAGAAAAAAATAAGTCAAAATTAAGTGAGGTTTTGCTTAAACCAAGCAAAATAATCTGCCAATAGGGTAATCAAAATAATGTTATTTCAAACAGAAGGCTAGATTATTTTGCTTACCGCATTGGCAGATTATTTTGCTTGTTTCAAGCAAAAACTCACTTAATTTTCTGGTGTCTGAAAACAAGACATTAATGTTTACTTGTCTAGAAAATCCTTCTTGATTTAAGAATTTTTAAATATTTTGAATGGAAACAAGACAAAAAAATCTAAGAGAGATTTTTTTGCAGTGTGAGCAGCACACAGATAACAATTAGAGAATCTATATTATATTATTTAGTAACGTCAAACAAGTATATATACTTCAATATTATGGCGATACACACATAATTACATCAGTTAATTATTATATCTGTGCATTTACTCGATCGCAAAAACTGAACTACCCCTGGTATTCCGTACAAATAATGTTACTAAAGCTACCTCAGACTCAAGTGAAGAGTCATATATGAGGCAGCTATGCGATCACTAAAAACAGTACAGTCCTATTACTTTTATATCGTATTTTGTTTTATATTATAGCCTATAGAGCATGAAACCTTCATTGCGTCGTAAGAATTTAGATACAATGAATTGTATTGTATTGTATGAATTGTACCTATCCTTTTCACTCGATTTCAAACCTTTTAGTCAGGAGTTATAGTTTTAGAAAAACACAGCTATGTGTTCAAGTATATGTGAGAATAGCACGTTAACTAATGCAAATAAGAAACATTACTTGCTCATCAGAACGATCGCCTCACGTGGATCAGCCGCGCGTCGCATTCTGTTCTTCATCTGAGGTAAATTCTGTGTTTAGTCCTCTCAGTGTGTCTTCTTCCATAAGCGAACAGTAACTGAGATGAACGCGATGAATTCTCAAGGTTGGTTTGCGGTGATGTGGGCGTTAACATTCCCATGCGGCGCACATGGCTAATTATCATATCAAAAGCGAAAGCAAAGAGAGGCGTCAACTTCATTACCGTTAATGACCACTTGAGTGCAAAACTCAACATGCTGTTGGTTTCATAAGGATTACTTTATAACAGAACATTTGTTTTCGACAAGACTTGCTTTATTCAAAAGTAGAGATATTAAGCTTTCTATCCATGTATATTAACTGTCTGTGTGCTGAGCCTCCACCGAGTTAAAAATAAATTTATTGAGGCGTTTCTAATCGCAGTGCGCGGAGACGCTGAAGACAGAAAAAACACCCTGTCTGTTTTCTTTATTTAAAAAAAGAACAAAGTTCAGTTGTTATTGTGAGTGTACACAAAAAAAAGTATACACTTAACCATTTTGAATGATGTATAACTTGTATTTGTGTGACTAATATCCACAGAGTATTTTTAGTGTCTTTCGCACTGATCTTAAAAAAAGTGAGCTGGTCGACCCCAGAGTGTTAAACAATCTCCCATCTATGCCCATATGGTCTAATTTGATTAGCAGTCCTTCTTTCCATAGCATGTCGTAGGCTTTTTAAATATCAAAGAACACTCTTAATGACCATTTCTTTATTCACTTGAGCTTTCCTGATTTCTTTTTCTAAGCATATTATTGCGTCGCACGTGCTGCGTCCCTTTCTAAACCCGCTTTGATACTCGTATATTAGTTTCCTAGATTCCAAAAAATATGTTAATCGAGATATAACCATTTTCTCCATAATTTTACACAAGTTAGACGTTAATGCAATAGGTCTGTAATTGGTAGGTACTGAATGGTCTTTCCCAGGCTTTGCTATTGGTATGATTATTCCTAATTTCCATGAATTTGGTAATTTCCCTTGCCTCCAGATTTTATTGTAAAGACTTAGTATTGTATATAATGTATTTCTTAATAGATGTTTGATCATCTCATAGCTAATTTCATCCTTCCCTGGAGAAGTATGATTTATTCCCTCTAGTGCCTGTATAAGTTCATACAAGGTGAAGTCTGCCCCCATAGTGCTTCCAGATGTCCCCTTTTTGGTTAATGATCTAGAATTTTCTCTAATTTGGTGTTCTCTTATTTTCCTCATATCTTTAGCAATTTTTGATCAACAGTTAAGTATATTAAACCCAATCTTTTAAAGACAAGTAATTTCCTGACAATTGAAAGTGTTATATAGCTCACTGAATTATACTCAGACTTAATACTGGCAACAATGGAGCCACTTGGGAGAGAACTGCCAGGAGATTTATTTCTTAGCATAAAAGAGGACAGTTGTACAAGAGGAATACCAAATCATTGTTTTAAGTGTGGAAATAAAGCAGAAGTACCACTGGCGTTAAAAAACATTGGACTTGTGACAATGCTCCTGAAAATCAGGTCTTCACTTTAAGTTTTCATTTAGTGCTTAGTGTATTTTTGCTGGAAAAAGAGCAGGAGAAATACCTTGCAAGTGTCTTAGAGCCAGCAAAAGCTATGAAAAGAATGACAGTTTACCTCACAGAGTAAGACACAGCTTGCAGAAGTGACATGCATGGTTGTTGTCACCACTAGAACTACCTACTGTAGCCAAAGCACAATAAACTATTCCAAGGCCCGTATTTACAAAATATAGACTTCTGGGAATTCATACTCCATACTCTGGGAATCTATACTACTCTCAGTGGTAGTATGGCTTATATTGGGATATATGAGTGCTATAGGTGTGAGGGAGTTGTCTTTATCAATGCTGTCATGAATTCATACACCACTGTGTGATGTAATACAAAAAAAATAAATAAATAAATAAAAATGAAACTGAAGATGCTACTCTCTCCTCATTCCCTGCATTGTTGGGCATTTTTTTAGCATGACAATGAAGATATTCATTCTCCAAGGTGAAAGTCCTTCAGTGGATGTGTATTTCACCCAGTCTTCACACTCTTGAGCAGCTGTGGGGGATTCTGTAGAGACGATCTGAGCAACACTAAAGACCAGGGCATTTAAAGAGGTCATCCTCCAGGAGTTAAACAGGACAGATGTGGCATTTTTGTCTTGAACTTGTACGCTCAGTGCCAGGAAGGGTCAGAGCAGGAAACTTAGTTCTGGAGGGCATACCAAGTACTAGAATATTATACATTTGCTGAATTAAATCTAGGGTGTACTCATTTCTGCAATCCTTCATTTAAGCAAAATTGGCTAAGTGACTTGCTTTACAGAAAATATTGGCATTTATTTATTTATTTACTTTTATTTTTATTTTTGAATATGTTTAATACATTTCAATTCCATCTTTCCATGAATTATATTAGTGATCGTTATTATATATATATATATATATATATATATATATATATATATATATATATATATATATATATATATAGTTTTAGCAATGTGGTCTGAGAAAGTCAGCTGATCATCAATCACAACTCCAAAGTTTCTGGCTTTTTTTTTTTTTTTTTTTGAAGAAGAAGAAGAAGTAGTTATGGTTGATGTGTCTAACTGAATGGTGAAATTGTGATCAGACTGGTTTGATGGAACCACAAGTAGTTCTGTCTTGGCAAGGTTGAGTTGAAGATGACCATCCAGCAAGAAATGTCTGTTAGACAAGCTGACATTCGAGTAGCTCTCGCTGGATTATCATGACTGTATGACTGTATTAAATGAAGCTGCGTTGTTGAGTTAGTAATGCTTAACTGCACACAGGAGGCGCCAACACGATCACTTAATTTTATTTTTCTCCTTATAAAAGTGGAAACTACTTACAATAGGTCATATAAGTGTAAGACATTATTCAAAACTATTTTAAATATTTATTTTATTTGTGTACATTCACTATGAAAACAAACATTATGATTTTGTAAAATAAAGGAAATAACAGGATGCCACTTTTGAGCGCATTAGAAAAATGAAATGAAATTCTGCATACAGGCTGCTAATTGTTTCACAGTTTTTTTTATTTTGTTTTGTTAATTCATTATTTATTTAGAAAAAAAAAATCACATATAGGCCTATTTATTTATTTTATATAAAGCTTTATAATGTTTTCCTCCGTTCACAGAGGAGATGCATGTGCATGACCATGTGAATCCTCACTGTTGTTTATGTTGCTTTTTCCGTGTATAAAATTAATCCATGGAAAACAAATAGGTATTTTTAATGGGTCACAGCCACGTATCAAATTCAAATTGAATATAACTGTAATTTAACAGAATCTTATTGGTTAATGGTTAATAATGGCTAATAATGGCTTAACGAGTGTTGGTTAGGCTATAGAAGAAATAAAATAACTAAAATGAACATTCATATTTCCTAAATAAAGTTAATCAGAAAAATTATAATAATACAGCTGCTCCTGGTGAAACTATGTATGGAAACAGCTTGAGGGTGATTATTTTTATTTTTATTTTATTATTATTATTATTTTTTTGTGATAGCCTACACCAAATTTTATGCAACAATTGTTTTTTTTGTTTTGTTTTGTTTTTTAGAGATGATGTCATCACACAAACCATTTTATTGGTAAAAGGCTAGTTGGATGGAAACAGGCTGTAGACAGCAAATTGATCTTTTTTATGCATATTCTTTTTGTAAAAAAAAAAAAAAACTTGGCTAGTGACAGCAGCCTGCTTTGCAATGTAATGACTCAGATCACTAGTGGGAGCCCCTTAGTGGAGGCGGGGCCCTAAGTAGCCACTTAGTTCAAAAGGGTCTGGCTGTAGACATGCACTTGCATTTTCAGACTTGCACTCTCTCACTCTCAGACACCTGCACTTATGCAAGTGACATCACTTACAGTCTTTTTTATTTCATTAGATTGTATTATTATTATTATTATTACTATTGAATCACAACATTTTACAACAGTAGCCAGGTGGTGAAAACAAGACAAAAGAAACTAAATTACAGTGTCACTCGCAGTCACCACTTGCACTCTCTGCTACCCACAATGTCACTTGCAATCACGCAAAATATGCGCGTTGCCAGTGGAGACAAGTTGCTGTGGTGGTTAAACGATTAAAACTAATTTAATACCATAAAATACAGGGTCCTGCAACTTGTCTGTAGGAGAAAAATCAAGACCTGCAAATGGCCACAGAAAAGCAGAATATGAACGTAATGTGCACGTAAGTCTCTCATTAAGGGCTTTCCTGTCACTAACTTAATATGCCGTAATGTATTAAGACAGTGCAATTAAAGATCAAGTTCAATATACAGTTTGTTAATATAATGTATATAGTGTTTTCTTCCGCAAAACATGGCATATGTGCGGCATAATGGACTAAGATGATAAAGACTAAACTCAATATGCTCTTCTTCATTATTAAAACATAACTAATATGTACAGAAGAGCAGGTAAGCCCAGAATAAATGCAACACTGCATTTATTTTAGTTTTCCCATATAGAATATATTTAACACATTGCACTCTGGGATCGTCTGCTTGCCTGTACCGAGTTGGTCCTTTTAATATCCCTTAATGCATTTCTTAATGTGTGTTCATATCCGCTGGTCTGTATATAGGCTACTTTATGTGAACAATACGTGTCACAGTGCACGTAATGATGTCGGGATGTGAAGATAATTTCAATCAAAAGTCTTTAATAGAAATCCACAGGGCAGGTAGACAGGCAGGAATGACAGGAACACACGTACACACACAAGGTAACCATAAGGACCAACAAGGAACTCAAACAAACTTATAAGGACACTAATTAATTACAAAAGAGGTGATGAACATAACAATAATGGCAGGAACTCCAAATAAGGGCACACAAGAAGGAGAAACCAAAACGGACAGTTCACAGGGTGTGACATTAAGACTTAAACTCAATGTTAATTAAAAAAAATAATAAATAAATAATATAGCTGCAATCAGCAATTAACGGGGTTCGAGCTTATAAGGCCGTTATTGCATATAAGGCCTTTATTGCATATGAGGCCTTCGTTGCATCTAAGGTCTAGGCCAACCTGAAATTTTGGGCTGAAATCATAAATCATGAGATTTCTGTAATAAACTGTAGATGACAAAATGCTTAGTGCAGTGTTGTCTTTTTAAGAGTTTATATATCATTTACAGGTTTCGCTGTAATCATAATCTTACAGAATTGTCAAATATGATAAAAATGTATAAATTAAGTGATAAACTTTGACTAAATGTGATTTGAACTGTTATAACAGTGATTTAGTATTGTCTTAGTATGAATTCAAAACCTTAAACTGTGAAAGCACTGTCAAGTAATATGAATGAGCCATTCTGTGGTCTTTTACTGCCATCTAGTGGTTATTTTTGCAATTTAATGTCTTGAAATTGGCATGCACTGTTTTTAAACTTTATAACTATTACAATGGCATTTTTGCCCTAGGTTCATAAAACATATGCTTATTTACAATCATATGATGCATGAATTTTACTTTTGTGAAGGTTTATTTTGTTTTAAGATTTAAAGAGTTTTGGGTACAGTAGATCATGATCATATTATTAAATGGCCCTGTTATCACTGTCCAAATGCAAATGTTCAGCATTATTTTGATAATTATTGATCTAGAGAGTGCAGAGAAGTGCCCCGCAGTGGTTTGATCAAGATTGAGCAAAAACCATGGGACTAGTTTGCAAAAGTATTGGGGGATTTTCAGGTTTCACTGTAATCATAATCTTATAGAACTGTCAAATATGATTGATCTGTATAAATTAAGTGGTAAACTTTGACTAAATGTGATTTGAACTGTTATAACAGTGATTTAGTATTGTCTTGGTATGAATTCAAAACCTTAAACCGTGAAAGCACTGTCAAGTAATGTGAATGAGCCAATCTGTGGTCTTGTACTGCCATCTAGTGGTTATTATTGGAATTGCCTTGAGTTTTTCATTCAGATGTGTTGGTTTAAGCTTTATAACCAATTACAGTGCCATTTTTGCCCTGTGTCCCTAAAATGTATAATTGTTTACAGTAATATGATGCATGAATTTTACTTAGGTTTATGAAGGTTTGCTTTCTTTTAAGATTTAAAGACTTTTAGGTACAGTAGACCATGATCATTTTATTAAATGGCCCTGTTATCGCAATCCAAATGCAAATTTGATAATTATTGATCTAGAGAGTCCAGAGAAGTGTCCTGCAGTGGTTTGATCAAGATTGAGCAAAAAACCTAGGACTAGTTCGCAAAAGTAGCTTTTTAACATATTTGTGAATAACTAATGAATGATTTGATTGACAGCAATGGTTCTTGAGGCAAAGTTGTTCGGTATGAGGAGATCTATCAAATGATATGCATATTGTGTGGATAAGTGAAACACCACGTGATTACTGAGGCATAAAACTCGTTAGCGCCAACTAGTGGCCGATTTCTTTCAAAATTCTTACAGACCTTTAGGACCATGAGTTGAACATGCCCTCTGAGTTTTGTTCCGATCAACCTCCGTTAACCTTGTCTAATAGGTGCTCAATCTTCATTGGCCAATGGCGGCCATGTTTTTTGAGATACACCAATTTCCTCATAGACCCTTATGGCACATTAGTCAAAGACACTGCATACCAAGTTTCAGGTCAATTGGACTGACGGATGGACAGTTATACATTTCTTTAACTTATAGCGCCACCAAGTGGCAGAGCTGCACAATTTTTTTTATTTGACCAAAGATTTTGGTCATACATATGTGTATCGAGTTTGGTGAAGATATCTCATTCTGATCAAAAGATATAGCCATTTTAGTAAACATGGCCCCTGACTAATGGACATTTTGGGGTCCCAATTTGACAGTGAGTTAAAATTTCAACTTTTTTTTGATAATTATTGATATTCACTGGTCAGAGAACATTAATACAGTGGTTTGGTTTTGGTTGGGTGAAAAACCTAGGACTAGTTCGCTAAAGTAGGTTTTGGACATAGGGCCAATTTGTGGAAAAACAAAGCGTCTGGGGCCCAACATCACAGGGGGGTTGAGCAAAAACGCATTTTTGATCGCTGTAGCGGCACCTATAGGCTGATTGGGTCGGTTCTTTGTGCCTGAGTAGCGAGCAAGACTATTACCATCTGACCAAGTTTCAGCTCTGTAGGCCTTACGGTTTGGGCTGCCCGTTCAGTTTTAGGGCGGAAAAATAATAATAATAATAATAATAAAAATCCTTACAAATACAATAGGGTTTCAGCACTGCGTGCTCGAACCCCTAATAATAATAAAAATAATAATAATAATAAAAATCCTAACAAAAACAATAGGGTTTCAGCACTGCATGCTCGAACCCCTAATAATAATAATAAAAATCCTAACAAATACAATAGGGTTTCAGCACTTTGTGCTCGAACCCCTAATAAAAATCCTAACAAATACAATAGGGTTTCAGCACTTCGTGCTCGAACCCCTAAATATCTACAAATACAATAAGGTTTCAGCACTACATGCTTGAACCCCTAAAAATCTTAACAAAAACAATAGGGTTTCAGCACTTCGTGCTCGAACCCCTAATAATAAGAAAGACTGCAACTGATGACGACTTTTTGTCGTATTGTTTTTGTTTTGTTTATTTGCTTGGTCAGTGTCTTTTGCAGGTTTGATTCTTTTGCTGTTACAGGTAGCCCATAGTAAAAGTTATTTCATTTTATCGTAATTGTGCCCAGCTGGGCTTAAATCTGGGCTTGTTCAGAACTGCCCTATTTAGAAGTGCTGACGTGACATATATTTGTCTTTCGTCCCCAAAGAAAGAACATCCCCAAACATGCCACCTTTCTTCTACCCCGTCAGATAAAACATGCTCGGTTTTTAAGGTTTGTAAAGTCAAACATACAGTTCAAAATATTGTAGTGTGGCTGTGAAGATTCCAAGCTGATTTTCTGTTTTTGTTAAATAACATCAGACTGCATTGTTTGCATGTTCAAGCATATTTAAGACATTTCAATGACATTTGTAAAAAAATTTTTAAACACATTTTAATGTGGCATGTTGGTAACACAATTCTAGCATGTTTTAACTTGTCATTAACATGTTCTTAGCATGTTTTAACATGTTGCTAATACTGTTTTATATAAAATCTAAATAAGTTTCAGTTTTGATAAATGTATTTTGTAAGAAAGAAGCAAACCCACACTGTAACGAAGCGCCAATAAAGATTTTAAACTAATGTGCTATTTGTGTAAGATTCAAATAACTCATATTTACATTTTTTTCTGGATTCTATCAGACAGCTAAGTTACATGGTTCATCTTTTTGTGCAAGCATGGTATATTTCTAAAACTGGAAAACACTAAACATTTGTTTTTTTCATCTTGGCAGATGATCATCCTATGTCAGCTTCATCAGTTTAGGATAGCAATTAATGGATCACACCTACTGGATTATAGGCACAGAGTACAGGACTTGAGCTCCATTGATCAACTGGAGATTCTAGGTGACGTGGAACTGCAAAATGTTCAATTGTGGTGAGATGGACAGCAACATCAGGATATTTCGATTTTTTTCCTCACTTCTCTTTCCAGTGTTCCTCAGCATGCATCATTTTAAAGAACATATAGTTATGTTATGATGTTTCAAGTCAATAAAAGCAATGTATGGCACAGTGAAAAATTTAAGTTGCAAACTATGTAAGTTCTTAACTGTGTTTTTTACAATCAGCCATGGCTTAACATCACTTGCTGGCTTACTCTATCATTATTCAGTTGCCTTGTCAGTCGGGTAATGTTCAACGTTACGTCGACTGATGTCTATGGGGTCCTACTTGGGGGCCCAGTCACTCTGAGCTTAAATAGAAAAAGGCAATGAAAATCAATGGTCACAATCGCTGTCTGTTGGTCTGGAAGTGTGCGTGTTGAGATGGCGTTTGTAAATGGTTCATGCCCGCACTGCGAGTACATTCCCATTGTTACACTAGGCTTTTGCGCTTTACCCGGTCCAATTTTGCAGGTTGCTAGACTTCTGTGCTGCACTGGTTAAAGACAATGCAGACCTGAGGGTTACAGTCTTGAATGTGCTGCCGGGCCTGCCCCCATAATGGTCTGACTCCTCTTAGCATTTCACCATCGAGCTTCCAGATTTTGGAGGAAGATGCGATATGCCAGACCCAACAATGCAGAAGAGCTGAAGGCCACTATCAGAGCAACCTGGGCTCTCATAACACCTGAGCAGTGCCACAGACTTTTTGACTCCATGCCACGCCGCATTGCTGCAGTAATCCAGGCAAAAGGAGCCCCAACTAAGTATTGAGTGCTGTACATGCTCATACTTTTCATGTTCATACTTTTCAGTTGGCCAAGATTTCTAAAAATCCTTTCTTTGTATTGGTTCTAAGCAATATTCTAATTTTCTGAGATACTGAATTTGGGATTTTCATTAGTTGTCAGTTATAATCATCAAAATTAAAAGAAATAAACATTTGAAATATATCAGTTTGTGTGTAATGAATGAATGTAATATACAAGTTTCACTTTTTGAATGGAATTAGTGAAATAAGTCAACTTTTTGATGATATTCTAATTATATGATCAGCACCTGTAATCCAGGGTAACAGGATATCGGCTCTACTTCGGGATGCTATTCTTTCCAGGTTTGAGCCACCTTTCTTTCCACGGCTGTCCCGCGATGGGTATATTAGATTCGCTCTGTCAATCCCGCTTGTTTGCAGCTGATCCAGACAGACTAATTCTAGGAGGTTAGATCCTCCTAGACCGCAACTCATCCCCTCTTGGGACCTCTCCTTGGTCCTCCTAAGTCTTCATGGAGGTCCCTTTGGACCGCTTGATTCATTTTGGCTAAAATACCTGTCTCTTAAGACTTAGCTCCTGGTCGCGCTCACTTCTATCAAGAGGCAGGGGAACCTGCATGCATTCTTGATCAATGAATTGTGCCTGCAGTTTGGTCCGGCTTTCTCACGTGACCATGAGACCTCGGGCTGGTTCTGCAGGCACAATCTTGAACTGCGCTGAATACCGGGTTGCTCGCGGCTCCTCAGCACAAACCTGAATAAGTGGATGCACACCGCCATCTTATATACCTGTATGTATGGGGGGCTGGCTTAGCATGCAAATTCCACTTGCCACTTTTCATTGGCTTTTTCTTCTTAAGCTCAGAGGTGATTGGGCCACCAAGTAGGACCCCATAGACATCAGTCAACGTAACGTCTCCGTTTCCTCCTTCAGGAAACGAGGGTTACGAGAGTAACTGAGATGTTATAGAGTATCCTGTGGGCTGAATTCTAGGACTACATAAGTTTTTTTTTTTTTTTTTTCTTAGGATTAGAAAAAAATCTTAGGATTAAAAATCTTAAATAATAACAGCATGTTCATCTATAGGCATCACTTGGTAGTATTATAATAACTGTGATTTACCTAGAAATATGACAAGGACATGTTGGTTAAATGTTCTGAATAATTGATGGGTCCAGTCAGTGGATCATGTTAATCCTTCAACTTTAATTGTATTAGCCTTTTTTGCAGTTATGTTTACCCAGCTGGTTCCCAAGTGATTTTTAGTGAATATTCTAAATGATGTCAATATCATAGAGATGTAGTTCAAGACATTAGTAAATTACTTATCTTTAGTAAATGTATGACAAAAATTATCCAAATACTTCAATTTTTTTTTTAGGTTATCTATTGTTTTATCATTTACAGATGGCTTTGTGAAATGTTGGTTTGAAAAGTGTAATGTAATGACGTTTATGCATTAAATGTGGTTTAAATTCCACATAATATTTATTGTATAATTGTATGATTATTATGATTATGATTATTTATATGATTATGATTATTTATATGATTATTGTATGGTTTTTGGGTGCACAAAATTTATAGCGCTATAGAGTAGGGTAGTGAACAGCGGTCAAGATGGCAAAACCCCTTTTCACAAAACAAAGGATACCTTATGTCTTAATGTCAGGTGTCTGTATGTTTCATGTTGTGTTTTCATCCTAACCTTGTTTCCGTGTTTCCCATATATGGTCTTGTTTCCGTTTTGAGTTAGTGTTTCCAAGTGTTTCCTGTCTGTATAATAGGGCTGCACTATAAATCGCATGCAATTCTCATGCGCATCTCGTCAGTAAAGCCGGTTAAGTGATTAGTAGTAAATCTCCATCAAGTGTGTTCAGCTGGAGCGGCATTTAAAACACAGAGGCGTAGATCACTGACAAGCTATGCAATATCACGATCCTAATCGCTGATGAATCGCAAGCAATTCAGATCGTGAAATTGCGTAACATGTCAGTGATCTACCGCTCTGTGTTTTAAATGCTGCTCCAGCTGAACACACGTGATGGAGATTTACTACTAATCACTGAACTGGCTTTACTGACAAGATGCAAATTTTAATTTTAAATGCAAATCTTCCCCTGTGTTGGATTGTCTGCCATTATTTGTTATGGTGTTGTTGTGCTTTTCCGTTGTTCAACTGTGTCTCCGTGTTATCATCTTTGTTTTTGGTTTAATAAAGTGTTTTGTTTTGCATTCATCGTCTACGACTTGTCCCGTCTTCAACCCCGCACAGTACCGTGGACAGATGCATGATCGGTGTGTATTTTTTTGGTTCTGTTGTTAGTCACAGCATGTTGGAAAAACGCCTTATGTGTCCCACCTTGGCAAATTAAGTTAATATTACACAAATGTTTAAACGATTGCAGAAATGTTATTTATTTTGAGGGTTTAACCCCTTAATTGTCACCCATCCTTCAGTGGGACGGCTAAGTTTACTTCACCATTTTACAAATAAATCAATATAAATAATTGGTAACTTTATAATAACGTTCAGTTGTAAGTCATTTATAAGTGATTAGTTAATGATGAAATAATAATTTACAAAACATTTAGAAACCATTAATAAGTGATATGCTAACAATTTATGTATGTTTTGTTGATTCATTTACAAGTAATTAGTTAATGATGAACCAATTATTTACAAAACATGACTATGCATTCATAAATGATCAATAAATTATACGCTAACAATTTACAAATCTGTCATGTTATCTAAAAAATAACATATCATGAAATAATCAAACAGATCCTTAGTAAATGGTTAATAAGTTACTAGTCAATATATTATTAAACAATTATAAATAATTGAAATGTCAGTCATTGAAATGTTTATCCTCCATTGAAGATCACATAATGAATAAATCATTTACACATCTTTCTGCATCCCCTATTCTAAAGTGTAAACAATTAATCAGTTGTAAATGTTTTACTCATCATTTGTAGATCTTTCCCCCCAGTGTGTATACCCGCACAACCTGTAACCGGCAGGTTTATAAAACATTTACAACTAATGAGTAGTTTACACTTTAGATTAGGGGATGCAGAAAGTGTTGTAAATGCCTTGTATCCACCAGATCATTTTTAACATGTAAGAAAGATCTACAAATGATGTGTAACACATTTACAAGTGATGAATTGTTTACACTTTAGATTAGGGGATGCAGAAAGATTTGTAAATTATTTACTCATGCATTTACACAACAGGTTTTGAATAATTTGTAGTGTGTAATGCAATGTAAGGGCTGACTGGTGAAAGTAAAGATGTCTTCTGTGACACACATTTAGCACTGTGCACCTGTTGTGATCTTCATTGGAGGGTAAACTGGTTTACATTATCACTAGATCCAACACACTCCACAGTCTGTGCTGATGAGAGAAAGGGTTTACATGTTTATTCACTTGACAGCAAATCATTTATTATTATTTAAAAAAGAAAATAGTTTTAGAATAATTGTATTTTTGCAAGTTTTAACATAGCACTTATTAATCATTTATAAACACATAGTCATATTTTGTAAACGATTAGTTTATCATTAAGTAATTACTTGTAAATTAACTTGTAATTGACTTGCAAATGAATTAACAAAACATACACAAATTGTTAGCATATCAGTTATTAATCATTTGTGAATGTTTTGTAAAATATTATTTCATCATTAACTAATCACATATAAATGACTTACAGCTGAACGTGTAAGTCATAACATTATAAAGTGTTACCAAATAATTTAATCATGACAAACTATATATCGCTGGAAAGGTCTAAGACTTCTAAATTGATATTTTACCTTGTTTGTGTGTTACAGATTATGTAGGAAAAGTAATGTGATTCATTTTTGACAAGAGTGCACCTCAAAAATCTACTTCATAACAGGAGTTCTGACCTTTGTCACAAAAAGACTTTCTTTGTTGCCCTTTTTTCCCTATCACACTGTAAAAATCAGGAGAAATTATAAATCTCTTGAAAACCTAAAATCTCAAAATTCATCCTTTGAAAACCATTTTAAAATCAGACATTGCATTATAATGGAAAATTAAAATCATATTATGTTCAATATCATACTATGTTCAAAAAATCTAGTCTTGTTTAACATTATGTAGACCTATTCTTGGAAACGAGTTGGCAGTAAAAGTCAGAGAACAGAATGAAATGTTATAATTTCATATTAAGTAAAATGATTTAACTATTTAATAATGCAACTGAAAACATAAGGCCATAGGTGTGACAACTAAAAACAACAATAATAATGAAATTAATGCCGCTGTTTCATTATTCATAAGGATTCGTTTTTAGGTGTCATCAAAATGTCAGTATTGTACGTTAAAATGCTAAAAATACGTAAGTATTTTAGATGCTGTAAATGCGTCAGTAATTTACGTTTTAGTGTCTGAAAAAACTTAAGTAAATGTACGTTTTGTAGAACCACATTTACGTAAAATACATATGAATTATCATGAGATCAAGTTGATTATTTTATGCATGCGTTATGATAGAACCCCTAGTTAATATAACCTCGCCTGTACTATGTTTGGTATCTACAAATTCACCTTTTGATGATCTAAATGAGAGTGTAAATTACATGTTGATACGCTGAACTCCAATTCCAATTGCATGGTATTTTGCATATGTCATTGGATTTTGTGCTCATGCAAAAAATAAAAAGAGTCGTAAACTTTCCTTTCAAAAGTGCAAGTCACCATTGGCTCCTTGACTCCCCTAGAGGTGTGGTAACCCCTGTTCCCTGAAGGAGGGAATGGAGATGTTCCATACAGATATTGAGATCTTGGTGCAGTTCCATGTCTAAATAGTTGCATAAGATTATTAACGACCAAGTGCATTTATGTATGTATGTATGTATGTATGTATGTAAGATAAAGTATAAATAGTGTGAAACATAAAATACGATTACCCAGGATCCCATTTACCTGGAGTTTAGAATTATCCAGTGTTAATTACTTCAAGTTTGAGAGCCCTTAATTAGTGCTATCAGTGATTCTGCAAAATATGCTCTTTAGCAGTAGATACTACTTGATCTATGACTGTGCTTCACATTTTATAACAGTAAAATAGAAAAAGAAATTCTAATAATTAATCAAGGAGAGGCAAATCTTGGTTTACTGATGTAAATGCAATGTGTGGCAAAAGCAACTACTTTTGGATTTGTTTCAAATGTGTTACAATACTGCATCTTTGAACACTTGGTAACTTCAGAAGCTGTTGAAATGAACAAATCCCTTCTTCCAAAGAGAGCAAGATAATGTGCCTCAACTTGACCATTTCAGTGCATTTTTAGCACTCAGTCAGGCATGATTTATGCAGTGGCATGTCTTTTATGCAATGTCATGTCTTTCAGGCATGTTTTATGCAATTTTGACAGCGTAAAACAAGATGCAATTCTAATTTCAACATTTATGTATTCTTCAGAAATGGTTCTTTAAATAAAATAAGTATCAGCTGTATACAAAAGGACCAACATTTGGTTTTCAATCCCAAAAAGAGGGGGAAATATTCAACAAAAAGAATATGAAGCCGTATTGAGGTCCCCATATCTATGTCAAGTCAAGTGAAGTCACCTTAATTTATATAGCGTTTTAACAATGCAGATTGTGTCAAAACAGCTTTACAGTTGTAACATACTGGGGGGAGATGTGTGGATCCATATGCAAAACTTTATTAAAGCTCATGGTCGACAGGCGTGGTCAAAACAACAGACGGGTACAATACAGGTAATCCAGAAGAGCAAACGATAGTCCAGGCAGATAGTCGAGGCGGGCAGCGATCAATGGGATAGTCCAGAAACAAGCGAGGGTCAAAAGGCGGGCGGAGAACAATCACAAGAGCCAGGGAACAAGGGGGGTCGACACGGGAAAACAAACACGGAAAACGCTCAGAAATGACAGTAGACTGATCAAGACTTTGCGAGGAAATGGTGAATGAACCGGGCTATTTATGCAATGTGAGCAAGATGGCCGACAGGGGTGAGAGGTGAAAGGAAACAGGAAGTTCATGAGAAAGGGGTTATGGGAGATGTAGTGAGTTAATAGAGTGAGTTAAAGTCCATACTGAAATGAAGGCTCCCTCTGATGGTGAAGGGAGGGAGCCACAACGGCAGAGTTCATGACAGAGCCCCCCCCCTAGGAGCGGCTTCCAGACACTCAGCACAGTCCAATAACACCAAGGGGAGGGGGGGTGGGACAGAGTACAGAGGGGAGGACCAGGTCCATGCGGGCTGACAGAGTTAGGCAGGGCAAATGGTCCAGGAGCTGCCGGAATGGCAGCAGAGCAACAGAGCTGCCAAAGATGCTTAGGAGACCGCAAAGATGGAGCAGACAGCCTCCAGGGCTGAGCCGGCGGAGCAGACGCCCTCCAGGGCAGAGCCGGCGGAGCAGACGCCCTCCAGGGCGGAATGGGATCCCCCCAGGGCGGAGCCGGTGGGGCAGATGCCCTCCAGGGCAGATCAGGTGGAGCAGGCACCCTCCAGGGCAGGGCAGACGAAACAGACGCCCTCCAGGGTGGATCAGGCGGAAGAGGTACCCTCCAGGGCGGAGCAGAAGAATCAGGTGCCCTCCAGGGCGGTGCAGACGACTCAGATGCCTTCCAGGGCGGCGCAGGCAGAGCAATCGCCCACCAGGGCGGCACGGAAGCCCCCCAGGGTGGAGCAGACAGGACAGGAACCCTCCAGGGTGGAACGGGATTCCCCGAGGGCGGAGCAGACAGGACAGGAGCCCTCCAGGGCGGAACGGGATCCCCCCAGGGCGGAGCAGACAGGACAGGAACCCTCCAGGGTGGAACGGGATTCCCCGAGGGTGGAGTAGACAGGACAGGAGCCCTCCAGGGCGGAACGGAATCCCCCCAGAGCGGAGCAGACAGGACAGGAGCCCTCCAGGGCAGAACGGGATTCCCCGAGGGCGGAGCAGACAGGACAGGAACCCTCCAGGGCAGAACGGAATTCCCCCAGGGCGGAGCTGACGGGTCTGTAACATAGAGCATAGACCGACACACACACAGAGAGAGGGAATCAGACGCCCTCCAGGGCGGATCTGACAGGACAGGAGCCCTCCAGGGCGGAACGGAAGCACCCCAGGACTAGGCAAGGCAGAAGCCCTCCAGGGTGGATCTGACGGGACAGGAACCCCCCAGGGTGGAACAGGCTGGCCTGAAACACAGAACATAGACAAACAAACACACAGAGAGAGAGAGGGCTCGGAGCCCAAGTTCTCAGCCAGGTCAAGCTGGACCCCCAGCTTATTGAAGACCTCAGTAGACGAAACAGAACTGGGTGAGGGCTCACCAGAGAGATGTGGGTTGCTGGGCGCTACCACCGTGCAAGGAGCAGGTGCGGCTCCCCCCTCGGCATGAGGATCCGTGGTCTCGACCACCTCCTCCGGGGGACCCACCCTCAGAGGTTCTGCAGTGAAAGCCACCACCTCTGAGGACATCGGTGGTGGTATACGCGGCCCAGACGACCCCTAGAGCAACTCTCAGGAGGAGCGTGGCCTCAATGAAAGCCAGCTCAGGAGTGCTGGTTGTGATAGGGCTTGGCTCAGGTGTAGTGGCTGGGATTTGTCCTGGCTCTGGAGCAGTGGCTGTGACTTGACCTGGTGCAGGAACAACTGCTGTAATGTGGTTTGACTTGGGAGGAGCAGCTGCGACGACGCTTGACTCAGGAGGCGGAGCAGCTGCGAAGACGCTTGACTCCGGAGGCGGAGCAGCTGCGACGGGGCTTGACTCTGGAGGCGGAGCAGCTGCGAAGATGATGCTTGACTCAGGAGGCGGAGCAGCTGCGAAGACGACACTTGACTTCGGAGGCGGAGCATCTGCGAAGACGCTTGACTCTGGAGGCGGAGCAGCTGTGACGACGATGTTTGACACTGGAGGCGGAGCAGCTGCGAAGAAGCTTGACACTGGAGGCTGAGCAGCTGCGAAGACACTTGACTGTGGAGGCGGGGCAGCTGTGAGGATGCTTGGCTCTGGAGGCGGGGCAGCTGCGAAGACGCTTGGCTCTGGAAGCGGAGCAGCTGCAACAATGACGCTTGATTCGGGATGTGGGGCAGCTGCGGCTTGTTGTAGCTTGAGGAGTGAAGCGAGGGTGTCCTCCAACCGGTAGAGTGTCGCTGTGATATGATCTGGTTCTGGAACGGTGGCCATGACGGGTGATGACTCTGGAACGGCGGCCATGACGGGTGCTGACTCTGGAACGGCGGCCATGACGGGTGCTGACTCTGACTTCTTGGGCTTGGCAGATGTGATACTAGCGAGCACTGCTTTAACCGACAGTATAGGTGGGTCTTTCTGATTCGATATGAGTCCCTGATAGAATGCAGAGAGAACTGGAAGACTGTAAGCAGCCGCCATCTTATGATCGTGCATTGGCGCGGCTACCATTGTGTGGTTGCGTTCCCCCACTGTGAAATCCACAGAACCAGACGTGTCCCCATACCCAAATGAATAATCCAATGGGTCTGAGAAACAAGAGCGTGGTAAAATATAATCACATACCGGAGCAGCAGTCCTTTCGTGATAGCATGCCGGCGCTGTCTCCTCTCTATGGTCGCATTTCCCCTCCGTGAAACCCAAAGAGTACGACGAGTCCCCGCACCGCAAAGCAAAGTTCACATAGTCTGAGAGACTTGTGCGTGGGCACTCAAGACGCAGCCGCGACTTGAGGGGCTCATCGAGGGCCATACGGAACATGTCCATGCAGTAGTGTTCATCATTAAAAGGTAATTGATGGATGAGTTTGTAAAAAGTTGAAACAAAATCCACGATGGACATACCATTCTGTTTGAGGTGAAGGAGCTGATCGAAGGGGTCCATGGTGAGCGGGGTGGTGGAAATAAAGCTGCTGGATCCGTAGGCGGCGAAGTCTTCTGTCATAAGGGAGTCATAGGCGGGTGGATCCAAGTGCAAAGCTTTATTAAACAAACTCATGGTCGACAAGCGTGGTCAAAACAACAGACGGGTACAACGCAGGTTATCCAGAAGAGCAAACGATAGTCCAGGCAGATAGTCGAGAAATGGTGAATGAACCGGGCTATTTATGCAATGTGAGCAAGATGGCCGACAGGGGTGAGAGGTGAAAGGAAACAGGAAGTTCATGAGAAAGGGGTTATGGGAGATGTAGTGAGTTAATAGAGTGAGTTAAAGTCCATACTGAAATGAAGGCTCCCTCTGATGGTGAAGGGAGGGAGCCACAACGGCACAGTTCATGACAACAGTATTATATAGAAAAATAGTGTGTAGATGCAAAATGACAACAGTAAACTTAATTTTCAGTTAAAGGCAGTTCATTATCGTATTCAATGATGTCAACGACAGTATCTCTGGAAATTAAGTGTTCCCAACCAGCGTTGGGGAAAGTTACTTTTAAAAGTAATACATTACAATATTGCGTTACTCCCTAAAATTGTAACTAATTAAGTTGCTTAGTTACTTTTTATGAAAGTAATGTGTTACATTACATTAGTGTTACTTTTCAGTTATTATTATTATTTTTTTTTTAATCTGGGCAGGGCTTGCTTGTTTGTTTTTAATATACAAAGTTTGATTTTTAGCAAATGTAAAAGCCCTTTCACACCAAAAAGTGAAATAAATAAGCTTAAGGCTGAGGGAAATGTAAATTCAAGTCTGTAGAGAAGAACTGTAGAAAAAGAAAGTCCAACACTCTTTTGCAATGAGAAAAATAAAGCACAAATGTTAGTTAATCTAAAATCAACAAAGGTCATCAGCAAAGATATTGGTTAATAAAATGGGATTAAATACATAAAGGTAACAAAAAGTAACTCAGATTTTTTTTTGTAAATGAAAAAGTAATGCGTTACTTTACTAGTTACTTTAAAAAAAAGTAATCTGATTACGTAACACTTGTTACATGTAATGCGTTACCCACAACACTGTCCCCAACTAAGCAAGCCAGAGGCGACAGCAGCAAGGAACCAAAACTCCCTCGGTTACAGAAATAGAGAAAAAAAAAACCTTGCTCTGGCCAGACGAACCAGCTGTTTGTTCCATGTTGAGCAAAGTCAGACTGTGCAAAGGACTCATCGGGTTCCCATGGTCTTGTGCTAATGGTTGTCTACACTGTAAAAAAAAACTGTCCTTGAACCACAAATCGTTCTGTGTTTTATTAGCCTACCACTGATGAATGTTAATCTTGTGAGGTTTACAGTGAGATTTTTAAATTCAAAAAATAGTATTTGTGCATACAGTAGCCTACATATACTATAAATGATGCCTTGTTTAACACGATGCAGATTTAAACTTGCCGCTAATTTAGCTCCGCCCACGCTGGTTGGCCGAGTTGTCATTGATGCTGTACTGAAGGACAGCGATGGAATGGCGCGAGTGATTTGAATTTATTTCAGGTTAGCCATTCGTTTAAGAATGGCTAAGAAATGTGTAAGAAAATAACACACTCTTTCAGTGACCCCGTTTCACCCGCTACGACAAATTCGGACGATACTACAGCAGACATCGGCCAACCGGCTGAGGTAAGTCTTTCATACAACATGTTAACCATATTTTATATAGTGTAGATGTGCATTTGTGTTGTTAAGTGTAGTAATATTTTGTTAAGAAGTACACAAAATTTGGTCCTCCACTGTCTTAAAGCGTTGTACGTTTTGTAATGGTTTTAAAGCTTAACTTGCGACTAAAAAGCGTTTTGTTCACATTCTGTGCGCATTTGCTGGCCTACACTTATATTATGCATGTATACAGTGGGTACAGAAAGTATTCAGATCCCCTTAAATTTTTCACTCCTTGTTATATTGCAGCCATTTGCTAAAATCATTTAAGTTTATTTTTTCTTCATTAATGTACACACAGCACCCCATACTGACAGAAAAACACAGAATTGTTGACATTTTTGCAGATTTATTAAAAAAGAAAAACTGAAATATCACATGGTTCTAAGTATTCAGACCCTTTGCTGTGACACTCATATATTTAACTTTAACTCGTATATTGGACTTGATTAGGAAAGTCACACACTTGTCTATATAAGACCTTACAGCTCACAGTACATGTCAGAGCAAATGAGAATCAAAGGAACTGCCTGAAGAGCTCAGAGACAGAATTGTGGCAAGGCACAGATCTGGCCAAGGTTACAAAAAAAATTCTGCTGCACTTAAGGTTCCTAAGAGCACAGTGGCCTCCATAATCCTTAAATGGAAGACGTTTGGGACGACCAGAACCCTTCCTAGTGCTGGCCGTCCAGCCAAACTGACCTGTCGGGGGAGAAGAGCCTTGGTGAGAGAGGTAAAGAAGAACCCAAAGATCACTGTGGCTGAGCTCCAGAGATGCAGTCGGGAGATGGGAGAAAGTTGTAGAAAGTCAACCATTACTGCAGCCCTCCACCAGTCGGGGCTTTATGGCAGAGTGGACCAACGGAAGCCTCTCCTCAGTGCAAGACACATGAAAGCCCACATGGAGGACTCCAAGATGGTGAGAAATAAGATTCTCTGGTCTGATGAGACCAAGATAGAACTTTTTGTCCTTAATTCTAAGCAGTATGTGTGGAGAAAACCAGGCACTGCTCATCACCTGTCCAATACAGTCCCAACAGTGAAGCATGGTGGTGGCAGCATCATGCTGTGGGGGTGTTTTTCAGCCGCAGGGACAGGACGACTGGTTGCAATTGTGGGAAAGATGAATGCGGCCAAGTACAGGGATATCCTGGACGAAAACCTTCTCCAGAGTGCTCAGGACCTCAGACTGGGCCGAAGGTTCACCTTCCAACAAGACAATGACCCTAAGCACACAGCTAAAATAACGAAGGAGTGGCTTCACAACAACTCCGTGACTGTTCTTGAATGGCCCAGCCAGATCCCTGAATTAAACCCAATTGAGCAGCTCTGGAGAGACCTGAAAATGGCTGTCCACCAATGTTTACCATCCAACTTGACAGAACTGGAGAGGATCTGCTAGGAGGAATGGCAGAGGATCCCCAAATCCAGGTGTGAAAAACTTGTTGCATCTTTCCCAAAAAGACTCATGGCTGTATTAGATCAAAAGGGTGCTTCTACTAAATACTGAGCAAAGGGTCTGAATACTTGGGACCATGTGATATTTCAGTTTTTCTTTTTTAATAAATCTGCAAAAATGTCAACAATTCTGTGTTTTTCTGTCAATATGGGGTGCTGTGTGTACATTAATGAGGGGGAAAAAATGAATAAATGATTTTAGCAAATGGCTGCAATATAACAAAGAGTGAAAAATTTAAGGGGGTCTGAATATTTTCCGTACCCACACTGTTAAAAAAATATGTAATTTTACAGGTAATTGTCTGTAATTTTTTACAGAATTTTACCCTTTTTTCGTTATACGGTGAAATGTTTTTTTAAAGTCTGTAATTAAATTTACAGATAATTGCTATTATGTAATTTGTTATTACATAGATTTTCTGTTTTTAAACGGTAATTTTCTGTATTTTCACAGAGTAATATGTAATTTAACATAAAATGTTATGAATATTTACAGAATATTCCTGTAAAAATGGGGGAACCAGAAATCATTCAGTGTTTTTATTAGCTTACCACTGAAGACTGTTAATCATGTGAGGGTTACAGTGAGATTTTTTTTAGTTTAAAAAAATAGTATTTGTCCATACAGTATCCTACATATACTATAAATGATGCCTTGTTTCTTTTACTAGTATGTTAATTGTCATACAAACGGACGCAGATTCAAACTTGCCGCCAATTTAGCTCCGCCCATGCTGATTGGCTGAGCTCTAGCTGTACTGGAGGACATCGCTTGAACGGCGGGCGCGCGAATGATTTGAATTTACTTCAAGCTATCCATTCGGAAATGTGTGAGAAAATAACGCGTTCTTTCAGTGACCCTGCTTCACCAACTTCGACAAATACGGACGATATTACAGCAGACACCAAGCCAACTGAAAGCTGAGGTAAGTCTTTTAACGATATTTTATATAGTGTAGCTGTTCATTTGTGTTAAGTGTAGTTTCGAAGCTAAATCGAGCATTTCTAAATGTTATTTTTAGTCACATAACTGGCGTCGAGAGCTGAAGGGCAAACACTGAAAACTGCAGCAGACATCTTTCAAATATCAGTTTGTAATAAAGATCAGTTGACCTCATAAGACTCAAAACAAGCTTTAATAAACATGTTATTCATATCAAAGTTGGTTTGAGTGTATATAAAGTCGTATATATATTATAAAGTTTATTTGGAAGTACCTGCCAGTTTTTCAAACTCTTAACGGCGGGACATTTTGAAACGCTGAATGAAAGCCATTTTCAATATGTATGTGAACAGCATGGTAAATCGCAAACTAGGTCCTTTCCCCCCTTCCATGTTCTCCTGTAACGTACATGTACATAGTATATTTTGTTTAGAAGTACAGTATTTGATCTTAATGCGTTATACGTTTTGTAATGGTTTTCTATAGGAAAACGCTTAACTTGCGACTAAAAGGCGTTGCTTACACTTTTATTGTGCATGTATAAATGCATATGTTATTATTTTAAGTAATAATATAACGTTAATCTTTGTGTTCTGATGAGGAATGGACATACATCTTGAGTTATTACATACTGGATCGTTGATTATGAAAATTGCGTCTATCCTGGGGTACGTTTCCCGAAAGCAACTATGGTCGTAAGTTCCGTTGTTACAATAGAGTTCAATGGAGCTAACGACCATAGTTAGCTAACGATGCTTTTGGGAAACGCACCCCTGGACAGTTACACTCCTAGGTTGTAATGTGATGCAGCTAAGTCAAAGTAAATAATATAAATTTACTTTCTATAAATTTAGCTAAAGTCAAATGGCAGACCAAAACCATCACTGTTAACCTTTCCTGTTCAGCTTCCAGATCATTGTCTCAGTTTAACAAAGGCTGTAATATCTGAATAAAATACAAGTTATTCAAAAAATGTTTTTCTGGTTTCAGGTTGTGTGAAAAGATAAGCATGGCAATTCAGGTGTGGTACTTTTGTTGTTATTATTTTTAGCATTATTAAATCTATAATCAGCATAGACAAGTCTTTTCATGCCATATGATTATACAACAAATTCTGTATTTTCTTTTCATGCAGCTGTTTCTTTCTTTCTTAAATGATTGTTCTTTGGTATGGACTACCTTTATGCTTTCTACATTAATTTTTTGGATACTGGATAATGAAAATGCTGATATAACCACTCAGATGCATGTTATGCCTCAACAGATCTTGGACAACTTTCCAAAGAACACTCCAAAAGTGATCTGCTGAAAAAAAGAAAAACATCTGGGAAGGCATGTGGGTAAGTAAAACAAGATCTTTTTTCACTTTTGGGTAGGGCTGGGAATCAATTTTGAAATTGAGGTATCGTTATTGATATTGAACATTTTTGAATGTTTACATTATTTTTGGGTTATCTGGGTTGTTGCGCCTATAGTTAAAAATAATTGGGTCTGTCAATGTGAAACATAGCTTTTCATATTACTTCTATTGCAATGAAACGCATCTCTCCCTTTCATTCCAGCTGGATGTTCCGACGGTTGCTGCTTGCACCTCTGCCTCCTGGAAAAAAATGCCTTGCTGGACGTTGAATGACCATCAACTCAACCTTGCCAAGACAGAACTTCTCATGTTTTCATCCAACCTTGGTGTTCCAGAGGACACGTATGAACTTCACTGACCACACTGCAGTGGTCCGATCCTGCAGATTTGTTCTGTACAGCATTAGGAAGATCAGACAATTCCCTGTGGGGCGTGCTACAGAACTCCTTGTCCAAGCTATTGTTCTCTCCAGACTGGACTATAGTACTGCCTTCAAACATGGACTACCAAGCCTCTGCAACTAATCCAGCATGTGGCACTGAGAGTGGTCTTTAGCGAGCTGCTCACATCACATTCCAAAGAGGTACAATTTCCCTTTCACCGACCTATACTTGGACTTTGTCGCTTTTGTAATAAACTGCCTAATTCTGTCCATTTTCAAGGCTCGACCAATTTAAGGGATAGTTCACTCAAAAAGAAAAATTAACCCATGATTTACTTACCCTCAAGCCATATGTGTACAGTATATGACGTTCTAATTTTAGACAAAACACATCAATAAACATCCTGGCTCTTCTAGGCTCTATATTGGCATTGAATGAGTTTGAAGCTGAAAAAGTGGATCCATCCATCATAAACTTACTCAACATGGCTCTGGTGTGTTAATAAAGGCCTTCTGAAGCGAAGCATGTTTTACATCTTAACAGCCATACATATTCGCTTTAAACATATCTTGCCCAATGTAGGATGTAGCTTAGTATGTCATGACATAGCGTTTTTCTGGGAGGTTTCTTTTTTCTTTGTAAAGTGTAAAATATGCTTCCCTTCAGAAGTCCTTTATTAACCCCCTGGAGCCATATAGAGTACATTTATGAAGGATTGATGCACTTTTTTGAGCTACAAACTCATTGCAGTTATTCACTGTCATTGTAGAAACCTGGAAAAGCCTGAATGTTTATTCATATAACTCTGAGTGTGTTCATCTGAAAGAAGAAATTCATACACAAATGATGGCATAAAGGTGAGTAAATCATGGGTTATTTTTTGGGGGGGGGTGTCTATTCTTTTAAAACTAACTGTTTCTGTTTATAAAAAAACTATCTACTGTGTTAGACTAACTGCTATGTTTACTATGTTAGACTAACTGTATGTTGCTTTGGATAAAATATCATTGTAAATGTATAAAGGTATACAGCAATTGCATTTTAATGTATTTTTTAACTTGACATACGATGCTTCTGTACAATGACCAATACTGTGACTGTATAATACATTGTTAATTTTTACAGAAATTGGCTGGAAATTTTGCTGTTGTTTTTTCTGTTGTTTATTTCTATTTACTGTGCTCTTTTCTCTACTGTCCAAATAATTAACTAATTAATTAAAAACTAATTAAAACTTTAAATTCACGGTGATTAACCTGAAAGTTGGTTGTTTTTCTATGTAATTTGACAGAATTTATCAGTTTTTAGATAATTTGTAACTTTTTATCAACGGTAATATACTGTAATTTAATGAGTTTTGACTGTAAACTCTATTCTGTTTTTTTTCTTGTTATTTTGTGAAATGGTGATTTTCTGTAATTTAACGGAAAATCTCTGGAAGCCCTGCTGCCAATCTTTTTACCGTTTTTTTTACAGATTTTTTTTTTTTTTTTTTTTACAGTGCATTGTAAGTGCATATGTTAATCTTATAAGTAATAATATAATGTTAATCTTTGTGTTCTGATGAGGAATGAACATACATTTTGAGGTCTGAGGCTGAGTACACTGTTATTACATACTGGATTGTTGACTATGAAAATTGCATTTATCCTGGACAGTTACACTCCTAGGTAGTAATATGAAGAAGAGTGGACTCTGATGCTTCTGTACTGTCTTCCTGATAGCAGGAGCTGGAAGAGACTGTGGGAGGGATGAGTGGGGTCCTTTACAATACTGGTGGCTTTACCGGAGCATTGTGAGAGGAAAATGTCCAGAATGGAGGGGAGAGGGGCACCGATGATCTTTGTAGTACATATATATTGCCTCAGTGAATGAAATACACATTATTAAAAAAATGTTTTTTTGGTTTCAGGTTGTGTGGAAAGTCTGTGGTGATCTACAGCAGATAAGCATGGCAACTCAGGTGAGGAACTTTTGTTTTTATTATTATTAGGGACCAAGCACCGAAGGTGCGGAGGCACCTATTGTGTTTGTTGGCGTTATTATTCATTAGGGGCCAAGCACCGTAGTTGCGGAGGCACCTATTGTGTTTGTTGGCGTTATTAGGGGCCAAGCACCGAAGGTGCGGAGGCACCTATTGTGTTTGTTGGCGTTGAAGGTGCGGAGGCTCTTCTTCTTCTTCTTCTTCTTCTTCTTCTTCTTTTCTTCTTCTTCTTCTTCTTCTTTTTTCTTCTTCTTCTTCTGCTTCGGCTTCGGCTCAGGCCGAGTCGAATGGACACCAAAATTTAAAAATCGTAAGGTTTAGTTTTTTTCTATTTTTAATAATTTGTAAAACCTACTTTTTTGAACTCGTCCTAGACGGTTTGTCTGATTTTCACCAAAATTGGCTCAGATCATGGATCATTCAGACCATGCTGGCAAAAAGTTATGGAATTCAAGTTGATTCGACCAACCGTTTTCGAATAATGCACGAACGAATTTTACGAAAAGTGCGCAAAAAAGGATGTGAGGCTATATCTCCGCAACGGTTTGGCATATTGAGACCAAACTTGGTGTGTGTTATGACAAGCATGACCTGAGACTACCTACAGTGTTTCGGTGCAGTGCCACCTAGTGGTCAGGAGATATGAAAAATTGATATTTTAGCTAATATCTTCTGAATGGTTTGTTCAAAAATCACAAAACTGGTGTCTTTAGATTTGGCACATCATGCCGAGTCAAATGATATCCAATTTTCCCAATTTGGCCATTTTGGGTGTCGGCCATTTTGAATTTAGATGTAAATTGCTGTATCTTAAGAACACATTACCGGATTGTTTCGACAATAATTACGAAAATGTTCGGAACTATGCCCTAAATGTACACAAAAAATTTGGGAGCGGCGCCACCTTGTGGTTAAAAGTTATAATGAAATTTTGAAAAATGCTAATAACTTACATTAGTCTATTGTAATAAAACTGAGTTTTATATATTCTTTGGATCATGCCGAGAACACCGATACCAATTATGCCAATATTGGCTGAACTTCATGTCCACCATTTTGATACATGTTGAAAACCTACTTTTTCGAACTCCTCCTAGACCGTTTGTCCGATTTTCATCAAATTTGGCTCAGATCATCTATGGACCACGCTGACAAAAAGTTATGGAATTTGTGTCGATACACGAAACGGTTTTCGTTTAACGCATCATCGAATTTGCTGGAAAGATGCCAAACTGCATCGGAGACTGTATCTCTGCAAAGGTTGGAGATATTTACACCAAATTTTGTATGTGCTGTTGTCACCTCAAAATGACCGCGCAACATCAATTTGGTAACAGCGCCACCTATTGGTCAAGAGTAATGAACCATTCAAAAACCATCAATTATGCAACTTTCAAAAATGCTAATAACTTCTGATTGCATTAGCCTATTGTCATAAAACTGGTCTCAAAATTTTCCTTGGGTCATGCCGACAACATAAATACCAATTATGCCATAGTAAGCTGAACTTCCTGTCCGCCATTTTGATTCATGTTGAAAACCTACTTTTTTGAACTCCTCCTCAACCTTTGGTTCGATTTTCACCAAATTTGAATCATATCATCTTCAGACCATGCTTATAAAAAGTTATGGATTTCGTGTTGATAGACAAAACCGTTTTCGAACAGCGCCGCTACAAATGTTAGGCATGGTGCCAAAATGACTTTAAGGCTATATATCTGTAAAGCTTTGACATATTTACACCAAACTTTGTGTGTTGCATTGTCACCTCACACAGAACACAACAAAGTGATTTGATAACAGCGCCACCTTCTGGCTGAAAGAGATAACCGTTTATTCCTATTACTGATGTTGTGATTTCCCCCTTCTTATTAGAAGAAACATTCTTGAATCTGGGTTTTGATAACAAAAGCTAGACTTTATTGCTGATACAATAAGTCCTGAGTCCTCCATAGAGCACCAGACCCAGCTGCCGAGGCAGCCAAGCCTAGCCATCCATCGAGAACCCCCAACTGTCTGGTCAAGGAGAAGTTTTATACCTGCCTTCTCACGCACACACTGTCAACTTGAGTTATTGGGGGACCTGTGGAGTTACCATTATAATATGAAACAGATGTTCTTCTCCACCATGGCTTGCTAGTGGGCCTCTACATAAACAAGTTCTTCCTTACCATGGCCATAGTGTCTAATGTCAAAACAGACCCACCATATGTGACTCCTGCAATGTCTGCACATTCCATTTGGCCCGTACATACACACGCAGATACATTATTATAATAGTAGATTAATTTGATACATAAATAACTTCATTCACCTTGATTGCACTTGATTCTTTGGTATATTGACCCATAAAAATCTTCAACATTCCCCCCTTTGAGACTTACTAGTCTCACTATCACTTATCTTGTCCAGAGTGCAGTCTCATAATTCAGTCTCATTATTATCACTACCTAGTGACTAAGGTAAGTCACATAGTTTTTACCAATAACCAGATTATGGAACAGCACTCTGGTGGGCAGCAGGACCAAACATCTATCCCACACTTGACTTGGAATAGTAAAAGATCCTGTCTCCCTAACCCTTTTGACGTTCAAAGTACTTTCATGACACAATTGTACATATCTTCTTCATTCTTTGTCTTTCTTTGTCCTTCTCACATTCTCTCTACTTCAAGTTTCCTTCTCTTTTTCCTCCCTTTTCCAATTTTTGTTCTTCCTCTGCTCCAATGTTTATTTATCTTTTCATTAGCCGCTTCCTCAATCATTCCATCTTCACCAGGGTGACTCTTTGCGAGACGTTGCAATGGTCTTTCCCTCGTTGGCAAGGGAGAGACGTTACTAGCACGCTCTTAATCCCTTACTTTCTGCTGTGTTGGGTTGTCGAAGCTAGTTGGGACCCAGGTGTCACTCTGCATCCATTTTGCTGATGTATTTTGCTGGTCAGTGTTCTCCCTTGAGATCATAACTGCTTGCTGGTTCTTACTGGTAGTTTAAACCTTTCTCTGGCCTTGATAGAACTTCTGTTGCCTGTAAATTGAAACCTACAGAGTTTTGTTAGTGATATCAGGCATGTTCATTTGCATATCTGGTCAGTTGTTCTTCGTGGTGTAACCTGTAGAGATTTCAAGTGGGCTGAGGGCTGTCTTGGTCCCTTTTTGAGCTTTCACCTACCCATTGGTATTAGGGCTGTAACCAACTATTTTGATAATCGATAAATTTAACGGTTCAAACATTCATATTATTATATTCAGATGCATTATTAACTAACTGGTATTATAGCAGGGTTAATATCCATTTTCTTTTGTAAAGAATTTGGCTTTAATAAATTTCAAATGTATTTTTAACCATTTCCAAATTCAGTGACCTCTGATTTATAAACTAAGTCCCATTATCACAGCATAAGTTCTTAGGCCTATGTTGCTCATTAGCGTAAGCTGTTGGACCCGGAAACACTCAACCCACCTTATTTGTTAACAATCAGAAGGACAATATTTTATCCTTTTAACACAGAATCAGCTCCATCATGATATCCTGAAAAGAAAGTTGGCTGTGGGGTGGACAGAGCAAGCTTGCTTGCTTTGCCTTCCCATTCATTACGCTGCGCAAGTGTGGCACAGTATTTCTTTCTGCCACAACAATAACTTAGGTGCTGACCAGAAAACTTAGCCAAATTCATCCATGGTCTTTATTTTACTGGGCATAATTTGCCCTGTGGGCCCACATTTCAAATTTTGTATACAGCTGTTTATGGCAGTTAACTGATTTGCCTCAGTGTCTCGTCAGACACCATCTTTCACTCCCTATCACACCAACATTCCCACTTTTTCACATCCGTTCAAACTTTGTCACACCTTCCACTCTTTATCACACCCTTTCACACCCCCCTTTTTTGGCCAAACATAATTTTTATGAACACTGCTGTTTATACCTTTTTTCTTTTTTTCCCTCCAAAAATCTAATAGATTGCTTTAAAATAATAAGCCTAGACTTTGTGCAATTGAGAGAGTCAATTGTAATTTCTCAAATGCCACTTGTTTAATTTTTTATTATCAGTTTATCATTTTTGTTATAGCTCATGAGCTTCTTTGCGAAGATGATTGGAGATCTCTGCATCATCTAGGATCCATGGATATCAATATTTGTATCTTGTTACTCCCAGGGATTACAGTTGTGATTTTCATGATTTTGGAAGTTTATAGTTATTTTGTTCAATTTCGCCCTACTATATCCCTTAAACAAAATGGAGTGACCAATATTTTATTTTATCATTTTTCCTATTAGACATCTTGTCTTTTTCATAAGAGCTCAGTATTAAAGATAATTCAGTTGTACATTTCCCCTAGTTGGTTAATGAAATAGCCCTCACTATGCCAAATCCAGCTCCATCTGATTGGTGAGTCGAGCACCCACTTCTGTCTTTCAAAATTTCTTTCTCTTTAATAAGGCTGGACTGGTACCTATTGAAAAGCAGATCAAGAATGTTAGTTGAAACAGAATTAAAGAACTGTTGTGAGACCAGTGAATAATCAATATTCATTAAATTAATAAAATAATTAATAAAATTTGAAGCAGTCCCTATAGTGATCATTAAATATGCAGCACCTGTGCAAGGCATGGGAAGTGATGGAAGTTCTTCAGTGTAGATCATCAGTCTTTTGAAGCTGCTTGACTGTTGCACTGAGTTGTCAGTCTGTGGTGGCCTGATGTTGTGGTGTATCGTTTTCGTTGTTTCTTTGCCTCTCCTCAGTCCGGCTTTTGATCGATCCTGGCACAGTTTTGTGTTTCAGGATGTTCTCTTCATCCTCAGGAAAAGTCTCAAGTGAAAGATTCACCTTTTCCAGCTTTGTTAGACTTTTTCCATGCAGAAGTGTGCACTCCTCTTTCGAGGGGGGTTGGAAGTCCATCAGTCTTTTAGGAGGGGGTAGACGGTCCATCAGCCCCTCCCTCTTCTGCTCTCTGCAGCTTTGTCTTTGCTTCTTCACCACAGTGCTAGACAGACTCCAGTTCTCTGCTTCCCTTTTTCCAGGCACTGTTGCAGAAGTCATCTGAAATTCTAACACTTAGAGACTGCATTAATCAAATTGTATTTTTTGTAAACTTTCACTTTTCAACCATCTCTTTCAATGGTCCTTTCATATAAACATTCATCTGGTGCTCTCAGCTGTTCCCTTATTCTAATTTAGTAAAGCAAGTTCTTCATTGCAGGAAAATAGCCAGCAGTTTCTTCTTTGCAAAAAGCAGAAAGCAGCTTCCTTTATTATCTAAATATACTACAATAAAATAAAATAATCCTCCTTTCTACATCAGCATGGTATGCGTATGGTAAAATAAAGATTTCCATCATATTTTCTTTAAATTCAGAAAGACGGTTCAGAATAATCTAGTGATGGTGATTGATTTTTTTCCAAAGCATTTTTCCAAAGCAGTTTCTGTTAACTTGGTCACCCAATATTGCTCTCATTCAACATTGCATTATCCAAAATATATTTTAGTTAATTCAAACCTAAATCTCCAAAACTCTCCTACTGTCTCCCAGGGATAACGAGATAAAAAATTTAGACGTCTTTAGATATAAGATATACAATTTTATGCACGTGCAATCTTATTTTAACTAATATTTTACCAAAATAGTAAGCAAAGTCTTTTATGTTTTAATATTATGTATAACTTTTAAACTAATATTGATACAGGTCCCTTTTATTTTCCTATATCTAATAGTTCCTATTATTTAGGGCTCATTCTCTGATTCACTCTTTGCCAGCACAATACCAGCTGTGTTCATCTCCGCAACCTGATCACACTCAAGTGAGGGTCCAGGAGGGGCACACGCACCTCCGTTCCACCAGATACAGAGCTTATTTTCTCCTTCAACCACATTCACTCACACAGACACAGACATGGACACATACATTTACACAGACCACACTACACTCTTCTTGAGTGACCTGTCAGTTCTACTCGCTCTTCCACTGGAATTTTCTCATCAATGCAGTAAAAAAGCAGTATCCTGCAGGGATTTTTGCCTACCCGTTCAGACCTCTGACCCTTCCTAACGCCATCAGAGCGGTATCCATAGGTCTTTGCGCGCTTACTTCTACTGTATCTGCTTCACGTTTATTGCTATCCTCAAGGCCCACTTAACAATAAACACAGACCATTGCATGCAATGAAGATCTGCTTAACGTCGGCTGCTATCCATCAAGGCCCACTTGACAGCAGACACAGATCAAAATGCACTTTAAATACACAACTTAATATTTGTTGATACACTTCCTCAACACAACAAATAACCTAACAAGTTTGCTCTCTGTCTTATCGATTCACTAATAAAGGCAACCCTTGCAGGATTTTAATGCCTATTATCTCTTGTAGGACTTCAGCCTAGGACTCTTCTCAGCGCTTCTCTCTTCTAACACTATTATTTTCTAACCTAAACTCTACAATTAAAATATAAAAATTTGAATTCTCCGTTCTCCTCAAGACCAACTCAACAGAAAACACAAATCAATGCATGCATTTAGTGCTTTTGGAATCAAAACCCTTTTTTTTTCTTGATTTTTAAACATTTTTCATTCCATACAATTTAGTTCGATGAGTTTTAGAAGAAATTAAGGTGTCTCACCACGAGCGGCTCTGGCAAACAACACAACCTAACTATATAAGCAAAAAGTGCTTACCTTTGGCCAATTTGTTGTGTTGTTGTCCAGAGCCAGCCCGCTGTGGTCAACCACCAAATGTTCTTTTCTATCCTGTTCGTGACGCCAAAATGTTGTGATTTCCCCCTTCTTATTAGAAGAAACATTCTTGAATCTGGGTTTTGATAACAAAAGCTAGACTTTATTGCTGATACAATAAGTCCTGAGTCCTCCATAGAGCACCAGACCCAGCTGCCGAGGCAGCCAAGCCTAGCCATCCATCGAGAACCCCCAACTGTCTGGTCAAGGAGAAGTTTTATACCTGCCTTCTCACGCACACACTGTCAACTTGAGTTATTGGGGGACCTGTGGAGTTACCATTATAATATGAAACAGATGTTCTTCTCCACCATGGCTTGCTAGTGGGCCTCTACATAAACAAGTTCTTCCTTACCATGGCCATAGTGTCTAATGTCAAAACAGACCCACCATATGTGACTCCTGCAATGTCTGCACATTCCATTTGGCCCGTACATACACACGCAGATACATTATTATAATAGTAGATTAATTTGATACATAAATAACTTCATTCACCTTGATTGCACTTGATTCTTTGGTATATTGACCCATAAAAATCTTCAACACTGAAAGCTGTATTAATGATTTTTCAGCCATTTCAATTACAACCATCCTATTATGGCATTTATTACTCATTGTTGCATTTGGTCTGATGTGCCATGCCATGCTTAGCTCCTTATTTTGCCGCTTGGATTGCAGCCCATAGAACCGATTGTTGTGAAATTTGGCATACTGATAGAGGAAAGACTGCGGAGTCATCATAGCAAATTTGGTGTCTTTAAGTCAATGTGTGTGTTAATGTTACATCACACAGAACTCACTACATCAATATGATAACAGTGCCACCTATTGGTCAAAAGTGATAAGCCATTAAATCATATTATCATAGTATTTATGATTTTTCCACCATTTTGTCTAAAATCATCCTAAAATGGCTTTAATTGCTCATTGCTGCAGTTGGTCTCATGCTTCCCTTGCCTTGTGCTTGGCCCCGATAATGGCTGCTTGCAGCTTTATTTATTATTATTATTATTATTATTATGGTTATTATTAAATCTATAATCAGCATAGATAAGTCTTTTCATGCCATATGATAATACAACAAATTCTGTATTTTCTTTTCATGTAGCCGTTTCTTTCTTTCTTTCTTTCTTTCTTTCTTTCTTTCTTTCTTTCTTTCTTTCTTTCTTTCTTTCTTTCTTTCTTTCTTTCTTTCTTTCTTTCTTTCTTTCTTTCTTTCGCAAGCAGTCGCTTGCTAAGGAAAAAAACGGATCTGCTGACGCAACAAGATAACTTTTAGAAAGAAAAAGTAAAAAAAAAAATAGACTTTAGGCTGATTGGTGTGTTCAATAAAATTCAAAGGATGATGCACTATTCATGATTTGTTTCGTGGAACTCCGGTGAGTTTTGTCGTCTTTGGTTAAAACTTGCATTGTAATCGTTCTTACATGTTCAGTGTTAAGAAATGTAAACAGTTATAATGGATGACGAACAAATATTGACAGATGTGCACTGAAATTAAGATATAAGCATTATTTTGCTGTGGAAAAAAAACAATTGGCGTAGATTGTTAAAATTGCTGTGTCATGTGTTAACTACATGTGCATTAGTCACACTAATGGAGCATTTTTTGTCAATCTGCTGGGTTTCTGTAACACACAATCAGAATCTTTATCTAGTAAAGTGTGACTTTTTTTGTTCCGTTTTGCATTTGTGGTGTAAAATAATGGTGTGTTCAATATGCTCTGCTCAATGTGTTCAGTGTGACAACCTAGTATTTTCTTTGCCAAAGGAGTGTGACACAAACATGCAGTTGAAAATAAATAATTCATTTTATTAAATGTCATTTCATGTGAAAGGTCTGTCATTAATTTAGATAATGTAAATAATAATGAGTAACACATTCCCTGCATTGTGCAGGTCGTTTTTTTTTGTAGTCCCCTTTTGATGTACAGTTCCCGAGTCGATAACGAAAATTGAACGGCGAGCCATCCATGATCTTCGAAATTGTACTGCAATTCTTCCTGGTAGAATTCAACACTCCCTGGAGGGCATCGTTTTCTTGGATGCAGATAAGGAAAATTATCACATATTACGCACATTTGGATACATAATTGGATCATCATCTAAACTACCTGGGTAGAGGACATTTATTTTCTTTTCCTACATTTTTGGAACTGACTCTATAAAAGACAGACAAGGACACCGGAAAGGATTTTATTTGTTTTTTTTTTTTTTTGCGTTTTGGGACATTTTACTCTGTTTACAGGCCTGATTGTTGTTTTTTTTGCACATATGTGATAACGCTACAGTTCATTTTGTTTAATGGTACCAATACAGTATTTTTTTGTTTTGTTTTAATTCTTACATTCATCATTGTGTTGCTGTCCATTCCTAAAAAAAAAAAAAAAAAAAAAGAATCCTTCCTCCGAAACCTATATTTTGATTACCGTGCAAACAAAATTGCACTTGGTCACCATTAAGGGTGTTTAGAAACAACGGGCTACATCCCGAAAGTGGCGAACCTAGCCAGGAGGATTCTTATTGACAGCTTTAATTCTGATTATTATTTATTTGATTTTTTTTTAAAAAAGCTCAAATTCAAAGGTTCTGAAATTCCTGAAACCAACAAAAGTCATTGTATTTTGTTTGTTGACATTGTTTGTTGAGAAAAGACTCTATGGATATTGAAAGTGCATTTGATGTAGATGTACAAAAGTCCCTTTGTGTGTTAAACCTTTCTGTGACTAATTCTAATGATGACTAAGTGGCATCTTTTGCTACTTATGGAAAGGTAACCAAGGTTGTATGAGTGGGTAAACCTGATAGAGTTGGTCATATCAAAGCAATTGTCGAGTTTGATTCTGACCAACCATTAAGTATTTTGAAGCCAGATTTTCCTTGTTATGTACCAAATATAGCTGATGCTACTGTGACATGGCTAGTTGACACTGTAAATGTCTTGACAAAGGAAATTGACTTGATGGTGAATCAAGTACACAATGCACCGCTTGACAAATCAGATACCAATATAGACTCAAATTGCTCTGACATTGACAGTAGTCATACACCTCTTCTTAAAGTGAAGACAAAAAGGTCAGATCGGAGTCATGCCACATTCAAAGAAACCCCCACTACAACAGATGTTCGACCCAAAATACCAAAAGCCCTTCAGACATATTGAACTCATCTGAAGTGCAAAGGATTGTAGTTGAACATGTGCTTAAGAATGATGCCTCAGCAGTTTTATTTCATTTTATTTTTATTTTATTTAAACATGAACATCACAATTACATTGGCAACCATATGCATTTGTTTAAGTGTTAGCACACATGCTAATTTTCAACACCTGTCCAAGGGAGGCTAAATATAAAAAAAATTACAAAATTAATAACATCCGTAGAATAATAAAAATAACAGTAAAAGAAGGAAAAAAAAGGATAGCACATATGCATATATACATATACCCACATACATATAAGCACCTATGTACAAACAAAATACACATGTATACATATATATATACCTACGTACATAACCACACACACATACTACATACTAATTAAACAGGCCATATAGCAAAAGCAACACATTCAACCCAGAAGCCTAATTGTACAGAGTGGGCCATTTATATGGATACACCTTAATAAAATGGGAATGGTTGGTGATATTAACGTCCTGTTTGTGGCACATTAGTATATGTGAGGGGGCAAACTTTTCAAGATGGGTGGTGACCATGGTGGCCATTTTGAAGTTGGCCATCTTGGATCCAACTTTTGTTTTTTCAATAGGAAGAGGGTCATGTGACACATCAAACTTATTGGTAATTTCACAAGAAAAACAATGGTGTGCTTGGTTTTAACGTAACTTTATTCTTTCATGAGTTATTTACAAGTTTCTGACCACTTATAAAATGTGTTCAATGTGCTGCCCATTGTGTTGGATTGTCAATGCAACCCTCTTCTCCCACTCTTCACACACTGATAGCAACACCGCAGGAGAAATGCCAGCTTCCAGTATCCGTAGTTTCAGGTGCTGCACATCTCGTATCTTCACACCACAGACAATTGCCTTCAGATGACCCCAAAGATAAAAGTCTAAGGGGGTCAGATTGGGAGAGATTGGGAGACCTTGGGGGCCATTCAACTGGCCCACGACGACCAATCCACTTTTCAGGAAACTGTTCATCTAGGAATGCTCGGACCTGACACCCATAATGTGGTGGTGCACCATCTTACTGGACAAACTCAGGGAACGTGCCAGCGTCAGTGCATAAAGAGGGAAACACATCATCATGTAGCAATTTCAAATATCCAGTGGCCTTGAGGTTTCCATTGATGAAGAATGGCCCCACTATCTTTGTAGCCCATATACCACACCATACCATCACTTTGTTTGTTCCAACAGTCTTGGAGGGATCTATCCAATGTGGGTTAGTGTCAGACCAATAGCGGTGGTTTTGTTTGTTAACTTCACCATTCACATAAAAGTTTGCCTCATCACTGAACAAAATCTTCTGCGTGAACTAAAGGTCCTGTTCCAATTTTTGTTTTGCCCATTCTGCAAATTCTGTGCGCCGATCTGGGTCATCCTCGTTGAGATGCTGCAATAGCTGGAGTTTGTAAGGGTGCCATTTGTGAGTAGCTAATATCCGCCGAAGGGATGTTCGACTAATGCCACTCTCCAGTGACATGCGGCGAGTGCTACGCTGTGGGCTCTTGCTGAATGAAGCTAGGACAGCCACTGATGTTTCTTCATTAGTGACAGTTTTCATGCGTCCACATTTTGGCAAATCCAACACTGAACCAGTTTCACGAAACTTAGCAAGCAGTTTGCTAACTGTAGCATGGGAGATGGGTGGTCTCGTAGGGTGTCTTGCATTGAAATCTGCTGCAATGACCCGGTTACTGCGTTCACCAGATATCAACACAATTTCGATCCGCTCCTCACGTGTTAACCTCTTCGACATGTCAATGGCTGTGAACAAAGAGAAACTTGTAAATAACTCATGAAAGAATAAATTACGTTAAAACCAAGCACACCATTGTTTTTCTTGTGAAATTCCCAATAAGTTTGATGTGTCACATGACCCTCTTCCTATTGAAAAAACAAAAGTTGGATCCAAGATGGCCGACTTCAAAATGGCCACCATGGTCACCACCCATCTTGAAAAGTTTGCCCCCTCACATATACTAATGTGCCACAAACAGGACGTTAATATTACCAACCATTCCCATTTTATTAAGGTGTATCCATATAAATGGCCCACCCTGTACACTATTTGTGCAAACACTGCTGTTTTGTTTTCAACCATCGTTTGAGTCTTCTATTAAAAACACTGCCATCATTTTCTAGTTTTAAATAGGTAGGTAAAGCATTCCAAAGTTTAGGTCCGTTATAACAGAAAAGACTCACTGACCAAAAGAGGCCTTGTATTTTGGAACAAGACAGTCCCCACTAATAGTGGCTTGTGTTTTTGCCCTATGAGAAGTCTGACACCTGCTAATTATTTCACAAAACTGCAGTGATGTAAAATTTTTCAGACATTTAAAAACCAATTTGAGATAATTAAAATCAATAAATCTATCAAAACTGAGAAGGTTATGCTTTCATAAAACCTCACAATGGTGCCAACGCATGGGTTTCCGATCCATAACTTTAATTGTCTGTTTGTATATTGAAACAATGGGCTTCAGTACAGTTAAAGAGGCTTGCGACCAGGATGTGATGCAATATGATAAATGTGAAAATATCATTGCATGCATATATAATTTTGCAGTTTGACATGACAGGTCCCTTCTAATAATACGAAAACAATTGAAATGTGGTTTGACCTTCCTACAAAGATTCTTTACCTGACTATCGAATTTTAAATTCTTATCCAGAAAGATGCCAAGATACTTTACTTCATTCACTACTTCAATTACTTCATTCTTAATCCTCACCTCAAATACATCCCTTACAGGCCTGTTACGTATGGAGAAGCATATAGAGACAGTCTTCTGAACATTAAGAGTTAAATGGGATGACTCAAGTCATTTAGAAATATTCTGCAATGCCTGACTCAGGTGCTCCCCTGCCAGGCTAGGTGTTTTGGTAGACACATGGATGACAGTGTCATCCGCATACAACTGGCAGTTGGCACCCGGACAGCAATTAGGTAAATCATTTATATACATTGAGAACAACAAAGGGCCGAGTACAGACCCTTGTGGAACTCCCATGTTATTCGCACATACAGTTGACTTCACCCCATTAGCCCTAACACCTTGTTGTCTCCCAACCAAGTAAGACCCAAACCACTGTACAGCTTCTGGTGACATTTTAAACTGATTCAATTTATTTAATAAAATGCTGTGATTTACAGTGTCAAATGCTTTCTTTAGGTCCAAGAACACTGCCCCTACAACATTTCCTTTATCCAGTGAGCCTTTTATTTTGTCAAGCAGATAACAATTAGCTACTTCAGTAGAATATTTATCTCTGAATCCAAACTGCTGTGGATAAAGCAACTGGTTAGACTCTAAATATTCCACTAATTGCTCAGCGACAATCTTCTGTAATACTTTTGAAACTACAGGTAGAATAGTGTAAGATGTGAAATTATTTCCTCAAGAAATTCAATTCACAATCACAGATTCCATGCAACAGAACACAACTAATCTGAATATGTGATCTTCAAAGAGAGCAAACAACACCACCTCCTTGCTCATTTACGACCCCTTCCTTCCTCTCTTCAACCTGACTTTTCACACTTTCCCCAACAAAAGCTTTTCCCACTTAAATTTTACCAGGAATATCTATGTACCACATATGTTATATCTTGTGAATATGTTGTTTTTCCCCTTCATGCTTGGTATCATTTTAAAGGTCTCTGTGCGATTGGTAAAATGGTCTCAATTTTACGGCAGTCATTTATATTATAAAAAACATTGGAAACTTTTGTACAATTATGTTCTGCAACTTAGGGGCGTTTACCCCTTAGGGTGCCACGGGAATGTTTCTCTTATCTCAGGTCAGGTGTGACACTGGGTCACGAGAACCTAACCAAAAGGTCTTTTTATGTTTTTACAATCAAAAATGAGAAGATTTGTTTGTTCTGGTCTGAGTATAAAACCAAAGTAACCGAACACCACGGGGTCACTCTGCCTATCGGAGGCCCGTAGCATGGAGCATGTCTTTATGCTATGTAAATTTCCTGAAGTATCTTTACTCTTAGATTTATCTTTGAGCAACTGATGTTAGGTATTTATTTAAATTGGAACTGCATTTAATTCAAATTGGATTCTCATTGTTCAATTCTGCAATTGGCATTAAATAGTATTTACCTGACAAATAAACTTATATTTGATTCATTCTGATCTCTCCTGAAATCATTAGTGGTGCTTGCCGAAGGCAAAGCATCACTTATACTATGCTGCGTGCTGATCCGTGCAACATTTCGGCGCGTAACTAGTCCCGCAGTTTTTGTCACAGACCCACGAAACTGGCGTCAAATCGTGTGACCTATACGGGAATGGTGTGCTATGACTTTTATAAGCGATCGGGCGTACGATGTTCGAACCCGGGCCAAAATTCGGCCGAAAAAATCCCATAGACAACGCATTGCGGCCAACTTTGACGGCGCGTAGCGCCGTCCACGAATTTCGTAGAAACACGTAATTAACCACATTTGGAGACGCTGACTAGCTGTGCAAGAACATACCTCGCAATGGGGTATAAGTTGTACCCCTAGGGCGCTAGAGCCCCCCAAAATTTCAAAAATCGGCCTATGGGAGATACTATGGTGAGGGAAGCCCCATGAAATAGTTTTTTTTTTTCCTACTATTGCAATTTACATAGGGATTTTGCATTGGACATAACTCTGCATCACAATGACATAGAGACTTGGGGGTGGGTGCATTTTACTCAGACAACCAATCAGACTCTCAGGATCACTATGAGGCGGTCAAGCCACGCCCTAGCAACCATTTAGGATGCCCTAGCAGCAGATCCCATAGACCCCATTATAAAATGGCCCAGATCAATATCTTTGGATCAGAATGTCATGCAGACATGGGGGTTGGTTTGTTTGAATCAGGGCAGCAGGCAGCCAATCACTGATCACCATTAACATTCCTAGCCACACCCTAGCAACCATTATTGACCACCCTAGCAACCCAAACCCACACAAGCATATCTTCAGATCTGAATGTCATAGAGACATGGGGGTTGGTTTATATCATTCATACTGACAAGCAGCCTTTGGAGTATCATCATTGGCCACTCCCTAGCAACCAAACAGAGTACCCTAGCAACCATTCCGCAAGACCTATATCTCTGTATCAGAATATCGTAGAGACATGGGAGTTGCTTCTTTGGACTCATGCTAACAAATAGGACTACCGACATGCTACACATGCTAGCAGTGATTAGCTACATGCTAATAGTGATTAGCTAAGTGTTCAAATATGCAGTAACTTCATGTTAACAACATGTTAATCGTGTTAGCATGTTGCTAGCCCCATGCTAGTCATGCTAACTTCATGCTAACGACATGCTAATCGTGTTAGCATGTTTGCTAGCATCATGCTAGTCATGTTAGCATCTTGTTAAAAACATGCTAGCATCATGCTAACATCATGCTAGTCATGCTAACTTCATGCTAGCGACATGCTAATCATGTTAGCATGTTGCTAGCATCATGCTAGTCATGCTAACTTCATGCTAACAACATGCTAATCACGTTGGCATGTTGCTAGCATCATGCTAGTCATGTTAGCATCTTGTTAAAAACATGTTAGCATCATGCTAACATCATGCTAGTCATGCTAGCTTCATGCTAACAACATGCTTATCATGTTAGCATGTTGCTAACATTATGCTAGTCATGCTAACTTCATGCTAATGACATGCTAATCGTGTTAACATGTTGCTAGCATCATGCTAGTCATGCTAATTTCATGCTAACTTCATGCTAACATGCTACAATTGTTAAAATATGAGCCGATAAAGGGTTTTTTGCCACTGCAAGCACCACTCACATTTTCTTCAGGAAATGTACATGTCTAGTTATGATTATTATATTGTGAGGAGGCTTTTGTTACCGCAGATACATGGCCGGGATAGGCAAACAGCAGGTTTTATGAATGAATGGAGCAGTAGGCACTTCTTCCGAGACCCCCTGATTTGTCTATCGCTGATGTTAGCATGTTGTATGGGGAGAGGCTATGTAAACTACACTTTTTGCATAAAGCAAGCAGTAGGCGGCTGGCGGAAAGGTAATTAGCCACCTGCAACCTGCAAACATGCGCACTGGCATTTACAAGCTGTTTAAAAGCGAATAAAAGCGAGGAAAAGAAGGGATATTCTAACGAATTTACCTCACCGTCACAACCCTCCTCCTGGAATATTATGTTTTTCTTTGGGAGTGGGAGGGGCAGACATCAATTTGTCTGTTACGTCGTTTGGGCTGCCTTGTTTCATAGTGGCACTGAGAACATTATAATGATTATATTTCACACACTCTAAGTTCTTTTATTTTCCAAATGTAATAGGATTAGTCCAACAAATTGAATCGTTTGGTGTGTAATGCATACCAAACCGAAAGCCTCGTACCAATACGAATACGTGTACTGTTACACCCCTACTGTAGACACAAACTAGTGAATAAACCCATTTCCAGTTTAAACGTTCAAGCTATTTTATGCTGTTGAAAGCCCAATAAGCCACAAACAGGACCTCAATTTGGTACTCACAAGCTGTCTGAATGATGATTCTGTAATTACCCAGAAACAATTTCTCATGCATCAAGCGAGTACCAAATTGAGTTTTGCAAGTTATTGCGCTTAGTCAAATACACAAAGTTATGTCAAAACGTCTGTCTTGGCTAGTATTAACATAAATACATTTGCCTTTGTCTTAAAGGGAACCCTGGGTATTAAGACTTGTATGGCTTATTATAATGTAAATTATGTCTCTTACTGAAATATGTAGTAGAAAACCTAGTGAATAAACCCATTTCTCTTTACTATTATCATGAGCATATTCTAACGTTTGGTAATATTTCAATTCTAAATTGCGATTCCTCGATTTCAAATTCATTTGAATTTAATCTATAAAATCAAGTAAGAGACATCATTAACATTATATTAAGCCCTACAAATAATACCCATTTTTTTTTTTTTTTTTTTAAGTGAACGCAAACAGCCTAATATACATGCTGCAGACTGTATCATTAATGTTAATCAAACAACAAAAGAAAAATTACTCACTGCTCTTAATTAATAGCTTTTTGACATTTAAAGTCTGTGTAAAGTCAATTTTGAGAATTGTTTCTAAACACTTTATAAATGTTAGAAATGCACTGCTGACACATGCTACAAAGATTGTGAAATATGTAGTACTTAATTGTGAAGTTAGAATGTTAAGCAGTTTTTCACCGTTTTCATGTTTAGGATTTTTTGGGCGGGGACTCAATGATGAAACAGTAGCTGAGCACAGCCCCCTTCCCTAACACTATATAAGAGGTGTGTTTGACTAGAAGCAGCACTGACTGAACACAGACCAATCGGTGTGTGTTAAAGTACAGTAAAACTTAGGGAACAGACGGCTCCTTACGCTTTTGAATCGCTCTCGCCGTAGTTTGTCATCATACACAGATCATCAGTGTTTTTTACATTTGATTACTTTATTCAGTTTTTACAGTATTTTTTACTTCTGATAGACCTACCGAAAAAAAATTCAAGCACTTCATTTATTTGTACATTTGACCTATTGTTTGTAATTCGTTTTTTTTTTCTTATTTTATTACTGGATGTTTACTTGTCATTAGTACTTTTGATTAGTACATTAGTACATTATGTTAGGCTAGAATTGGTTATTGCTGTGATATCAAAAATACTGTCTAAAATGATGACATCTCAATAAGTAACATTTCGAATTTTGATATCATAACATTTTTGTTCAAGCAAAAATAACTACATTGTGATGTTTTTGTGAAATAGATTTACTCTTTGTGATAAGATTTTGGTCACGTCGCCCACCCCTAACCTGGTACAATGCAATAAATTTGTACCAGTAAAAACCAATATGTCTGTACCGATAGAACTAATGTCAGTGCACGCAAAACTCTACTGGATAACAAAATTCAGCTTTTTTTTCCCTGGGAATTTCAATTTAATTTCAGAAATTCTACGTAAATCTATAAATATATAAATATATATATATATATATATATATATGAACCGGTGTAATTATTGCTGTTTTCCAGCTGTCTGGGAATGTCTTTGTTTGTATTGACAGATTTACTAAAAAAGTAATTGGTTCTAATAAAAAAGTCTGATATCGCTTATTTAATTCAGCATAGATGTTGTAAATATCCTTAGACATAGAATTTCTCATATTTAAAATCACTTTTTGTACTTTATCATGGGATACCTCTTTAATATGAAAGGAGGCAATATGATCAGCTTTATGTTTCTCCAACAATGGCTTAGTATACTTAAAATTACTTGCTAATTCTTATACAGAGTCAATGAAAAAAACTGTTGAAAACATTTGCTATAGCCTCATTACTATGAATCATATTATTACTAACTTTCAAACAGCTTATTTTGGGATGCTTTTGTCTGTTAGAGTTAGTCTATTTATATGTTGCCACAATTTAGAACTACTACCCCTAGCCTCCTCAATTAATTTGGAAAAATATTTAGTCTTAGCCTTACGCAGTTCTGATACTACTTTATTCCTCAAGCCAGTATAGACAAGATGGTCAGTATGAGATTCTGTTAATAAGGACTTTTTAAGAGCAAGAACATGCCGTTTAATGATCGTAAGAATATTACTGTTAAACCATGGAAGAGAGAAACCTTTTCCAGGTTTTAGTATGCTTACTTATTAAGTTGCTTAAAACAGAATCAAAATGTCCTACTCTGTGATTTAGATCAGATTCTTTAATAACCTTTTCCCAATTAACTTCCCTCAAATCATGTTCAAAGTGAATTATTTTAGACTTGGGGATTCCAGTCGTTAAAATGACATTTTCTATTTTATTATGATGAAGTAAATGTTGTTTAGTTAGCTTTCTTACTATCAGTATCACATTATGATCTGAAAGACCAGTGATCAGATTATATATTTTCGTGACCCTCTCTGGTCTATTAGTGAAAGTCAAATCTATAAGAGTTTCACTCTTTCTAGTAATTCGAGTGGGTCTATCAATCAGTTGTTTAAAATTAAACTTCTCCATAATTGACTTCAATTGCAATTTATCCTTTTTAACTGCCCAATTAATGTTAAAATCCCCAAAAATCATACATTCACAGTGATCATCAACAAATGAAAGAAGATTCTTCAATTCATTATAAAACTGTACATCATGACATGGAGGATTATAAAGCACAATTATGTTAAATTTCATATTTGGGGAAAGAATAACATTCAATCCCAGACACTCCAAATTCCCATTCAATTCAAGTTGCAAACATCTAAAATGCTCCCTTATATAGATTAAAACACCACCACCTCTTCCTTTAGTCCTGTCTCTCCTATAACAAGTATATCCTGGTATGTTTATAAGATCAGTGAGAACATTTTGATTCAACCAAGTGTCTGATATACACAAAAAATCAAGATTAGAATCAATAAGTAAGTTCTGTATCTGATCTATTTTAGGTAATATTCTCCTTATATTTATATGTCCTCCTAATATTCCCTTAGGTTTATTTTCAGAGTTCCAGATGACTTTAGCATGATTCACAGTTTGAAAAAGTCTTGAGTGAGTCTATAACTCACGTGTTAAATCTAAATTAAAATGAGGTACAAAACTCACCCTAGAATCCATATCAGTGATGTCAGACTGATCATACGCTGTAGCCACCGTTGTTACTCCGGCTAGACAACTTAGGTCTGTATTCCCCTCTACGTCCAAAGTTTGTACTTTTAGCCGCTGCCGAGGACCACCGGGCGCTGCGTCTCTTATGGCCGGACCAGTCCATTCACCCTGCCATACTTCCCCTGGTGAACCCCACCAACTGGATCCCCCCCTCGACCAGCCAACAGTCAGAGGCAGCACACACTCCAGCTCCACCGGAGTAAACGCCATCCAGCTTCGGAGTCAGGGTAAGTTGCGAGGATATCATAGAAGTTGTAGTCAGTTGAGTAACTGTAGTCACAACACGAGACACTGACGCCATCGGTAGGAATTCATCCTCATTTAAATAAGACTCAGAGTTGGAAAATGGCCCAGGATTCAGATGAACGTCTCCCGATAATAGCAGCAGCAATAGTAACAGTTTGGCAGAAGACAAATGATTCTGGCACCGCATAAATGTAGCTTTAACTATTGGTTTAAATACCACAGCACACCCGCCATTCAGGATCCGTGAGAAAACAGTAGCATAACCAAATCCAAAGAAATGTAGTTGAGTCTTTTCTGATAGAATGCCCAATGGATCAGCAGAAATGCAATGTGTTTTAATGGCCAAAGTCTTTGGTGCATTGAAAATAGGCCTAGATAAAACCGGTATCAGTATTAAGACGCCACAAACGAGGTACAAGCCAGTTCTGGTCCGATCACGCTTGCTCTTGCCCCTATAGCTCCATTTCAAAATACTGTACTTAAAACTTTGTAAAAAACAAAAAATAGTTATAAACACTAAACTAAATAAGATTAAAACAGCGATATAAAAATCCTGCACATGAGTGAAGCCTTCCAAACCACTCAGAGCAGGTGCTGCCGCCGCCATTTTGTCAACCAATACAAGGCTATATACAAGGCTCAAAATGGCTCTATACAAGGCTCAAAATGGTCCTTTTCAGGTCGCATTCCCAGACCCCCTGGAAAGGCAGACTTTGAGACATGGTGTTTACATGTTCAGTTTATGTTTCAGGATCATCTGCCTCCTAACAAAGACCTTGTAGATCAAAAATACAAAGAGTTGAAAGCTAAGCAAAGTGAGTGGAAACTAAAGTATGGCTCATCTTTAAACTGGGAAGGGTCTCGATAGAGGGGCATAGTGAGGCTCAAGACATAATTCGTAGTCCCAATTTGATCCAAAAATCCTGTAAAGTGAAATGTGAAATACATACTCGGATTCAAACTTTCCTAAATGCTACCTCAAATGGATTGGTGGGGCCCCCGATGTGCTGCTTCACTTGTTATTGACGGTACGCCTTGTGAATGTCTTCTTGATTCTGGTTTGCAAGTAACTACTGTGTCAGAATCTTTCTATAACTCATACTTGCAGTCACATCCGATCTTGACCCTTGATAATCTGGTTCAAATTGAAGGTGCTGGAGGGCAAATAGTGCCCTATTTAGGGTATCTTCAGCTCACTATTGAGTTTCCAGGAGGACATTGCTGGGAAAACAACCGAAGTTCGTACATTAGCTCTAGTGGTCCCAGATTGTAGAACTAACAGTGAAATTCCAGCCTTGGTTGGTACAAACACCTTGGATGCATTGTACAGAATTTGTACTGCCGAGCTAGAGAGTCACAGAGGAAATCGTCAAAGCCATATATATGCAGCTCTTGTTAAGGAATTAAGCAACCAACATAAAAGAGAGCTTAGGGATGGGAAGGTTGTGAATGTAAAGCTCCAAAGAAAAACAGCCCTTACAGTTTTTGCTAGCCAGAAGATGGTATTGACCGGGTATGCCAGGAATGTTTCTTTACCTTTGGGTACACCTCTTCTTGTCGAGCCCTTTTCCCATTCCAGTTTACTAAGTGGGCACTTGTTCTGCAATTATGTTCTCACTTGCCCAACCAGGACTTCTTTCAAGGTTCCTTCTTGTGGAAAATTGCACAGATCATGACATTACAATACCGTCAAAGAAGATCATAGCTGAGCTTTCAGTACCTCTTACTCTTTCTAAGATTACACTGACTGCCACAAACGATTCCTCAATTGTAAAGTCATATGCAGAAGTGTGCTCAATCTCTAAGGGTTCCATCACCTTTGACTTTAGTGACTCTCCTTTGCCAGAGGAGTGGAAAGCAAGACTCACAGAAAAATTAAATTCCATTTCAGAAGTCTTTTCTCTCAGTGACCTAGACTACGGCCATACTACTGAGGTCAATCATCGAATTCGTCTTTCTGATCCTACTCCATTCAAACAACGTGCAAGGCCAATTCACCCCTCAGACCTTAAAGCAGTAAGACTCCATATTAAAGAGCTGACGCTAACATTATCCGCGAGTCGGAGAGCCCCTTTGCTTCACCCATTGTGGTAGTGAAGAAGAAAAATGGTGCCATAAGACTCTGGCTATGTGATCATAGTTCTAAGGAGGAGGATGATTGGGTACAACAATTCATTTCCCATTTTGTGAGAGAAGGATCTGAGCCAGCGTTCTCTAAAGGGGCTGTGGAAGTTGTGTGTCAGAGACATCATGCGTACGATGAGTTCAGATTCTGAAGGTAGAGCAGATAGCGAGCCAATGATTGTTGAGTGTCTTGCTATGAGTGAAGAAGCTATCCCATCTGATTTTTTTTTTTTTACATGATGATGCCTTCCTTGGTTCTAATACACTTCCAGGCATGTCCCAGCAGGATTTGGCTTGTGAGCAGTGCAACGACCCTGCTGTGAACCGAGTGATCGATGTTGTTAAGTCACACAACCACCTTTTCTACCATGCTAGGCTGCATGAGGATAGAGAAGTCCAGATCATGTTGAGGGTTGCAGACCAGTTTGTTCTCACAGATGATGTCTTGTATTGGAAGCGCATCATTGGAGGAGAGCCTCTATTTCAGCTTGTTCTTCCTAAAGCTTTCAGACAAGTAGCTCTTACAGAACTGCGTGATTCTGTTGTGAGAGATGTGTGAGACGAAAAGACAAGGACAGAACAAAATGCTTCTCTTGTCAACATAGTCACAAGCCAAATGGAAAAGGAACAAAAAACATATTCGTAATAGCTGATCACTTCACAAAATATGCTGTTGCTGTTCCAACCTCGGATCAAAAGGCGAAGACAGTTGCTAAGGCCTTATGAAACCAATTCTTTATACATTACAGATTCCCTGAGAGACTTCACAGTGATCAGGGCCATGATTTCAAGTCTTCAGTCATCAAGGATATCTGTCAGTTGCTAGGTATAAAGAAAACCAGGACAACACCATACCATCCACGTGGAAATCCAGTGGAACGGTTTAATAGGACACTTTTAGGGATGCTTGGAAAACAAGTCAAGGTGGAAGGAATTTGTTCAACCCTTGGTGCATGCTTATAATTGCACTAAGAATGACACAACAGGATTTTCGCCATATCAACATATTTGGTCAGCAACCAAGCCTTCCCCTGGATCTTGCCTTTGGCCTGACTCCCAAGAATCCTGAAAAAATGTCTCATTCAGAGTATGTAAAGAAATTGAAGGAGAGCCTTCAAGAGAGTTATCGATTAGCTATTGAGCAAAGTGACAGAATCGCACAAAGAAACAAACAGCGATATGATCACAAAGTCAGATAATCTATTCTAGAGCCTGGTGACAAAGTGCTTGTAGGGAACGTAGGAATTCGTGGCAAGCATAAAATTGCTGACAAGTGGAGCAAGATGGTATATAGGATTTTGAAGCAGATATTGCTTGACAATTCACCTGTATATGTAGTTGCACCAGGAGAGTCTGAAGGTCCAGAGAGAACCCTACACAGGGATTTACTCTTACCATGTGGATTCTTCTCTTCTTGTGTAGATGAATCTCCAAGTGCAGAAGCACAATTAAGTAAGATTTGCAGTGCAATGATGCTGCAAGAGATTAAGTGGATGATGTCCCAGAGCATTTCCCAGAGGATAATGTAGTGGAGAACTACTCCCCTCAGCCACTATCTTGGATTGAAACAATTGAGGTTTCACTTTCAAGTCGGCAAGTAACTAAACCAGAAGGAGAAGTAGTTAGCTCAGAAGAAGAAGCTGCTGGGCTGGAAGAGCGGAGTCCTGAGCAGTCTCAGGAAAGAGCTGGAACATCTGGACATGGGAATTATGCGGAGTCAGTCTTGAGCTCGGAGGCTCAACCATTCTATCCACAAACAGCACTAGTGTTGCCTGAAGTGACTGACATTCAATCAGTTGAAGCAGAGGCCAGTCGGACTGTTCCAGAGTTATTGATCAAAGGCCAAGGAGAGAAAGACGTTTGAAGATGAAACTGGAGTTTTGAAAGAACCTGACATGTCTGAGAGTGGAGAAATTCCTCAGTTAAGTGACGACCCCATACCAGAACATTTCACACCAAGAAGATCGACTAGACAAAGAGTTGCACTTCACAAACTGACTTACCTGGAAATCCTTTAGTCCTCATAATGCAATCTCTGTTTAGTAGACTTGACAAAGCATTCTCCCAAGCCCTTGACCACAACATAAGCCCTAGAGTTAATCCCCTATTACTTCATGAAATGGTTTAAATTGACTACATGCAGGGACGCATGCAGGTTTAGGAGGGGAGGGTGTAACCCCTATAAAATGTCAGGGTCACAGACATTCAAAGAGAACATAAAAATGTTTGCAGTAGCTAGTAAATTCCTCTAGGGGACTTCTCTTGGTGAGTGATATGCGATAATCAGAAGGAGAAGCAGTCGCTTGCTAAGGAAAAAAAGGAGAGAAGATCTGCTGACGCAGCATAATAACTTCTAGAAAGAAAAAGTAAAAAAAAAAAAAAAAAGACTTTAGGCTGATTCTAATAAAATTCAAAGGATGATGCACTATTTATAATTTGTTTCATGGAACTCTGGTGAGTTTTGTCTTCTTTGGTTAAAACTTGCATTGTAATTGTTCTTACATGTTCAATGTTTAGAAATGTAAATGGTTATAATGGATGACGAATGAATATTGACGGATGTGCATTGAAATTAAGATATAAGCATTATTTTGCTGTGGAAAAAAAAACAATCAGAGTGAGTCGATTGTTAAAATTGCTGTGTCATGTGTTAGCTACATGTGCATTAGTCACGCTAATGGAGCAATTTTTGTCAATCTGGTGGGTTTCTGTTACACAAAATCAGAAACCATCTTGATCTAGTAAAGTGTGACTTTATTTGTTCCGTTTTGCATTTGTGGTGTAAAATAATGGTATGTTAACTATGCTCTGCTCACTGTGTTCAGTGTGACATCCTAGTATTTTCTTTGCAAAAGGAGAGTCACACAAACATGTAGTTGAAAAGAAATAATTAATTTTATTGAATGTCATTTCATGTAAAAGGTCTGTCGTTAATTTAGATAATGTGAATGATAATGAGTAACACATTCCCTGCATTGTGCAGGTTGTTTTTTTTGTAGTCCCCTTTTGATGTACAATTCCTGAGACGATAGCGAAAACTGAACGATGAGCCATCCGCAATCTTCGAAACTGTACTGCAGTTCTTCCTGGCAGAATTCAACACCCCCTGGAGGGCATAGTTTTCTTGAATGTAGATAAGGAAAACTTACCACATATTACACACATTCAGATACATGATTGGATCATCTAAGCTACCCGGGTAGAGAACATTTATTTTCTTTTCCTAATTTTTTGTTTTGTTTTGTTTTGTTTGTTTTTTTTTGGCCTGGCTCTATAAAAGACAGACAAGGACACCAGAAAGGATTTTTTATTTTATTTTTTTTTTTTTTGTGCGTTTTGGGACATTCTGTTTACAGGCCTGATTGTTTTTTTGCACATTCCCTTGTTATATCGCGATCTATGGCCAGGAGTGTGTTATAAACAACAGAATCGTTAAGACATGTTAAGTTAAACATTTTGGTGGATAAATAGTTAATGAACGTAAACTATTAAGTTTGAATTAAATTGGTCATATGGTTCCGAATCCTTACGATTCGAACTTCAAACTGAATCATTTGAAATTGATCTAATTTCTCATACAACTGTGACTGTGAATGCGTTGCTGTTAATACATTTACCCCGTTATTTCTCGTCACCACCTAAACACTCTCAGTTCCTTTTCATTCATGAAGACATGGGCCCATGGAAAGAGTTATGAACATGAAGCCAATTGTCTGTTCACAAACTTCTTCAAAGTTTATTATTCCTCCCACAGATTATATAGTCACATCATAAGGGGTGGTGCAGTCGTATATCCAATGAGACATGGATTACATACGTGTGGTACACAATACCAGGAAACATCTGTTATATAAATTGGAAGCATATGCAGGAAGGTCTGAACATATTAGGAATAAACTTGGCGAAAAGGCCAGAACAAATTCAATAAACTTCAGGCCTATAGCCCCCTTCCTCATTTGAACATTTGAACTCCAGAAGGAGATATACATCTGTGCGCATGTGGATATAGAGAGCACAGACATCGAGAGGAAAGAGGAAGTAAGACAGCGTAGAAGGGTGGAGGGAGTCTAGAGAGGAAAACTCACAGAAATATTTGGCAGAGAGTGTAATGTAATCTAACAGTTCCCCCATTTGTTTATATAATAAACACCATAAAGGCTCTCTGCCGAATTCCCTTTTCATTAACATTCAGTCAACACTTTTCTCTTTCCTCTTAAGATCAGCAAATTTAACAGTTCTATTCATCAAGATACTTGCAAGCATCTTTTACCAATTTGTGAACCAAGACAAAAATCATTAAGATCATAACTATTCCCTTTTTTGTAATTCCTAAGCATTCCTAGACATATTCAGAAAACATTCATCAGTCAGCATCATTATCAGGGATAGAGGTGCAACAGGATACTCTTACTATAACACACTTTGCCCTTGTAAACCTTGTATCTTTTCTTTGGCCTCAGGCTTAACAATATGGCTAGTCGCTACCACATTCATAGCAGATGTATGGTATATCTTCATGATCTAGTCAGCTTTCCTCACCCATATTGTGACGAGTCAGTTGCCTCCCCCCTGTTTTTCATCAACAGCCCATTCCATAATCGCTGCCCTTCGCCAGGCTCCCGACGGGAGTGGGCGCGTGGGAGAGGAGAGGTGCCAGTCAACCACGTCTAGCGGCGTGTGATGAGGTGCGTCTTTTTATACTATTTTATATTTTATTTTATATTTTATACACTTATCTGATACAGCTGAATCAATAATAAACCGAACTAATGCCCTCGTCCAGCGAGTGTTTAGCCGCCTTTATTCTAACTCTAAGAAAAATCAATTTCCTAGCCTTGAAAATTAATCTTTCCCACCGTAATTGGCTAAGTTACAGGACTGGATCAGTTTTGTAACAAAATCAAAGCAGTTTAAGTGACGTAATATTTGTGAGCAATGAACTCAGTAACGAATTCCAACATGAATACAAATGCGGGTTTATTGATTACATAAAAGGGGAAAAATAACACTAACTAGCAAATAACGAACACTAAACAAACAACACATTAAACATAAAACGAACAGAGAGAGAGAGAGGGAGAGAGAGAGAGAGCGAGAGAGATGTAAAGAGGAGAGGAGATTGGCAAACTTTTACATCAGCGACACAACCAAATCATCAGAGAAAACCTGAATCTCCTTGACCTACAAGGGGCACAGCTTTGCTATCGCAGCTAATAGTTAAATGGTTACTTGCATTGGTTTCCTTTGTGTGGTGCTTACACAAGTGTCCAGATGCTAGCTCAAGGGTAGTCCTGATGATTTCATGGAGTTGGAGCCTTCGTTGTTCCATTGATCGGCTGATCGGATGGTTACAAAGGGCTAATTTGTAGATGCCAGGATAGAGAGGGCCCAGCCTCATGCTGGAGTCCCCGTGGTGGGGGTTTCTCCCCGGAAGGGGAAGCATAGAGTTGTGACCCAAGAAGAAAGGAACTGAACTGACCAGGGGGGTGTCTGGCAACTTTTAAGTTCATTCAAAAGTCACCACCCATCCCTGGGGAACTGACGAATGACAGTGCAAGGGTCTTTTGGAGGGAGAAGTTCCTTTGTGTCACCAGACCGCCTGATTTGCATCTTGATAGTTTGGTGAGATTGTGTAACTTTTGCCCCAAAGTGTGACGGAAAGCATACATTGCACATTCAAGTCATGTACTATACATCGTCAGTTCAGAAACGGAAAGAGAATTACGTTGATACTAAACAAGCCAGGTATTATACAGTATCACAAGGGTTAAACACAAAAAATAGGGCTCTACAAGTAGTACAAGCAGTATTGTCATGAATATGACGTTGTGCTTGAACAACAGTACTGTGAGCCTACACACAACTCAGAAATACACTATTTACATTCTGATTATGTTTTTTCTAGCTTGAATGTAAATGCCCTTTTCCTTTTAGGAGAGGAGTCCATGTGCGTGTGTGAGTGTGTGGGTGTGTGGGTGTGTGTGTGTGTGTGTGTTCATGTGTGAGAGTGGGGGCTGAACTAAATGGAGAACGTATATTGTTAGGGTGGAATACCAAGAAGTCTACTCGACTAAAACAATTTTGATAACGACAGAAGCTACTCAACGGAGGCACTGTGGCATTACCCTTGTGACAGTGTCTAAACGTTGGACTAACAGTTGGGCAATGTTTATCACCATGGGGTTGAGTTTCATCTCATGGTCATAAACTGCACATTTTTCAATATTTTGTCCATATAATCTTTTAGGCCTAGGAATGCCATTGTTAAAAGGACCATTGTTAATTTCTAAAATACAATTCATCATTCTTCTCTGTATTTTTGGTTATGTTTTCTCATTCTAATGCTTATGAGCTGCTCTAAAAATTGGAGATCTCCTCCTGATCTTGGATCCATGGCCAATAACACTAACATCATGTAACCAAAATCTCTGGCTAGGACAGCATTTGTGATTTAATGAATTTGGAAGTTTAAAGTTATTACTTATATTCAGAAGAAATATCCATTAACCAAGATGGAGTGACCAGTTTCATTCTTTTAGCATTCATATTGTATTCTTGGACACTTTGTGCCCATCTATTTCCCTTTTTTACTTTTTTTTTATTATTATTATTATTATTATTTTTTAAAGAACACAAGAACATCTATGTTTATCAGCTTTACAATAAGATCTGTGTTTAACACAGTCTAGAACTCTCTCCAAATGTCACAGCAACTCCTCTCTATGCTAAATAGCTGATTGAGAAATCAAGCAAACACTTAACTTCTTTCTGTGGGGCTGGACTGGTGCTTATTAAAAGAAAGCAGTGTGTTATTAGTTTAACAGAATACAAAGAACTGCTATAAGACCAATGAATTATCAAGTTGCAAATTTATACGACGAATCAAAATTTGAGGCGGTCTCTGTAGTGATCATTATATATGCAGTACTTGCCCATGAGGGAAGAGATGAAAGTCTCTTGTATTATCAGTCAGATGAACATGTTTTGCTTCAGTGTCTCTGTTTTCATGCTATGTCGTCAAGTCTGTAATGCAGAGATGAGGCTCTGTTGGGGCATAGGAGTCTTGACTCAGGACTTGACTCCTCCTGCATTGTCTCAGTCTTTCTCCATTCTCGCCCCTCCCAGAAGTGTTGGGTTTACAGGTGATGGGGCCACACGCCCATCGTATTTTGCTGTTCTCCACAGCCATAATGTCTCTTTCTTCATGCTGTATCATCCACCGGCAGCTGTCCCAGAAGTTGTCTGGTTTCTTCTATAAAATGAACACTCAAGAGAACCGCATGGTAAATTCTGACCAAAGCCGCATTATAAGCAATATGTACTTTGTCATCTTGTGCAACCGTCCAGAATTTCAGCCAGGAATCTCAGCCAGTTAATAATAATAATAATAATAATAATAATAATAATAATAATAATAATTATATATATATATGTATGTATATATATATATATATATATATATAGCAGTTCTTAATTTTAGTTTAATAATGCAAGTTCTTCTTTGCAGGAAAAGAGCAAGCAGTTCCTTCTTTGCATAATGCAGAAAAAAGCAGTAACCTATTCTGATTGATATGAGCACATCAAAGGATCAACAAAAACATCAACATGATGTATTATATTATATCTTCAGACTAAAACCTTGTTAATAGTCAACCAAGGTCAGGAAAAAAAAAAAAAAAAGTCTTCTTTTTCTGATATATTTTTATTATCCGGAAATTTAAAGTAGTCACTTGTTTACAATCTTGTTTACAGTCATCACAATGCAAGTTATTTCGCACAAAACTAAAGTCTCAATCTCTGAAATGTATCAAGTATCACATTTTAAGCTGTCCCCCAGGGATAATGGACATACATCTAAAGATAACAAGATGTAAGGCAAACTATATCTTAGAAGACCTGTATTTAACATCTATTCATACTATTCATAAATTTATCAATATAATTCTCTTGTGACTTCAACATTTTATTTAAAGCATTGCCTTTAACTTTTTGGAGCAAATACAGAATTCAAATCTTTAAAAAAAAAAAAAAAAAAACTCTTCAGCCAAATTATCTAAATATAGTTGTACAAATCTGCTCTATAAATTGCCATCATTTTGGCTTAAAGCATTGGTAACTGACAATGCTTATTTCAAAATTGCAGCGCACTTGATCTAACGCAGCAGAGACAGAACAATGCAAGAGTAGATTAATTTCAAAATTTAGAATGTTAAATAACCATTTGTTGAAGTTGTACTAAACAATTTGCTGAAACATACTAATCTGCTGTTTTATCCATTCTGTCCAGATCAAGTGACAAACAATTAGAAGAATTGTTATTTACCAGTTTATTTGTTCCCCGTCTGTCATTTACGTTCGACGTTGTGTCAAAGTGACGACACTAGGGGTCGCTCTAGGGAGCCCGAACACCTCTGACAGCTTTGAGAAAAGGCCAATGAAATTAGTGCGCAGTATTTGCGTAGCCAGCTCCGCCCCGGACATCCGGGCATAAGAGGAGGTGGCTAAGCACTGCTCATTGTTCTGTTTCTTCGGAGCCAAATGCAGCATTCTCTTAGTGAGAAACAGCATTACTCACCTCTTCGTCGTTGGATCTATGGCACGAGCAGCGGTCTCTCCCTTTTAACCGTCCTATTGGTAAGCGAGAATACCCCTGGGTGCTTCGACGACGAAAGAGCTTTTTCCTCCTGAAAAGGAGTAATTTCTCTGAAAGAGCCGACACGGATGGATTGTGTGTTTACATAATGCCTTTCCGTCCGTGTCTTCCTGGTTGCGGTTTCCTCTTAAACAATAACAATCGGCACAATCGTTGTGCTCAGGGTTGAGCTAGTCTCACACTGAAACATCGCTTTGTTGATAGTTTGTGTTCTGCTTGCGGAAGGGAACATAACTATGGGTATGCTCTGCTCGCAAGCCACGAAGCCGTGGCTCACCGCGACCGCTTTCCGTTTGGCCCTTCTACTTCCGGGTACGAGGGCCGCTGCGATGTGCGTCAATGGCGAGCAATAGGAAATGAGTTTAGTTCCGCCGGGTTTCCCCCGCGGATTGCTCGTTCCTCGCGACCCCCGATTAGGTTTTTGGACAGATTATTAGTTCTTTTTACAACTTGACTCTGTTCAAAACCTTAAAGCTGGTTGAGAGGTTGGCTGCAGCATCGGAGGGAGGGCTTAAACCATGGGAAGCTGATGCTTTGACTGAGCAAAGCTGGGGGGCGAGTCTCAGTTTGAGCAGACGCTGAAGTGGTAGCCGTGCTTAAACAAGATAACAGAAACACATCAGGCTTGAGTGAGGAAAAACCTTCCGCCTCACCCTGTGTGTTCATGGCTTCGGTAACGTACGAGATTGACTATATTGTGATAGGCCGTTTTTCGGCTGAAACACGATATATCAGGTCCTCCTCCCTCATCTCCCTCGACGGCGGTCCAGCACGAGGGGCTTCGTGGATTCTCTAGGCGGGTGGGCGCTTCAGTACAGCGGTTGCATATCTGATGCCCTGCCCCCTGGTGGGACCACTTAGGCTCTTGTCCAGAGCGTGAGGGAATTTCACGTCTTCTGGACAGGCTGTGTCCACCATGCACACTTTTGCCATCCTGCTGGCTGCCAGGCAAAGTGTTATAAGATCTGCACAAGGGGGATCTCGCCTCAGAGTGTCGCAGGAACTGCGTTCAGTTCTGTCTATGCTTCTGAGCATCAAATGTCGCAACGCAGGCTCTGGGTAGAGCGATGTCCACTACGGTGGTCCAGGAGCGCCATCAGTGACTTAAACTGGATCCAACCTAACTAGCGCTCCGGCGCATCGCTATGTTTGGTCTTAGAACCATCCCTTCTACCTGGATTATTTATGGCCCTCCACGGGATGGCCAGCCACTGTCGGGTTACGAAACTCACCATATTTCCCTGTGTTCCCACAGGGTTGGCAGCACTGCATTCATCATCCGGACGATCTCCTGAGCTCAGGCGATCCTCCAGTCATATATTATCTGATGAATCCAGCAGGCAAAACACTCTGTGGCCTTAGTGCTTCTCACCTCCAACCACAGTGTTTTTTACCCAATCAGCCACATATGTCCCCACTCTCAGAAAAAGATGGCTTCTCGAAGCCTGTTGGAGAGTCTAAAGAATGGGTATGCCTCTCAGCGGCTTCCTCGAACTATCTAACTCGGCTACGTATCCACGCACTGGGCACCCGCTTAGGTTCAGCAGCATTCTACTCGCGCGGCTGGTCCGTGGCATAAACCTGAAGGCTCCAGCCCCTTTTCGGCTCCCTCCCTCGGGCGGTCCCTGTTGCCTCGCACCTGTCAACAAAAGCCGCAGAGGCTGCCCCTGCCCTTTGGGGAATGGGCATTGCATCCCAACTGGCTCAGCGCCTCATTGTCTGGTTTGCATCCATATGTTGGTTCGCATTCACGGGACAGGGCTTCCAGCCACCTAGCCCTTGTGCGGCTTCAGGTCATTGGGAAAAGCGCATCTCTCCCTAGAGCAGAGTATCCTTTTCTCAAGTTTACGATGGACCCGGGTTATGCTACCACATGCCTTCTCTAGGCTGTGCTCAGTCAGTACCTTGAACTCTCTGAACATGCTACAGCATCGGTTCCCCTGTTCCTTTGTCTCAACCGCAGTTACGCCATTGAGCTTGGAAGCACTTGTAACCGCCAAGACACTGACTGCATACCCGGGTCCCGAGATGGGCATGGCACAGAATTTCACACCACGTGAACATCACTCCAGTAGGTCACAAGACCAGGCTGTCTTGAGCACGGGCACGGGCTCCCCTAGGCCAAATGTCCAGACGCATCTTGACCTCGTCAGATGCCCCCAAGACAATCAGTGGTGCAATATGCAACGGGCAAGCAACCATGGTTCTGGACAAACCCTCGGTTGCAGTGGCACGTCGAAAAAAGACTGCCTCAAAGTTGTGACCCCACTCTTGGCCCCGAAGGAGGTTCCGACGTCTGCTTCAGGGCAAGCGTGGGCATGGCTCCGGCCAAGACAACACAGCGACTGTAGCCCTCGCCTACCACCAGGTCTGAATCCGCTCCCCTCCCATATCACAACCAGCCCACCATCTCCTGTCTGAGTCAACATAGACTCAAAACCGCTACTTATGTTCAAAGCGAACTCAGTCGTGCGGCCAGTGCGCTTTCACAACAGATTTCACTCTGAGATAGGTAGAGATTTAACCCTATCTAAAAACAGTCTACCTGTTTTCAGAGTCGATTTTGCCAGGTGCTGGTTCCAGGTTACCTCGCCAAAATCCACTCACTGCCAAAATTATGTGGTATGGCCTGTCCGAGCCCCCCCTCAGTACAGATACATTGGCTCAAAGAGAAAAATCGACCTGTTCAAGGTCCCCTCGGTTCGGTTGCGTTGGTTGCACTACAACCCATAGGCTTCCCATGTGAAGCCTCACTGACAGGTTCCTCTTAGGGAGTACCTCCTTCCTCTGAGAAAGGGCACATTCCGGCATCTGAGCCCAGGTCTCAGGAACCTCCATCCATGGTCCCTGAATGCGACCAGGAGAGTTCCTTTTCACAGACCTTCTACCAATGGTACATCCTACTCTCTGGTCCAGAAAGCCCCCTCCACAAGGCGGCTGCTTGACCCAGATGGCGCAAGATCACAAACAGGGTCTTCCTCCCAAGGGAAGAACCCGCGAAGTACGGGCATCAATTCAAGCCTACCCTTCGGCCAAGAAGGCCTTGGCAAGCACCTTCTGCGTTCAGGAGGCTGCTATATCTGCTCACTACAACATGGTAGCAGACAGTTCTATGGGAAAGCTTGTTTTGGTTACCCGATGCTCACGGCTATTCCGTTTAGCCCGCATTTCGTCCCCACTTGGATCTTCCTTCGGCGCCTACGACAAGATCCTCTGAGCCCTCAGTCAGTCTTCTCCAGTGCCCTCAAAAGATGGCCTCCCTGACTACGCTCACAGAGTGGGGAACCCCTCAACCCCTCTTCATCCGCGACTCATGCCTAGAATCTGGGCCAGCAATTCTCACGTAATCTTGAGACCCCAGTCCAGATAAGTGCCCAAGGTTTCCACCGTGATCCAGGTGGTCACCTCGCAAGCCACCCCTTCCCAGAAAGGGGATCCCAACCTGCCCGTTTGACCAGTCCATACCCACTCTAACTAGGAACGGACCCAGGACGTTCTACTCAGCTCTTGTCTGTTTTTGGGAGCAGCTGAGAGGGAAGGCTGCCCCCAAATAGGTCTCCCACCGGATGTGGACGAGACCTACGGCCAATGAGGCGGGAGGTATACCCTGCCCCGTCGGAGGTGAGCTCCACCTGACCGGGGGCGTCGTGGCCGTGGATGGCCCTAGCGATCGGGACCTCTTAGCAGACATCCATAGGTTGGGCTACACCTATTAAATTTTGCAGTCTCTGGATGGAAACAGGGCCCCCGGAGTCCTGTGTGACTCCGGGATGGTGTAGAAGCTTGCTACAGCGTCATCCCCCCAATTGGGTGATCACGCTGCTCGGTTCAGTAAGTTTCCTTGAAGTGAACTCTGAACCACCCAATCCATCACTGAGGCACACTACACGTAGCCAAGTTTGGCGGAGGGACTGGCTATCAGGATCTAGCATGGGGTAGGTTACCCTCCGTTAACTCCCAAGCTGGATCAAGTGCTCCACATGTTGTGGCTCCTAACGTAGCCCCATGTGTGTATTCCCACCTATATTCCATAAGAATAAGAAGCCATATGTTGCCTATGGCTTGCTCAGTTGGGGACAACAACTAAATTGGGGAAAAACTAAATTGGGACAAACAATTTATTAATTTGGAACTATTGATTAATTTATCTACTAAACCAACTACAATTGTTTATAGTTTCTTTTTGCATTATTGATATATTACCTTCCCATTTGATACTGTAAAGCTGCTTTGACACAATTTGTATTGTAAAAAGCGCTATATAAATAAATCTGACTTGACTTGACTTGACTGAAAAGTTTCAGTGTTTGTGCCCAGACATGTGCTGTTTGAGCACTGTGCTGATCTGCTGAAGTTTAAATATTTTTAAAAATCTAAGTAAAGTACATAAACAGAAGCAAAGCGCAGAGCAGTAAGCAGATTCAGCATATGCAGTGGGGGCAGTACACACAGAATTGACAAAGTGGAAAAGAGCAGGGTTTTTCACTACCTCACAAAATCCAATCAAACATGAGGCTGAAATGAGACAGTTGGCTGAAGCCATCCTCCTACCTAAGGAGGTGGCCATCATAAAATGTAAAGATCATGAGAAAACTGAATCAGAAACATCTAGGGGTAATCAAGCTGCGGATAAGGCCGCAAAACAAGCGGCTGGATACAGCCCAGCCAAACAACTGGTAGATGCTTAGACACAAGTCACTGATCTGCTACCAAGACTGACCTGGGACTGCATTGTGGCAGCTCAACAGGCAGCGTCACCGCAAGAAAAAACTATGTGGCTTGACAGGGGAGCAGTGAACACCGGAAAGGGTTGGAGGTCAGCTGACGGGTGTCCTGTGATACCTCCAAAATTGATGAAGTCGCTATTGGCAGAAGCCCATGGATTGGCTCATGTGGGTTCAACACAGATGGTGAGGGCTTTGTCACATTGGTGGCACCCGTACTTACAGGTATCAATCACAAATTTTTTGAAAGAATGCACAGTCTGTGTGAAAAACAACGCCAAACCAACAATCAAACCTCATGCTGGCACCTTCCCATTGAGGACAGGGCCAGGAGAGGAGGTCGTAATTGACTTCACAGATATGGGAACCAGGGTGCAGGGCAAAAGATATCTATTGGTGTTAGTGGACAGTTACACTGGATGGCCAGAGGCATGGCCCACCAAGGCTGAAGACAGCCAGTCTGTGGTGAAGTGTTTGATAAACCAATATATACCTTGATATGGTTTTCCACGTCAAATCAGATCTGATAATGGGACTTATTTAAAAAACACTGATCTACAACAGGTAGAAAAGGCATTGGGGTTGAAGCATGCTTTTGGGACAGTTTATCACTTACAGTCGCAGGGTAAAGTGGAACGTATGAACTAAAATTTGAAAAGCAAATTGGCTAAAATGTGTGCACAGACAAAAATGAATTGGCTAAATGCATTGCCCATAGCGCTGATGGCCGTACGATTGTCACTAAACAGAGTCACAGGGTTCACTCCTTTTGAACTTTTAACAGGACAGCAGTTTCCAGGACCTGGATCAGCATTGACGAATAATGCCTGTGGACATTTATGGTACAAACCGTACTATGACAAACTAACGGATATTGTTTCAGGTTTCTCTAAACAGGTGACGGACAGAGCGCTGGTCTGGGACCAACGGCGGAGTGGCTGATGATCAGGGTGTTGAAACGGAAGTGGAACGAGCCCAGATGGACAGGTCCCTTTAAAGTGGTCGAAAGGACTTCACAAAGCGTGAGGTGTTGCAAGTAAAGGGGACACCTGGTACCACCGGAGCTGCTGCGCACCAGCAGACCCTCCAACACGCTCTCTTGAGGACACCAGGTTGGCCCTGCAGGATTTGCAGTGCCAAGAGGGGAGAGTAAGACAGGCACAGACACAGACATTGACACATACATTGACATTGAAAAACCAGACAATTTGAAACCATACACAGAAACAGACACTGATGTAGATTTTGAACAAAGTGACACACAAACTCAATTGACTTTAACAATAAGCTCATTGAAAATTGTGTACAAAAAAGGTGACCTGTTTAATAGCCCACCAACAGAACCCTTAGCACACTGTGTAAGCAAAGACTGTGCTTTTGGGGCAGGAATCGCAAAACAATTTCGAGAAAAATTTGGAGTAGAAAGAGTCAGAGCACAGCAAAACGGGGCGGTGGACCTGATTCAAAGAAGAAGGCGTCATGTACTGATCAAACGAGACTTAGGAGCATTCGATCTAACCCGTAATAGTCTAACATACATTGACGCAATAGGCGTACCAAGGGAAGAATCAGATGAGTACAAACTAGTAGACCAAGTATCAGCAGGATTCGAAAACATACCTCTAGTGGCTGCAATATTTCCAATTACTCCAAACAAAATGAGCCGGCCCCAGGACTTGGCAACCAGAAGATGAGACGTGTGTGAAGAGGGTGAAAGCACCAAAACTGAGAAGAACTGAAGACTGAGAGTCGAAGAGAGGTAAAATGTGGCGGGTGTCAGTCCTTTATCTTCTAGAGTGGTCACACCTCTAGAAGTTCAGAGAGCCAATGGTGTCTTGTATCTTTGGAGGGAAAGTTAATGGTCTTTGTCCAGATCCATAGTATTTTGCATATGTAATTTGATTGGGTGTTGATGCAAATACTACTAAGGATTCTTAGAACACTAATATGTTGCACAGTTATCAACAAATAATATCCACCATCTTTTAGATCATCAAAATACAAATTCAAAGATATCAAACACGGCATGTATGTTTTTATACTAGACTAGTAATCTATCATAGCACATGCATAAAACAGTTATACAATACCCAAAACTACATGCAGGAATGGCCATAATATACACAGTGATCTGTGATTATTTGTTTGTTCGTCACAGAAAGGTTTGTCTAAGAATTAACCCAATAAGTCACTTTCAGTGGAAGAATATGTTTGTTTTAGGGAGAGTCAGGATGGGGGGAAGAGCATACATTCTTTTTGGCCCATGGTAACTGGGCCCATCTAAGACTTTGCGGCACCCTGTGTTGGTTTGGGTGAGGGGAAGTCTGTGCTTACTTGTTAATTCAATAAACAACTGATTTAGGTAAATCTAATGAACCATTGTCTGATTGGCCCATACGCTAAACCCATCAGGATTTCCGCAGGAGAAACACTATGTTCTAGTGGAGAAGCACGGTAACTTAGCAGAGCTAAATAAGGATCCGATTGACTGTCTACTGCTTTCCTGACCAGTGACTTCACTATGTGTATACCTTTCTCAGCTTTTCCATTCGATTGCAGATATAATGGGCTCAACGTCACATGTTAAAACCCATACACCTCAGCAAACTTCTGGAAGTCTCTGCTACTGTAGCAAGGCCCATTATTGCTGCAAACCACCTGTGGAATGCCATGTCTTGCAAAGATGCATTTCATGTTGTAGAAAACTTTTTTCTTCGTTGAAGCAGAGAACCAGGAGACGTTGGGATATCTTTCAAGCAGAAGTCACTCTTTATTGAAGAACTCGCTTGTGTGTTTTGCTGTAGTCATCCAAGTCTAACTTAGGCCGTGATACATTGTAGTTTATATAGGCATTCAGTGGGCAGTCCTTAAGTGTGTACATGTGGTTTCATGTAATTCTTAAGCCCCACCGGATTTCTACGTCTCCGGTCTAATTTATGAGTATTCCGACTCATTCTACAAATATGTCTATATTGGGTGCGTCTAAGCTTTCCCTCAACATTTTTAAAAAGGCAAATAAGAATGGACTTACCGCAGCAGCTGGAGAAAGGGAAGGAGAAGCTCAAACCTCATTCCGGAGCACACTTGAATTTTGCGCTGAAAAGACCCTCGCCTGAGACTGGGAGATCACTAGGGAACGTCACCAACTGTAAGGATCCACCCACTGGCCCAAAAGCGGAGTCCAGCGGCCTGGTTGAAGGTTTAATGCGCGTTCGGTCTTTTCTCATTGCTATGGCAAAATTCACTTAATTTATCAGAATTTAGTTTCAGTTTCAGTTTAGCTCCGCGTTTAATCTGACTCCAATTTTAAGTGATCACTAAATTTAGGCAATGTTTCTAATTACAAACTGATCACAAGTATCAATTGTAAATTTAGATATTTGATTATTCTGGAAATCCCATACTTTCCATTTTCCGTTCATTGGGGACCTCATGTCACTTTTATGTCTTACGTGGCCAACGTAGATCATACGATCACAAACCCGCCGGCCTGATGTTAGTCAGAGGATTGCAGGTGGCTAATTACCTTTCCGCCAGCCGCCTACTGCTTGCTTTATACAAAAAGTGTAGTTTACATAGCCTCTCCCCATACAACGTGTCAAATCAGTGATAGACAAATCAGCGATAGACAAATCAGGGGGTCTCGGAAGAAGTGAAGAATCTGCGGTAACAAAAGCCTACTCACAATATAATAATCATAATGATTTCAGGAGAGATCAGAATGAATCAAATATAAGTTTATTTGTCAGGTAAATACTATTTAATGCCAATTGCAGAATTAAACAATGAGAATCCAATTTGAATTAAATGCAGTTCCAATTTAAATAAATACCTAACATCAATTGCTCAAAGATAAATCTAAGAGTAAAGATACTTCAGGAAATTTACATAGCATAGAGACATGCTCCATGCTACGGGCCTCCGATAGGCGGAGTGGCACCGTGGTGTTCGGTTACTTTGGTTTTATACTCAGACCAGAACAAACAAATCTTCCAATCTTTGATTGTAAAAACATAAAAAGACCTTTTGGTTAGGTTCTCATGACCCAGTGTCACACCTGACCTGAGATAAGAGAAACATTCCCGTGGCACCCTAAGGGGTAAATCTAGACTAAAGACCCATCTCTTTAACCTGGCATACACATAACACGTTTAAATATTCTAATATTCAAATCCGTTAAAGGATTGTTAGGCTGCATTAATTAGGTCAGCCGGAACCGGGAACACTTCCCATAACACCTGATGCAAGAAAAATGGAATCTATGCTAATATTGTCTGTCTCCTGCTTATTCCGAGGTCAGATCCAGTATGAATCCTGAACAGTTGGCCACTGCAGCTTCCCTTGATCCAGTTTGTATCCAGATGGTGGGTCAGTACATATAGACCACCTCTACAGGTCTGTATGGGAGTATAAACTACTTGTTTATTGGTAAGAGGAGAACTGACCCCCCGACTGAGCCTGGTTTCTCCCAAGGTTTTTTTTTTCTCCATCAGTGTCACAGATGGAGTTTTGGTTCCTTGCAACTGTCGCCTATGGCTTGCTCAGTTGGGGACAACAATTAAATTGGGGAAAACTAAACTGGGGTCAAACAATTTATTAATTTGGAACTATTGATTAATTTCCTCAAACTAAAATTGTTTAAAGTTTCTTTTGAATTATTGATATATTACTTTCCCATTTGATACTGTAAAGTTGCTTTGACACAATTTGTATTGTAAAAAGCGCTATATAAATAAAGCTGACTTGACTTGACTTGTTGAACTTACACAGCTTCAGAAGTGACCACCTCTAAAGATAATACAGGAAATCAACCCCTGACTGTGAGTTTGAACAAACTTACTTAACAGGACCCAAATGGTTTAAGCTGCACCTGGCCACAAGAACTGCAAAGGTCTGAAATTCATATCTAGTTGACTTTCAGTAGAAAGATTAGAGGATCTTTCTACTGAAATAGATACTATATGGAATCTAATCAGTAAACAGACGACATTATGTTCACTTCAAATGCCTAATACAATGTAGATCACCTTAGTTTTTCATATGATGTTACATCAGGATGTAGGATCTTCAGATCTTAAACCGGTTCTTAAATTTGTAATCCTACAATGTGTGTTACCACACCAGTAGCAGATGTACTGTGAAGCAAGGCCATCTCTGGATAATTTGACAGGTAATGACAAGCAAGTAGTTCTGTCCATCCAGGAAAAATAAGTCAGTTCCAACCTTCTGCTGTGGTTCATCTGGTGGATCAGTGATAATCATTGGCTCCTTCTGTCACTTAACACAGTGCTTTTACATTTTTCTGCTCCAAGGTGCCCCTCATGCAGTCTTTTCAACATCTCTTGACGCAGTGACTGGGGGATTACAATCCTGTTCTGTCTCAGCAGAAGTCCCTTGACTCAGCTCTGCTCTAATGTTAAAGTACTGAGCACACTCTCCTTTAGGCCAGCCATCATTCAGATGTGTAATGACCTGTTGCAGGCATCTGTCTGTCTTAATTGTAATTTGCTTGAGCTTTGCATCTGTTACTGGAAGAGTCTCAGCTATCATTCACATGATGAGTCATCTGTGGAGCTTTCAGCATATTCTCTACTCCATAATGCAGCTCTGGACAGAGCAACCTCCAGAACTATGTACTTCCCTTGAGTATAAACCAGGTCCATGTTGTATCTCTGCAGTCACATCATCAGTTGCTGAATTCTTGGAGACATCTGATTTAAGTCCTTTTTAATGATATCTATTAATAATTTGTGATCAGTCTCTGCCACAAATGTTGGCAGCCCGTTGACATAGCTATGAAATTGTTCCACTCCATACACCAAGCCCAAGCATTCTTTTTCTATCTGTGCGTACCGACATTCAGATGGAGTCATTGTTCTTAAGGCATATGCAACTGGTTTCCAATTTTCTCCCTCTGTCTGCAAAAGAACTGCACCCAGTCCATCTTTGGATGCATCTGTCAAAATCTTTGTCCTCCTTGATGGGTCAAAGAATGTCAGCACTGGCTCTGAGGTGAAAAGAGTCTTTGGTCGTCTCCATTCTTGTTCATGATCACTTGATATTGCCTTTGTCACGTAACAGTTCTCTCAAGTACAGTGTTTTTGAAGACAAGTTTGGCATAAACTTTCCATTGAAATTGATCATCCCCATCACTCTTAGTACAGCCTTTCTGTCTGTGGTTCGGGGCATTTTGAGTATTGCTTGTACTTTATTCTTATCTGGTTCCACACCTCCTTCTGTCAGCTTGTCTCCTAGAAATGTTATCTCTTTAGCTCCAAACTAACATTTATCCTTATTCAATTTCAGCCTATAATTCCACCTTCAATGATGTGTTCCATGGCTCTGTGAAATATTTCTGGAGCTGAGGAGATTCCGAACGACATTCTCAAGAAGGAGTATCGGTCAAAGGGTGTGTTGAATGTGCAATACCTTGTGCTGTCCTTATGCAGTTTCAGCTGCCAAAAGCCCTGAGATGCATCCAGTTTCATAAAAAACTTTGCACCTGCCATCTCGCTTATAATTTCTTCTTGTGTCGGAATTTGATAATGTTCTCTCTTAATGTTAGCATTTAAATCTTTTGGATCCATGCACACACGTAGATCACCATTAGCTTTTTCACGCACACCATCGAATTGACCCACCCTGTAGGCTCTTCCACTTTTTCTATGACTCCCATTGATGTCATTTTTTCCAGTTATTTCCTCAGCTTTTCATAAAGAGGCCAAGAACCCATCTTGGCGCATAAACTATTGGCTGTGCGTCTTTTTTTAACTGTATTTTGTAGGTGAATGGTAACACACTGAACCCTTCAAAAACATCAGGAAACTGCTTCACTATATTTCCCAGACTATTCTGTGTTTCTCCATTATTTATGATGTATACTCTTTTGACCAGACCTAGGTCTTCACATGTCTCCCAGCACTGAATCGTGTCCATCTGGAACAACCACGAACATGAGGTGATGTTCTTTGTCTTTCATCTTTACCTTTAGTGTACATGTTCCTTTTGTTGGGATATTCTGTCTATTATAGGCTTTGAGTTGCACTGTTTTCTGATTTATACGTGGCTTGACTTTTTATTGCTCTGACTTCCTGCTCTGAAATCAGATCAGATCAGACAGTCCTGCTTGGCAAAATGATTCTGCCCTTTACATTTGGCACAGATTTTGCCATAGGCTGGGCACTGCTTTGGTAGGTGTCTTCTACCACATCTCTTACAGTTTAATAAATCCTGAGGTTACTGCAGTGCCCTGTGTCTCTGAAGGCCCTAATGAATTGCAAATGAGATCCCACAGTGTTACCCGTGTGTGCTGTGGCTAAAGCTAATGTTTTAGAGTGTGATGATTTGGAGGAGACTTTGATGTCAGACCCTGATGTAGAGTCTAAGGTACCCCGTGGCAATAGTCTTACTGCACATCCTCCACCTACAGCCTCTGATCATCGAAGGTGGCGTGAACAATTTGTTCCATGGTGTGCTAGATCCACAGATGTCATTGGAGAGCTGTGGTGGCACACACATATCCCGGGAACATTTGATTTCCAGGCAGAAGAGTGATCAGTCACTCACCTCTTTATCTGAATTGGTTGTTTCTGAGGATAAGCTTGCAAGCATGACTTCTGGTTATTTTCTTAAAAATTATATCCTAATGCATAAGTGAACACCATCCTATGCTTCCACAGGGGATGACTGGAGCATTGTCACACAGATTGTTGTTCCATACATGTTTCGCAGTGAAATACTCAATCTGGCACATGACAATCTGTTAGCTGGTCATTTAGGGGTTAAAAAAACTTACAACCAGATCTTGGGAGAGTTTTTTTGGCCAGGATTAAAACGGGATGTGAAGTTACACTGTAAAACATGTCACACATGTCAAATTTCTGGGAAGTCAAACCCACCCATTCTGTCATACCCTTTATATCCTATTCCAGCCATACAGGTACCATTCGACCATGTTATTTTTGATTGCGTAGGTCCATTGCCTCGTACTAAATCTGGCAACCTATTCTTACTGATCATTATGTGTGCTTCAACACGTTTTCCTGAAGCTATACCTATACATAAAATTACTACACCTGCTGTTGTAAGAGCACTCCTTAAGTTCTTTTCATTGTTTGACTCCCTAAAGTAATTCAAATGGACCAGGGGACAAACTTTGTGTCTCGTGTTTTTGCACAGGTGGCCGATCAGCTGAACATCACCCACTGCTTTTCAAGTTCCTACCATCCAGAAAGTCAAGGGACACTGGAAAGGTTCCATCAAATCCTTAAGTCTTTGCTCCGTGCCTATTGCCTTGAAACTGAAAAAGAGTGGGATGATGAAGTTCATCTCTTGCTGTTTGTGGCTCGGGAAGTTGTGCAAGAATCTACTGGTTTCACCCCAGCAGATTTAGTTTTTGTGCGTAATGTGCGTGGTCTGTTAAAATTGCTTTGAGAGAAATGGTTCAATGAATACAAACTACAAAACCTCCTTGATTATGTTAGCTCTTTTCACTACAAGTTACACCAGGCTTGTGAATTGGCTACACAAAATTTGTCTGTTGCTCAATCCGAAATGAAAGCTTGGTTTGACAAAAAGGCCAAGATTAGACAATTTAAGTCTGGAGATAAAGTTCTTGTGACTACTCTGTCAGTTTTGATCGTACAGATAAGTGCAATACATCAATCGAATCTATAAAGGGTCTACTTTTATTTGTATACACACATAATAACAATTAAATGGTAAGCTTTTGTCAAATAAAGAAAATAAACAGGGTGTGTTTTGTGCCGCATTGGCCTCTGTGATATTCATTTAGAAACACTTCACTTAAATGATCTAATACTGGGCATAAACAGCACACCGAGGCATTATTCAAATACCTGGAGAAACCTTGATATTTATACTTTTAAACAAAGTGTTATCAAAAACAAATATTCTGTGATAAAGTCATCCATATGAAACCAACGCAATGTCCAGTCTATCCCCTTGGAGCTAATTATATTTCATTAGATCACGCCCATGAGCTACTTTTGCTTTCATATTGAAATTGACCACATGAGAAGCGCTGGAGGTAAACACCCACATCACCATAAACAAAGCAGCTTCAAGTTCATCTGGGTTACTGTTCGTTTCTGAAAAAAGACGAGGAGGAATAAGACTTATATTTACCTTGATCAGAAGAAGAACGCGATGGCTGAACCAACTTAATTTAATATTAACACGCAGCTGTCCTTAAAATATTAAGTACATTTTATTTACAGTTATAAGCTATGTTTTATTTAATATTTCAATTAATTTATTAAGTATATACAATGAAATATTTCTAAAAATGTAGTCATTTTGTCTGCATTTAAATAAACCCACACACAGCATAGACAATTAACATATATTTTGTTCCAACATTAAACATTGACTCAGTCACTCAAATGTATGGTTTTCAAAGTTACATAAAGCAAAACCTCAGTTTTTTGAATGACAACTGTTTCCCTAGGGATTGGAGTCCTGAAAACAACTAAATTTGTCAAGATCAGAAAGTGTTTTAACCCCTAGAGGAATACAAAAACATGAGATGAGGTTTAAACAATCAGAGATACAAATTAGTTTACTATTTCAATAAAAGTAACAATCCTCTCACATAGTGCAGTTTCAACATTCAATATGGCACTCTGGACTTGTGCTCTAAACATTACCACATTAAATGCATAAAATATAAAACAATGCATAAAATCATTTTGATCAACAGTTAAAGATGTCAAAGTTTCTATATAAAGCAATGTTGCTAAATGAATTTCAAAACTAATTTTTCAAAAGAGACAGCTTCTGCATCCAACAGATGTAGTGTTTTTACGAATTCAGTTAAATTTAAAATAGTTTAAAACAATGCCGTTTCAACAATTAACATGGAAGTCTAGACTAGTGCGCTAAACATGTCAATAAAGAAAAAAAAAAAGACCAGATGCCTTAGTTGGCACAAAGCTGAAAACAGTTTTAATAGGCAAGTGTCTTCCCACCATTGTTCACAATGGTGAAACTAAATTCAAAAGCAAAACTGCTAATTATCTACACAAGTGATCAAAAAAGCATTTTGTCTGTTACCCTTAGCCATAAATGTACTACTTGACTGTGGCTTTTTTGGTCCTAAAGGGCAATTTATTAATATTCTCATTAATATTCTACTAGACGGACTAGAAAATTTTAGGCAGGTGCGTTGAGGCCAGTTGGAGCTAAACTCTACATGACAGTGGCCCTCCAGAACAGAATTTAGACACCCCTGCTTTAAGGTTAACCTTTACCATCAGGGGTGGGGAACCCTGGTCCTGGAGGGTCAGTGTCTTGCAGAGTTTAGCCCCAACCAGCTCCAACAAACATGCTTTGAAGTTTCTAGTAGACCTTGATTACCTGGATCAGATGCATTTGTTTAAGGTTGGATCTAACCATAGCAGGACACAGGCCCTCCAGGAGCATAGGGCATAGGTTCCCCACCCCTGGTGTATGTTATGGTAATACAATTTTAACATTTTAACATGACATTGAACAAAGAACATCTTCAAACAGTTCTTTTCTTTCTCGCCAAGGTACAGTATGAGGCTCCGGATAACAGCTTCATGCCTCATCTCAGTGTTTTGGTTCTGTGAACAGATTATTTTCAATACATAACCAATATCCATAGAACACAAACTACCAAGTGATAATACAATGGCGTACACACGCAAGGAGCAATGATTTGAGCGAAGACTAGAAGAGAAAAGCCTGAAAAGATGGAGTTTGTCTCAAAATTGGCTCAAATACTTTTATCTCAAAATATTTACTTTGCCATTCTTTGCTGTTTAAACTGCTCAATATATCTACACTACATATATTACCCATTATGTAGCAATTAAGAAATGTCTGGATATTTCAGATCACTAGGTTTAAATCAAAGACTTAAACAATGTTTTCAGCAGACAGACAGAAGTAACAATCTATGCTGCAATAATTTAACAGATTCTAATGGAAACCACAAAATGAAACATCCCATGTACTTTCTTACATCTAAAGGTGATTGGTGTCAACATTTAAAGTTGCCTTTAACTGTTTTGCTTTCTTATCTTTAACTTTACCCCAAGGTTTATGATAGTCAGTCTGATCAAGTCTGGATCCAGGCCCAATTTTTGACTGCTGACGATATTTTGCAGCCAGCTAAGACCCAATAATTGACCTCTACAATCATATAAGACCTCATCTGTGCTGTGTTAAGTATTATATAAATAAAAGTGATTAAAACTGACTATTGAGTAAGGATTGATACTGTATGTGTGTGTAGTGTGTGAGAGACAGACCACATTCCTGAAAAAAAGTGAACAAGCACAATTTTTAACAAACACATCTGACTCGTATGTCCATGTATGGCCTCAGCTTGGTGCCCACAACACCTCCCTTGAGCTTCATTAGGGTAATCATTTTTGGTGTGTAGGTATCAAGCCTGTTCATGAAGCTCTGTTCCAAGGAGATCATAGTTAATCTCCAAAATGCTTCTTTTATCTGAAATGACAAGAGATCAATATTTAAATAATACTTTTAAATGATTGTTTCTGGCCAAACAAGAGGGCTTAATAAAGGGAATACATTTACATACCTCAGCTTCACAAAATAAGGCAGGCCATCTCTCCTTGAAGTCTTCAGCAGCTGGATTACCACTGACAACCTGTCAACCAGTGAACCTGTAAAAGAACAAACACAATTAGTTGTATTAAAACAACAGAATTAATAAAAATACATTATATTAAAGGCAGAAAATTACATGAGAACTAATTAATAAACAGAAGCTGAAATACAAGCAGGAGTTTTATTCTGGTACGATGCTTGTTAACAATCATAATGTCTAGGTAACAATTAAATACGTTCATTTAAACACAGTCAAAGTCAATGTCAGAGCTTTTCAGACACTTTCTGGACTGAAAAAAAAATGTATCAGCCTATTGCAATAGTTTATGATCGAGTACAAAAACAAGTTTCATCTCCAGTTATGTAGATTCTAAATCTTAGATGGCTTATTGTGAGTAAAATGATTTTTCAATTGGAAACAAGGCCATTATGACAACTAAAAACTCATTATATGTGCTGTTACTGGCCAGTGTTGGGGTCTGTTCATTTACCTGTAAGCTGCTTTAATATGATCATGCTTGATAACTCAGATTCATGGAAAACATTAGTTCTCTTATTAACAGATATTCTGTTCTATCCTATATGCATATGGATTGTTTTGTGAACAAATGAAAACATCATGATCATGTGTAATAAATCATAAATCATGATGATGTACCCATCTTAGTTAATGTATTAATTAAGCTATTGTTCATGAATGAAAGACATTTAACTCATGTTCGTTTAACACGTTCATGCCAATATTTAGTCATAGTCATAGCGCCACCTGCTGGCAACAGGAAGTAACATGTTTAACACTTTTATGGTCTCCTAGCAGCATATTAAAAAGCATATAAAAGCATAAAAAGCTACATGACAATATCAATTTATCTGCACCTGATAAATAATGAGATATTAATGCATGAAGTAATACATAATTCATGCATGAATTTATGCATTAATTCATGGTAATTCATGTACCCTTACCGTAAAGTGTTACCCCAATTAATTACTAATCACAACAGTAACATGTCTAAAAACATATTAAGTTAATGTATTAAATTTAACGTCAATCCCTCACTAATTACCTGAGTTACCTTGTCAGTCCCCAGGAACTACTAGTGATCTGGACCATTATTTTAAAGTAAAAAACAAGTTAACCCTTCAGTAATTACTCAAGCGTTACCTTCTCAGCCCTCAATAACTACTTGTGATATGGATCATTATTTCAAAATGAAAGACATGTTAACAAGTTAAACAACTTAACTGCTCACTAATACTCAAGCACTACCATGTCAGCCCCCAGGAACTACTAGTGATCTGGACCATTATTTTAAAGTGAAAAACACATTAACCCCTCATTAACTACTCAAGTGTTACCTTTTTAATCCACTTGAGTATTAGTGACGTGTTATATTGTTTAACTTGTTAATGTGTTTTTCACTTTAAAATATTGGTCCAGGTAGTGGTCCCTGTGGACTGACAAGATGTTTAATGCTTGAGTAATTTGTGAGGGATTGCCATTGATTTCACATGTAATTTATTAAGCAATTTAATATATTTTATATCTAACATATACTGTACAGCCATACATTTCCGAGGCCCTAGTGATATAATGGAAGGGGCCTAAGTTTGAAATAAACTTATATAGAGGTATATAATATTCATATATCCGCAAAGAGCCCATTTCATTGCAAGCTTATGAAAAAGGCATTTTATGAGGCAATAGTTTACTTTTAGGTTACTGATTACTGATTAGTAATTAAGTGGTTATTCTTTATTAATTGATCATAGTTAGCAAGTAGTTCTCAATGCAAATATTTTTTTAGTAATTACTGAATACCTAACAAGGAACTACTTTTGTCCTACATTTGCTACTACTTACTGCTTAGTTAATATTGCTTCCATTAACAGTAATAAGCTCAGTGTTAATGTAGTACTACCTATTACTTCCTGCATAGTTACTTGTTAACAATGGACCATTATTCTAAAGTGTTACCGTTTATTGATTCGTTTTTTACACTATTTTTTCCCCCGTGTCACTCAGCACAATTTATTTTATGTAATGTTTTGAAAGTCGTGGTAAGTGTAACCTGATCGCACTTAAATGAGGGGGAGTGGCAAATTTATGCAGGTCTAAACCTTTCCTAATGGAAATTTCAGTTAACATTAAAGAGATATACAACAAAGTCAATCGGAATTTTTCCGGACCTATACATTGTCATAAATTACTACAAAAAAGGCAATAACTTACCGTACACACTAACTTTGCATCCACGTGTGGCAATTGCAACCGCCTGTCTCAGGTCAGAAGCAGGTCTTCTTCTTCTTCTTCTTCTTCTTCTTCTTCTTCTTCTTCTTCTTCTTCTTCTTCTTTCTGGTTAGTCACGCGGATGTGAACGTGCTTAGATTTTAGATTAAAATTACTCAGTATTTTAGCTTTATGTGCAATGACTTTAAAACAGTTAAATGATATGAAAAAATATATAATAAAATGTACTATTCCCACACAGTTCATTTTATACATGAATTGTGTATTTATTTAAAATTTTACTTAGAAATTCTAGTTCTCAATGAATTGTAATATTACAATGTAAAAATTATGACAGTAAATTAAGTATATTTTACTATGCCCCAAAGTTTGTTCACACAACGCCAGGATGTTTTTTTTTTTTTTTTTTTTTTAATATTCCTGAAAACAGTGCGATATAAAAGTAATCGTGTTTACACTGTAACACTTAATGATAGTGTCATGAACTGTGCCGTTATGGCTCCCTCCTTCACCCCTAGAGGGAGCCTTCATTGGACTTTGGACATTTACACTCACACTATCACGGAGTCCATTACCCATAACCCCCTTCTGTGACTCCTGACCCTTCACCCCTTACCTTTGTCGGCCATCTTGCCTATCACCCCCCACTGTATAAATAGACTGGTTTTACACTGTTCAGATCGCAAAGTCTTGAATAGTTCTACTGTGAATTCCGAGAGTTTTCTTCTGGTTTATCTCCTGTTGCTGACCCCCTTGTTTCCTGGTTTCCTGTGATTGTTCTCCGCCCGCCTTTGACCCACTCCTGTTCTTTGTTTCACGATTGTTTGCCTGTGCCCCTTGTGACCATCCTGCTTGGACTGACTACTCTTTGGATTACCTGTGCTGCTCCCGTTTGCTGTTTTCGACCTTGCCTGTTCTGTTATGAGTTTCAACAATAAAGTCATGCGTATAGATCCACACGCCTATGACTCCTATGTTACAGATAGAGTCTAAGAATGTTTAGACAACATGTATTGTATAATACATACAAAGCATGCTTGTGTTTATGACTATAAAGTCATATTTGTATATTTTATGTATTTATCATATAACAATAGAATGGAAATGTAATAGCCTACGAGTGTTTATACCGAGTGTATGTTTAGACTGTTTATTAGTAGTACTCTTTCTCTCTCTCTCTCTCTCTCTCTCTCTCTCTCTCTCTATATATATATATATATATATATATATATATGTCTGTGTGTGTGTGTGTGTGTGTGTGTGTGTCAGTGACAAAGATGGGTTGGCAAGATGAGAAATTATAAAATCTTTTAAAAACTTGTTTTAAAAGCATGCATCAGGTATTTTAAAATGTACACTGCATGTTTATGTTGATTTTATGTCATTTAAAATTACATATGCAACAAAAGACTGAATGTACCTGAAAAATGTGAAATATTGAATATTTTATCTACCCAGATGGCATGTAAGTGTACTCACAAAAATAAATACTTCATTTTAAAATATCACGCAAAAATATATTTTATTAGAGTTATCTCCAAATGCAAATTTTAATGTGTTATTGCAATATTTGGACACATGCTGAAAACACATCAGCTTTCTAAATAAACTTTTACAAATTATGTAAAAATTGTTAAAAAAACATATTATTACACTAAACTAGATGATTAAATTTGTCATTTCTATGTATATAATTATATTTTTATTAAAAATACTGGTTATACCAATTGACACAAACCGGTTACACCACTTGACCATGTTGCTTCCACTGCTTGATGATAAAATTGGCACTGAAAATCAAGCATAACAGCCAACAAGTTCAGATGAATTGGTTTTATTTTCTTTTTAATGCTGAAAAATACAGCTGGCAACAAGAAATCATCGTAGTGATAAACAGTGAACTCATGTCTCCTAATTTAACTCATGTCTCCTAAAAACACAGTTAAGGAACAATATCTAATAACAAGAAATCAAGAGAGTGATAAACAGTGAACTCATGTCTTGTGTTTCAATTACAGTTAAGAAACAATATTTTATAACAAGTCATCAGAATGATGCACTGTGAACTCATGTCTCTTATTGTAAACTACAGATAAGAAAAAAAAAAATCTGATAACAAGAAATTATCAGAGTTGAACAGTGAACTAATTTTTTGTATTGTAAAATACAGTTAATAAAAAAAAAATCTGATAACAAGAAATCATCAGAGAGATGAACGGAGAACTTGTGTCTTGTACTGCAATAACAATTAAGAAAAGAATAAGTCCTATTCCTGTCCAGAAAGGTCTCATTGTGACAGAAGGTTTTCAGGCTGTGTGTGCTCGGAACTGCTTCCAGTCCTCAGTCATGAGTTTTGAATGACGAAGGTTCAAAGGTTCTGGCTCAGATATCATGTGCAGGACATCAGATTTATTGTAGAATAGGAGGTCAGGTGGATGAGGCCAGGTGAAAGCATTCTTCCCACCCAGCTGTTGCATGCAGCTCACTTCCACTTCTTCACCCACCACCTTGATGACCTGTCCCACAAAAGACTTTCATATCTGACCAGAATGAACTTGCCTTTCAGATCTTTCAGACAGTCGGTAGTGGTTGAGGGGATGCTCTCTGATAGGTTGCAGAAACCTGTTGTAGATGGATCATAGCACTTGCTGATACTAGGTCTTGCACAGAAACATGAAATTTCCCTCCACTAAATTGCAGCTCATTCTTCAGAGGTTACTTGATGAATTTTCAGTGTACCTTTCACAGCTGGGACATTTTCCAGGACAAATTCATCATACTTTGCAATGGCTTCCTCTGATAGCCAGTAGTATTTGATGGAGTCTTGATCCTTCAGGAATTTGTAAAGCTCCTCAGCTGTTTGCAAGTCCGTGCCTCTTTTGGACTGCTGTATCTGCAATACACTTTACAGCCCCACCTATTCCATCGGGAGCTCCTTTCCCATGTGATTTCTCATTAAAGTTCCAAGTGACCCTTTGGAAGCCAGACAGAAAAAGCACTGTGCTGAGTAGATACAAGTTTTTCTTATTCCTGTATTGGATCACTGCTCTATCACTGATGATATATAGAGCACTAGGCGGTGTTTTACATTTGCCTATGGCATCCCTCAATACAGGCTCCATGTGAGCCCATACAGCACGTTCATCATGGCGGAGAGAGGCAGAGATGATGGCATAGGAGCAGGATGATGAGGCCGTATACACCACACAGGTGTGGATTGTAACCTGCTTGCGGCTGCCACCGAAGTGGAAAGCCTGAATTTCACTGCTGAGCTTACAGCCATAGTTCTCAGAAAAGTCCACATGAATGCAGACTTCATCCTCACGTAGTGTTTCTTTCAGCTCTCTGAGTGTTTTGGCTTGGTGGAGCCCATTGAAATGGTGCTTAGCCAGAGAGTCCAGCTTCTTGTTAAGCAAAGCCAACAGATCTTCACGCTTCACGCTGACGCAGATGTGACTACTCTGGACCACTGCTGCCATGTTATTTCAGTTTCCTCCAGAGGTCCTTCAAACTCAATCTTGTTGTAACAGCATTTCGCACAGGTGCGATACATGCATTGTTTGCTGGTAGTATCACATGCAATAACTGCTAGCAACTCTGAAATTCTGTTTGTGAGAAGAATGCCTTTCTGGTGCAAAGTTTCCACAAGCAGCTTGACCTTTTCATGGTCTATGCAAGCACATGTATTTCAGTCTGTGTGCTTTGCTGGTGTTACATAAAAAGGGCAGTATCTCACGAATTGTCTATATGACAATTTCAGGTGTCTCTTGGCTGTTGCATTGTACTGTGCATGGAGCTCTTTCAGAGTGAAGCAGTACCCTCCTTTGCTGCTTGATTATATTTTTCGTCACAGTGTCCTTTTTGCCTGATAACATGCGACTATTCTCATCCCTACAAAGAAAGCTGACCACTTCCTCTCTTCTCAATTTTGAGGCCTTTAGCTTGTCTCTCAGTTTGTTCTTTTCCCTAACAGTTTTCTGTTTTTTTTTTTTTTTTGCCTCTCCAGTTTCCTCTGTATCATTTGAGTCTTTTGTTTTGCTATTTGGAGTTCCCTTTTAGCTTTGCGAAGTTCAGACTTTTCAGCCTTTCCCTTTCTTTGAACATTGAGCTATAGGATTTATTCTTCTTTCCTTGTAGGGGTTGAGGATGCTTGTGGTCTCTCTAAACTTGGCTGAATTTGCCCATTTGCTGATGTGTTCATAGACGGTGGAGTTAAGTTGAGAACATCATCAAGCACCCTTTTGTTCTTTCTGTAGTTTCTCTGGTACTCTCTCCATTTTCCCTCATCTTCTCCTGCTTTGTTTTGGAAAGCTCGGCTACTAGAATATGCTTCATATTTCCTTCTCTTTTTCTCTTTTGATAAATACCTAGTTCTGATATTCACAGAATACACAACTTGGCACAAGCTGATTGGTTTATGTTGTGTAAGCAACCAATGAGCTTGCAGCTTATCATTTAAATGGCTGGTAGAATTCACTTGGGCATTTGGCAGCGCGCTTTCAGAGTTCCTCTGAAACCCTCCTCCTTCCCCAGCTCCACCTGTATAGATCTGCTACAGGTTATTTTACATGCTATTTGTGCAGCAGCAGTATTTCTTAAATATTCACAGCACCGTATCGCCATATGCTTTGGCAGTAGCAAGTTCCTGTACTTGCTTGCAACAGCAGCACCAATAATCTACAACTACAGCAATAACCAACAGCAGCAGCAATTCAGCAGCAGTGTAGCAGATCTATTCCACCAAGACCAAATACATTAACATTGTCATAACCATTACCATGCTAAACCTTTCCGAGAGTTGTCATGACAGAACTAAAAATACAATAGAAAAGTAAAAACAATTAGCCTACAGAGCTTCTAAAAATAATTATATTACCACCTCATCCTTTGATTTCCACTGGCTAACCTTTCAAGAACACCTAAATCACTGCATCCCTCTTTAACCTGCATCACTCGTCGACTTTAACCTAACATTCTTACAGTCTTTCTTTCACAGGGTCTCTCTCTCTCTCTCTCTCTCTCTCTCTCTGTGTGCGTGTGTGTGTGTGTGTGTGTGTGTATGTAAACTACCTTTCACATCTTTTGGCAGGGTAATTGGCCCTCGGCAACAGGATCAGCATTAACTTGTGCTCTGTGACAGGACACTTTTTCCTTGTTTGAAAGTGGCATCTATTGGGCAAAAAGGGGCTCTGTTATATTGTATTAAATATCAGAAATTTAATAAATTGTAAATTGTAATCTTTGGTTAACATTGCTTTTATCACCGAATTTATGTTCAAATGTAGACACCCACTTGATTCTGCTACATTATTAAATATAGTTATATAACATATAATATAGTTATAATTAAAATGTTCTTAGTGATGCAAATCTACCTCAGCTTATGCTTTAAAAATTAGGGACCCTTTTTACAGTATTAGGTTACAGCAAACTTAAATTTAATTACTTTTTTTTTTTTTTTTTTTTTTATATTATTATATTATTATATTATTTATAAATATAATAATCAACATTTAACTTTAAAAAAATGTATGCAAACGTAAGAATATGTGTACCGTTACTCCACTGTTTTATGTGCAACGTAATTATTTTATCCTAGTCTTACAGAGCTTTAACCTCTTAAGTGTTTAGGCATATTTTGGAATTTTTTGTTTGCCGATTTTGGCATATCTGAATTTAAAATAGTACCCTACTTACATACATTGATAAAAATGGTCTAATTTCACAGAAAATACAGTACATTTTAACACACGGTGCAATAATTAGGGGCTAGGCACCGAAGGTGCGGAGGCACCTATTGTTTTTGTTAGTGTTCCTATTATTATTATTACGGGCCAAGCAACGAAGGTGCGGAGGCACCTATTGTTTTTGTTAGTGTTCTTATTATTAGGGGCCAAGCACCGAAGGTGCGGAGGCACCTATTGTATCCGCTGGCGTTCCTATTCGAAGTGACGACTAGGGGTCGCTCTTGAGAGCCCGAATACCTCTGACAGCTTTGAGAAAAGGCCAATGAGAATTGGTATGCAGTATTTGCATAGCCCGCTCCGCCCCGGAGATCCGGGCATAAGAGGGGGGGGCTAGGCAATACTCATTGTTCTGTTTCTTCGGAGCCGAATGCAGCGTCTCTTCATTGAGAAGCAGCGTTACTCACCTCTCTCATCGTTGGATCTACGGCACGGGCAGCGGTCTCTTCCTTCTCGAACGCAGTAGCAGTGAGAGTCCCCTGGGTGCTTCGACGGCGAATCTTGAAGAGCAGATTTCCTCTTAATAAAATCTAAAAGAGCAAATTTCTCTAAAAGAGTGCAGACACGGTGGGTTTGAGTGTTTACTATGCCTTTCCTTCCGTGTCCCTCTGGTTGCGGCTTCTTTCTCTCCCAAAACGATCGGCACGAGCTCTGTCTTCAGTGTTTGGGTCGTGACCATGCTGAAGCAGCGTTCGGCGAGGGCGGATGTCCTGCTTGCGAGGACATGCCCCTCAGCACACTTCGTTTGCGAGTCGCGTTCTTTACTAAAAGACCGCGGCTCGCATCAACCGCTCCCGCGGCTCGTCCTTCTACTCCCGGGTACGAGGCTGCCGCGGCGTGTGTTGATGAAGAGCGAGAGAGCGCAAGCGTTTCACCGGGTAATTCCCTGCATCCCTCGCGCTGTGTGAGTCTGCTGGTCGAGCTTTCGGATGACTTTGAAATCTCGTCTCAGTACGGGTTGGATTGGTTATTCGGGGCTCCCGCGGGGGAGGAAGAAGTGTCTGCAGCATCGGAGAGTGGGCAGCCATCTGAAGCAGACGCGCTGTCTGAGGCACTCACTGCGGGGACGGGTTCTCAGTCAGTAGCAGACGCGGAAATGGCGGCCATGCTCGAACGGGCGGCCAAAGCAATCGGGATTGAGTGGAAGTCTCCGCCCCGTCCTGAGTGCTCACGGCTGGATGATTGGTATCTGGGTAACGACTGTGGTTCTTGGCCACGTTCTACCCCAGTTCCTTTCTTCCCGGAAGTGCATGAGGAACTGACTAAGTCGTGGAAGGCTCCTTTTTCAGCCAGAACGCGTCTTAGCGGTTCTTCCTCTCTCACCACCCTCGATGGAGGTCCAGCGAAGGGGTATACGGAGGTTCCCGCCGTGGAGAGGGCGATGTCCACCATGGTGGTCCAGGAGCGCCACCTTTGGCTGAATCTGGGGGAAATGAAGGACGCTGAGAAGGTTCGCTTTCTTGACGCCCCCATTTCTCAGGCTGGTCTCTTTGGCGACACTGTCGAGGAATTTGCACAGCAGTTCTCCGCAGTGAAGAAACAGACGGAGGCTATCAAACACATCTTGCCTCGTCGGGCGCCGGCCCCCGGGCCCGCACCCCCGAAGCAGCAGCCTCCACCTGTTTCACGCCGAGGACGACCGCCTTCCAGACCGGCTCAGGGCCCACCACAGGCTGGTCCTGCACCTAAACCAGCCTTGCGGTCGAGCTCTCGCAAGAAGGTGGCACCGTTTTCTTCTCTGGGCGAAAAAATCTATGTGACTGCGTCCCTCCGGGGTACCCAGCCACTAAAACATGTCAAAGCATGCTCAACCGCAAGCCCTGCGCTTCTGCATGCTTTGACGAATCAAGCGCATCCATCAGTCGATCCCCTGAGTTCAGGCGATCTTCGGATGGATCCTTGTCTGTCGGTCTCGATGGTCAACGCTCCCATGGCTGGGTCCCTCCGGGGTACCCAGCCACCAGAACACATCAAAGCATGCTCAACCGCAGGGCCTGCGCTTCGGCATGCTTTGACGAATCAAGCGCATCCATCAGTCGATCCCCTGAGCTCAGGCGATCTTCTGATGGATCCTTGTCTGTCGGTTCCGATGGTCGATTCTTCCATGGCTGGGTCCCTCCGGGGTACCCAGCCACCAAAACACATCAAAGCATGCTCAACCGCAAAACCTGTGCTTCTGCATACTTTGACAGAGAAACAAGCGCATCCGTCAGTCGATCTCCTGAGCTCAGGCGATCTTCTCACGGATCCTTGTATGTCGGTTATGGCGATCAAAGCACCTTGTGTCCTCCGGGACAGCACGCCCCCGAACAAAGGGCTTTCACCACAACTCAGTCACACTGTACCCACCCGAGGTACGTCGGTGGTCCCCCTGAGACCGTTGGCAGAGAGTTTTACAGCTTGGCTCGAGATACCCAACCTCTCTCGCTGGCTTCTCAGAACCATCCGACTCGGCTATGCTATCCAATTCGCACGCAACCCGCCCAAGTTCAGCGGCATCTTCTCTACCGTGGTTCGGGACGAGAATGCTGTGGTTCTTCGGGCGGAGATCGCGACCCTTCTGGCGAAGGACGCGATAGAGCCGGTCCCCTCGGCCGACATGAAGAAAGGGTTCTACAGCCCCTACTTCATTGTACCCAAGAAAGGTGGCGGTTTAAGACCAATCCTGGATCTGAGGATTCTGAATCGGGCCCTTCATAAGCTCCCCTTCAGAATGCTAACGCTCAAACGCATTCTCACGTGTATCAGATTCCAGGATTGGTTTGTGGCGATAGACCTGAAAGTCGCGTACTTTCATGTCTCGATTCTTCCAAGACACAGGCCCTTCCTGCGGTTTGCCTTCGAAGGTCGAGCATTTCAGTACAAAGTCCTTCCATTTGGGCTCTCCCAGTCTCCCCGCGTAAAGACGAAAGTCGCAGAAGCAGCCCTCAATTATCCGCATCCGCATTCTCAATCACCTCGACGACTGGCTGGTCATAGCACACTCTCAGGAGTTGGTATGCAAACACATGGATGTGGTTCTCAACCATCTGGCCCATCTGGGGTTTCGGGTCAACTGGGAAAAGAGCAAGCTCGCCCCGGTACGGAGCATCTCTTTTCTCGGTGTACAACTAGACTCGGTTGCCATGAATGCACGGCTCTCCCCGGAGCGTGCACAGTCAGTGCTGAGCTGCATCCAGAAGCTCTCACGCAGCCCGACGGTCCCCCTCAAACAATTTCAGAGGCTCCTGGGTCACATGGCATCTGCAGCCGCCGTCACGCCGCTGGGCCTGATGCACATGAGACCATTACAACACTAGCTGCGTTCCCGAGTCCCGAGATGGCCATGGCGCCAGGGTTCGTACCGGGTGCACGTCACACCTGTATGTCTAAAAACCCTCGGTCCTTGGAAAGACATTTCGTTCCTACGGGCCGGGGTGCCCTTAGGACAAGTGTCCAGGCGCATTTTGGTTACGACAGATGCATCCAACACAGGCTGGGGCGCCGTATGCAATGGGCAAGCAGCTGCAGGGCTCTGGTCGGGCCCTCGGCTGCATTGGCATATCAATTGCCTCGAGCTGCTGACAGTGTTTTTGGCCCTGAAGAGGTTCCGACCTTTGGTTCAGGGCAAACACGTGCTGGTCCGCACAGACAGCACTGCGACTGTAGCCTACATCAATCACCAGGGCGGTGTACGCTCCTTTCGCATGTCAGAGCTAGCCCGCCATCTCCTCCTTTGGTGTCGAAACAATGTCAAGTCTCTACGAGCCACCCACATACCGGGCGAACTCAATTGGGTAGCGGATGCGCTCTCCCGACAGACTTCGCTTCGGGACGAGTGGAGACTTCACCCTCAGACGGTTCAGCTGATCTGGAGTCTTTTTGGTCAGGCCCAGGTCGACCTGTTTGCCTCGATAGAGAACACTCACTGCCAGTTGTGGTACGGTCTGTCCGAGGCGCCCCTCGGCACAGATGCACTGGCACACAGCTGGCCTCAGGGCCTCCTCAAGTATGCGTTTCCACCAGTGAGCCTAATTGCACAGACCCTGTGCAAAGTCAGGGAGGACAGAGAACAGATCCTGCTGGTGGCCCCCTACTGGCCCAACAGGGTTTGGTTCTCAGAGCTGGTGCTCCTCTCCCCCGTTCCTCCCTGGCGCATTCCTTCCTGAGGAAGGACCTCCTTTCACAGGGGAAGGGCACGATATGGCACCCGCGCCCAGATCTCTGGAACCTCCACGTATGGTCCCTGGATGCGACCAGGAGGATTTCAGAGATCTCCCACTGGCAGTGGTAAACACTCTGTTGCAGTCGAGAGCTCCCTCCACGAGGCGGCTGTACGACCTCAGATGGCGCAAATTCACAAACTGGTGTTCCTCCCGGGGGGAGAACCCACGGAGATGTGGCATCCTAACGGTGCTTTCCTTCCTCCAAGGAGGACTGGATAGACACCTTTCTGCTTCAACACTTAAGGTCCAGGTAGCCGCTATTGCCGCTAACCATGACCTGGTGGAAGGTAGATCGGTTGGGAAGCACAATTTGGTTATACGATTCCTTAAAGGTGCACGCAGGCTGAACCCCGTCAGACCGCGCCTTGTCCCCTCTTGGGATCTGTCTGTGGTCCTCCAGGGCCTACAGTCAGATCCCTTTGAGCCGCTCCAGTCAGTCGAACTCAGTGCTCTCTCCCAAAAGACGGCTCTCCTGACTGCGCTCACATCGATCAAAAGAGTGGGAGACCTCCAAGCCCTCTCCGTCAGTGACTCGTGCCTCGAATTCGGGCCGGCTAACTCTCATGTTATCCTGAGACCCCGGCCCGATTATGTGCCCAAAGTTCCCACCACTCCCTTCAGGGACCAGGTGGTCACTCTGCAAGCTATCCCTTCTCAGGAAGGCGACCCCAACCTCTCCTTGTTATGCCCAGTCCGTGCCCTGAGCATTTACTTGGAACGTACTGAAGGTTTCAGACGGTCGAGTCAACTCTTTGTCTGTTTTGGAGGACAGCAGAAGGGGAAAGCTGTCTCCAAACAAAGAATTTCCCACTGGATTGTGGATGCGATTCGTTTGGCCTACCAGGCCACAGGGGTGCCCTGCCCGCTGGGGGTGCACGCCCACTCCATCAGGGGCGTCGGCTCCTCAGATCAGAACAATGAGTATTGCCTAGCCCCCCCCTCTTATGCCCGGATCTCCGGGGCGGAGCAAGCTATGCAAATACTTCATACCAATTCTCATTGGCCTTTTCTCAAAGCTGTCAGAGGTATTCGGGCTCTCAAGAGCGACCCCTAGTCGCCACTTCGACACAACGTCTCCGTTCCCTCCATCAGGGAACGAGGGTTACCATACGTAACCAAGACGTTTTGAGCTTCTATGAACACTAATGCTGTTTTAATACTTCTGAGCAAACGGAGAGAATGCAATATTGCATATGGTGAAAAATTGCTTTCTCGGCCACAGAAAGCTTGTTCGTGCAATATCAAGAGGAAATCTGACCAAAATTAAATATCTTTAATATGCATGAAATAAAAAGTTATATGCAATCCAGAAAGACACTCTTTAATGTCTTAGGTGTTTTAAGCAGGTAACTTTATGGTAGGGCCTCAGTGAACAGATCGCTTAGTTTTGAGCTTCTATGAACACTAATGCTGTTTTAATGCTTCTGAGTAAACGGAGAGAATGCAATATTGCATATGGTGAAAAATTGCTTTCTCGGCCACAGAAACTTCGTTCGTGCAATGTCAAGAGGAAATCTGACCAAAATGAAATATCTTCAACATGCATGAAATAAAAAGTTATATGCAATCCAGAAAGACACGTTTTAATGTCTTAGGTGTTTTAAACAGATAACTTTATGTTAGGGCCCCAGTGAACAGATCGCTTAGTTTTCAGCTTCTATGAACACTAATGCTGTTTTAATGCTTCTGAGCAAACGGAGAGAATGCAGTATTGCATATGGTGAAAAATTGCTTTCTAAGCCACAAAAAGTTCGTTCGTGCAATGTCAAGAGGAAATCTTACCAAATTGAAATATCTTTAATATGCATGAAATAAAAAGTTATTTGCAATCCAGAAAGACACTTTTTAATGTCTTGGATGATTTCAGCAGGTAACTTTACGGTAGAGCCTCAGTGAACAGATCGCTTAGTTTTGAGCTTCTATGAACACTAATGCTTTTTTAATGCTTCTGAGCAAACGGAGAGAATGCAATATTGCATATGGTGAAAAACTGCTTTCTCGGCCACAGAAACTTCGTTCGTGCAATATCAAGAGGAAATAAGACCAAAATTAAATATCTTTAACATGCATGAAATAAAAAGTTATATGCAATCCAGAAAGACACGTTTTAATGTCTTAGGTGTTTTAAGCAGGTAACTTTATGGTAGGGCCCCAGTGAACAGATCACTTAGTTTTCAGCTTCTATGAACACTAATGCTGTTTTAATGCTTCTGAGCAAACGAAGAAGAATGCAATATTGCATATGGTGAAAAATTGCTTTCTCGGCCACAGAAAGCTTGTTCGTGCAATATCAAGAGGAAATCTGACCAAAATTAAATATCTTTAATATGCATGAAATAAAAAGTTATATGCAATCCAGAAAGACACTTTTTAATGTCTTAGGTGTTTTAAGCAGGTAACTTTATGCTAGGGCCCCAGTGAACAGATCGCTTAGTTTTCAGCTTCTATGAACACTAATGCTGTTTTAATGCTTCTGAGCAAACCGAGAGAATGCAGTATTGCATATGGTGAAAAATTGCTTTCTAAGCCACAAAAAGTTTGTTCGTGCAATGTCAAGAGGAAATCTTACCAAATTGAAATATCTTTAATATGCATGAAATAAAAAGTTATTTGCAATCCAGAAAGACACTTTTTAATGTCTTAGGTGTTTTAAGCAGGTAACTTTATGGTAGGGCCTCAGTGAACAGATCGATTAGTTTTGAGCTTTTATGAACACTAAAGCTGTTTTAATGCTTCTGAGCAAACGGAAAGAATGCAATATTGCATATGGTGAAAAACTGCTTTCTCGGCCACAAAAAGCTCGTTCGTGCAATATCAAAAGGAAATATGACCAAAATTAAATATCTTTAATATGCATGAAATAAAAAGTTATTTGCAATCCAGAAAGACACTTTTTAATGTCTTAGGTGTTTTAAGCAGATAACTTTATGGTAGAGCCTCAGTGAACAGATCGCTTAGTTTTGAGCTTCTATGAACACTAATGCTTTTTTAATGCTTCTGAGCAAACGGAGAGAATGCAATATTGCATATGGTGAAAAATTGCTTTCTCGGCCACAGAAACTTCGTTCGTGCAATGTCAAGAGGAAATCTGACCAAAATGAAATATCTTTAACATGCATGAAATAAAAAGTTATATGCAATCCAGAAAGACACATTTTAATGTCTTAGGTGTTTTAAGCAGGTAACTTTAAGGTAGGGCCCCAGCGAACAGATCACTTAGTTTTCAGCTTCTATGAACACTAATGCTGTTTTAATGCTTCTGAGCAAACGGAGAGAATGCAATATTGCATATGGTGAAAAATTGCTTTCTCGGCCACAGAAAGTTTGTTCGTGCAATATCAAGAGGAAATCTGACCAAAAGGAAATATCTTTAATATGCATGAAATAAAAAGCTATATGCAATCCAGAAAGACACTTTTTAATGTCTTGGATGATTTCAGCAGGTAACTTTATGGTAGAGCCTCAGTGAACAGATAACTTAGTTTTCAGCTTCTATGAACACTAATGCTGTTTTAATCCTTCTGAGCAAACGGAGAGAATGCAATATTGCATATGGTGAAAAATTGCTTTCTCGGCCACAGAAAGCTTGTTCGTGCAATATCAAGAGGAAATCTTACCAAAATTAAATATCTTTAATATGCATGAAATAAAAAGTTATATGCAATCCAGAAAGACACTTTTTAATGTCTTAGGTGTTTTAAGCAGGTAACTTTATGGTAGGGCCTCAGTGAACAGATCGCTTAGTTTTGAGCTTCTATGAACACTAATGCTGTTTTAATGCTTCTGAGTAAACGGAGAGAATGCAATATTGTATATGGTGAAAAATTGCTTTCTCGGCCACAGAATGCTTGTTCGTGCAATATCAAGAGGAAATCTGACCAAAATGAAATATCTTTAATATGCATGAAAAATAAAAAGTTATATGCAATCCAGAAAGACACTTTTTAATGTCTTAGGTGTTTTAAGCAGGTAACTTTATGGTAGGGCCCCAGTGAACAGATCGCTTAGTTTTCAGCTTCTATGAACACTAATGCTGTTTTAATGCTTCTGAGCAAACGGAGAGAATGCAATATTGCATATGGTGAAAAATTGCTTTCTAAGCCACAGAAAGTTCGTTCGTGCAATGTCAAGAGGAAATCTGACCAAAAGGAAAAATCTTTAATATGCATGTAATAAAAAGTTATTTGCAATCCAGAAAGACACTTTTTAATGTCTTAGGTGTTTTAAGCAGGTAACTTTATGGTAGGGCCCCAGTGAACAGATCGCTTAGTTTTGAGCTTCTATGAACACTAATGCTGTTTTATTGCTTCTGAGCAAACGGAGAGAATGCAATATTGCATATGGTGAAAAATTGCTTTCTCGGCCACAGAAAGTTCGTTCGTGCAATGTCAAGAGGAAATCTGACCAAAAGGAAAAATCTTTAATATGCATGAAATAAAAAGTTATTTGCAATCCAGAAAGACACTTTTTAATGTCTTATGTGTTTTAAGCAGGTAACTTTATGGTAGGGCCCCAGTGAACAGATCGCTTAGTTTTGAGCTTCTATGAACACTAATGCTGTTTTAATGCTTCTGAGCAAACGGAGAGAATGCAATATTGCATATGGTGAAAAATTGCTTTCTCGGCCACAGAAAGCTCGTTCGTGCAATATCAAGAGGAAATCTGACCAAAATGAAATATCTTTAATATGCATGAAATAAAAAGTTATTTGTAATCCAGAAAGACACTTTTTAATGTTGTAGGTGTTTTAAGCAGGTAACTTTATGGTAGGGCCTCAGTGAACAGATCGCTTAGTTTTGAGCTTCTATGAACACTAATGCTGTTTTAATGCTTCTGAGTAAACGGAGAGAATGCAATATTGTATATGGTGAAAAATTGCTTTCTCGGCCACAGAATGCTTGTTCGTGCAATATCAAGAGGAAATCTGACCAAAATGAAATATCTTTAATATGCATGAAAAATAAAAAGTTATATGCAATCCAGAAAGACACTTTTTAATGTCTTAGGTGTTTTAAGCAGGTAACTTTATGGTAGGGCCCCAGTGAACAGATCGCTTAGTTTTCAGCTTCTATGAACACTAATGCTGTTTTAATGCTTCTGAGCAAACGGAGAGAATGCAATATTGCATATGGTGAAAAATTGCTTTCTAAGCCACAGAAAGTTCGTTCGTGCAATGTCAAGAGGAAATCTGACCAAAAGGAAAAATCTTTAATATGCATGTAATAAAAAGTTATTTGCAATCCAGAAAGACACTTTTTAATGTCTTAGGTGTTTTAAGCAGGTAACTTTATGGTAGGGCCCCAGTGAACAGATCGCTTAGTTTTGAGCTTCTATGAACACTAATGCTGTTTTATTGCTTCTGAGCAAACGGAGAGAATGCAATATTGCATATGGTGAAAAATTGCTTTCTCGGCCACAGAAAGTTCGTTCGTGCAATGTCAAGAGGAAATCTGACCAAAAGGAAAAATCTTTAATATGCATGAAATAAAAAGTTATTTGCAATCCAGAAAGACACTTTTTAATGTCTTATGTGTTTTAAGCAGGTAACTTTATGGTAGGGCCCCAGTGAACAGATCGCTTAGTTTTGAGCTTCTATGAACACTAATGCTGTTTTAATGCTTCTGAGCAAACGGAGAGAATGCAATATTGCATATGGTGAAAAATTGCTTTCTCGGCCACAGAAAGCTCGTTCGTGCAATATCAAGAGGAAATCTGACCAAAATGAAATATCTTTAATATGCATGAAATAAAAAGTTATTTGTAATCCAGAAAGACACTTTTTAATGTTGTAGGTGTTTTAAGCAGGTAACTTTATGGTAGGGCCCCAGTGAACAGATCGCTTAGTTTTGAGCTTCTATGAACACTAATGCTGTTTTATTGCTTCTGAGCAAACGGAGAGAATGCAATATTGCATATGGTGAAAAATTGCTTTCTCGGCCACAGAAAGTTTGTTCGTGCAATATCAAGAGGAAATCTGACCAAAAGGAAATATCTTTAATATGCATGAAATAAAAAGTTATTTGCAATGCAGAAAGACACTTTTTAATGTCTTGGATGATTTCAGCAGGTAACTTTATGGTAGAGCCCCAGTGAACAGATCGCTTAGTTTTGAGCTTCTATGAACACTAATGCTGTTTTAATGCTTCTGAGCAAACGGAGAGAATGCAATATTGCATATGGTGAAAAATTGCTTTCTCGGCCACAGAAAGTTCGTTCGTGCAATATCAAGAGGAAATCTTACCAAAATGAAATATCTTTAATATGCATGAAATAAAAAGTTATATGCAATGCAGAAAGACACTTTTTAATGTCTTAGGTGTTTTCAGCAGGTAACTTTATGGTAGAGCCCCAGTGAACAGATCGCTTAGTTTTGAGCTACTATGAACACTAATGCTGTTTTAATGCTTCTGAGTAAACGGAGAGAATGCAATATTGCATATGGTCAAAAATTGCTTTCTCGGCCACAGAAAGTTCGTTCGTGCAATGTCAAGAGGAAATCTTACCAAAATGAAATATCTTTAATATGCATGAAATAAAAAGTTATTTGCAATCCAGAAAGACACTTTTTAATGTCTTGGATGATTTCAGCAGGTAACTTTACGGTAGAGCCTCAGTGAACAGATCGCTTAGTTTTGAGCTTCTATGAACACTAATGCTTTTTTAATGCTTCTGAGCAAACGGAGAGAATGCAATATTGCATATGGTGAAAAACTGCTTTCTCGGCCACAGAAACTTCGTTCGTGCAATATCAAGAGGAAATAAGACCAAAATTAAATATCTTTAACATGCATGAAATAAAAAGTTATGTGCAATCCAGAAAGACACTTTTTAATGTCTTGGATGATTTCAGCAGGTAACTTTATGGTAGAGCCTCAGTGAACAGATAACTTAGTTTTGAGCTTCTATGAACACTAAAGCTGTTTTAATGCTTCTGAGCAAACGGAAAGAATGCAATATTGCATATGGTGAAAAACTGCTTTCTCGGCCACAAAAAGCTCGTTCGTGCAATATCAAAAGGAAATATGACCAAAATTAAATATCTTTAATATGCATGAAATAAAAAGTTATTTGCAATCCAGAAAGACACTTTTTAATGTCTTAGGTGTTTTAAGCAGATAACTTTATGGTAGAGCCTCAGTGAACAGATCGCTTAGTTTTGAGCTTCTGTGAACACTAATGCTTTTTTAATGCTTCTGAGCAAACGGAGAGAATGCAATATTGCATATGGTGAAAAATTGCTTTCTCGGCCACAGAAACTTCGTTCGTGCAATGTCAAGAGGAAATCTGACCAAAATGAAATATCTTTAACATGCATGAAATAAAAAGTTATATGCAATCCAGAAAGACACATTTTAATGTCTTAGGTGTTTTAAGCAGGTAACTTTAAGGTAGGGCCCCAGCGAACAGATCACTTAGTTTTCAGCTTCTATGAACACTAATGCTGTTTTAATGCTTCTGAGCAAACGGAGAGAATGCAATATTGCATATGGTGAAAAATTGCTTTCTCGGCCACAGAAAGTTTGTTCGTGCAATATCAAGAGGAAATCTGACCAAAAGGAAATATCTTTAATATGCATGAAATAAAAAGCTATATGCAATCCAGAAAGACACTTTTTAATGTCTTAGGTGTTTTAAGCAGGTAACTTTATGGTAGGGCCCCAGTGAACAGATCGCTTAGTTTTGAGCTACTATGAACACTAATGCTGTTTTAATGCTTCTGAGCAAACGGAGAGAATGCAATATTGCATATCGTGAAATTGCTTTCTCGGTCACAGAAAGTTCGTTCGTGCAATATCAAGAAGAAATCTGACCAAAAGGAAAAATCTTTAATATGCATGAAATAAAAAGTTATTTGCAATCCAGAAAGACACTTTTTAATGTCTTAGGTGTTTTAAGCAGGTAACTTTATGATAGGGTCACATTGAACAGATCGCTTAGTTTTCAGCTTCTATGAACACTAATGCTGTTTTAATGCTTCTGAGCAAACGGAGAGAATGCAATATTGCATATGGTGAAAAATTGCTTTCTCGGCCACAGAAACTTCGTTCGTGCAATGTCAAGAGGAAATCTGACCAAAATGAAATATCTTTAACATGCATGAAATAAAAAGTTATATGCAATCCAGAAAGACACATTTTAATGTCTTAGGTGTTTTAAGCAGGTAACTTTAAGGTAGGGCCCCAGCGAACAGATCACTTAGTTTTCAGCTTCTATGAACACTAATGCTGTTTTAATGCTTCTGAGCAAACGGAGAGAATGCAATATTGCATATGGTGAAAAATTGCTTTCTCGGCCACAAAAAGTTTGTTCGTGCAATATCAAGAGGAAATCTGACCAAAAGGAAATATCTTTAATATGCATGAAATAAAAAGCTATATGCAATCCAGAAAGACACTTTTTAATGTCTTGGATGATTTCAGCAGGTAACTTTATGGTAGAGCCTCAGTGAACAGATAACTTAGTTTTCAGCTTCTATGAACACTAATGCTGTTTTAATCCTTCTGAGCAAACGGAGAGAATGCAATATTGCATATGGTGAAAAATTGCTTTCTCGGCCACAGAAAGCTTGTTCGTGCAATATCAAGAGGAAATCTTACCAAAATTAAATATCTTTAATATGCATGAAATAAAAAGTTATATGCAATCCAGAAAGACACTTTTTAATGTCTTAGGTGTTTTAAGCAGGTAACTTTATGGTAGGGCCTCAGTGAACAGATCGCTTAGTTTTGAGCTTCTATGAACACTAATGCTGTTTTAATGCTTCTGAGTAAACGGAGAGAATGCAATATTGTATATGGTGAAAAATTGCTTTCTCGGCCACAGAATGCTTGTTCGTGCAATATCAAGAGGAAATCTGACCAAAATGAAATATCTTTAATATGCATGAAAAATAAAAAGTTATATGCAATCCAGAAAGACACTTTTTAATGTCTTAGGTGTTTTAAGCAGGTAACTTTATGGTAGGGCCCCAGTGAACAGATCGCTTAGTTTTCAGCTTCTATGAACACTAATGCTGTTTTAATGCTTCTGAGCAAACGGAGAGAATGCAATATTGCATATGGTGAAATTGCTTTCTCGGTCACAGAAAGTTCGTTCGTGCAATATCAAGAAGAAATCTGACCAAAAGGAAAAATCTTTAATATGCATGAAATAAAAAGTTATTTGCAATGCAGAAAGACACTTTTTAATGTCTTGGATGATTTCAGCAGGTAACTTTATGGTAGAGCCCCAGTGAACAGATCGCTTAGTTTTGAGCTTCTATGAACACTAATGCTGTTTTAATGCTTCTGAGCAAACGGAGAGAATGCAATATTGCATATGGTGAAAAATTGCTTTCTCGGCCACAGAAAGTTCGTTCGTGCAATATCAAGAGGAAATCTTACCAAAATGAAATATCTTTAATATGCATGAAATAAAAAGTTATATGCAATGCAGAAAGACACTTTTTAATGTCTTAGGTGTTTTAAGCAGGTAACTTTATGGTAGGGCCCCAGTGAACAGATCGCTTAGTTTTGAGCTACTATGAACACTAATGCTGTTTTAATGCTTCTGAGTAAACGGAGAGAATGCAATATTGCATATGGTCAAAAATTGCTTTCTCGGCCACAGAAAGTTCGTTCGTGCAATGTCAAGAGGAAATCTTACCAAAATGAAATATCTTTAATATGCATGAAATAAAAAGTTATTTGCAATCCAGAAAGACACTTTTTAATGTCTTGGATGATTTCAGCAGGTAACTTTACGGTAGAGCCTCAGTGAACAGATCGCTTAGTTTTGAGCTTCTATGAACACTAATGCTTTTTTAATGCTTCTGAGCAAACGGAGAGAATGCAATATTGCATATGGTGAAAAACTGCTTTCTCGGCCACAGAAACTTCGTTCGTGCAATATCAAGAGGAAATAAGACCAAAATTAAATATCTTTAACATGCATGAAATAAAAAGTTATGTGCAATCCAGAAAGACACTTTTTAATGTCTTGGATGATTTCAGCAGGTAACTTTATGGTAGAGCCTCAGTGAACAGATAACTTAGTTTTGAGCTTCTATGAACACTAAAGCTGTTTTAATGCTTCTGAGCAAACGGAAAGAATGCAATATTGCATATGGTGAAAAACTGCTTTCTCGGCCACAAAAAGCTCGTTCGTGCAATATCAAAAGGAAATATGACCAAAATTAAATATCTTTAATATGCATGAAATAAAAAGTTATTTGCAATCCAGAAAGACACTTTTTAATGTCTTAGGTGTTTTAAGCAGATAACTTTATGGTAGAGCCTCAGTGAACAGATCGCTTAGTTTTGAGCTTCTGTGAACACTAATGCTTTTTTAATGCTTCTGAGCAAACGGAGAGAATGCAATATTGCATATGGTGAAAAATTGCTTTCTCGGCCACAGAAACTTCGTTCGTGCAATGTCAAGAGGAAATCTGACCAAAATGAAATATCTTTAACATGCATGAAATAAAAAGTTATATGCAATCCAGAAAGACACATTTTAATGTCTTAGGTGTTTTAAGCAGGTAACTTTAAGGTAGGGCCCCAGCGAACAGATCACTTAGTTTTCAGCTTCTATGAACACTAATGCTGTTTTAATGCTTCTGAGCAAACGGAGAGAATGCAATATTGCATATGGTGAAAAATTGCTTTCTCGGCCACAGAAAGTTTGTTCGTGCAATATCAAGAGGAAATCTGACCAAAAGGAAATATCTTTAATATGCATGAAATAAAAAGCTATATGCAATCCAGAAAGACACTTTTTAATGTCTTAGGTGTTTTAAGCAGGTAACTTTATGGTAGGGCCCCAGTGAACAGATCGCTTAGTTTTGAGCTACTATGAACACTAATGCTGTTTTAATGCTTCTGAGCAAACGGAGAGAATGCAATATTGCATATCGTGAAATTGCTTTCTCGGTCACAGAAAGTTCGTTCGTGCAATATCAAGAAGAAATCTGACCAAAAGGAAAAATCTTTAATATGCATGAAATAAAAAGTTATTTGCAATCCAGAAAGACACTTTTTAATGTCTTAGGTGTTTTAAGCAGGTAACTTTATGATAGGGTCACATTGAACAGATCGCTTAGTTTTCAGCTTCTATGAACACTAATGCTGTTTTAATGCTTCTGAGCAAACGGAGAGAATGCAATATTGCATATGGTGAAAAATTGCTTTCTCGGCCACAGAAACTTCGTTCGTGCAATGTCAAGAGGAAATCTGACCAAAATGAAATATCTTTAACATGCATGAAATAAAAAGTTATATGCAATCCAGAAAGACACATTTTAATGTCTTAGGTGTTTTAAGCAGGTAACTTTAAGGTAGGGCCCCAGCGAACAGATCACTTAGTTTTCAGCTTCTATGAACACTAATGCTGTTTTAATGCTTCTGAGCAAACGGAGAGAATGCAATATTGCATATGGTGAAAAATTGCTTTCTCGGCCACAAAAAGTTTGTTCGTGCAATATCAAGAGGAAATCTGACCAAAAGGAAATATCTTTAATATGCATGAAATAAAAAGCTATATGCAATCCAGAAAGACACTTTTTAATGTCTTGGATGATTTCAGCAGGTAACTTTATGGTAGAGCCTCAGTGAACAGATAACTTAGTTTTCAGCTTCTATGAACACTAATGCTGTTTTAATCCTTCTGAGCAAACGGAGAGAATGCAATATTGCATATGGTGAAAAATTGCTTTCTCGGCCACAGAAAGCTTGTTCGTGCAATATCAAGAGGAAATCTTACCAAAATTAAATATCTTTAATATGCATGAAATAAAAAGTTATATGCAATCCAGAAAGACACTTTTTAATGTCTTAGGTGTTTTAAGCAGGTAACTTTATGGTAGGGCCTCAGTGAACAGATCGCTTAGTTTTGAGCTTCTATGAACACTAATGCTGTTTTAATGCTTCTGAGTAAACGGAGAGAATGCAATATTGTATATGGTGAAAAATTGCTTTCTCGGCCACAGAATGCTTGTTCGTGCAATATCAAGAGGAAATCTGACCAAAATGAAATATCTTTAATATGCATGAAAAATAAAAAGTTATATGCAATCCAGAAAGACACTTTTTAATGTCTTAGGTGTTTTAAGCAGGTAACTTTATGGTAGGGCCCCAGTGAACAGATCGCTTAGTTTTCAGCTTCTATGAACACTAATGCTGTTTTAATGCTTCTGAGCAAACGGAGAGAATGCAATATTGCATATGGTGAAATTGCTTTCTCGGTCACAGAAAGTTCGTTCGTGCAATATCAAGAAGAAATCTGACCAAAAGGAAAAATCTTTAATATGCATGAAATAAAAAGTTATTTGCAATGCAGAAAGACACTTTTTAATGTCTTGGATGATTTCAGCAGGTAACTTTATGGTAGAGCCCCAGTGAACAGATCGCTTAGTTTTGAGCTTCTATGAACACTAATGCTGTTTTAATGCTTCTGAGCAAACGGAGAGAATGCAATATTGCATATGGTGAAAAATTGCTTTCTCGGCCACAGAAAGTTCGTTCGTGCAATATCAAGAGGAAATCTTACCAAAATGAAATATCTTTAATATGCATGAAATAAAAAGTTATATGCAATGCAAAAAGACACTTTTTAATGTCTTAGGTGTTTTAAGCAGGTAACTTTATGGTAGGGCCCCAGTGAACAGATCGCTTAGTTTTGAGCTACTATGAACACTAATGCTGTTTTAATGCTTCTGAGTAAACGGAGAGAATGCAATATTGCATATGGTCAAAAATTGCTTTCTCGGCCACAGAAAGTTCGTTCGTGCAATGTCAAGAGGAAATCTTACCAAAATGAAATATCTTTAATATGCATGAAATAAAAAGTTATTTGCAATCCAGAAAGACACTTTTTAATGTCTTGGATGATTTCAGCAGGTAACTTTACGGTAGAGCCTCAGTGAACAGATCGCTTAGTTTTGAGCTTCTATGAACACTAATGCTTTTTTAATGCTTCTGAGCAAATGGAGAGAATGCAATATTGCATATGGTGAAAAACTGCTTTCTCGGCCACAGAAACTTCGTTCGTGCAATATCAAGAGGAAATAAGACCAAAATTAAATATCTTTAACATGCATGAAATAAAAAGTTATGTGCAATCCAGAAAGACACTTTTTAATGTCTTGGATGATTTCAGCAGGTAACTTTATGGTAGAGCCTCAGTGAACAGATAACTTAGTTTTGAGCTTCTATGAACACTAAAGCTGTTTTAATGCTTCTGAGCAAACGGAAAGAATGCAATATTGCATATGGTGAAAAACTGCTTTCTCGGCCACAAAAAGCTCGTTCGTGCAATATCAAAAGGAAATATGACCAAAATTAAATATCTTTAATATGCATGAAATAAAAAGTTATTTGCAATCCAGAAAGACACTTTTTAATGTCTTAGGTGTTTTAAGCAGATAACTTTATGGTAGAGCCTCAGTGAACAGATCGCTTAGTTTTGAGCTTCTGTGAACACTAATGCTTTTTTAATGCTTCTGAGCAAACGGAGAGAATGCAATATTGCATATGGTGAAAAATTGCTTTCTCGGCCACAGAAACTTCGTTCGTGCAATGTCAAGAGGAAATCTGACCAAAATGAAATATCTTTAACATGCATGAAATAAAAAGTTATATGCAATCCAGAAAGACACATTTTAATGTCTTAGGTGTTTTAAGCAGGTAACTTTAAGGTAGGGCCCCAGCGAACAGATCACTTAGTTTTCAGCTTCTATGAACACTAATGCTGTTTTAATGCTTCTGAGCAAACGGAGAGAATGCAATATTGCATATGGTGAAAAATTGCTTTCTCGGCCACAGAAAGTTTGTTCGTGCAATATCAAGAGGAAATCTGACCAAAAGGAAATATCTTTAATATGCATGAAATAAAAAGCTATATGCAATCCAGAAAGACACTTTTTAATGTCTTAGGTGTTTTAAGCAGGTAACTTTATGGTAGGGCCCCAGTGAACAGATCGCTTAGTTTTGAGCTACTATGAACACTAATGCTGTTTTAATGCTTCTGAGCAAACGGAGAGAATGCAATATTGCATATCGTGAAATTGCTTTCTCGGTCACAGAAAGTTCGTTCGTGCAATATCAAGAAGAAATCTGACCAAAAGGAAAAATCTTTAATATGCATGAAATAAAAAGTTATTTGCAATCCAGAAAGACACTTTTTAATGTCTTAGGTGTTTTAAGCAGGTAACTTTATGATAGGGTCACATTGAACAGATCGCTTAGTTTTCAGCTTCTATGAACACTAATGCTGTTTTAATGCTTCTGAGCAAACGGAGAGAATGCAATATTGCATATGGTGAAAAATTGCTTTCTCGGCCACAGAAACTTCGTTCGTGCAATGTCAAGAGGAAATCTGACCAAAATGAAATATCTTTAACATGCATGAAATAAAAAGTTATATGCAATCCAGAAAGACACATTTTAATGTCTTAGGTGTTTTAAGCAGGTAACTTTAAGGTAGGGCCCCAGCGAACAGATCACTTAGTTTTCAGCTTCTATGAACACTAATGCTGTTTTAATGCTTCTGAGCAAACGGAGAGAATGCAATATTGCATATGGTGAAAAATTGCTTTCTCGGCCACAAAAAGTTTGTTCGTGCAATATCAAGAGGAAATCTGACCAAAAGGAAATATCTTTAATATGCATGAAATAAAAAGCTATATGCAATCCAGAAAGACACTTTTTAATGTCTTGGATGATTTCAGCAGGTAACTTTATGGTAGAGCCTCAGTGAACAGATAACTTAGTTTTCAGCTTCTATGAACACTAATGCTGTTTTAATCCTTCTGAGCAAACGGAGAGAATGCAATATTGCATATGGTGAAAAATTGCTTTCTCGGCCACAGAAAGCTTGTTCGTGCAATATCAAGAGGAAATCTTACCAAAATTAAATATCTTTAATATGCATGAAATAAAAAGTTATATGCAATCCAGAAAGACACTTTTTAATGTCTTAGGTGTTTTAAGCAGGTAACTTTATGGTAGGGCCTCAGTGAACAGATCGCTTAGTTTTGAGCTTCTATGAACACTAATGCTGTTTTAATGCTTCTGAGTAAACGGAGAGAATGCAATATTGTATATGGTGAAAAATTGCTTTCTCGGCCACAGAATGCTTGTTCGTGCAATATCAAGAGGAAATCTGACCAAAATGAAATATCTTTAATATGCATGAAAAATAAAAAGTTATATGCAATCCAGAAAGACACTTTTTAATGTCTTAGGTGTTTTAAGCAGGTAACTTTATGGTAGGGCCCCAGTGAACAGATCGCTTAGTTTTCAGCTTCTATGAACACTAATGCTGTTTTAATGCTTCTGAGCAAACGGAGAGAATGCAATATTGCATATGGTGAAATTGCTTTCTCGGTCACAGAAAGTTCGTTCGTGCAATATCAAGAAGAAATCTGACCAAAAGGAAAAATCTTTAATATGCATGAAATAAAAACTTATTTGCAATCCAGAAAGACACTTTTTAATGTCTTAGGTGTTTTAAGCAGGTAACTTTATGATAGGGTCCCATTGAACAGATCGCTTAGTTTTCAGCTTCTATGAACACTAATGCTGTTTTAATGCTTCTGAGCAAACGGAGAGAATGCAATATTGCATATGGTGAAAAATTGCTTTCTAAGCCACAGAAAGTTCGTTCGTGCAATGTCAAGAGGAAATCTGACCAAAAGGAAAAATCTTTAATATGCATGTAATAAAAAGTTATTTGCAATCCAGAAAGACACTTTTTAATGTCTTAGGTGTTTTAAGCAGGTAACTTTATGGTAGGGCCCCAGTGAACAGATCGCTTAGTTTTGAGCTTCTATGAACACTAATGCTGTTTTATTGCTTCTGAGCAAACGGAGAGAATGCAATATTGCATATGGTGAAAAATTGCTTTCTCGGCCACAGAAAGTTCGTTCGTGCAATGTCAAGAGGAAATCTGACCAAAAGGAAAAATCTTTAATATGCATGAAATAAAAAGTTATTTGCAATCCAGAAAGACACTTTTTAATGTCTTATGTGTTTTAAGCAGGTAACTTTATGGTAGGGCCCCAGTGAACAGATCGCTTAGTTTTGAGCTTCTATGAACACTAATGCTGTTTTAATGCTTCTGAGCAAACGGAGAGAATGCAATATTGCATATGGTGAAAAATTGCTTTCTCGGCCACAGAAAGCTCGTTCGTGCAATATCAAGAGGAAATCTGACCAAAATGAAATATCTTTAATATGCATGAAATAAAAAGTTATTTGTAATCCAGAAAGACACTTTTTAATGTTGTAGGTGTTTTAAGCAGGTAACTTTATGGTAGGGCCCCAGTGAACAGATCGCTTAGTTTTCAGCTTCTATGAACACTAATGCTGTTTTAATGCTTCTGAGCAAACGGAGAGAATGCAATATTGCATATGGTGAAAAATTGCTTTCTCGGCCACAGAAAGCTCGTTCGTGCAATATCAAGAGGATATCTGACCAAAATGAAATATCTTTAATATGCATGAAATAAAAAGTTATTTGCAATCCAGAAAGACACTTTTTAATGTCTTAGGTGTTTTAAGCAGATAACTTTATGGTAGAGCCTCAGTGAACAGATCGCTTAGTTTTGAGCTTCTGTGAACACTAATGCTTTTTTAATGCTTCTGAGCAAACGGAGAGAATGCAATATTGCATATGGTGAAAAATTGCTTTCTCGGCCACAGAAACTTCGTTCGTGCAATGTCAAGAGGAAATCTGACCAAAATGAAATATCTTTAACATGCATGAAATAAAAAGTTATATGCAATCCAGAAAGACACATTTTAATGTCTTAGGTGTTTTAAGCAGGTAATTTTAAGGTAGGGCCCCAGCGAACAGATCACTTAGTTTTCAGCTTCTATGAACACTAATGCTGTTTTAATGCTTCTGAGCAAACGGAGAGAATGCAATATTGCATATGGTGAAAAATTGCTTTCTCGGCCACAGAAAGTTTGTTCGTGCAATATCAAGAGGAAATCTGACCAAAAGGAAATATCTTTAATATGCATGAAATAAAAAGCTATATGCAATCCAGAAAGACACTTTTTAATGTCTTAGGTGTTTTAAGCAGGTAACTTTATGGTAGGGCCCCAGTGAACAGATCGCTTAGTTTTGAGCTACTATGAACACTAATGCTGTTTTAATGCTTCTGAGCAAACGGAGAGAATGCAATATTGCATATCGTGAAATTGCTTTCTCGGTCACAGAAAGTTCGTTCGTGCAATATCAAGAAGAAATCTGACCAAAAGGAAAAATCTTTAATATGCATGAAATAAAAAGTTATTTGCAATCCAGAAAGACACTTTTTAATGTCTTAGGTGTTTTAAGCAGGTAACTTTATGATAGGGTCACATTGAACAGATCGCTTAGTTTTCAGCTTCTATGAACACTAATGCTGTTTTAATGCTTCTGAGCAAACGGAGAGAATGCAATATTGCATATGGTGAAAAATTGCTTTCTCGGCCACAGAAACTTCGTTCGTGCAATGTCAAGAGGAAATCTGACCAAAATGAAATATCTTTAACATGCATGAAATAAAAAGTTATATGCAATCCAGAAAGACACATTTTAATGTCTTAGGTGTTTTAAGCAGGTAACTTTAAGGTAGGGCCCCAGCGAACAGATCACTTAGTTTTCAGCTTCTATGAACACTAATGCTGTTTTAATGCTTCTGAGCAAACGGAGAGAATGCAATATTGCATATGGTGAAAAATTGCTTTCTCGGCCACAAAAAGTTTGTTCGTGCAATATCAAGAGGAAATCTGACCAAAAGGAAATATCTTTAATATGCATGAAATAAAAAGCTATATGCAATCCAGAAAGACACTTTTTAATGTCTTGGATGATTTCAGCAGGTAACTTTATGGTAGAGCCTCAGTGAACAGATAACTTAGTTTTCAGCTTCTATGAACACTAATGCTGTTTTAATCCTTCTGAGCAAACGGAGAGAATGCAATATTGCATATGGTGAAAAATTGCTTTCTCGGCCACAGAAAGCTTGTTCGTGCAATATCAAGAGGAAATCTTACCAAAATTAAATATCTTTAATATGCATGAAATAAAAAGTTATATGCAATCCAGAAAGACACTTTTTAATGTCTTAGGTGTTTTAAGCAGGTAACTTTATGGTAGGGCCTCAGTGAACAGATCGCTTAGTTTTGAGCTTCTATGAACACTAATGCTGTTTTAATGCTTCTGAGTAAACGGAGAGAATGCAATATTGTATATGGTGAAAAATTGCTTTCTCGGCCACAGAATGCTTGTTCGTGCAATATCAAGAGGAAATCTGACCAAAATGAAATATCTTTAATATGCATGAAAAATAAAAAGTTATATGCAATCCAGAAAGACACTTTTTAATGTCTTAGGTGTTTTAAGCAGGTAACTTTATGGTAGGGCCCCAGTGAACAGATCGCTTAGTTTTCAGCTTCTATGAACACTAATGCTGTTTTAATGCTTCTGAGCAAACGGAGAGAATGCAATATTGCATATGGTGAAATTGCTTTCTCGGTCACAGAAAGTTCGTTCGTGCAATATCAAGAAGAAATCTGACCAAAAGGAAAAATCTTTAATATGCATGAAATAAAAACTTATTTGCAATCCAGAAAGACACTTTTTAATGTCTTAGGTGTTTTAAGCAGGTAACTTTATGATAGGGTCCCATTGAACAGATCGCTTAGTTTTCAGCTTCTATGAACACTAATGCTGTTTTAATGCTTCTGAGCAAACGGAGAGAATGCAATATTGCATATGGTGAAAAATTGCTTTCTAAGCCACAGAAAGTTCGTTCGTGCAATGTCAAGAGGAAATCTGACCAAAAGGAAAAATCTTTAATATGCATGTAATAAAAAGTTATTTGCAATCCAGAAAGACACTTTTTAATGTCTTAGGTGTTTTAAGCAGGTAACTTTATGGTAGGGCCCCAGTGAACAGATCGCTTAGTTTTGAGCTTCTATGAACACTAATGCTGTTTTATTGCTTCTGAGCAAACGGAGAGAATGCAATATTGCATATGGTGAAAAATTGCTTTCTCGGCCACAGAAAGTTCGTTCGTGCAATGTCAAGAGGAAATCTGACCAAAAGGAAAAATCTTTAATATGCATGAAATAAAAAGTTATTTGCAATCCAGAAAGACACTTTTTAATGTCTTATGTGTTTTAAGCAGGTAACTTTATGGTAGGGCCCCAGTGAACAGATCGCTTAGTTTTGAGCTTCTATGAACACTAATGCTGTTTTAATGCTTCTGAGCAAACGGAGAGAATGCAATATTGCATATGGTGAAAAATTGCTTTCTCGGCCACAGAAAGCTCGTTCGTGCAATATCAAGAGGAAATCTGACCAAAATGAAATATCTTTAATATGCATGAAATAAAAAGTTATTTGTAATCCAGAAAGACACTTTTTAATGTTGTAGGTGTTTTAAGCAGGTAACTTTATGGTAGGGCCCCAGTGAACAGATCGCTTAGTTTTGAGCTTCTATGAACACTAATGCTGTTTTATTGCTTCTGAGCAAACGGAGAGAATGCAATATTGCATATGGTGAAAAATTGCTTTCTCGGCCACAGAAAGTTTGTTCGTGCAATATCAAGAGGAAATCTGACCAAAAGGAAATATCTTTAATATGCATGAAATAAAAAGTTATTTGCAATGCAGAAAGACACTTTTTAATGTCTTAGGTGTTTTAAGCAGGTAACTTTATGGTAGGGCCCCAGTGAACAGATCGCTTAGTTTTGAGCTTCTATGAACACTAATGCTGTTTTATTGCTTCTGAGCAAACAGAGAGAATGCAATATTGCATATGGTGAAAAATTGCTTTCTCGGCCACAGAAAGCTTGTTCTTGCAATGTCAAGAGGAAATCTGACCAAAAGGAAAAATCTTTAATATGCATGAAATAAAAAGTTATTTGCAATCCAGAAAGACACTTTTTAATGTCTTAGGTGTTTTAAGCAAGTAACTTTATGGTAGGGCCCCAGTGAACAGATCGCTTAGTTTTCAGCTTCTATGAACACTAATGCTGTTTTAATACTTCTGAGCAAACGGAGAGAATGCAATATTGCATATGGTGAAAAATTGCTTTCTCGGCCACAGAAAGTTCGTTCGTGCAATATCAAGAGGAAATCTGACCAAAATGAAATATCTTTAATATGCATGAAATAAAAAGTTATTTGCAATGCAGAAAGACACTTTTTAATGTCTTGGATGATTTCAGCAGGTAACTTTATGGTAGAGCCCCAGTGAACAGATCGCTTAGTTTTGAGCTTCTATGAACACTAATGCTGTTTTAATGCTTCTGAGCAAACGGATAGAATGCAATATTGCATATGGTGAAAAACTGCTTTCTCGGCCACAGAAAGCTCGTTCGTGCAATATCAAGAGGAAATCTGACCAAAATGAAATATCTTTAATATGCATGAAATAAAAAGTTATTTGCAATCCAGAAAGACACTTTTTAATGTCTTAGGTGTTTTAAGCAGGTAACTTTATGGTAGGGCCCCAGTGAACAGATCGCTTAGTTTTCAGCTTCTATGAACACTAATGCTGTTTTAATGCTTCTGAGCAAACGGAGAGAATGCAATATTGCATATGGTGAAAAATTGCTTTCTGAGCCACAGAAAGTTCGTTCGTGCAATGTCAAGAGGAAATCTGACCAAAAGGAAAAATCTTTAATATGCATGAAATAAAAAGTTATTTGCAATCCAGAAAGACACTTTTTAATGTCTTAGGTGTTTTAAGCAGGTAACTTTATGATAGGGTCCCATTGAACAGATCGCTTAGTTTTCAGCTTATATGAACACTAATGCTGTTTTAATGCTTCTGAGCAAACGGAGAGAATGCAATATTGCATATGGTGAAAAATTGCTTTCTAAGCCACAGAAAGTTCGTTCGTGCAATGTCAAGAGGAAATCTGACCAAAAGGAAAAATCTTTAATATGCATGAAATAAAAAGTTATATGCAATCCAGAAAGACACTTTTTAATGTCTTGGATGATTTCAGCAGGTAACTTTATGGTAGAGCCCCAGTGAACAGATCGCTTAGTTTTGAGCTTCTATGAACACTAATGCTGTTTTAATCCTTCTGAGCAAACGGAGAGAATGCAATATTGCATATGGTGAAAAATTGCTTTCTCGGCCACAGAAAGCTTGTTCGTGAATATCAAGAGGAAATCTGACCAAAATTAAATATCTTTAATATGCATGAAATAAAAAGTTATATGCAATCCAGAAAGACACTTTTTAATGTCTTAGGTGTTTTAAGCAGGTAACTTTATGGTAGGGCCTCAGTGAACAGATCGCTTAGTTTTGAGCTTCTATGAACACTAATGCTGTTTTAATGCTTCTGAGTAAACGGAGAGAATGCAATATTGTATATGGTGAAAAATTGCTTTCTCGGCCACAGAATGCTTGTTTTTGCAATATCAAGAGGAAATCCGACCAAAATGAAATATCTTTAATATGCATGAAAAATAAAAAGTTATATGCAATCCAGAAAGACACTTTTTAATGTCTTAGGTGTTTTAAGCAGGTAACTTTATGGTAGGGCCCCAGTGAACAGATCGCTTAGTTTTCAGCTTCTATGAACACTAATGCTGTTTTAATGCTTCTGAGCAAACGGAGAGAATGCAATATTGCATATGGTGAAATTGCTTTCTCGGTCACAGAAAGTTCGTTCGTGCAATATCAAGAAGAAATCTGACCAAAAGGAAAAATCTTTAATATGCATGAAATAAAAAGTTATTTGCAATCCAGAAAGACACTTTTTAATGTCTTAGGTGTTTTAAGCAGGTAACTTTATGATAGGGTCCCACTGAACAGATCGCTTAGTTTTGAGCTTCTATGAACACTAATGCTGTTTTATTGCGTCTGAGCAAACGGAGAGAATGCAATATTGCATATGGTGAAAAATTGCTTTCTCGAGAGAAGAAAGCAATTGTGGTGCATATGGTGAAAAACTGCTTTCTCGGCCACAGAAAGTTCGTTTGTGCAATATCAAGAGGAAATCTGACCAAAATGAAATATCTTTAATATGCATGAAATAAAAAGTTATTTGCAATGCAGAAAGACACTTTTTAATGTCTTGGATGATTTCAGCAGGTAACTTTATGGTAGAGCCCCAGTGAACAGATCGCTTAGTTTTGAGCTTCTATGAACACTAATGCTGTTTTAATGCTTCTGAGTAAACGGAGAGAATGCAATATTGTATATGGTGAAAAATTGCTTTCTCGGCCACAGAATGCTTGTTTTTGCAATATCAAGAGGAAATCCGACCAAAATGAAATATCTTTAATATGCATGAAAAATAAAAAGTTATATGCAATCCAGAAAGACACTTTTTAATGTCTTAGGTGTTTTAAGCAGGTAACTTTATGGTAGGGCCCCAGTGAACAGATCGCTTAGTTTTCAGCTTCTATGAACACTAATGCTGTTTTAATGCTTCTGAGCAAACGGAGAGAATGCAATATTGCATATGGTGAAATTGCTTTCTCGGTCACAGAAAGTTCGTTCGTGCAATATCAAGAAGAAATCTGACCAAAAGGAAAAATCTTTAATATGCATGAAATAAAAAGTTATTTGCAATCCAGAAAGACACTTTTTAATGTCTTAGGTGTTTTAAGCAGGTAACTTTATGATAGGGTCCCATTGAACAGATCGCTTAGTTTTGAGCTTCTATGAACACTAATGCTGTTTTATTGCTTCTGAGCAAACGGAGAGAATGCAATATTGCATATGGTGAAAAATTGCTTTCTCGGCCACAGAAAGCTTGTTCTTGCAATGTCAAGAGGAAATCTGACCAAAAGGAAAAATCTTTAATATGCATGAAATAAAAAGTTATTTGCAATCCAGAAAGACACTTTTTAATGTCTTAGGTGTTTTAAGCAAGTAACTTTATGGTAGGGCCCCAGTGAACAGATCGCTTAGTTTTCAGCTTCTATGAACACTAATGCTGTTTTAATACTTCTGAGCAAACGGAGAGAATGCAATATTGCATATGGTGAAAAATTGCTTTCTCGGCCACAGAAAGTTCGTTTGTGCAATATCAAGAGGAAATCTGACCAAAATGAAATATCTTTAATATGCATGAAATAAAAAGTTATTTGCAATGCAGAAAGACACTTTTTAATGTCTTGGATGATTTCAGCAGGTAACTTTATGGTAGAGCCCCAGTGAACAGATCGCTTAGTTTTGAGCTTCTATGAACACTAATGCTGTTTTAATGCTTCTGAGCAAACGGATAGAATGCAATATTGCATATGGTGAAAAACTGCTTTCTCGGCCACAGAAAGCTCGTTCGTGCAATATCAAGAGGAAATCTGACCAAAATGAAATATCTTTAATATGCATGAAATAAAAAGTTATTTGCAATCCAGAAAGACACTTTTTAATGTCTTAGGTGTTTTAAGCAGGTAACTTTATGGTAGGGCCCCAGTGAACAGATCGCTTAGTTTTCAGCTTCTATGAACACTAATGCTGTTTTAATGCTTCTGAGCAAACGGAGAGAATGCAATATTGCATATGGTGAAAAATTGCTTTCTGAGCCACAGAAAGTTCGTTCGTGCAATGTCAAGAGGAAATCTGACCAAAAGGAAAAATCTTTAATATGCATGAAATAAAAAGTTATTTGCAATCCAGAAAGACACTTTTTAATGTCTTAGGTGTTTTAAGCAGGTAACTTTATGATAGGGTCCCATTGAACAGATCGCTTAGTTTTCAGCTTATATGAACACTAATGCTGTTTTAATGCTTCTGAGCAAACGGAGAGAATGCAATATTGCATATGGTGAAAAATTGCTTTCTAAGCCACAGAAAGTTCGTTCGTGCAATGTCAAGAGGAAATCTGACCAAAAGGAAAAATCTTTAATATGCATGAAATAAAAAGTTATTTGCAATCCAGAAAGACACTTTTTAATGTCTTAGGTGTTTTAAGCAGGTAACTTTATGGTAGGGCCCCAGTGAACAGATCGCTTAGTTTTGAGCTTCTATGAACACTAATGCTGTTTTAATGCTTCTGAGCAAACGGAGAGAATGCAATATTGCATATGGTGAAAAATTGCTTTCTAAGCCACAGAAAGTTCGATCGTGCAATGTAAAGAGGAAATCTGACCAAAAGGAAAAATCTTTAATATGCATGAAATAAAAAGTTATTTGCAATCCAGAAAGACACTTTTTAATGTCTTAGGTGTTTTAAGCAGGTAACTTTATGATAGGGTCCCATTGAACAGATCGCTTAGTTTTCAGCTTCTATGAACACTAATGCTGTTTTAATGCTTCTGAGCAAACGGAGAGAATGCAATATTGCATATGGTGAAAAATTGCTTTCTAAGCCACAGAAAGTTCGTTCGTGCAATGTCAAGAGGAAATCTGACCAAAATGAAATATCTTTAATATGCATGAAATAAAAAGTTATATGCAATCTAGAAAGACAGTTTTTAATGTCTTAGGTGTTTTAAGCAGGTAACTTTATGGTAGGGCCCCAGTGAACAGATTGCTTAGTTTTCAGCTTCTATGAACACTAATGCTGTTTTAATGCTTCTGAGCAAACAGAGAGAATGCAATATTGCATATGGTGAAAAATTGCTTTCTAAGCCACAGAAAGTTCGTTCGTGCAATGTCAAGAGGAAATCTGACCAAAAGGAAAAATCTTTAATATGCATGAAATAAAAAGTTATTTGCAATCCAGAAAGACACTTTTTAATGTCTTAGGTGTTTTAAGCAGGTAACTTTATGGTAGGGTCCCAGTGAACAGATCGCTTAGTTTTCAGCTTCTATGAACACTAATGCTGTTTTAATGCTTCTGAGCAAACGGAGAGAATGCAATATTGCATATGGTGAAAAATTGCTTTCTAAGCCACAGAAAGTTCGTTCGTGCAATGTCAAGAGGAAATCTGACCTAAAGGAAAAATCTTTAATATGCATGAAATAAAAAGTTATTTGCAATCCAGAAAGACACTTTTTAATGTCTTAGGTGTTTTAAGCAGGTAACTTTATGGTAGGGTCCCAGTGAACAGATCGCTAAGTTTTCAGCTTCTATGAACACTAATGCTGTTTTAATGCTTCTGAGCAAACGGAGAGAATGCAATATTGCATATGGTGAAAAATTTCTTTCTAAGCCACAGAAAGTTCGTTCGTGCAATGTCAAGAGGAAATCTGACCAAAAGGAAAAATCTTTAATATGCATGAAATAAAAAGCTATTTGCAATCCAGAAAGACACTTTTTAATGTCTTAGGTGTTTTAAGCAGGTAACTTTATGATAGGGTCCCATTGAACAGATCGCTTAGTTTTCAGCTTCTATGAACACAAGTGCTGTTTTAATGCTTCTGAGCAAACGGAGAGAATGCAATATTGCATATGGTGAAAAATTGCTTTCTAAGCCACAGAAAGTTCGTTCGTGCAATGTCAAGAGGAAATCTGACCAAAATGAAATATCTTTAATATGCATGAAATAAAAAGTTATATGCAATCTAGAAAGACAGTTTTTAATGTCTTAGGTGTTTTAAGCAGGTAACTTTATGGTAGGGCCCCAGTGAACAGATTGCTTAGTTTTCAGCTTCTATGAACACTAATGCTGTTTTAATGCTTCTGAGCAAACAGAGAGAATGCAATATTGCATATGGTGAAAAATTGCTTTCTAAGCCACAGAAAGTTCGTTCGTGCAATGTCAAGAGGAAATCTGACCAAAAGGAAAAATCTTTAATATGCATGAAATAAAAAGTTATTTGCAATCCAGAAAGACACTTTTTAATGTCTTAGGTGTTTTAAGCAGGTAACTTTATGATAGGGTCCCATTGAACAGATCGCTTAGTTTTCAGCTTCTATGAACACTAATGCTGTTTTAATGCTTCTGAGCAAACGGAGAGAATGCAATATTGCATATGGTGAAAAATTGCTTTCTAAGCCACAGAAAGTTCGTTCATGCAATGTCAAGAGGAAATCTGACCAAAAGGAAAAATCTTTAATATGCATGAAATAAAAAGTTATTTGCAATCCAGAAAGACACTTTTTAATGTCTTAGGTGTTTTAAGCAGGTAACTTTATGATAGGGTCCCATTGAACAGATCGCTTAGTTTTCAGCTTCTATGAACACTAATGCTGTTTTAATGCTTCTGAGCAAACGGAGAGAATGCAATATTGCATATGGTGAAAAATTGCTTTCTAAGCCACAGAAAGTTCGTTCGTGCAATGTCAAGAGGAAATCTGACCAAAATGAAATATCTTTAATATGCATGAAATAAAAAGTTATATGCAATCTAGAAAGACAGTTTTTAATGTCTTAGGTGTTTTAAGCAGGTAACTTTATGGTAGGGCCCCAGTGAACAGATTGCTTAGTTTTCAGCTTCTATGAACACTAATGCTGTTTTAATGCTTCTGAGCAAACAGAGAGAATGCAATATTGCATATGGTGAAAAATTGCTTTCTAAGCCACAGAAAGTTCGTTCGTGCAATGTCAAGAGGAAATCTGACCAAAAGGAAAAATCTTTAATATGCATGAAATAAAAAGTTATTTGCAATCCAGAAAGACACTTTTTAATGTCTTAGGTGTTTTAAGCAGGTAACTTTATGGTAGGGTCCCAGTGAACAGATCGCTTAGTTTTCAGCTTCTATGAACACTAATGCTGTTTTAATGCTTCTGAGCAAACGGAGAGAATGCAATATTGCATATGGTGAAAAATTGCTTTCTAAGCCACAGAAAGTTCGTTCGTGCAATGTCAAGAGGAAATCTGACCTAAAGGAAAAATCTTTAATATGCATGAAATAAAAAGTTATTTGCAATCCAGAAAGACACTTTTTAATGTCTTAGGTGTTTTAAGCAGGTAACTTTATGGTAGGGTCCCAGTGAACAGATCGCTAAGTTTTCAGCTTCTATGAACACTAATGCTGTTTTAATGCTTCTGAGCAAACGGAGAGAATGCAATATTGCATATGGTGAAAAATTTCTTTCTAAGCCACAGAAAGTTCGTTCGTGCAATGTCAAGAGGAAATCTGACCAAAAGGAAAAATCTTTAATATGCATGAAATAAAAAGCTATTTGCAATCCAGAAAGACACTTTTTAATGTCTTAGGTGTTTTAAGCAGGTAACTTTATGATAGGGTCCCATTGAACAGATCGCTTAGTTTTCAGCTTCTATGAACACAAGTGCTGTTTTAATGCTTCTGAGCAAACGGAGAGAATGCAATATTGCATATGGTGAAAAATTGCTTTCTAAGCCACAGAAAGTTCGTTCGTGCAATGTCAAGAGGAAATCTGACCAAAATGAAATATCTTTAATATGCATGAAATAAAAAGTTATATGCAATCTAGAAAGACAGTTTTTAATGTCTTAGGTGTTTTAAGCAGGTAACTTTATGGTAGGGCCCCAGTGAACAGATTGCTTAGTTTTCAGCTTCTATGAACACTAATGCTGTTTTAATGCTTCTGAGCAAACAGAGAGAATGCAATATTGCATATGGTGAAAAATTGCTTTCTAAGCCACAGAAAGTTCGTTCGTGCAATGTCAAGAGGAAATCTGACCAAAAGGAAAAATCTTTAATATGCATGAAATAAAAAGTTATTTGCAATCCAGAAAGACACTTTTTAATGTCTTAGGTGTTTTAAGCAGGTAACTTTATGATAGGGTCCCATTGAACAGATCGCTTAGTTTTCAGCTTCTATGAACACTAATGCTGTTTTAATGCTTCTGAGCAAACGGAGAGAATGCAATATTGCATATGGTGAAAAATTGCTTTCTAAGCCACAGAAAGTTCGTTCATGCAATGTCAAGAGGAAATCTGACCAAAAGGAAAAATCTTTAATATGCATGAAATAAAAAGTTATTTGCAATCCAGAAAGACACTTTTTAATGTCTTAGGTGTTTTAAGCAGGTAACTTTATGGTAGGGCCCCAGTGAACAGATCGCTTAGTTTTGAGCTTCTATGAACATTAATGCTGTTTTAATGCTTCTGAGCAAACGGAGAGAATGCAATATTGCATATGGTGAAAAATTGCTTTCTAAGCCACAGAAAGTTTGTTCATGCAATGTCAAGAGGAAATCTGACCAAAAGGAAAAATATTTAATATGCATGAAATAAAAAGTTATTTGCAATCCAGAAAGACACTTTTTAATGTCTTAGGTGTTTTAAGCAGGTAACTTTATGGTAGGGCCCCAGTGAACAGATCGCTTAGTTTTCAGCTTCTAAGAACACTAATGCTGTTTTATTGCTTCTGAGCAAACGGAGAGAATGCAATATTGCATATGGTGAAAAATTGCTTTCTCGGCCACAGAAAGTTCGTTCGTGCAATATCAAGAGGAAATCTTACCAAAATTAAATATCTTTATTATGCATGAAATAATATGCAATGCAGAAAGACACTTTTTAATGTCTTAGGTGTTTTAAGCAGGTAACTTTATGGTAGGGCCCCAGTGAACAGATCGCTTAATTTTGAGCTTCTATGAACACTAATGCTGTTTTAATGCTTCTGAGCAAACGGATAGAATGCAATATTCCATATGGTGAAAAACTGCTTTCTCGGCCACAGAAAGCTCGTTCGTGCAATATCAAGAGGAAATCTGACCAAAATGAAATATCTTTAATATGCATGAAATAACAAGTTATTTGCAATCCAGAAAGACACTTTTTAATGTCTTAGGTGTTTTAAGCAGGTAACTTTATGGTAGGGCCCCAGTGAACAGATCGCTTAGTTTTCAGCTTCTATGAACACTAATGCTGTTTTAATGCTTCTGAGCAAACGGAGAGAATGCAATATTGCATATGGTGAAAAATTGCTTTCTGAGCCACAGAAAGTTCGTTCGTGCAATGTCAAGAGGAAATCTGACCAAAAGGAAAAATCTTTAATATGCATGAAATAAAAAGTTATTTGCAATCCAGAAAGACACTTTTTAATGTCTTAGGTGTTTTAAGCAGGTAACTTTATGGTAGGGCCCCAGTGAACAGATCGCTTAGTTTTGAGCTTCTATGAACACTAATGCTGTTTTAATGCTTCTGAGCAAACGGAGAGAATGCAATATTGCATATGGTGAAAAATTGCTTTCTAAGCCACAGAAAGTTCGTTCATGCAATGTCAAGAGGAAATCTGACCAAAAGGAAAAATCTTTAATATGCATGAAATAAAAAGTTATTTGCAATCCAGAAAGACACTTTTTAATGTCTTAGGTGTTTTAAGCAGGTAACTTTATGGTAGGGCCCCAGTGAACAGATCGCTTAGTTTTCAGCTTCTATGAACACTAATGCTGTTTTAATGCTTCTGAGCAAACGGAGAGAATGCAATATTGCATATGGTGAAAAATTGCTTTCTCGGCCACAGAAAGCTCGTTCGTGCAATATCAAGAGGATATCTGACCAAAATGAAATATCTTTAATATGCATGAAATAAAAAGTTATTTGCAATCCAGAAAGACACTTTTTAATGTCTTAGGTGTTTTAAGCAGGTAACTTTATGGTAGGGCCCCAGTGAACAGATCGCTTAGTTTTCAGCTTCTATGAACACTAATGCTGTTTTAATGCTTCTGAGCAAACGGAGAGAATGCAATATTGCATATGGTGAAAAATTGCTTTCTAAGCCACAGAAAGTTCGTTCGTGCAATGTCAAGAGGAAATCTGACCTAAAGGAAAAATCTTTAATATGCATGAAATAAAAAGTTATTTGCAATCCAGAAAGACACTTTTTAATGTCTTAGGTGTTTTAAGCAGGTAACTTTATGGTAGGGTCCCAGTGAACAGATCGCTTAGTTTTCAGCTTCTATGAACACTAATGCTGTTTTAATGCTTCTGAGCAAACGGAGAGAATGCAATATTGCATATGGTGAAAAATTGCTTTCTAAGCTACAGAAAGTTTCTTTCGTGCAATGTCAAGAGGAAATCTGACCAAAAGGAAAAATCTTTAATATGCATGAAATAAAAAGTTATTTGCAATCCAGAAAGACACTTTTTAATGTCTTGGATGATTTCAGCAGGTAACTTTATGGTAGAGCCCCAGTGAACAGATCGCTTAGTTTTGAGCTTCTATGAACACTAATGCTGTTTTAATGCTTCTGAGCAAACGGATAGAATGCAATATTGCATATGGTGAAAAATTGCTTTCTCGGCCACAGAAAGCTCGTTCGTGCAATATCAAGAGGAAATCTGACCAAAATGAAATATCTTTAATATGCATGAAATAACAAGTTATTTGCAATCCAGAAAGACACTTTTTAATGTCTGTTGTAGAAAAATTCATAAGGGGGGTGATTTCCATATGCTTGTGTGATATATGTCTGAATGCCGTGCAAAGCACTATGTAGAACATGTACTCCCATAGAGGGCCTTCCTCTCCGAGTAGGGAGTAACGGGAGGATGTAAGTGCAACTTGGAATGCCTAGGCGCCTTTTTGGTGACCTGGGGGTCAGGAGAGACCTAAAATATAGGTAGAGCATGTCTTGGGAGATGATGCATAGGGATGTTTTTCTGTGTTTCTGTCTTGATATGTGTACTGCAGCTGTTTTTAGTCTGTAACCTTGGGTGTGCAGAGAGATATAAAGAGGAGGTTTTTCTCTCCCTCCTCGGTCGCACTCTGCAGCAACTTGTGTGTCTGTATGACTGTTGACCTCTTTGCAAAGAATAAAACCTTTAAAACACATTTAATTGATTTAGTCTCCGATCGCTGAGAGTCCTTTGCAGATTTTTTCCTCTACAATTTGGTGTCAGAATGTGGGATTCCTTGGCTGTGTCTTCTGGACCTGACAGCGGAACGGTGACCGTACATCCTGAACAATAGACGTTCAGCCCTAACCCCAAATAGGTTTAAGGGAGACAGGGGCCGCTCCGCCAAAGGACCAGAGGAGACACCACTGGAATCAATAAACGAACCCAGGCAGCATTGAGACTCTCGGGTAAGAGACAAATTAAAATATTCCAAAGTAAGGGTTTTTGGAATTTTGAATTGGAAATTAGATAAGGGGATGAACCATACTGACTACTGACAAGAGGTTACAGACTAACGGCAACCGCAGAAGGTCTCAGAAGGAGACTGCGGTTGTGGCAGTGGGTGTAACAATCGCGTGGGTACGCGAATAGAAGCTGCACAGCAACGTATAATCCTAAAAGGGAATTGAAACTGAGCACGGGGTGATCAAAATCACGTGCAAAATGTTAAGAGTATTTCTAAAAGGGAATCAGGGCTGTGGGGGCACATTAGAAGTATGGCACTTCGACCCTAGCCAATCTTGGGTGAAAGATTGGACCTGCAGAGACGTCTGACAGAGAGAAAAGGAAAAAAAGGCGCCTAGAACGGTCAGGAGCGGTCAGTATGGGGAAGTCCCAGAGTGAGCTCAAAGGAATATGATACACCGGTGTTTAATTAGATGGGGAAAAATAACTGGCCAAAGATGCATGCAAAGTATAGAAAAGTTAATCAAATATCATGATTTTCCAAAAGAAGGAACATTGAGTGTTACAAGGCTGATGGCTGTAAAAGACTCAATTAAAGAAGGGAGTGAGGTACAGAAAAGATGTGTGAGAGTGTGAACTGTGAGAAAACAGTGAATTTTTTGGATGCAAGAGTTAGCTCACAGAAAAGAAAGAGAGAATGACAATGAAAAGTGTAAATTGAAAATAATTGCAGCACATAGCAGTACTAATCTCTCTGATGTCTGTTTCTAAACATGCACCGCCGCCATATCATCACTATCCCGTGGCCGAGATGCAAGCCCTAAAAGCAGACCCTGACCTCGACTGCTCTCCTCCAAGAAGACCGACAGCACCGCGGCCAGGAACAGCAGCACAGCCAACCGCGCTGCCAGCGGGAGTGGCAGCATTGAAAAGTGGCCTGACATGACAGAGGAAGATCCCAATATAATTCCTGAAACTCCCCAGGATGACAGCAATGAGGAAGGTGAGCGCAAAACTCCCCAGTGGAGGAGGAAAAGAGTGACTAGACAGACAGTAAAGCTGTCCAGACAGTGGTCGACATGATGAAAGAAAATGTTTCCATCAAGAATTGACACGGGAAAGATTGGCAATGGTTGCCAGGGCTGAGAGGAATCTGCCCAGGATCACTACAACCGCCTGCATGAAGTGTTCAACAGATACAGGGGGCTGGAGGAGCCCACCGACGGAGGAATTGTGCCCATCACATGGGAACGTCATGTGAGAAGTGCTCTGTTGCACGGACTGAGACCTGAGATTGCACAGGCAGTGAAAACTGTCTTGAATGGAATAACGGACGACTGATTGTCATTTTGAAGCATGCTGTGCACGCAGAGAAGCTGCAAGTGGCAAAGTGAGAAAGAACCAAGAGCAAGAACCTGACAAAGATTTACAGCTGGCTTTCATGGAGGCTGGGGCAGAAGCGGGGAGCTATGCAGCGCACCGAGACAAACAGAAAAGAGGGGGGAAAGAAAAAGAAGGAAAAGGCCAAAGAAAGACTGAGAGACTTTCACAAAAGTGGAACTGCTGGATATGCGAGACTGATGAGCATGATGTCAGAAAGTGCAGACTGTGTGAAAAGATGGATGTTGGGCTAATTCCTGCACAGAGAACCACGAAGAAGACGGGTCGGATTCAACGGAGGAGGACGGAGAGCAGGAGGGGGAAGGAGTGAAAGGCTAGCGGCCGCAAGACAAGGGAAGTGAACATAAATTAATTACACACGCACACACATACACTGATATACTGACTGCTCTCTGCAATGAAGAAAAAGCTTGCTTTTCTGTATGTCTTTCTGGTGTGAATAATGATGCTGTTGAAAAACAGCTGGCAATGTATGAATGTGGAGCATTTCGAAAAATGCCTAAATACTCGCTGTTAGTGCAGGAAGTAGAAATTGATTTTTTGGCCGATTTGGGGGCCTCGAGATCAACTGTGCGACCATGTGACTTGCCGTGCCACCCAGCATTAACAGACCGGGTAGCTGAGTCTCTGTCTGCCTCAGGGCATGCTATTACTGACAGATTCACAGTGCCTTTGGACTGCGAAGCTGAGGGGGGAAGGGTGTTAAAACATGCATTCTTGTTTTCAAAAACATGCCCAGTGCCCATTTTGGGACGAGATCTGATTGGCAAACTGAATTTGAGGCTCATTGCTGACTCCTCAGGTGTCAGAGTGGAGGAGGGGGGAGAGCAGTGGAGCTGTTTGCATGCAGAGCCTCAGTGGGTCTATGAATGGCGCATCATAAATTATGATTGGGCTGTGATGATGTGCGAAATGGCTAAAGAGCGTGTAGAATGCTGTGAAGCAGAAATAATGACACCTGATGATTTGCATTGCACGTCACATGTTGCACTGGAAAGAGATGAACATTATGAAAAAGATTGGTTTGCAAAAGAAGAGACAGAAACTTTGAGTTTTGACAAAAATGTTTTGGAAAGAAAGTATGTGTGCGTTATCAGCCTGTTTAACAGAAGCTCAGTCTAGGCAGTATCAGATGACAGAAGAGACTGTTCCTCACTTATCACTCTCGAAGGCCGAAGGCCACAGACGGTCCGAGGTAGGCTTGTTTGTGAAAGAAATGTGTTGATGCTACAGACTGGAGTAAAATAGGGCCTGATGTGAAGTACAGCGCAAGTTTAAAAGCCTTTATGTAAAAATTTGAATGCAAAGCTGAGGTAGAAAAAACTGTAAGACCAATTGTAAATGACAAAAGAGAGGATCAATGCATGACAGTTGTTAACCCCTCAGACATTCATCCAGCACTGGCAGAAATACCATACTATTTGTGGGCAAAACACGAGTACGATGTGGGTTTGATAAAAGGGTGTGAACCGCTTGTAATCACCCCAAAATCTGATTGCAGGCCGTGTCAACACCAATATCCTCTAAAAAGAGAGGCAACTGAAGGAATAAGACCAGTGTTTGAATCTCTGTTGAAAGAAGGGGTTATAGTGGAATGCAATGATTCTCCAGTGAGAACTCCAATTTTCCCTGTGAAAAAGATAAGAGACAGGGGCCAGCCAACAGAGTGGCAGGTTGTACAAGATTTACAAGCAGTAAATCCAGCTGTCAGACCACGGGCCCCCTCAGAGCCAAACCCATACACAATTCTGCTACAAATACCACAGGAGGAAAAATTCATCTCTGTGGTTGAATTGGCTAATGCATTTATTTTAAAGTGTGCCAGTGGCTAAAGAAAGCCAGTACTGGTTTACTTCTGAGTATGATGGGAAGGGGTAATGTGAAAAACAATGTAGATACAATAGGGCACTGAGGAAAAGTTTGGAGCCTTTGAAACTGACAGTTGGAACTGTATTGTTACAACGGGGATGACCTTTGTGTTTGTGCTGTAAATGCACATGTGTGGCAGACACTGTGTCCCTCCTGAAGCATCTGGCTGAGGAGGGCCACAGAGTCAGCTTGGCAAAATTGCAATTTGTAAAACAACAGGTAACATTTTTGGGACATGTCATAACACCCAACAGCAAATCTCTGTCTGACAAACAGGTTCGGGGCATAAAAGATGTGCCAAAACCAATCACAAAGAAACAAATGTTGTCATTTTTGGGAATGTGTTCACATTGCAGAACATTTATCCCCAATTATGCAATAGCGGAACAACCCCTGCGAAGCCTAACAGTAGGAAAGGGGCTGAGAGCCACTGACAAAATTGAGTGGACTGCAGAGGCAGAAGAGGCCTTTGTAAACATGAAAATTCAGTTGGCTCAGGCGCCCACTTTGGGCCTTCCAAACAGTGAAAACCGTTTGTGCAGATGGTGGATGAGAAAAATGGGTTTATGACTTCTGTGTTACTGCAACACCATGGTGATAAACTGCGGCCTGTGGCCTATTTTTCTAGTAAATTGGATCCAGTTGCTGCAGGTTTGCCTCTCTGTTTAAGGGCAGTAGCAGCTGCGGAGCAGGCCGTGATGGCCTCAAGGGAATTTGTGGGTTATTCTGACCTGACATTGTTGACACCACACGCAGTTACCATGATTTTACAGGAACAAAAAACATCACACTTATCGATGGCTCGCTGGTTGCGATACCATACAATCTTGCTTGATATGCCTAATATCACCGTTAGACGTTGCACGACCCTGAATGCTGCTACTCTCCTCCCAACCGAGGGAGACGGGGAGGAGCATCATTGTTGTCTAACAGCGTTAGAACAAGTGTGTACACCGTGTCCTGACCTTTCTGATGTACCACTTGAAAATTGCGAGAAAGTCCTGTTTGTGGATGGATCGGCATTCAAGGACCCACAAACAGGCCAGAATAAAGTAGGTTACGCGATAACAGTTGAGTTCGAAATCATGGCTTCAGGAAAATTGCAATCAAATTATTCAGCTCAAACCGCGGAGCTTGTGCATTAACAGAAGCATGTAAATTAATGGAAGGAAAATGTGTAACGATTTACACCGATTCGTGCTACGCGTTTGGGGGTAACACATGATTTTGGGGCTTTGTGGAAACACAGAAAATTTCTGAAATCAGATGGGCGCCCAGTATTGAATGCCCGTTTTGTGGCAGAATTATTAGAAGCTATCTTGCTGCCACAGAAGATAGCCATTTGCAAACGTGCAGCACACACTAACAACAAAGACTCTGTTTCTACAGGAAATGTGAGAGCAGACATAGCAGCGAAGGCCGCTGCCACACAGCAGACAGAGGAAACAGAGTGTACCCTGTTATCTTAAACGAACAATGACACTTTTTCATCTTTACAGAGCATCCAAACTCTTGCCACAGGGGCAGAGAAGGACCAGTGGAAACAGTGCAGCTGTAAAGTGGAGTGTGGATGAGCAGGGATGGCAGACTTTGTTTACCCAAACATTTATTTGTGCACTATATTAGATTGACACGATTGGATCACGTGTCAAAAGGGGGAAGGATGGCACAGATAAAAGACTTGGTTTACAAAGGGGTTCACAATTTTTGCATAAAAAAAATAAACTTTTGTAGAAGATGTGTAATTTGTAATATCCACAACGTAGCGCAAGGTATAAAAATGACTCAGGTGTCTCAGCCACCACTGGCGGGACCCTTTGAATATTTGCAAATAGACTGAGGTCTTTCCATCATCAAAATAGGGCGCAGCAGTAGTGTTGAAGGCCCTGCTGACGGAAATAGTTCTGAGATAGGGAATTCCACGGAGGATCAGTTTGGACAATTGTGTAAAATAAAAAGCATGTGAGATCAAATTTAAGCCCACACAAAACTCTGATCAGCAGAGCACCACAAGTGGGGATAGAAGGGGGTAAACAACTGCTGCCATCCACAGAGCTGTGTGAATATGACATGCCGAGTTACTGCAAAGAAATGTGTTCTCTGTTGTCTAATGTCTGGGTGCAGGTGAAAGCAGCCCAGGGGAAAGTTGCGGAAACACCCTTGCACAACATCAAACCGGGAGACTTCGTAGTGATATGAGATCTCAGGAGAAAGAGCAGGAAGGCAGAAAGGTGGCTTGGGACCATTCCGGGTGCTTCTAACTACACCTACGGCTGTGAAGGTAGTTGAAGAGGCCACATGGATTCATGACAGCCACTGCAGAAAGGTCCCATCTTCATCCCAGGAGGAGGAGCAGAGGGAGTAAGAGATCTGAGGCACATATCAACAAAGCCAGGGTCCTGTCTAAACACCGGGTGGCACTACCAACGCAAGAGCAAGGGCACGACTAGAAAGCAGTATTTCAGAATGTGTATACGTTAGAGCCTATTGTTTGACCTACATGAGAATGGCCGTAAAAGAGCCAGAATGAGCAAGCAAAGTTTGGTTTGAATGATTGGCCAATCTGTGGGGAAAATGGGAATACTGACTGGGTAATACTGTGATACCAATTGTGGGGGTGGGCCTACTGGTGTTTTGTTTACCATGCATTTTTCAGTTTGTATCCAGCTCAGTACAGAGACTGGTGACATCTAGCGTTTCAAAACTGATGGTGAAAATGAACGTGTATAATGAAGACCTGATTACAGATTTCAGTATGGAGAAGTCATTTGATGATGACAAAGTTTTATTATTTGAAGGGTTTGTCCATTTATGTCTGTACTGTATTGCTTGGGGATACCAAACAAAAAGCCTAAGCATGTTTTTTTAACTTCTTTCACAAGCTCAAGAGAATGATCATTTATATAAAAGTCAGAAGTGAAGGGTATAAATGTGATGTAATGACTTAAGTTTGCTGTATTTGAAGTGTGAAGAGTGGTCAGTGTCTGTTAAGTGACTGAGGGTCTGACCCATGTCAGGAGCGCGATAACAGTGCTTATCCGTTTAGCCCGGCTTACAGGCAAAATGTAACTTTAGTAAAGTATAATAAGCAGTGATGAATTTTTCGATTTAGGTAATCAGTAAATGATAAAAAGGGGGAAACTGTTGTAGAAAAATTCATAAGGGGGGTGATTTCCATATGCTTGTGTGATATATGTCTGAATGCCATGCAAAGCACTATGTAGAACATGCCTTCCTCTCCGAGTAGGGAGTAACGGGAGGATGTAAGTGCAACTTGGAATGCCTAGGCGCCTTTTTGGTGACCTGGGGGTCAGGAGAGACCTAAAATATAGGTAGAGCATGTCTTGGGAGATGATGCATAGGGATGTTTTTCTGTGTTTCTGTCTTGATATGTGTACTGCAGCTGTTTTTAGTCTGTAACCTTGGGTGTGCAGAGAGATATAAAGAGGAGGTTTTTCTCTCCCTCCTCGGTCGCACTCTGCAGCAACTTGTGTGTCTGTATGACTGTTGACCTCTTTGCAAAGAATAAAACCTTTAAAACACATTTAATTGATTTTGTCTCCGATCGCTGAGAGTCCTTTGCAGATTTTTTCCTCTACATGTCTTAGGTGTTTTAAGCAGGTAACTTTATGGTAGGGCCCCAGTGAACAGATCGCTTAGTTTTCAGCTTCTATGAACACTAATGCTGTGTTAATGCTTCTGAGCAAACGGAGAGAATGCAATATTGCATATGGTGAAAAATTGCTTTCTGAGCCACAGAAAGTTCGTTCGTGCAATGTCAAGAGGAAATCTGACCAAAAGGAAATATCTTTAATATGCATGAAATAAAAAGTTATTTGCAATGCAGAAAGACACTTTTTAATGTCTTGGATGATTTCAGCAGGTAACTTTATGGTAGAGCCCCAGTGAACAGATCGCTTAGTTTTGAGCTTCTATGAACACTAATGCTGTTTTAATGCTTCTGAGCAAACGGAGAGAATGCAATATTGCATATGGTGAAAAATTGCTTTCTCGGCCACAGAAAGTTCGTTCGTTCAATATCAAGAGGAAATCTTACCAAAATTAAATATCTTTAATATGCATGAAATAAAAAGTTATATGCAATGCAGAAAGACACTTTTTAATGTCTTAGGTGTTTTAAGCAGGTAACTTTATGGTAGGGCCCCAGTGAACAGATCGCTTAGTTTTGAGCTACTATGAACACTAATGCTGTTTTAATGCTTCTGAGTAAACGGAGAGAATGCAATATTGCATATGGTCAAAAATTGCTTTCTCGGCCACAGAAAGTTCGTTCGTGCAATGTCAAGAGGAAATCTTACCAAAATGAAATATCTTTAATATGCATGAAATAAAAAGTTATTTGCAATCCAGAACGACACTTTTTAATGTCTTAGGTGTTTTAAGCAGGTAACTTTATGATAGGGTCCCATTGAACAGATCGCTTAGTTTTCAGCTTCTATGAACACTAATGCTGTTTTAATGCTTCTGAGCAAACGGAGAGAATGCAATATTGCATATGGTGAAAAATTGCTTTCTAAGCCACAGAAAGTTCGTTCGTGCAATGTCAAGAGGAAATCTGACCAAAAGGAAAAATCTTTAATATGCATGAAATAAAAAGTTATTTGCAATCCAGAAAGACACTTTTTAATGTCTTAGGTGTTTTAAGCAGGTAACTTTATGGTAGGGCCCCAGTGAACAGATCGCTTAGTTTTGAGCTTCTATGAACACTAATGCTGTTTTAATGCTTCTGAGCAAACGGAGAGAATGCAATATTGCATATGGTGAAAAATTGCTTTCTCGGCCACAGAAAGTTCGTTCGTGCAATATCAAGAGGAAATCTTACCAAAATGAAATATCTTTATTATGCATGAAATAATAAGTTATATGCAATGCAGAAAGACACTTTTTAATGTCTTAGGTGTTTTAAGCAGGTAACTTTATGGTAGGGCCCCAGTGAACAGATCGCTTAATTTTGAGCTTCTATGAACACTAATGCTGTTTTAATGCTTCTGAGCAAACGGATAGAATGCAATATTGCATATGGTGAAAAACTGCTTTCTCGGCCACAGAAAGTTCGTTCGTGCAATGTCAAGAGGAAATCTGACCAAAAGGAAAAATCTTTAATATGCATGAAATAAAAAGTTATTTGCAATCCAGAAAGACACTTTTTAATGTCTTAGGTGTTTTAAGCAGGTAACTTTATGATAGGGTCCCATTGAACAGATCGCTTAGTTTTCAGCTTATATGAACACTAATGCTGTTTTAATGCTTCTGAGCAAACGGAGAGAATGCAATATTGCATATGGTGAAAAATTTCTTTCTAAGCCACAGAAAGTTCGTTCGTGCAATGTCAAGAGGAAATCTGACCAAAAGGAAAAATCTTTAATATGCATGAAATAAAAAGTTATTTGCAATCCAGAAAGACACTTTTTAATGTCTTAGGTGTTTTAAGCAGGTAACTTTATGGTAGGGCCCCAGTGAACAGATCGCTTAGTTTTCAGCTTCTATGAACACTAATGCTGTTTTAATGCTTCTGAGCAAACGGAGAGAATGCAATATTGCATATGGTGAAAAATTGCTTTCTAAGCCACAGAAAGTTCGTTCGTGCAATGTCAAGAGGAAATCTGACCAAAAGGAAAAATCTTTAATATGCATGAAATAAAAAGTTATTTGCAATCCAGAAAGACACTTTTTAATGTCTTAGGTGTTTTAAGCAGGTAACTTTATGGTAGGGTCCCAGTGAACAGATCGCTTAGTTTTCAGCTTCTGTGAACACTAATGCTGTTTTAATGCTTCTGAGTAAACGGAGAGAATGCAATATTGCATATGGTGAAAAATTGCTTTCTAAGCCACAGAAAGTTCGTTCGTGCAATGTCAAGAGGAAATCTGACCAAAAGGAAAAATCTTTAATATGCATGAAATAAAAAGTTATTTGCAATCCAGAAAGACACTTTTTAATGTCTTAGGTGTTTTAAGCAGGTAACTTTATGATAGGGTCCCATTGAACAGATCGCTTAGTTTTCAGCTTCTATGAGCACTAATGCTGTTTTAATGCTTCTGAGCAAACGGAGAGAATGCAATATTGCATATGGTGAAAAATTGCTTTCTAAGCCACAGAAAGTTCGTTCGTGCAATGTCAAGAGGAAATCTGACCAAAAGGAAAAATCTTTAATATGCATGAAATAAAAAGTTATTTGCAATCCAGAAAGACACTTTTTAATGTCTTCGATGATTTCAGCAGGTAACTTTATGGTAGAGCCTCAGTGAACACATCGCTTATTTTTCATTTTCTATAAATTTCAGCATTAGTGATCATAGAGGTTCAAAACTAAGCGATCTGTTCACTGGGGCCCTACCATAAAGTTACTTGCTTAAAACACCTAAGACATTAAAAAGTGTCTTTCTGGATTGCAAATAACTTTTTATTTCATGCATTTTAAAGATTTTTCCTTTTGGTCAGATTTCCTCTTAATATTGCACGAACGAGCTTTCTGTGGCTTAGAAAGCAATTTTTCACCATATGCAATATTGCATTCTCTCCGTTTGCTCAGAAGCAATAAAACAGCATTAGTGTTCATAGAAGCTCAAAACTAAGCGATCTGTTCACTGGGGCCCTACCATAAAGTTACCTGCTTAAAACACCTAAGACATTAAAAAGTGTCTTTCTGGATTGCAAATAACTTTTTATTTCATGCATATTAAAGATTTTTCCTTTTGGTCAGATTTCCTCTTGACATTGCACGAACGAACTTTCTGTGGCTTAGAAAGCAATTTTTCACCATATGCAATATTGCATTCTCTCCGTTTGCTCAGAAGCATTTAAACAGCATTAGTGTTCATAGAAGCTGAAAACTAAGCGATCTGTTCACTGGGACCCTACCATAAAGTTACCTGCTTAAAACACCTAAGACATTAAAAAGTGTCTTTCTGGATTGCAAATAACTTTTTATTGCATGCATATTAAAGATATTTCATTTTGGTCAGATATCCTCTTGATATTGCACGAACGAGCTTTCTGTGGCCGAGAAAGCAATTTTTCACCATATGCAATATTGCATTCTCTCCGTTTGCTCAGAAGCATTAAAACAGCATTAGTGTTCATAGAAGCTGAAAACTAAGCGATCTGTTCACTGGGGCCCTACCATAAAGTTACCTGCTTAAAACACCTAAGACATTAAAAAGTGACTTTCTGCATTGCAAATAACTTTTTATTTCATGCATATTAAAGATATTTCCTTTTGGTCAGATTTCCTCTTGATATTGCACGAACGAACTTTCTGTGGCTTAGAAAGCAATTTTTCACCATATGCAATATTGCATTCTCTCCGTTTGCTCAGAAGCATTAAAACAGCATTAGTGTTCATAGAAGCTGAAAACTAAGCGATCTGTTCACTGGGGCCCTACCATAAAGTTACCTGCTTAAAACACCTAAGACATTAAAAAGTGTCTTTCTGGATTGCAAATAACTTTTTATTTCATGCATATTAAAGATATTTCATTTTGGTCGGATATCCTCTTGATATTGCACGAACGAGCTTTCTGTGGCCGAGAAAGCAATTTTTCACCATATGCAATATTGCATTCTCTCCGTTTGCTCAGAAGCATTAAAACAGCATTAGTGTTCATAGAAGCTGAAAACTAAGCGATCTGTTCACTGGGGCCCTACCATAAAGTTACCTGCTTAAAACACCTAAGACATTAAAAAGTGACTTTCTGCATTGCAAATAACTTTTTATTTCATGCATATTAAAGATATTTCCTTTTGGTCAGATTTCCTCTTGATATTGCACGAACGAACTTTCTGTGGCTTAGAAAGCAATTTTTCACCATATGCAATATTGCATTCTCTCCGTTTGCTCAGAAGCATTAAAACAGCATTAGTGTTCATAGAAGCTGAAAACTAAGCGATCTGTTCACTGGGGCCCTACCATAAAGTTACCTGCTTAAAACACCTAAGACATTAAAAAGTGTCTTTCTGGATTGCAAATAACTTTTTATTTCATGCATATTAAAGATATTTCATTTTGGTCAGATATCCTCTTGATATTGCACGAACGAGCTTTCTGTGGCCGAGAAAGCAATTTTTCACCATATGCAATATTGCATTCTCTCCGTTTGCTCAGAAGCATTAAAACAGCATTAGTGTTCATAGAAGCTGAAAACTAAGCGATCTGTTCACTGGGGCCCTACCATAAAGTTACCTGCTTAAAACACCTAAGACATTAAAAAGTGACTTTCTGCATTGCAAATAACTTTTTATTTCATGCATATTAAAGATTTTTCCTTTTGGTCATATTTCCTCTTGATATTGCACGAACGAGCTTTCTGTGGCTTAGAAAGCAATTTTTCAACATATGCAATATTGCATTCTCTCCGTTTGCTCAGAAGCAATAAAACAGCATTAGTGTTCATAGAAGCTCAAAACTAAGCGATCTGTTCACTGGGGCCCTACCATAAAGTTACCTGCTTAAAACACCTAAGACATTAAAAAGTGTCTTTCTGGATTGCAAATAACTTTTTATTTCATGCATATTAAAGATTTTTCCTTTTGGTCAGATTTCCTCTTGACATTGCACGAACGAACTTTCTGTGGCTTAGAAAGCAATTTTTCACCATATGCAATATTGCATTCTCTCCGTTTGCTCAGAAGCATTTAAACAGCATTAGTGTTCATAGAAGCTGAAAACTAAGCGATCTGTTCACTGGGGCCCTACCATAAAGTTACCTGCTTAAAACACCTAAGACATTAAAAAGTGTCTTTCTGGATTGCAAATAACTTTTTATTTCATGCATATTAAAGATTTTTCCTTTTGGTCAGATTTCCTCTTGACATTGCACGAACGAACTTTCTGTGGCTTAGAAAGCAATTTTTCACCATATGCAATATTGCATTCTCTACGTTTGCTCAGAAGCATTAAAACAGCATTAGTGTTCATAGAAGCTGAAAACTAAGCGATCTGTTCACTGGGGCCCTACCATAAAGTTACTTGCTTAAAACACCTAAGACATTAAAAAGTGTCTTTCTGGATTGCAAATAACTTTTTATTTCATGCATATTAAAGATTTTTCCTTTTGGTCAGATTTCCTCTTAATATTGCACGAACGAGCTTTCTGTGGCTTAGAAAGCAATTTTTCACCATATGCAATATTGCATTCTCTCCGTTTGCTCAGAAGCAATAAAACAGCATTAGTGTTCATAGAAGCTCAAAACTAAGCGATCTGTTCACTGGGGCCCTACCATAAAGTTACCTGCTTAAAACACCTAAGACATTAAAAAGTGTCTTTCTGGATTGCAAATAACTTTTTATTTCATGCATATTAAAGATTTTTCCTTTTGGTCAGATTTCCTCTTGACATTGCACGAACGAACTTTCTGTGGCTTAGAAAGCAATTTTTCACCATATGCAATATTGCATTCTCTCCGTTTGCTCAGAAGCATTTAAACAGCATTAGTGTTCATAGAAGCTGAAAACTAAGCGATCTGTTCACTGGGACCCTACCATAAAGTTACCTGCTTAAAACACCTAAGACATTAAAAAGTGTCTTTCTGGATTGCAAATAACTTTTTATTGCATGCATATTAAAGATATTTCATTTTGGTCAGATATCCTCTTGATATTGCACGAACGAGCTTTCTGTGGCCGAGAAAGCAATTTTTCACCATATGCAATATTGCATTCTCTCCGTTTGCTCAGAAGCATTAAAACAGCATTAGTGTTCATAGAAGCTGAAAACTAAGCGATCTGTTCACTGGGGCCCTACCATAAAGTTACCTGCTTAAAACACCTAAGACATTAAAAAGTGACTTTCTGCATTGCAAATAACTTTTTATTTCATGCATATTAAAGATATTTCCTTTTGGTCAGATTTCCTCTTGATATTGCACGAACGAACTTTCTGTGGCTTAGAAAGCAATTTTTCACCATATGCAATATTGCATTCTCTCCGTTTGCTCAGAAGCATTAAAACAGCATTAGTGTTCATAGAAGCTGAAAACTAAGCGATCTGTTCACTGGGGCCCTACCATAAAGTTACCTGCTTAAAACACCTAAGACATTAAAAAGTGTCTTTCTGGATTGCAAATAACTTTTTATTTCATGCATATTAAAGATATTTCATTTTGGTCGGATATCCTCTTGATATTGCACGAACGAGCTTTCTGTGGCCGAGAAAGCAATTTTTCACCATATGCAATATTGCATTCTCTCCGTTTGCTCAGAAGCATTAAAACAGCATTAGTGTTCATAGAAGCTGAAAACTAAGCGATCTGTTCACTGGGGCCCTACCATAAAGTTACCTGCTTAAAACACCTAAGACATTAAAAAGTGACTTTCTGCATTGCAAATAACTTTTTATTTCATGCATATTAAAGATATTTCCTTTTGGTCAGATTTCCTCTTGATATTGCACGAACGAACTTTCTGTGGCTTAGAAAGCAATTTTTCACCATATGCAATATTGCATTCTCTCCGTTTGCTCAGAAGCATTAAAACAGCATTAGTGTTCATAGAAGCTGAAAACTAAGCGATCTGTTCACTGGGGCCCTACCATAAAGTTACCTGCTTAAAACACCAAAGACATTAAAAAGTGACTTTCTGCATTGCAAATAACTTTTTATTTCATGCATATTAAAGATATTTCCTTTTGGTCAGATTTCCTCTTGATATTGCACGAACGAACTTTCTGTGGCCAAGAAAGTAATTTTTCACCATATGCAATATTGCATTCTCTCCGTTTGCTCAGAAGCATTAAAACAGCATTAGTGTTCATAGAAGCTGAAAACTAAGCGATCTGTTCACTGGGGCCCTACCATAAAGTTACTTGCTTAAAACACCTAAGACATTAAAAAGTGTCTTTCTGGATTGCAAATAACTTTTTATTTCATGCATATTAAAGATTTTTCCTTTTGGTCAGATTTCCTCTTGATATTGGACGAACGAACTTTCTGTGGCCGAGAAAGTAATTTTTCACCATATGCAATATTGCATTCTCTCCGTTTGCTCAGAAGCATTAAAACAGCATTAGTGTTCATAGAAGCTGAAAACTAAGCGATCTGTTCACTGGGACCCTACCATAAAGTTACTTGCTTAAAACACCTAAGACATTAAAAAGTGTCTTTCTGGATTGCAAATAACTTTTTATTTCATGCATATTAAAGATTTTTCCTTTTGGTCAGATTTCCTCTTGATATTGGACGAACGAACTTTCTGTGGCCGAGAAAGTAATTTTTCACCATATGCAATATTGCATTCTCTCCGTTTGCTCAGAAGCATTAAAACAGCATTAGTGTTCATAGAAGCTGAAAACTAAGCGATCTGTTCACTGGGACCCTACCATAAAGTTACTTGCTTAAAACACCTAAGACATTAAAAAGTGTCTTTCTGGATTGCAAATAACTTTTTATTTCATGCATATTAAAGATTTTTCCTTTTGGTCATATTTCCTCTTGATATTGCACGAACGAGCTTTCTGTGGCTTAGAAAGCAATTTTTCAACATATGCAATATTGCATTCTCTCCGTTTGCTCAGAAGCAATAAAACAGCATTAGTGTTCATAGAAGCTCAAAACTAAGCGATCTGTTCACTGGGGCCCTACCATAAAGTTACCTGCTTAAAACACCTAAGACATTAAAAAGTGTCTTTCTGGATTGCAAATAACTTTTTATTTCATGCATATTAAAGATTTTTCCTTTTGGTCAGATTTCCTCTTGACATTGCACGAACGAACTTTCTGTGGCTTAGAAAGCAATTTTTCACCATATGCAATATTGCATTCTCTCCGTTTGCTCAGAAGCAATAAAACAGCATTAGTGTTCATAGAAGCTCAAAACTAAGCGATCTGTTCACTGGGGCCCTACCATAAAGTTACCTGCTTAAAACACCTAAGACATTAAAAAGTGTCTTTCTGGATTGCAAATAACTTTTTATTTCATGCATATTAAAGATTTTTCCTTTTGGTCAGATTTCCTCTTGACATTGCACGAACGAACTTTCTGTGGCTTAGAAAGCAATTTTTCACCATATGCAATATTGCATTCTCTCCGTTTGCTCAGAAGCATTTAAACAGCATTAGTGTTCATAGAAGCTGAAAACTAAGCGATCTGTTCACTGGGACCCTACCATAAAGTTACCTGCTTAAAACACCTAAGACATTAAAAAGTGTCTTTCTGGATTGCAAATAACTTTTTATTTCATGCATATTAAAGATATTTCATTTTGGTCAGATATCCTCTTGATATTGCACGAACGAGCTTTCTGTGGCCGAGAAAGCAATTTTTCACCATATGCAATATTGCATTCTCTCCGTTTGCTCAGAAGCATTAAAACAGCATTAGTGTTCATAGAAGCTGAAAACTAAGCGATCTGTTCACTGGGGCCCTACCATAAAGTTACCTGCTTAAAACACCTAAGACATTAAAAAGTGACTTTCTGCATTGCAAATAACTTTTTATTTCATGCATATTAAAGATTTTTCCTTTTGGTCATATTTCCTCTTGATATTGCACGAACGAGCTTTCTGTGGCTTAGAAAGCAATTTTTCAACATATGCAATATTGCATTCTCTCCGTTTGCTCAGAAGCAATAAAACAGCATTAGTGTTCATAGAAGCTCAAAACTAAGCGGTCTGTTCACTGGGGCCCTACCATAAAGTTACCTGCTTAAAACACCTAAGACATTAAAAAGTGTCTTTCTGGATTGCAAATAACTTTTTATTTCATGCATATTAAAGATTTTTCCTTTTGGTCAGATTTCCTCTTGACATTGCACGAACGAACTTTCTGTGGCTTAGAAAGCAATTTTTCACCATATGCAATATTGCATTCTCTACGTTTGCTCAGAAGCATTAAAACAGCATTAGTGTTCATAGAAGCTGAAAACTAAGCGATCTGTTCACTGGGGCCCTACCATAAAGTTACTTGCTTAAAACACCTAAGACATTAAAAAGTGTCTTTCTGGATTGCAAATAACTTTTTATTTCATGCATATTAAAGATTTTTCCTTTTGGTCAGATTTCCTCTTAATATTGCACGAACGAGCTTTCTGTGGCTTAGAAAGCAATTTTTCACCATATGCAATATTGCATTCTCTCCGTTTGCTCAGAAGCAATAAAACAGCATTAGTGTTCATAGAAGCTCAAAACTAAGCGATCTGTTCACTGGGGCCCTACCATAAAGTTACCTGCTTAAAACACCTAAGACATTAAAAAGTGTCTTTCTGGATTGCAAATAACTTTTTATTTCATGCATATTAAAGATTTTTCCTTTTGGTCAGATTTCCTCTTGACATTGCACGAACGAACTTTCTGTGGCTTAGAAAACAATTTTTCACCATATGCAATATTGCATTCTCTCCGTTTGCTCAGAAGCATTTAAACAGCATTAGTGTTCATAGAAGCTGAAAACTAAGCGATCTGTTCACTGGGACCCTACCATAAAGTTACCTGCTTAAAACACCTAAGACATTAAAAAGTGTCTTTCTGGATTGCAAATAACTTTTTATTGCATGCATATTAAAGATATTTCATTTTGGTCAGATATCCTCTTGATATTGCACGAACGAGCTTTCTGTGGCCGAGAAAGCAATTTTTCACCATATGCAATATTGCATTCTCTCCGTTTGCTCAGAAGCATTAAAACAGCATTAGTGTTCATAGAAGCTGAAAACTAAGCGATCTGTTCACTGGGGCCCTACCATAAAGTTACCTGCTTAAAACACCTAAGACATTAAAAAGTGACTTTCTGCATTGCAAATAACTTTTTATTTCATGCATATTAAAGATATTTCCTTTTGGTCAGATTTCCTCTTGATATTGCACGAACGAACTTTCTGTGGCTTAGAAAGCAATTTTTCACCATATGCAATATTGCATTCTCTCCGTTTGCTCAGAAGCATTAAAACAGCATTAGTGTTCATAGAAGCTGAAAACTAAGCGATCTGTTCACTGGGGCCCTACCATAAAGTTACCTGCTTAAAACACCTAAGACATTAAAAAGTGTCTTTCTGGATTGCAAATAACTTTTTATTTCATGCATATTAAAGATATTTCATTTTGGTCGGATATCCTCTTGATATTGCACGAACGAGCTTTCTGTGGCCGAGAAAGCAATTTTTCACCATATGCAATATTGCATTCTCTCCGTTTGCTCAGAAGCATTAAAACAGCATTAGTGTTCATAGAAGCTGAAAACTAAGCGATCTGTTCACTGGGGCCCTACCATAAAGTTACCTGCTTAAAACACCTAAGACATTAAAAAGTGACTTTCTGCATTGCAAATAACTTTTTATTTCATGCATATTAAAGATATTTCCTTTTGGTCAGATTTCCTCTTGATATTGCACGAACGAACTTTCTGTGGCTTAGAAAGCAATTTTTCACCATATGCAATATTGCATTCTCTCCGTTTGCTCAGAAGCATTAAAACAGCATTAGTGTTCATAGAAGCTGAAAACTAAGCGATCTGTTCACTGGGGCCCTACCATAAAGTTACCTGCTTAAAACACCAAAGACATTAAAAAGTGACTTTCTGCATTGCAAATAACTTTTTATTTCATGCATATTAAAGATATTTCCTTTTGGTCAGATTTCCTCTTGATATTGCACGAACGAACTTTCTGTGGCCAAGAAAGTAATTTTTCACCATATGCAATATTGCATTCTCTCCGTTTGCTCAGAAGCATTAAAACAGCATTAGTGTTCATAGAAGCTGAAAACTAAGCGATCTGTTCACTGGGGCCCTACCATAAAGTTACTTGCTTAAAACACCTAAGACATTAAAAAGTGTCTTTCTGGATTGCAAATAACTTTTTATTTCATGCATATTAAAGATTTTTCCTTTTGGTCAGATTTCCTCTTGATATTGGACGAACGAACTTTCTGTGGCCGAGAAAGTAATTTTTCACCATATGCAATATTGCATTCTCTCCGTTTGCTCAGAAGCATTAAAACAGCATTAGTGTTCATAGAAGCTGAAAACTAAGCGATCTGTTCACTGGGACCCTACCATAAAGTTACTTGCTTAAAACACCTAAGACATTAAAAAGTGTCTTTCTGGATTGCAAATAACTTTTTATTTCATGCATATTAAAGATTTTTCCTTTTGGTCAGATTTCCTCTTGATATTGGACGAACGAACTTTCTGTGGCCGAGAAAGTAATTTTTCACCATATGCAATATTGCATTCTCTCCGTTTGCTCAGAAGCATTAAAACAGCATTAGTGTTCATAGAAGCTGAAAACTAAGCGATCTGTTCACTGGGACCCTACCATAAAGTTACTTGCTTAAAACACCTAAGACATTAAAAAGTGTCTTTCTGGATTGCAAATAACTTTTTATTTCATGCATATTAAAGATTTTTCCTTTTGGTCATATTTCCTCTTGATATTGCACGAACGAGCTTTCTGTGGCTTAGAAAGCAATTTTTCAACATATGCAATATTGCATTCTCTCCGTTTGCTCAGAAGCAATAAAACAGCATTAGTGTTCATAGAAGCTCAAAACTAAGCGATCTGTTCACTGGGGCCCTACCATAAAGTTACCTGCTTAAAACACCTAAGACATTAAAAAGTGTCTTTCTGGATTGCAAATAACTTTTTATTTCATGCATATTAAAGATTTTTCCTTTTGGTCAGATTTCCTCTTGACATTGCACTAACGAACTTTCTGTGGCTTAGAAAGCAATTTTTCACCATATGCAATATTGCATTCTCTCCGTTTGCTCAGAAGCATTTAAACAGCATTAGTGTTCATAGAAGCTGAAAACTAAGCGATCTGTTCACTGGGGCCCTACCATAAAGTTACCTGCTTAAAACACCTAAGACATTAAAAAGTGTCTTTCTGGATTGCAAATAACTTTTTATTTCATGCATATTAAAGATTTTTCCTTTTGGTCAGATTTCCTCTTGACATTGCACGAACGAACTTTCTGTGGCTTAGAAAGCAATTTTTCACCATATGCAATATTGCATTCTCTACGTTTGCTCAGAAGCATTAAAACAGCATTAGTGTTCATAGAAGCTGAAAACTAAGCGATCTGTTCACTGGGGCCCTACCATAAAGTTACTTGCTTAAAACACCTAAGACATTAAAAAGTGTCTTTCTGGATTGCAAATAACTTTTTATTTCATGCATATTAAAGATTTTTCCTTTTGGTCAGATTTCCTCTTAATATTGCACGAACGAGCTTTCTGTGGCTTAGAAAGCAATTTTTCACCATATGCAATATTGCATTCTCTCCGTTTGCTCAGAAGCAATAAAACAGCATTAGTGTTCATAGAAGCTCAAAACTAAGCGATCTGTTCACTGGGGCCCTACCATAAAGTTACCTGCTTAAAACACCTAAGACATTAAAAAGTGTCTTTCTGGATTGCAAATAACTTTTTATTTCATGCATATTAAAGATTTTTCCTTTTGGTCAGATTTCCTCTTGACATTGCACGAACGAACTTTCTGTGGCTTAGAAAGCAATTTTTCACCATATGCAATATTGCATTCTCTCCGTTTGCTCAGAAGCAATAAAACAGCATTAGTGTTCATAGAAGCTCAAAACTAAGCGATCTGTTCACTGGGGCCCTACCATAAAGTTACCTGCTTAAAACACCTAAGACATTAAAAAGTGTCTTTCTGGATTGCAAATAACTTTTTATTTCATGCATATTAAAGATTTTTCCTTTTGGTCAGATTTCCTCTTGACATTGCACGAACGAACTTTCTGTGGCTTAGAAAGCAATTTTTCACCATATGCAATATTGCATTCTCTACGTTTGCTCAGAAGCATTAAAACAGCATTAGTGTTCATAGAAGCTGAAAACTAAGCGATCTGTTCACTGGGGCCCTACCATAAAGTTACCTGCTTAAAACACCAAAGACATTAAAAAGTGACTTTCTGCATTGCAAATAACTTTTTATTTCATGCATATTAAAGATATTTCCTTTTGGTCAGATTTCCTCTTGATATTGCACGAACGAACTTTCTGTGGCCAAGAAAGTAATTTTTCACCATATGCAATATTGCATTCTCTCCGTTTGCTCAGAAGCATTAAAACAGCATTAGTGTTCATAGAAGCTGAAAACTAAGCGATCTGTTCACTGGGGCCCTACCATAAAGTTACTTGCTTAAAACACCTAAGACATTAAAAAGTGTCTTTCTGGATTGCAAATAACTTTTTATTTCATGCATATTAAAGATTTTTCCTTTTGGTCATATTTCCTCTTGATATTGCACGAACGAGCTTTCTGTGGCTTAGAAAGCAATTTTTCAACATATGCAATATTGCATTCTCTACGTTTGCTCAGAAGCAATAAAACAGCATTAGTGTTCATAGAAGCTGAAAACTAAGCGATCTGTTCACTGGGGCCCTACCATAAAGTTACCTGCTTAAAACACCTAAGACATTAAAAAGTGTCTTTCTGGATTGCAAATAACTTTTTATTTCATGCATATTAAAGATTTTTCCTTTTGGTCAGATTTCCTCTTGACATTGCACGAACGAACTTTCTGTGGCTTAGAAAGCAATTTTTCACCATATGCAATATTGCATTCTCTACGTTTGCTCAGAAGCATTAAAACAGCATTAGTGTTCATAGAAGCTGAAAACTAAGCGATCTGTTCACTGGGGCCCTACCATAAAGTTACTTGCTTAAAACACCTAAGACATTAAAAAGTGTCTTTCTGGATTGCAAATAACTTTTTATTTCATGCATATTAAAGATTTTTCCTTTTGGTCAGATTTCCTCTTAATATTGCACGAACGAGCTTTCTGTGGCTTAGAAAGCAATTTTTCACCATATGCAATATTGCATTCTCTCCGTTTGCTCAGAAGCAATAAAACAGCATTAGTGTTCATAGAAGCTCAAAACTAAGCGATCTGTTCACTGGGGCCCTACCATAAAGTTACCTGCTTAAAACACCTAAGACATTAAAAAGTGTCTTTCTGGATTGCAAATAACTTTTTATTTCATGCATATTAAAGATTTTTCCTTTTGGTCAGATTTCCTCTTGACATTGCACGAACGAACTTTCTGTGGCTTAGAAAGCAATTTTTCACCATATGCAATATTGCATTCTCTCCGTTTGCTCAGAAGCATTTAAACAGCATTAGTGTTCATAGAAGCTGAAAACTAAGCGATCTGTTCACTGGGGCCCTACCATAAAGTTACCTGCTTAAAACACCTAAGACATTAAAAAGTGTCTTTCTGGATTGCAAATAACTTTTTATTTCATGCATATTAAAGATATTTCATTTTGGTCAGATATCCTTTTGATATTGCACGAACGAGCTTTCTGTGGCCGAGAAAGCAATTTTTCACCATATGCAATATTGCATTCTCTCCGTTTGCTCAGAAGCATTAAAACAGCATTAGTGTTCATAGAAGCTGAAAACTAAGCGATCTGTTCACTGGGGCCCTACCATAAAGTTACCTGCTTAAAACACCTAAGACATTAAAAAGTGACTTTCTGCATTGCAAATAACTTTTTATTTCATGCATATTAAAGATTTTTCCTTTTGGTCAGATTTCCTCTTGATATTGGACGAACGAACTTTCTGTGGCCGAGAAAGTAATTTTTCACCATATGCAATATTGCATTCTCTCCGTTTGCTCAGAAGCATTAAAACAGCATTAGTGTTCATAGAAGCTGAAAACTAAGCGATCTGTTCACTGGGACCCTACCATAAAGTTACTTGCTTAAAACACCTAAGACATTAAAAAGTGTCTTTCTGGATTGCAAATAACTTTTTATTTCATGCATATTAAAGATTTTTCCTTTTGGTCAGATTTCCTCTTGACATTGCACGAACGAACTTTCTGTGGCTTAGAAAGCAATTTTTCACCATATGCAATATTGCATTCTCTCCGTTTGCTCAGAAGCATTTAAACAGCATTAGTGTTCATAGAAGCTGAAAACTAAGCGATCTGTTCACTGGGGCCCTACCATAAAGTTACCTGCTTAAAACACCTAAGACATTAAAAAGTGTCTTTCTGGATTGCAAATAACTTTTTATTTCATGCATATTAAAGATTTTTCCTTTTGGTCAGATTTCCTCTTGACATTGCACGAACGAACTTTCTGTGGCTTAGAAAGCAATTTTTCACCATATGCAATATTGCATTCTCTACGTTTGCTCAGAAGCATTAAAACAGCATTAGTGTTCATAGAAGCTGAAAACTAAGCGATCTGTTCACTGGGGCCCTACCATAAAGTTACTTGCTTAAAACACCTAAGACATTAAAAAGTGTCTTTCTGGATTGCAAATAACTTTTTATTTCATGCATATTAAAGATTTTTCCTTTTGGTCAGATTTCCTCTTAATATTGCACGAACGAGCTTTCTGTGGCTTAGAAAGCAATTTTTCACCATATGCAATATTGCATTCTCTCCGTTTGCTCAGAAGCAATAAAACAGCATTAGTGTTCATAGAAGCTCAAAACTAAGCGATCTGTTCACTGGGGCCCTACCATAAAGTTACCTGCTTAAAACACCTAAGACATTAAAAAGTGTCTTTCTGGATTGCAAATAACTTTTTATTTCATGCATATTAAAGATTTTTCCTTTTGGTCAGATTTCCTCTTGACATTGCACGAACGAACTTTCTGTGGCTTAGAAAGCAATTTTTCACCATATGCAATATTGCATTCTCTACGTTTGCTCAGAAGCATTAAAACAGCATTAGTGTTCATAGAAGCTGAAAACTAAGCGATCTGTTCACTGGGGCCCTACCATAAAGTTACTTGCTTAAAACACCTAAGACATTAAAAAGTGTCTTTCTGGATTGCAAATAACTTTTTATTTCATGCATATTAAAGATTTTTCCTTTTGGTCAGATTTCCTCTTAATATTGCACGAACGAGCTTTCTGAGGCTTAGAAAGCAATTTTTCACCATATGCAATATTGCATTCTCTCCGTTTGCTCAGAAGCAATAAAACAGCATTAGTGTTCATAGAAGCTCAAAACTAAGCGATCTGTTCACTGGGGCCCTACCATAAAGTTACCTGCTTAAAACACCTAAGACATTAAAAAGTGTCTTTCTGGATTGCAAATAACTTTTTATTTCATGCATATTAAAGATATTTCCTTTTGGTCAGATTTCCTCTTGATATTGCACGAACGAACTTTCTGTGGCTTAGAAAGCAATTTTTCACCATATGCAATATTGCATTCTCTCCGTTTGCTCAGAAGCATTAAAACAGCATTAGTGTTCATAGAAGCTGAAAACTAAGCGATCTGTTCACTGGGGCCCTACCATAAAGTTACCTGCTTAAAACACCTAAGACATTAAAAAGTGTCTTTCTGGATTGCAAATAACTTTTTATTTCATGCATATTAAAGATTTTTCCTTTTGGTCAGATTTCCTCTTGACATTGCACGAACGAACTTTCTGTGGCTTAGAAAGCAATTTTTCACCATATGCAATATTGCATTCTCTACGTTTGCTCAGAAGCATTAAAACAGCATTAGTGTTCATAGAAGCTGAAAACTAAGCGATCTGTTCACTGGGGCCCTACCATAAAGTTACTTGCTTAAAACACCTAAGACATTAAAAAGTGTCTTTCTGGATTGCAAATAACTTTTTATTTCATGCATATTAAAGATTTTTCCTTTTGGTCAGATTTCCTCTTAATATTGCACGAACGAGCTTTCTGTGGCTTAGAAAGCAATTTTTCACCATATGCAATATTGCATTCTCTCCGTTTGCTCAGAAGCAATAAAACAGCATTAGTGTTCATAGAAGCTCAAAACTAAGCGATCTGTTCACTGGGGCCCTACCATAAAGTTACCTGCTTAAAACACCTAAGACATTAAAAAGTGTCTTTCTGGATTGCAAATAACTTTTTATTTCATGCATATTAAAGATTTTTCCTTTTGGTCAGATTTCCTCTTGACATTGCACGAACGAACTTTCTGTGGCTTAGAAAGCAATTTTTCACCATATGCAATATTGCATTCTCTCCGTTTGCTCAGAAGCATTTAAACAGCATTAGTGTTCATAGAAGCTGAAAACTAAGCGATCTGTTCACTGGGACCCTACCATAAAGTTACCTGCTTAAAACACCTAAGACATTAAAAAGTGTCTTTCTGGATTGCAAATAACTTTTTATTTCATGCATATTAAAGATATTTCATTTTGGTCAGATATCCTCTTGATATTGCACGAACGAGCTTTCTGTGGCCGAGAAAGCAATTTTTCACCATATGCAATATTGCATTCTCTCCGTTTGCTCAGAAGCATTAAAACAGCATTAGTGTTCATAGAAGCTGAAAACTAAGCGATCTGTTCACTGGGGCCCTACCATAAAGTTACCTGCTTAAAACACCTAAGACATTAAAAAGTGACTTTCTGCATTGCAAATAACTTTTTATTTCATGCATATTAAAGATTTTTCCTTTTGGTCATATTTCCTCTTGATATTGCACGAACGAGCTTTCTGTGGCTTAGAAAGCAATTTTTCAACATATGCAATATTGCATTCTCTCCGTTTGCTCAGAAGCAATAAAACAGCATTAGTGTTCATAGAAGCTCAAAACTAAGCGATCTGTTCACTGGGGCCCTACCATAAAGTTACCTGCTTAAAACACCTAAGACATTAAAAAGTGTCTTTCTGGATTGCAAATAACTTTTTATTTCATGCATATTAAAGATTTTTCCTTTTGGTCAGATTTCCTCTTGACATTGCACGAACGAACTTTCTGTGGCTTAGAAAGCAATTTTTCACCATATGCAATATTGCATTCTCTACGTTTGCTCAGAAGCATTAAAACAGCATTAGTGTTCATAGAAGCTGAAAACTAAGCGATCTGTTCACTGGGGCCCTACCATAAAGTTACTTGCTTAAAACACCTAAGACATTAAAAAGTGTCTTTCTGGATTGCAAATAACTTTTTATTTCATGCATATTAAAGATTTTTCCTTTTGGTCAGATTTCCTCTTAATATTGCACGAACGAGCTTTCTGTGGCTTAGAAAGCAATTTTTCACCATATGCAATATTGCATTCTCTCCGTTTGCTCAGAAGCAATAAAACAGCATTAGTGTTCATAGAAGCTCAAAACTAAGCGATCTGTTCACTGGGGCCCTACCATAAAGTTACCTGCTTAAAACACCTAAGACATTAAAAAGTGTCTTTCTGGATTGCAAATAACTTTTTATTTCATGCATATTAAAGATTTTTCCTTTTGGTCAGATTTCCTCTTGACATTGCACGAACGAACTTTCTGTGGCTTAGAAAGCAATTTTTCACCATATGCAATATTGCATTCTCTCCGTTTGCTCAGAAGCATTTAAACAGCATTAGTGTTCATAGAAGCTGAAAACTAAGCGATCTGTTCACTGGGACCCTACCATAAAGTTACCTGCTTAAAACACCTAAGACATTAAAAAGTGTCTTTCTGGATTGCAAATAACTTTTTATTTCATGCATATTAAAGATATTTCATTTTGGTCAGATATCCTCTTGATATTGCACGAACGAGCTTTCTGTGGCCGAGAAAGCAATTTTTCACCATATGCAATATTGCATTCTCTCCGTTTGCTCAGAAGCATTAAAACAGCATTAGTGTTCATAGAAGCTGAAAACTAAGCGATCTGTTCACTGGGGCCCTACCATAAAGTTACCTGCTTAAAACACCTAAGACATTAAAAAGTGACTTTCTGCATTGCAAATAACTTTTTATTTCATGCATATTAAAGATTTTTCCTTTTGGTCATATTTCCTCTTGATATTGCACGAACGAGCTTTCTGTGGCTTAGAAAGCAATTTTTCAACATATGCAATATTGCATTCTCTCCGTTTGCTCAGAAGCAATAAAACAGCATTAGTGTTCATAGAAGCTCAAAACTAAGCGATCTGTTCACTGGGGCCCTACCATAAAGTTACCTGCTTAAAACACCTAAGACATTAAAAAGTGTCTTTCTGGATTGCAAATAACTTTTTATTTCATGCATATTAAAGATTTTTCCTTTTGGTCAGATTTCCTCTTGACATTGCACGAACGAACTTTCTGTGGCTTAGAAAGCAATTTTTCACCATATGCAATATTGCATTCTCTACGTTTGCTCAGAAGCATTAAAACAGCATTAGTGTTCATAGAAGCTGAAAACTAAGCGATCTGTTCACTGGGGCCCTACCATAAAGTTACTTGCTTAAAACACCTAAGACATTAAAAAGTGTCTTTCTGGATTGCAAATAACTTTTTATTTCATGCATATTAAAGATTTTTCCTTTTGGTCAGATTTCCTCTTAATATTGCACGAACGAGCTTTCTGTGGCTTAGAAAGCAATTTTTCACCATATGCAATATTGCATTCTCTCCGTTTGCTCAGAAGCAATAAAACAGCATTAGTGTTCATAGAAGCTCAAAACTAAGCGATCTGTTCACTGGGGCCCTACCATAAAGTTACCTGCTTAAAACACCTAAGACATTAAAAAGTGTCTTTCTGGATTGCAAATAACTTTTTATTTCATGCATATTAAAGATTTTTCCTTTTGGTCAGATTTCCTCTTGACATTGCACGAACGAACTTTCTGTGGCTTAGAAAGCAATTTTTCACCATATGCAATATTGCATTCTCTCCGTTTGCTCAGAAGCATTTAAACAGCATTAGTGTTCATAGAAGCTGAAAACTAAGCGATCTGTTCACTGGGACCCTACCATAAAGTTACCTGCTTAAAACACCTAAGACATTAAAAAGTGTCTTTCTGGATTGCAAATAACTTTTTATTTCATGCATATTAAAGATATTTCATTTTGGTCAGATATCCTCTTGATATTGCACGAACGAGCTTTCTGTGGCCGAGAAAGCAATTTTTCACCATATGCAATATTGCATTCTCTCCGTTTGCTCAGAAGCATTAAAACAGCATTAGTGTTCATAGAAGCTGAAAACTAAGCGATCTGTTCACTGGGGCCCTACCATAAAGTTACCTGCTTAAAACACCTAAGACATTAAAAAGTGACTTTCTGCATTGCAAATAACTTTTTATTTCATGCATATTAAAGATATTTCCTTTTGGTCAGATTTCCTCTTGATATTGCACGAACGAACTTTCTGTGGCTTAGAAAGCAATTTTTCACCATATGCAATATTGCATTCTCTCCGTTTGCTCAGAAGCATTAAAACAGCATTAGTGTTCATAGAAGCTGAAAACTAAGCGATCTGTTCACTGGGGCCCTACCATAAAGTTACCTGCTTAAAACACCAAAGACATTAAAAAGTGACTTTCTGCATTGCAAATAACTTTTTATTTCATGCATATTAAAGATATTTCCTTTTGGTCAGATTTCCTCTTGATATTGCACGAACGAACTTTCTGTGGCCAAGAAAGTAATTTTTCACCATATGCAATATTGCATTCTCTCCGTTTGCTCAGAAGCATTAAAACAGCATTAGTGTTCATAGAAGCTGAAAACTAAGCGATCTGTTCACTGGGGCCCTACCATAAAGTTACTTGCTTAAAACACCTAAGACATTAAAAAGTGTCTTTCTGGATTGCAAATAACTTTTTATTTCATGCATATTAAAGATTTTTCCTTTTGGTCAGATTTCCTCTTGATATTGGACGAACGAACTTTCTGTGGCCGAGAAAGTAATTTTTCACCATATGCAATATTGCATTCTCTCCGTTTGCTCAGAAGCATTAAAACAGCATTAGTGTTCATAGAAGCTGAAAACTAAGCGATCTGTTCACTGGGACCCTACCATAAAGTTACTTGCTTAAAACACCTAAGACTTTAAAAAGTGTCTTTCTGGATTGCAAATAACTTTTTATTTCATGCATATTAAAGATTTTTCCTTTTGGTCATATTTCCTCTTGATATTGCACGAACGAGCTTTCTGTGGCTTAGAAAGCAATTTTTCAACATATGCAATATTGCATTCTCTCCGTTTGCTCAGAAGCAATAAAACAGCATTAGTGTTCATAGAAGCTCAAAACTAAGCGATCTGTTCACTGGGGCCCTACCATAAAGTTACCTGCTTAAAACACCTAAGACATTAAAAAGTGTCTTTCTGGATTGCAAATAACTTTTTATTTCATGCATATTAAAGATTTTTCCTTTTGGTCAGATTTCCTCTTGACATTGCACGAACGAACTTTCTGTGGCTTAGAAAGCAATTTTTCACCATATGCAATATTGCATTCTCTCCGTTTGCTCAGAAGCATTTAAACAGCATTAGTGTTCATAGAAGCTGAAAACTAAGCGATCTGTTCACTGGGGCCCTACCATAAAGTTACCTGCTTAAAACACCTAAGACATTAAAAAGTGTCTTTCTGGATTGCAAATAACTTTTTATTTCATGCATATTAAAGATATTTCATTTTGGTCAGATATCCTCTTGATATTGCACGAACGAGCTTTCTGTGGCCGAGAAAGCAATTTTTCACCATATGCAATATTGCATTCTCTCCGTTTGCTCAGAAGCATTAAAACAGCATTAGTGTTCATAGAAGCTGAAAACTAAGCGATCTGTTCACTGGGGCCCCTACCATAAAGTTACCTGCTTAAAACACCTAAGACATTAAAAAGTGACTTTCTGCATTGCAAATAACTTTTTATTTCATGCATATTAAAGATATTTCCTTTTGGTCAGATTTCCTCTTGATATTGCACGAACGAACTTTCTGTGGCCAAGAAAGCAATTTTTCACCATATGCAATATTGCATTCTCTCCGTTTGCTCAGAAGCATTAAAACAGCATTAGTGTTCATAGAAGCTGAAAACTAAGCGATCTGTTCACTGGGGCCCTACCATAAAGTTACTTGCTTAAAACACCTAAGACATTAAAAAGTGTCTTTCTGGATTGCAAATAACTTTTTATTTCATGCATATTAAAGATTTTTCCTTTTGGTCAGATTTCCTCTTGATATTGGACGAACGAACTTTCTGTGGCCGAGAAAGTAATTTTTCACCATATGCAATATTGCATTCTCTCCGTTTGCTCAGAAGCATTAAAACAGCATTAGTGTTCATAGAAGCTGAAAACTAAGCGATCTGTTCACTGGGACCCTACCATAAAGTTACTTGCTTAAAACACCTAAGACATTAAAAAGTGTCTTTCTGGATTGCAAATAACTTTTTATTTCATGCATATTAAAGATTTTTCCTTTTGGTCATATTTCCTCTTGATATTGCACGAACGAGCTTTCTGTGGCTTAGAAAGCAATTTTTCAACATATGCAATATTGCATTCTCTCCGTTTGCTCAGAAGCAATAAAACAGCATTAGTGTTCATAGAAGCTCAAAACTAAGCGATCTGTTCACTGGGGCCCTACCATAAAGTTACCTGCTTAAAACACCTAAGACATTAAAAAGTGTCTTTCTGGATTGCAAATAACTTTTTATTTCATGCATATTAAAGATTTTTCCTTTTGGTCAGATTTCCTCTTAATATTGCACGAACGAGCTTTCTGTGGCTTAGAAAGCAATTTTTCACCATATGCAATATTGCATTCTCTCCGTTTGCTCAGAAGCAATAAAACAGCATTAGTGTTCATAGAAGCTCAAAACTAAGCGATCTGTTCACTGGGGCCCTACCATAAAGTTACCTGCTTAAAACACCTAAGACATTACAAAGTGTCTTTCTGGATTGCAAATAACTTTTTATTTCATGCATATTAAAGATTTTTCCTTTTGGTCAGATTTCCTCTTGACATTGCACGAACGAACTTTCTGTGGCTTAGAAAGCAATTTTTCACCATATGCAATATTGCATTCTCTCCGTTTGCTCAGAAGCATTTAAACAGCATTAGTGTTCATAGAAGCTGAAAACTAAGCGATCTGTTCACTGGGGCCCTACCATAAAGTTACCTGCTTAAAACACCTAAGACATTAAAAAGTGTCTTTCTGGATTGCAAATAACTTTTTATTTCATGCATATTAAAGATTTTTCCTTTTGGTCAGATTTCCTCTTGACATTGCACGAACGAACTTTCTGTGGCTTAGAAAGCAATTTTTCACCATATGCAATATTGCATTCTCTACGTTTGCTCAGAAGCATTAAAACAGCATTAGTGTTCATAGAAGCTGAAAACTAAGCGATCTGTTCACTGGGGCCCTACCATAAAGTTACTTGCTTAAAACACCTAAGACATTAAAAAGTGTCTTTCTGGATTGCAAATAACTTTTTATTTCATGCATATTAAAGATTTTTCCTTTTGGTCAGATTTCCTCTTAATATTGCACGAACGAGCTTTCTGTGGCTTAGAAAGCAATTTTTCACCATATGCAATATTGCATTCTCTCCGTTTGCTCAGAAGCAATAAAACAGCATTAGTGTTCATAGAAGCTCAAAACTAAGCGATCTGTTCACTGGGGCCCTACCATAAAGTTACCTGCTTAAAACACCTAAGACATTACAAAGTGTCTTTCTGGATTGCAAATAACTTTTTATTTCATGCATATTAATGATTTTTCCTTTTGGTCAGATTTCCTCTTGACATTGCACGAACGAACTTTCTGTGGCTTAGAAAGCAATTTTTCACCATATGCAATATTGCATTCTCTCCGTTTGCTCAGAAGCATTTAAACAGCATTAGTGTTCATAGAAGCTGAAAACTAAGCGATCTGTTCACTGGGACCCTACCATAAAGTTACCTGCTTAAAACACCTAAGACATTAAAAAGTGTCTTTCTGGATTGCAAATAACTTTTTATTTCATGCATATTAAAGATATTTCATTTTGGTCAGATATCCTCTTGATATTGCACGAACGAGCTTTCTGTGGCCGAGAAAGCAATTTTTCACAATATGCAATATTGCATTCTCTCCGTTTGCTCAGAAGCATTAAAACAGCATTAGTGTTCATAGAAGCTGAAAACTAAGCGATCTGTTCACTGGGGCCCTACCATAAAGTTACTTGCTTAAAACACCTAAGACATTAAAAAGTGTCTTTCTGGATTGCAAATAACTTTTTATTTCATGCATATTAAAGATTTTTCCTTTTGGTCAGATTTCCTCTTGATATTGGACGAACGAACTTTCTGTGGCCGAGAAAGTAATTTTTCACCATATGCAATATTGCATTCTCTCCGTTTGCTCAGAAGCATTAAAACAGCATTAGTGTTCATAGAAGCTGAAAACTAAGCGATCTGTTCACTGGGACCCTACCATAAAGTTACTTGCTTAAAACACCTAAGACATTAAAAAGTGTCTTTCTGGATTGCAAATAACTTTTTATTTCATGCATATTAAAGATTTTTCCTTTTGGTCATATTTCCTCTTGATATTGCACGAACGAGCTTTCTGTGGCTTAGAAAGCAATTTTTCAACATATGCAATATTGCATTCTCTCCGTTTGCTCAGAAGCAATAAAACAGCATTAGTGTTCATAGAAGCTCAAAACTAAGCGATCTGTTCACTGGGGCCCTACCATAAAGTTACCTGCTTAAAACACCTAAGACATTAAAAAGTGTCTTTCTGGATTGCAAATAACTTTTTATTTCATGCATATTAAAGATTTTTCCTTTTGGTCAGATTTCCTCTTGACATTGCACGAACGAACTTTCTGTGGCTTAGAAAGCAATTTTTCACCATATGCAATATTGCATTCTCTCCGTTTGCTCAGAAGCATTTAAACAGCATTAGTGTTCATAGAAGCTGAAAACTAAGCGATCTGTTCACTGGGGCCCTACCATAAAGTTACCTGCTTAAAACACCTAAGACATTAAAAAGTGTCTTTCTGGATTGCAAATAACTTTTTATTTCATGCATATTAAAGATTTTTCCTTTTGGTCAGATTTCCTCTTGACATTGCACGAACGAACTTTCTGTGGCTTAGAAAGCAATTTTTCACCATATGCAATATTGCATTCTCTACGTTTGCTCAGAAGCATTAAAACAGCATTAGTGTTCATAGAAGCTGAAAACTAAGCGATCTGTTCACTGGGGCCCTACCATAAAGTTACTTGCTTAAAACACCTAAGACATTAAAAAGTGTCTTTCTGGATTGCAAATAACTTTTTATTTCATGCATATTAAAGATTTTTCCTTTTGGTCAGATTTCCTCTTAATATTGCACGAACGAGCTTTCTGTGGCTTAGAAAGCAATTTTTCACCATATGCAATATTGCATTCTCTCCGTTTGCTCAGAAGCAATAAAACAGCATTAGTGTTCATAGAAGCTCAAAACTAAGCGATCTGTTCACTGGGGCCCTACCATAAAGTTACCTGCTTAAAACACCTAAGACATTAAAAAGTGTCTTTCTGGATTGCAAATAACTTTTTATTTCATGCATATTAAAGATTTTTCCTTTTGGTCAGATTTCCTCTTGACATTGCACGAACGAACTTTCTGTGGCTTAGAAAGCAATTTTTCACCATATGCAATATTGCATTCTCTCCGTTTGCTCAGAAGCATTTAAACAGCATTAGTGTTCATAGAAGCTGAAAACTAAGCGATCTGTTCACTGGGACCCTACCATAAAGTTACCTGCTTAAAACACCTAAGACATTAAAAAGTGTCTTTCTGGATTGCAAATAACTTTTTATTTCATGCATATTAAAGATATTTCATTTTGGTCAGATATCCTCTTGATATTGCACGAACGAGCTTTCTGTGGCCGAGAAAGCAATTTTTCACCATATGCAATATTGCATTCTCTCCGTTTGCTCAGAAGCATTAAAACAGCATTAGTGTTCATAGAAGCTGAAAACTAAGCGATCTGTTCACTGGGGCCCTACCATAAAGTTACCTGCTTAAAACACCTAAGACATTAAAAAGTGACTTTCTGCATTGCAAATAACTTTTTATTTCATGCATATTAAAGATATTTCCTTTTGGTCAGATTTCCTCTTGATATTGCACGAACGAACTTTCTGTGGCTTAGAAAGCAATTTTTCACCATATGCAATATTGCATTCTCTCCGTTTGCTCAGAAGCATTAAAACAGCATTAGTGTTCATAGAAGCTGAAAACTAAGCGATCTGTTCACTGGGGCCCTACCATAAAGTTACCTGCTTAAAACACCTAAGACATTAAAAAGTGTCTTTCTGGATTGCAAATAACTTTTTATTTCATGCATATTAAAGATATTTCATTTTGGTCAGATATCCTCTTGATATTGCACGAACGAGCTTTCTGTGGCCGAGAAAGCAATTTTTCACCATATGCAATATTGCATTCTCTCCGTTTGCTCAGAAGCATTAAAACAGCATTAGTGTTCATAGAAGCTGAAAACTAAGCGATCTGTTCACTGGGGCCCCTACCATAAAGTTACCTGCTTAAAACACCTAAGACATTAAAAAGTGACTTTCTGCATTGCAAATAACTTTTTATTTCATGCATATTAAAGATATTTCCTTTTGGTCAGATTTCCTCTTGATATTGCACGAACGAACTTTCTGTGGCTTAGAAAGCAATTTTTCACCATATGCAATATTGCATTCTCTCCGTTTGCTCAGAAGCATTAAAACAGCATTAGTGTTCATAGAAGCTCAAAACTAAGCGATCTGTTCACTGGGACCCTACCATAAAGTTACCTGCTTAAAACACCTAAGACATTAAAAAGTGTCTTTCTGGATTGCAAATAACTTTTTATTTCATGCATATTAAAGATATTTCATTTTGGTCAGATATCCTCTTGATATTGCACGAACGAGCTTTCTGTGGCCGAGAAAGCAATTTTTCACCATATGCAATATTGCATTCTCTCCGTTTGCTCAGAAGCATTAAAACAGCATTAGTGTTCATAGAAGCTGAAAACTAAGCGATCTGTTCACTGGGGCCCTACCATAAAGTTACCTGCTTAAAACACCTAAGACATTAAAAAGTGACTTTCTGCATTGCAAATAACTTTTTATTTCATGCATATTAAAGATATTTCCTTTTGGTCAGATTTCCTCTTGATATTGCACGAACGAACTTTCTGTGGCTTAGAAAGCAATTTTTCACCATATGCAATATTGCATTCTCTCCGTTTGCTCAGAAGCATTAAAACAGCATTAGTGTTCATAGAAGCTGAAAACTAAGCGATCTGTTCACTGGGGCCCTACCATAAAGTTACCTGCTTAAAACACCTAAGACATTAAAAAGTGTCTTTCTGGATTGCAAATAACTTTTTATTTCATGCATATTAAAGATATTTCATTTTGGTCAGATATCCTCTTGATATTGCACGAACAAGCTTTCTGTGGCCCCGAAAGCAATTTTTCACCATATGCAATATTGCATTCTCTCCGTTTGCTCAGAAGATTTAAAACAGCATTAGTGTTCATAGAAGCTGAAAACTAAGCGATCTGTTCACTGGGGCCCTACCATAAAGTTACCTGCTTAAAACACCTAAGACATTAAAAAGTGACTTTCTGCATTGCAAATAACTTTTTATTTCATGCATATTAAAGATATTTCCTTTTGGTCAGATTTCCTCTTGATATTGCACGAACGAACTTTCTGTGGCCGAGAAAGTAATTTTTCACCATATGCAATATTGCATTCTCTCCGTTTGCTCAGAAGCATTAAAACAGCATTAGTGTTCATAGAAGCTGAAAACTAAGCGATCTGTTCACTGGGGCCCTACCATAAAGTTACCTGCTTAAAACACCTAAGACATTAAAAAGTGTCTTTCTGGGTTGCAAATAACTTTTTATTTCATGCATATTAAAGATTTTTCCTTTTGGTCAGATTTCCTCTTGACATTGCACGAACGAGCTTTCTGTGGCTTAGAAAGCAATTTTTCACCATATGCAATATTGCATTCTCTCCGTTTGCTCAGAAGCAATAAAACAGCATTAGTGTTCATAGAAGCTCAAAACTAAGCGATCTGTTCACTGGGGCCCTACCATAAAGTTACCTGCTTAAAACACCTAAGACATTAAAAAGTGTCTTTCTGGATTGCAAATAACTTTTTATTTCATGCATATTAAAGATTTTTCCTTTTGGTCAGATTTCCTCTTGACATTGCACGAACGAACTTTCTGTGGCTTAGAAAGCAATTTTTCACCATATGCAATATTGCATTCTCTACGTTTGCTCAGAAGCATTAAAACAGCATTAGTGTTCATAGAAGCTGAAAACTAAGCGATCTGTTCACTGGGGCCCTACCATAAAGTTACCTGCTTAAAACACCTAAGACATTAAAAAGTGTCTTTCTGGGTTGCAAATAACTTTTTATTTCATGCATATTAAAGATTTTTCCTTTTGGTCAGATTTCCTCTTGACATTGCACGAACGAGCTTTCTGTGGCTTAGAAAGCAATTTTTCACCATATGCAATATTGCATTCTCTCCGTTTGCTCAGAAGCAATAAAACAGCATTAGTGTTCATAGAAGCTCAAAACTAAGCGATCTGTTCACTGGGGGCCTACCATAAAGTTACCTGCTTAAAACACCTAAGACATTAAAAAGTGTCTTTCTGGATTGCAAATAACTTTTTATTTCATGCATATTAAAGATATTTCATTTTGGTCAGATATCCTCTTGATATTGCACGAACGAGCTTTCTGTGGCCGAGAAAGCAATTTTTCACCATATGCAATATTGCATTCTCTCCGTTTGCTCAGAAGCATTAAAACAGCATTAGTGTTCATAGAAGCTGAAAACTAAGCGATCTGTTCACTGGGGCCCTACCATAAAGTTACCTGCTTAAAACACCTAAGACATTAAAAAGTGACTTTCTGCATTGCAAATAACTTTTTATTTCATGCATATTAAAGATATTTCCTTTTGGTCAGATTTCCTCTTGATATTGCACGAACGAACTTTCGGTGGCTTAGAAAGCAATTTTTCACCATATGCAATATTGCATTCTCTCCGTTTGCTCAGAAGCATTAAAACAGCATTAGTGTTCATAGAAGCTGAAAACTAAGCGATCTGTTCACTGGGGCCCTACCATAAAGTTACCTGCTTAAAACACCTAAGACATTAAAAAGTGTCTTTCTGGATTGCAAATAACTTTTTATTTCATGCATATTAAAGATATTTCATTTTGGTCAGATATCCTCTTGATATTGCACGAACAAGCTTTCTGTGGCCCCGAAAGCAATTTTTCACCATATGCAATATTGCATTCTCTCCGTTTGCTCAGAAGCATTAAAACAGCTTTAGTGTTCATAGAAGCTGAAAACTAAGCGATCTGTTCACTGGGGCCCTACCATAAAGTTACCTGCTTAAAACACCTAAGACATTAAAAAGTGACTTTCTGCATTGCAAATAACTTTTTATTTCATGCATATTAAAGATATTTCCTTTTGGTCAGATTTCCTCTTGATATTGCACGAACGAACTTTCTGTGGCCGAGAAAGTAATTTTTCACCATATGCAATATTGCATTCTCTCCGCTTGCTCAGAAGCATTAAAACAGCATTAGTGTTCATAGAAGCTGAAAACTAAGCGATCTGTTCACTGGGACCCTACCATAAAGTTACTTGCTTAAAACACCTAAGACATTAAAAGTGTCTTTCTGGATTGCAAATAACTTTTTATTTCATGCATATTAAAGATTTTTCCTTTTGGTCAGATTTCCTCTTGACATTGCACGAACGAACTTTCTGTGGCTTAGAAAGCAATTTTTCACCATATGCAATATTGCATTCTCTCCGTTTGCTCAGAAGCAATAAAACAGCATTAGTGTTCATAGAAGCTCAAAACTAAGCGATCTGTTCACTGGGGCCCTACCATAAAGTTACCTGCTTAAAACACCTAAGACATTAAAAAGTGTCTTTCTGGATTGCAAATAACTTTTTATTTCATGCATATTAAAGATATTTCATTTTGGTCAGATATCCTCTTGATATTGCACGAACAAGCTTTCTGTGGCCCCGAAAGCAATTTTTCACCATATGCAATATTGCATTCTCTCCGTTTGCTCAGAAGCATTAAAACAGCATTAGTGTTCATAGAAGCTGAAAACTAAGCGATCTGTTCACTGGGGCCCTACCATAAAGTTACCTGCTTAAAACACCTAAGACATTAAAAAGTGTCTTTCTGGGTTGCAAATAACTTTTTATTTCATGCATATTAAAGATTTTTTCTTTTGGTCAGATTTCCTCTTGACATTGCACGAACGAGCTTTCTGTGGCTTAGAAAGCAATTTTTCACCATATGCAATATTGCATTCTCTCCGTTTGCTCAGAAGCAATAAAACAGCATTAGTGTTCATAGAAGCTCAAAACTAAGCGATCTGTTCACTGGGGCCCTACCATAAAGTTACCTGCTTAAAACACCTAAGACATTAAAAAGTGTCTTTCTGGATTGCAAATAACTTTTTATTTCATGCATATTAAAGATTTTTCCTTTTGGTCAGATTTCCTCTTGACATTGCACGAACGAACTTTCTGTGGCTTAGAAAGCAATTTTTCACCATATGCAATATTGCATTCTCTACGTTTGCTCAGAAGCATTAAAACAGCATTAGTGTTCATAGAAGCTGAAAACTAAGCGATCTGTTCACTGGGGCCCTACCATAAAGTTACCTGCTTAAAACACCTAAGACATTAAAAAGTGTCTTTCTGGATTGCAAATAACTTTTTATTTCATGCATATTAAAGATTTTTCCTTTTGGTCAGATTTCCTCTTGACATTGCACGAACGAACTTTCTGTGGCTTAGAAAGCAATTTTTCACCATATGCAATATTGCATTCTCTCCGTTTGCTCAGAAGCATTTAAACAGCATTAGTGTTCATAGAAGCTGAAAACTAAGCGATCTGTTCACTGGGACCCTACCATAAAGTTACCTGCTTAAAACACCTAAGACATTAAAAAGTGTCTTTCTGGATTGCAAATAACTTTTTATTTCATGCATATTAAAGATATTTCATTTTGGTCAGATATCCTCTTGATATTGCACGAACGAGCTTTCTGTGGCCGAGAAAGCAATTTTTCACCATATGCAATATTGCATTCTCTCCGTTTGCTCAGAAGCATTAAAACAGCATTAGTGTTCATAGAAGCTGAAAACTAAGCGATCTGTTCACTGGGGCCCTACCATAAAGTTACCTGCTTAAAACACCTAAGACATTAAAAAGTGACTTTCTGCATTGCAAATAACTTTTTATTTCATGCATATTAAAGATATTTCCTTTTGGTCAGATTTCCTCTTGATATTGCACGAACGAACTTTCTGTGGCTTAGAAAGCAATTTTTCACCATATGCAATATTGCATTCTCTCCGTTTGCTCAGAAGCATTAAAACAGCATTAGTGTTCATAGAAGCTGAAAACTAAGCGATCTGTTCACTGGGGCCCTACCATAAAGTTACCTGCTTAAAACACCTAAGACATTAAAAAGTGTCTTTCTGGATTGCAAATAACTTTTTATTTCATGCATATTAAAGATATTTCATTTTGGTCAGATATCCTCTTGATATTGCACGAACAAGCTTTCTGTGGCCCCGAAAGCAATTTTTCACCATATGCAATATTGCATTCTCTCCGTTTGCTCAGAAGCATTAAAACAGCATTAGTGTTCATAGAAGCTGAAAACTAAGCGATCTGTTCACTGGGGCCCTACCATAAAGTTACCTGCTTAAAACACCTAAGACATTAAAAAGTGACTTTCTGCATTGCAAATAACTTTTTATTTCATGCATATTAAAGATATTTCCTTTTGGTCAGATTTCCTCTTGATATTGCACGAACGAACTTTCTGTGGCTTAGAAAGCAATTTTTCACCATATGCAATATTGCATTCTCTCCGTTTGCTCAGAAGCATTAAAACAGCATTAGTGTTCATAGAAGCTGAAAACTAAGCGATCTGTTCACTGGGGCCCTACCATAAAGTTACCTGCTTAAAACACCAAAGACATTAAAAAGTGACTTTCTGCATTGCAAATAACTTTTTATTTCATGCATATTAAAGATATTTCCTTTTGGTCAGATTTCCTCTTGATATTGCACGAACGAACTTTCTGTGGCCAAGAAAGTAATTTTTCACCATATGCAATATTGCATTCTCTCCGTTTGCTCAGAAGCATTAAAACAGCATTAGTGTTCATAGAAGCTGAAAACTAAGCGATCTGTTCACTGGGGCCCTACCATAAAGTTACTTGCTTAAAACACCTAAGACATTAAAAAGTGTCTTTCTGGATTGCAAATAACTTTTTATTTCATGCATATTAAAGATTTTTCCTTTTGGTCAGATTTCCTCTTGATATTGGACGAACGAACTTTCTGTGGCCGAGAAAGTAATTTTTCACCATATGCAATATTGCATTCTCTCCGTTTGCTCAGAAGCATTAAAACAGCATTAGTGTTCATAGAAGCTGAAAACTAAGCGATCTGTTCACTGGGACCCTACCATAAAGTTACTTGCTTAAAACACCTAAGACATTAAAAAGTGTCTTTCTGGATTGCAAATAACTTTTTATTTCATGCATATTAAAGATTTTTCCTTTTGGTCAGATTTCCTCTTGATATTGGACGAACGAACTTTCTGTGGCCGAGAAAGTAATTTTTCACCATATGCAATATTGCATTCTCTCCGTTTGCTCAGAAGCATTAAAACAGCATTAGTGTTCATAGAAGCTGAAAACTAAGCGATCTGTTCACTGGGACCCTACCATAAAGTTACTTGCTTAAAACACCTAAGACATTAAAAAGTGTCTTTCTGGATTGCAAATAACTTTTTATTTCATGCATATTAAAGATTTTTCCTTTTGGTCATATTTCCTCTTGATATTGCACGAACGAGCTTTCTGTGGCTTAGAAAGCAATTTTTCAACATATGCAATATTGCATTCTCTCCGTTTGCTCAGAAGCAATAAAACAGCATTAGTGTTCATAGAAGCTCAAAACTAAGCGATCTGTTCACTGGGGCCCTACCATAAAGTTACCTGCTTAAAACACCTAAGACATGAAAAAGTGTCTTTCTGGATTGCAAATAACTTTTTATTTCATGCATATTAAAGATTTTTCCTTTTGGTCAGATTTCCTCTTGACATTGCACGAACGAACTTTCTGTGGCTTAGAAAGCAATTTTTCACCATATGCAATATTGCATTCTCTCCGTTTGCTCAGAAGCATTTAAACAGCATTAGTGTTCATAGAAGCTGAAAACTAAGCGATCTGTTCACTGGGGCCCTACCATAAAGTTACCTGCTTAAAACACCTAAGACATTAAAAAGTGTCTTTCTGGATTGCAAATAACTTTTTATTTCATGCATATTAAAGATTTTTCCTTTTGGTCAGATTTCCTCTTGACATTGCACGAACGAACTTTCTGTGGCTTAGAAAGCAATTTTTCACCATATGCAATATTGCATTCTCTACGTTTGCTCAGAAGCATTAAAACAGCATTAGTGTTCATAGAAGCTGAAAACTAAGCGATCTGTTCACTGGGGCCCTACCATAAAGTTACTTGCTTAAAACACCTAAGACATTAAAAAGTGTCTTTCTAGATTGCAAATAACTTTTTATTTCATGCATATTAAAGATTTTTCCTTTTGGTCAGATTTCCTCTTAATATTGCACGAACGAGCTTTCTGTGGCTTAGAAAGCAATTTTTCACCATATGCAATATTGCATTCTCTCCGTTTGCTCAGAAGCAATAAAACAGCATTAGTGTTCATAGAAGCTCAAAACTAAGCGATCTGTTCACTGGGGCCCTACCATAAAGTTACCTGCTTAAAACACCTAAGACATTAAAAAGTGTCTTTCTGGATTGCAAATAACTTTTTATTTCATGCATATTAAAGATTTTTCCTTTTGGTCAGATTTCCTCTTGACATTGCACGAACGAACTTTCTGTGGCTTAGAAAGCAATTTTTCACCATATGCAATATTGCATTCTCTCCGTTTGCTCAGAAGCATTTAAACAGCATTAGTGTTCATAGAAGCTGAAAACTAAGCGATCTGTTCACTGGGACCCTACCATAAAGTTACCTGCTTAAAACACCTAAGACATTAAAAAGTGTCTTTCTGGATTGCAAATAACTTTTTATTTCATGCATATTAAAGATATTTCATTTTGGTCAGATATCCTCTTGATATTGCACGAACGAGCTTTCTGTGGCCGAGAAAGCAATTTTTCACCATATGCAATATTGCATTCTCTCCGTTTGCTCAGAAGCATTAAAACAGCATTAGTGTTCATAGAAGCTGAAAACTAAGCGATCTGTTCACTGGGGCCCTACCATAAAGTTACCTGCTTAAAACACCTAAGACATTAAAAAGTGACTTTCTGCATTGCAAATAACTTTTTATTTCATGCATATTAAAGATATTTCCTTTTGGTCAGATTTCCTCTTGATATTGCACGAACGAACTTTCTGTGGCTTAGAAAGCAATTTTTCACCATATGCAATATTGCATTCTCTCCGTTTGCTCAGAAGCATTAAAACAGCATTAGTGTTCATAGAAGCTGAAAACTAAGCGATCTGTTCACTGGGGCCCTACCATAAAGTTACCTGCTTAAAACACCTAAGACATTAAAAAGTGTCTTTCTGGATTGCAAATAACTTTTTATTTCATGCATATTAAAGATATTTCATTTTGGTCAGATATCCTCTTGATATTGCACGAACAAGCTTTCTGTGGCCCCGAAAGCAATTTTTCACCATATGCAATATTGCATTCTCTCCGTTTGCTCAGAAGCATTAAAACAGCATTAGTGTTCATAGAAGCTGAAAACTAAGCGATCTGTTCACTGGGGCCCTACCATAAAGTTACCTGCTTAAAACACCTAAGACATTAAAAAGTGTCTTTCTGGATTGCAAATAACTTTTATTTCATGCATATTAAAGATTTTTCCTTTTGGTCAGATTTCCTCTTGACATTGCACGAACGAACTTTCTGTGGCTTAGAAAGCAATTTTTCACCATATGCAATATTGCATTCTCTCCGTTTGCTCAGAAGCATTTAAACAGCATTAGTGTTCATAGAAGCTGAAAACTAAGCGATCTGTTCACTGGGGCCCTACCATAAAGTTACCTGCTTAAAACACCTAAGACATTAAAAAGTGTCTTTCTGGATTGCAAATAACTTTTTATTTCATGCATATTAAAGATTTTTCCTTTTGGTCAGATTTCCTCTTGACATTGCACGAACGAACTTTCTGTGGCTTAGAAAGCAATTTTTCACCATATGCAATATTGCATTCTCTCCGTTTGCTCAGAAGCATTTAAACAGCATTAGTGTTCATAGAAGCTGAAAACTAAGCGATCTGTTCACTGGGACCCTACCATAAAGTTACCTGCTTAAAACACCTAAGACATTAAAAAGTGTCTTTCTGGATTGCAAATAACTTTTTATTTCATGCATATTAAAGATATTTCATTTTGGTCAGATATCCTCTTGATATTGCACGAACGAGCTTTCTGTGGCCGAGAAAGCAATTTTTCACCATATGCAATATTGCATTCTCTCCGTTTGCTCAGAAGCATTAAAACAGCATTAGTGTTCATAGAAGCTGAAAACTAAGCGATCTGTTCACTGGGGCCCTACCATAAAGTTACCTGCTTAAAACACCTAAGACATTAAAAAGTGACTTTCTAAATTGCAAATAACTTTTTATTTCATGCATATTAAAGATATTTCCTTTTGGTCAGATTTCCTCTTGATATTGCACGAACGAACTTTCTGTGGCTTAGAAAGCAATTTTTCACCATATGCAATATTGCATTCTCTCCGTTTGCTCAGAAGCATTAAAACAGCATTAGTGTTCATAGAAGCTGAAAACTAAGCGATCTGTTCACTGGGGCCCTACCATAAAGTTACCTGCTTAAAACACCTAAGACATTAAAAAGTGTCTTTCTGGATTGCAAATAACTTTTTATTTCATGCATATTAAAGATATTTCATTTTGGTCAGATATCCTCTTGATATTGCACGAACAAGCTTTCTGTGGCCCCGAAAGCAATTTTTCACCATATGCAATATTGCATTCTCTCCGTTTGCTCAGAAGCATTAAAACAGCATTAGTGTTCATAGAAGCTGAAAACTAAGCGATCTGTTCACTGGGGCCCTACCATAAAGTTACCTGCTTAAAACACCTAAGACATTAAAAAGTGACTTTCTGCATTGCAAATAACTTTTTATTTCATGCATATTAAAGATATTTCCTTTTGGTCAGATTTCCTCTTGATATTGCACGAACGAACTTTCTGTGGCCGAGAAAGTAATTTTTCACCATATGCAATATTGCATTCTCTCCGTTTGCTCAGAAGCATTAAAACAGCATTAGTGTTCATAGAAGCTGAAAACTAAGCGATCTGTTCACTGGGACCCTACCATAAAGTTACTTGCTTAAAACACCTAAGACATTAAAAAGTGTCTTTCTGGATTGCAAATAACTTTTTATTTCATGCATATTAAAGATTTTTCCTTTTGATCAGATTTCCTCTTGACATTGCACGAACGAACTTTCTGTGGCTGAGAAAGCAATTTTTCACCATATGCAATATTGCATTCTCTCCGTTTGCTCAGAAGCAATAAAACAGCATTAGTGTTCATAGAAGCTCAAAACTAAGCGATCTGTTCACTGGGGCCCTACCATAAAGTTACCTGCTTAAAACACCTAAGACATTAAAAAGTGTCTTTCTGGATTGCAAATAACTTTTTATTTCATGCATATTAAAGATATTTCATTTTGGTCAGATATCCTCTTGATATTGCACGAACAAGCTTTCTGTGGCCCCGAAAGCAATTTTTCACCATATGCAATATTGCATTCTCTCCGTTTGCTCAGAAGCATTAAAACAGCATTAGTGTTCATAGAAGCTGAAAACTAAGCGATCTGTTCACTGGGGCCCTACCATAAAGTTACCTGCTTAAAACACCTAAGACATTAAAAAGTGTCTTTCTGGGTTGCAAATAACTTTTTATTTCATGCATATTAAAGATTTTTCCTTTTGGTCAGATTTCCTCTTGACATTGCACGAACGAGCTTTCTGTGGCTTAGAAAGCAATTTTTCACCATATGCAATATTGCATTCTCTCCGTTTGCTCAGAAGCAATAAAACAGCATTAGTGTTCATAGAAGCTCAAAACTAAGCGATCTGTTCACTGGGGCCCTACCATAAAGTTACCTGCTTAAAACACCTAAGACATTAAAAAGTGTCTTTCTGGATTGCAAATAACTTTTTATTTCATGCATATTAAAGATTTTTCCTTTTGGTCAGATTTCCTCTTGACATTGCACGAACGAACTTTCTGTGGCTTAGAAAGCAATTTTTCACCATATGCAATATTGCATTCTCTACGTTTGCTCAGAAGCATTAAAACAGCATTAGTGTTCATAGAAGCTGAAAACTAAGCGATCTGTTCACTGGGGCCCTACCATAAAGTTACTTGCTTAAAACACCTAAGACATTAAAAAGTGTCTTTCTGGATTGCAAATAACTTTTTATTTCATGCATATTAAAGATTTTTCCTTTTGGTCAGATTTCCTTTTAATATTGCACGAACGAGCTTTCTGTGGCTTAGAAAGCAATTTTTCACCATATGCAATATTGCATTCTCTCCGTTTGCTCAGAAGCAATAAAACAGCATTAGTGTTCATAGAAGCTCAAAACTAAGCGATCTGTTCACTGGGGCCCTACCATAAAGTTACCTGCTTAAAACACCTAAGACATTAAAAAGTGTCTTTCTGGATTGCAAATAACTTTTTATTTCATGCATATTAAAGATTTTTCCTTTTGGTCAGATTTCCTCTTGACATTGCACGAACGAACTTTCTGTGGCTTAGAAAGCAATTTTTCACCATATGCAATATTGCATTCTCTCCGTTTGCTCAGAAGCATTTAAACAGCATTAGTGTTCATAGAAGCTGAAAACTAAGCGATCTGTTCACTGGGACCCTACCATAAAGTTACCTGCTTAAAACACCTAAGACATTAAAAAGTGTCTTTCTGGATTGCAAATAACTTTTTATTTCATGCATATTAAAGATATTTTCTTTTGGTCAGATTTCCTCTTGATATTGCACGAACGAACTTTCTGTGGCTTAGAAAGCAATTTTTCACAATATGCAATATTGCATTCTCTCCGTTTGCTCAGAAGCATTAAAACAGCATTAGTGTTCATAGAAGCTGAAAACTAAGCGATCTGTTCACTGGGGCCCTACCATTAAGTTACCTGCTTAAAACACCAAAGACATTAAAAAGTGACTTTCTGCATTGCAAATAACTTTTTATTTCATGCATATTAAAGATATTTCCTTTTGGTCAGATTTCCTCTTGATATTGCACGAACGAACTTTCTGTGGCCAAGAAAGTAATTTTTCACCATATGCAATATTGCATTCTCTCCGTTTGCTCAGAAGCAATAAAACAGCATTAGTGTTCATAGAAGCTCAAAACTAAGCGATCTGTTCACTGGGGCCCTACCATAAAGTTACCTGCTTAAAACACCTAAGACATTAAAAAGTGTCTTTCTGGATTGCAAATAACTTTTTATTTCATGCATATTAAAGATTTTTCCTTTTGGTCAGATTTCCTCTTGACATTGCACGAACGAACTTTCTGTGGCTTAGAAAGCAATTTTTCACCATATGCAATATTGCATTCTCTCCGTTTGCTCAGAAGCATTTAAACAGCATTAGTGTTCATAGAAGCTGAAAACTAAGCGATCTGTTCACTGGGACCCTACCATAAAGTTACCTGCTTAAAACACCTAAGACATTAAAAAGTGTCTTTCTGGATTGCAAATAACTTTTTATTTCATGCATATTAAAGATATTTCATTTTGGTCAGATATCCTCTTGATATTGCACGAACGAGCTTTCTGTGGCCGAGAAAGCAATTTTTCACCATATGCAATATTTCATTCTCTCCGTTTGCTCAGAAGCATTAAAACAGCATTAGTGTTCATAGAAGCTGAAAACTAAGCGATCTGTTCACTGGGGCCCTACCATAAAGTTACCTGCTTAAAACACCTAAGACATTAAAAAGTGACTTTCTGCATTGCAAATAACTTTTTATTTCATGCATATTAAAGATATTTCCTTTTGGTCAGATTTCCTCTTGATATTGCACGAACGAACTTTCTGTGGCTTAGAAAGCAATTTTTCACCATATGCAATATTGCATTCTCTCCGTTTGCTCAGAAGCATTAAAACAGCATTAGTGTTCATAGAAGCTGAAAACTAAGCGATCTGTTCACTGGGGCCCTACCATAAAGTTACCTGCTTAAAACACCTAAGACATTAAAAAGTGTCTTTCTGGATTGCAAATAACTTTTTATTTCATGCATATTAAAGATATTTCATTTTGGTCAGATATCCTCTTGATATTGCACGAACAAGCTTTCTGTGGCCCCGAAAGCAATTTTTCACCATATGCAATATTGCATTCTCTCCGTTTGCTCAGAAGCATTAAAACAGCATTAGTGTTCATAGAAGCTGAAAACTAAGCGATCTGTTCACTGGGGCCCTACCATAAAGTTACCTGCTTAAAACACCTAAGACATTAAAAAGTGACTTTCTGCATTGCAAAAAACTTTTTATTTCATGCATATTAAAGATATTTCCTTTTGGTCAGATTTCCTCTTGATATTGCACGAACGAACTTTCTGTGGCCGAGAAAGTAATTTTTCACCATATGCAATATTGCATTCTCTCCGTTTGCTCAGAAGCATTAAAACAGCATTAGTGTTCATAGAAGCTGAAAACTAAGCGATCTGTTCACTGGGACCCTACCATAAAGTTACTTGCTTAAAACACCTAAGACATTAAAAAGTGTCTTTCTGGATTGCAAATAACTTTTTATTTCATGCATATTAAAGATTTTTCCTTTTGGTCAGATTTCCTCTTGACATTGCACGAACGAACTTTCTGTGGCTGAGAAAGCAATTTTTCACCATATGCAATATTGCATTCTCTCCGTTTGCTCAGAAGCAATAAAACAGCATTAGTGTTCATAGAAGCTCAAAACTAAGCGATCTGTTCACTGGGGCCCTACCATAAAGTTACCTGCTTAAAACACCTAAGACATTAAAAAGTGTCTTTCTGGATTGCAAATAACTTTTTATTTCATGCATATTAAAGATATTTCATTTTGGTCAGATATCCTCTTGATATTGCACGAACAAGCTTTCTGTGGCCCCGAAAGCAATTTTTCACCATATGCAATATTGCATTCTCTCCGTTTGCTCAGAAGCATTAAAACAGCATTAGTGTTCATAGAAGCTGAAAACTAAGCGATCTGTTCACTGGGGCCCTACCATAAAGTTACCTGCTTAAAACACCTAAGACATTAAAAAGTGTCTTTCTGGGTTGCAAATAACTTTTTATTTCATGCATATTAAAGATTTTTCCTTTTGGTCAGATTTCCTCTTGACATTGCACGAACGAGCTTTCTGTGGCTTAGAAAGCAATTTTTCACCATATGCAATATTGCATTCTCTCCGTTTGCTCAGAAGCAATAAAACAGCATTAGTGTTCATAGAAGCTCAAAACTAAGCGATCTGTTCACTGGGGCCCTACCATAAAGTTACCTGCTTAAAACACCTAAGACATTAAAAAGTGTCTTTCTGGATTGCAAATAACTTTTTATTTCATGCATATTAAAGATTTTTCCTTTTGGTCAGATTTCCTCTTGACATTGCACGAACGAACTTTCTGTGGCTTAGAAAGCAATTTTTCACCATATGCAATATTGCATTCTCTACGTTTGCTCAGAAGCATTAAAACAGCATTAGTGTTCACAGAAGCTGAAAACTAAGCGATCTGTTCACTGGGGCCCTACCATAAAGTTACTTGCTTAAAACACCTAAGACATTAAAAAGTGTCTTTCTGGATTGCAAATAACTTTTTATTTCATGCATATTAAAGATTTTTCCTTTTGGTCAGATTTCCTTTTAATATTGCACGAACGAGCTTTCTGTGGCTTAGAAAGCAATTTTTCACCATATGCAATATTGCATTCTCTCCGTTTGCTCAGAAGCAATAAAACAGCATTAGTGTTCATAGAAGCTCAAAACTAAGCGATCTGTTCACTGGGGCCCTACCATAAAGTTACCTGCTTAAAACACCTAAGACATTAAAAAGTGTCTTTCTGGATTGCAAATAACTTTTTATTTCATGCATATTAAAGATATTTCATTTTGGTCAGATATCCTCTTGATATTGCACGAACAAGCTTTCTGTGGCCCCGAAAGCAATTTTTCACCATATGCAATATTGCATTCTCTCCGTTTGCTCAGAAGCATTAAAACAGCATTAGTGTTCATAGAAGCTGAAAACTAAGCGATCTGTTCACTGGGGCCCTACCATAAAGTTACCTGCTTAAAACACCTAAGACATTAAAAAGTGTCTTTCTGGGTTGCAAATAACTTTTTATTTCATGCATATTAAAGATTTTTCCTTTTGGTCAGATTTCCTCTTGACATTGCACGAACGAGCTTTCTGTGGCTTAGAAAGCAATTTTTCACCATATGCAATATTGCATTCTCTCCGTTTGCTCAGAAGCAATAAAACAGCATTAGTGTTCATAGAAGCTCAAAACTAAGCGATCTGTTCACTGGGGCCCTACCATAAAGTTACCTGCTTAAAACACCTAAGACATTAAAAAGTGTCTTTCTGGATTGCAAATAACTTTTTATTTCATGCATATTAAAGATTTTTCCTTTTGGTCAGATTTCCTCTTGACATTGCACGAACGAACTTTCTGTGGCTTAGAAAGCAATTTTTCACCATATGCAATATTGCATTCTCTACGTTTGCTCAGAAGCATTAAAACAGCATTAGTGTTCACAGAAGCTGAAAACTAAGCGATCTGTTCACTGGGGCCCTACCATAAAGTTACTTGCTTAAAACACCTAAGACATTAAAAAGTGTCTTTCTGGATTGCAAATAACTTTTTATTTCATGCATATTAAAGATTTTTCCTTTTGGTCAGATTTCCTTTTAATATTGCACGAACGAGCTTTCTGTGGCTTAGAAAGCAATTTTTCACCATATGCAATATTGCATTCTCTCCGTTTGCTCAGAAGCAATAAAACAGCATTAGTGTTCATAGAAGCTCAAAACTAAGCGATCTGTTCACTGGGGCCCTACCATAAAGTTACCTGCTTAAAACACCTAAGACATTAAAAAGTGTCTTTCTGGATTGCAAATAACTTTTTATTTCATGCATATTAAAGATTTTTCCTTTTGGTCAGATTTCCTCTTGACATTGCACGAACGAACTTTCTGTGGCTTAGAAAGCAATTTTTCACCATATGCAATATTGCATTCTCTCCGTTTGCTCAGAAGCATTTAAACAGCATTAGTGTTCATAGAAGCTGAAAACTAAGCGATCTGTTCACTGGGACCCTACCATAAAGTTACCTGCTTAAAACACCTAAGACATTAAAAAGTGTCTTTCTGGATTGCAAATAACTTTTTATTTCATGCATATTAAAGATATTTCATTTTGGTCAGATATCCTCTTGATATTGCACGAACGAGCTTTCTGTGGCCGAGAAAGCAATTTTTCACCATATGCAATATTGCATTCTCTCCGTTTGCTCAGAAGCATTAAAACAGCATTAGTGTTCATAGAAGCTGAAAACTAAGCGATCTGTTCACTGGGGCCCTACCATAAAGTTACCTGCTTAAAACACCTAAGACATTAAAAAGTGACTTTCTGCATTGCAAATAACTTTTTATTTCATGCATATTAAAGATATTTTCTTTTGGTCAGATTTCCTCTTGATATTGCACGAACGAACTTTCTGTGGCTTAGAAAGCAATTTTTCACAATATGCAATATTGCATTCTCTCCGTTTGCTCAGAAGCATTAAAACAGCATTAGTGTTCATAGAAGCTGAAAACTAAGCGATCTGTTCACTGGGGCCCTACCATTAAGTTACCTGCTTAAAACACCAAAGACATTAAAAAGTGACTTTCTGCATTGCAAATAACTTTTTATTTCATGCATATTAAAGATATTTCCTTTTGGTCAGATTTCCTCTTGATATTGCACGAACGAACTTTCTGTGGCCAAGAAAGTAATTTTTCACCATATGCAATATTGCATTCTCTCCGTTTGCTCAGAAGCATTAAAACAGCATTAGTGTTCATAGAAGCTGAAAACTAAGCGATCTGTTCACTGGGGCCCTACCATAAAGTTACTTGCTTAAAACACCTAAGACATTAAAAAGTGTCTTTCTGGATTGCAAATAACTTTTTATTTCATGCATATTAAAGATTTTTCCTTTTGGTCAGATTTCCTCTTGATATTGGACGAACGAACTTTCTGTGGCCGAGAAAGTAATTTTTCACCATATGCAATATTGCATTCTCTCCGTTTGCTCAGAAGCATTAAAACAGCATTAGTGTTCATAGAAGCTGAAAACTAAGCGATCTGTTCACTGGGACCCTACCATAAAGTTACTTGCTTAAAACACCTAAGACATTAAAAAGTGTCTTTCTGGATTGCAAATAACTTTTTATTTCATGCATATTAAAGATTTTTCCTTTTGGTCATATTTCCTCTTGATATTGCACGAACGAGCTTTCTGTGGCTTAGAAAGCAATTTTTCAACATATGCAATATTGCATTCTCTCCGTTTGCTCAGAAGCAATAAAACAGCATTAGTGTTCATAGAAGCTCAAAACTAAGCGATCTGTTCACTGGGGCCCTACCATAAAGTTACCTGCTTAAAACACCTAAGACATTAAAAAGTGTCTTTCTGGATTGCAAATAACTTTTTATTTCATGCATATTAAAGATTTTTCCTTTTGGTCAGATTTCCTCTTGACATTGCACGAACGAACTTTCTGTGGCTTAGAAAGCAATTTTTCACCATATGCAATATTGCATTCTCTCCGTTTGCTCAGAAGCATTTAAACAGCATTAGTGTTCATAGAAGCTGAAAACTAAGCGATCTGTTCACTGGGACCCTACCATAAAGTTACCTGCTTAAAACACCTAAGACATTAAAAAGTGTCTTTCTGGATTGCAAATAACTTTTTATTTCATGCATATTAAAGATATTTCATTTTGGTCAGATATCCTCTTGATATTGCACGAACGAGCTTTCTGTGGCCGAGAAAGCAATTTTTCACCATATGCAATATTGCATTCTCTCCGTTTGCTCAGAAGCATTAAAACAGCATTAGTGTTCATAGAAGCTGAAAACTAAGCGATCTGTTCACTGGGGCCCTACCATAAAGTTACCTGCTTAAAACACCTAAGACATTAAAAAGTGACTTTCTGCATTGCAAATAACTTTTTATTTCATGCATATTAAAGATATTTCCTTTTGGTCAGATTTCCTCTTGATATTGCACGAACGAACTTTCTGTGGCTTAGAAAGCAATTTTTCACCATATGCAATATTGCATTCTCTCCGTTTGCTCAGAAGCATTAAAACAGCATTAGTGTTCATAGAAGCTGAAAACTAAGCGATCTGTTCACTGGGGCCCTACCATAAAGTTACCTGCTTAAAACACCTAAGACATTAAAAAGTGTCTTTCTGGATTGCAAATAACTTTTTATTTCATGCATATTAAAGATATTTCATTTTGGTCAGATATCCTCTTGATATTGCACGAACAAGCTTTCTGTGGCCCCGAAAGCAATTTTTCACCATATGCAATATTGCATTCTCTCCGTTTGCTCAGAAGCATTAAAACAGCATTAGTGTTCATAGAAGCTGAAAACTAAGCGATCTGTTCACTGGGACCCTACCATAAAGTTACTTGCTTAAAACACCTAAGACATTAAAAGTGTCTTTCTGGATTGCAAATAACTTTTTATTTCATGCATATTAAAGATATTTCATTTTGGTCAGATATCCTCTTGATATTGCACGAACAAGCTTTCTGTGGCCCCGAAAGCAATTTTTCACCATATGCAATATTGCATTCTCTCCGTTTGCTCAGAAGCATTAAAACAGCATTAGTGTTCATAGAAGCTGAAAACTAAGCGATCTGTTCACTGGGGCCCTACCATAAAGTTACCTGCTTAAAACACCTAAGACATTAAAAAGTGTCTTTCTGGATTGCAAATAACTTTTTATTTCATGCATATTAAAGATTTTTCCTTTTGGTCAGATTTCCTCTTGACATTGCACGAACGAGCTTTCTGTGGCTTAGAAAGCAATTTTTCACCATATGCAATATTGCATTCTCTCCGTTTGCTCAGAAGCAATAAAACAGCATTAGTGTTCATAGAAGCTGAAAACTAAGCGATCTGTTCACTGGGGCCCTACCATAAAGTTACCTGCTTAAAACACCTAAGACATTAAAAAGTGTCTTTCTGGATTGCAAATAACTTTTTATTTCATGCATATTAAAGATTTTTCCTTTTGGTCAGATTTCCTCTTGACATTGCACGAACGAACTTTCTGTGGCTTAGAAAGCAATTTTTCACCATATGCAATATTGCATTCTCTACGTTTGCTCAGAAGCATTAAAACAGCATTAGTGTTCATAGAAGCTGAAAACTAAGCGATCTGTTCACTGGGGCCCTACCATAAAGTTACCTGCTTAAAACACCTAAGACATTAAAAAGTGTCTTTCTGGATTGCAAATAACTTTTTATTTCATGCATATTAAAGATTTTTCCTTTTGGTCAGATTTCCTCTTGACATTGCACGAACGAACTTTCTGTGGCTTAGAAAGCAATTTTTCACCATATGCAATATTGCATTCTCTCCGTTTGCTCAGAAGCATTTAAACAGCATTAGTGTTCATAGAAGCTGAAAACTAAGCGATCTGTTCACTGGGACCCTACCATAAAGTTACCTGCTTAAAACACCTAAGACATTAAAAAGTGTCTTTCTGGATTGCAAATAACTTTTTATTTCATGCATATTAAAGATATTTCATTTTGGTCAGATATCCTCTTGATATTGCACGAACGAGCTTTCTGTGGCCGAGAAAGCAATTTTTCACCATATGCAATATTGCATTCTCTCCGTTTGCTCAGAAGCATTAAAACACTATTAGTGTTCATAGAAGCTGAAAACTAAGCGATCTGTTCACTGGGACCCTACCATAAAGTTACCTGCTTAAAACACCTAAGACATTAAAAAGTGTCTTTCTGGATTGCAAATAACTTTTTATTTCATGCATATTAAAGATATTTCATTTTGGTCAGATATCCTCTTGATATTGCACGAACGAGCTTTCTGTGGCCGAGAAAGCAATTTTTCACCATATGCAATATTGCATTCTCTCCGTTTGCTCAGAAGCATTAAAACAGCATTAGTGTTCATAGAAGCTGAAAACTAAGCGATCTGTTCACTGGGGCCCTACCATAAAGTTACTTGCTTAAAACACCTAAGACATTAAAAAGTGTCTTTCTGGATTGCAAATAACTTTTTATTTCATGCATATTAAAGATTTTTCCTTTTGGTCAGATTTCCTCTTGATATTGCACGAACGAGCTTTCTGTGGCTTAGAAAGCAATTTTTCACCATATGCAATATTGCATTCTCTCCGTTTGCTCAGAAGCAATAAAACAGCATTAGTGTTCATAGAAGCTCAAAACTAAGCGATCTGTTCACTGGGGCCCTACCATAAAGTTACCTGCTTAAAACATCTAAGACATTAAAAAGTGTCTTTCTGGATTGCAAATAACTTTTTATTTCATGCATATTAAAGATATTTCATTTTGGTCAGATATCCTCTTGATATTGCACGAACGAGCTTTCTGTGGCCGAGAAAGCAATTTTTCACCATATGCAATATTGCATTCTCTCCGTTTGCTCAGAAGCATTAAAACAGCATTAGTATTCATAGAAGCTGAAAACTAAGCGATCTGTTCACTGGGGCCCTACCATAAAGTTACTTGCTTAAAACACCTAAGACATTAAAAAGTGTCTTTCTGGATTGCAAATAACTTTTTATTTCATGCATTTTAAAGATTTTTCCTTTTGGTCAGATTTCCTCTTGATATTGCACGAACGAGCTTTCTGTGGCTTAGAAAGCAATTTTTCACCATATGCAATATTGCATTCTCTCCGTTTGCTCAGAAGCAATAAAACAGCATTAGTGTTCATAGAAGCTCAAAACTAAGCGATCTGTTCACTGGGGCCCTACCATAAAGTTACCTGCTTAAAACACCTAAGACATTAAAAAGTGTCTTTCTGGATTGCAAATAACTTTTTATTTCATGCATATTAAAGATTTTTCCTTTTGGTCAGATTTCCTCTTGACATTGCACGAACGAACTTTCTGTGGCTTAGAAAGCAATTTTTCACCATATGCAATATTGCATTCTCTCCGTTTGCTCAGAAGCATTAAAACAGCATTAGTGTTCATAGAAGCTGAAAACTAAGCGATCTGTTCACTGGGGCCCTACCATAAAGTTACCTGCTTAAAACACCTAAGACATTAAAAAGTGTCTTTCTGGGTTGCAAATAACTTTTTATTTCATGCATATTAAAGATTTTTCCTTTTGGTCAGATTTCCTCTTGACATTGCACGAACGAGCTTTCTGTGGCTTAGAAAGCAATTTTTCACCATATGCAATATTGCATTCTCTCCGTTTGCTCAGAAGCAATAAAACAGCATTAGTGTTCATAGAAGCTGAAAACTAAGCGATCTGTTCACTGGGGCCCTACCATAAAGTTACCTGCTTAAAACACCAAAGACATTAAAAAGTGACTTTCTGCATTGCAAATAACTTTTTATTTCATGCATATTAAAGATATTTCCTTTTGGTCAGATTTCCTCTTGATATTGCACGAACGAACTTTCTGTGGCCGAGAAAGTAATTTTTCACCATATGCAATATTGCATTCTCTCCGTTTGCTCAGAAGCATTAAAACAGCATTAGTGTTCATAGAAGCTGAAAACTAAGCGATCTGTTCACTGGGGCCCTACCATAAAGTTACTTGCTTAAAACACCTAAGACATTAAAAAGTGTCTTTCTGGATTGCAAATAACTTTTTATTTCATGCATATTAAAGATTTTTCCTTTTGGTCAGATTTCCTCTTGATATTGCACGAACGAACTTTCTGTGGCCGAGAAAGTAATTTTTCACCATATGCAATATTGCATTCTCTCCGTTTGCTCAGAAGCATTAAAACAGCATTAGTGTTCATAGAAGCTGAAAACTAAGCGATCTGTTCACTGGGACCCTACCATAAAGTTACTTGCTTAAAACACCTAAGACATTAAAAAGTGTCTTTCTGGATTGCAAATAACTTTTTATTTCATGCATATTAAAGATTTTTCCTTTTGGTCAGATTTCCTCTTGATATTGCACGAACGAGCTTTCTGTGGCTTAGAAAGCAATTTTTCACCATATGCAATATTGCATTCTCCCCGTTTGCTCAGAAGCAATAAAACAGCATTAGTGTTCATAGAAGCTCAAAACTAAGCGATCTGTTCACTGGGGCCCTACCATAAAGTTACCTGCTTAAAACACCTAAGACATTAAAAAGTGTCTTTCTGGATTGCAAATAACTTTTTATTTCATGCATATTAAAGGTATTTCATTTTGGTCAGATATCCTCTTGATATTGCACGAACGAGCTTTCTGTGGCCGAGAAAGCAATTTTTCACCATATGCAATATTGCATTCTCTCCGTTTGCTCAGAAGCATTAAAACAGCATTAGTATTCATAGAAGCTGAAAACTAAGCGATCTGTTCACTGGGGCCCTACCATAAAGTTACTTGCTTAAAACACCTAAGACATTAAAAAGTGTCTTTCTGGATTGCAAATAACTTTTTATTTCATGCATATTAAAGATTTTTCCTTTTGGTCAGATTTCCTCTTGATATTGCACGAACGAGCTTTCTTTGGCTTAGAAAGCAATTTTTCACCATATGCAATATTGCATTCTCTCCGTTTGCTCAGAAGCAATAAAACAGCATTAGTGTTCATAGAAGCTCAAAACTAAGCGATCTGTTCACTGGGGCCCTACCATAAAGTTACCTGCTTAAAACACCTAAGACATTAAAAAGTGTCTTTCTGGATTGCAAATAACTTTTTATTTCATGCATATTAAAGATTTTTCCTTTTGGTCAGATTTCCTCTTGACATTGCACGAACGAACTTTCTGTGGCTTAGAAAGCAATTTTTCACCATATGCAATATTGCATTCTCTCCGTTTGCTCAGAAGCATTAAAACAGCATTAGTGTTCATAGAAGCTGAAAACTAAGCGATCTGTTCACTGGGGCCCTACCATAAAGTTACCTGCTTAAAACACCTAAGACATTAAAAAGTGACTTTCTGCATTGCAAATAACTTTTTATTTCATGCATATTAAAGATATTTCCTTTTGGTCAGATTTCCTCTTGATATTGCACGAACAAGCTTTCTGTGGCCCCGAAAGCAATTTTTCACCATATGCAATATTGCATTCTCTCCGTTTGCTCAGAAGCATTAAAACAGCATTAGTGTTCATAGAAGCTGAAAACTAAGCGATCTGTTCACTGGGGCCCTACCATAAAGTTACCTGCTTAAAACACCTAAGACATTAAAAAGTGTCTTTCTGGGTTGCAAATAACTTTTTATTTCATGCATATTAAAGATTTTTCCTTTTGGTCAGATTTCCTCTTGACATTGCACGAACGAGCTTTCTGTGGCTTAGAAAGCAATTTTTCACCATATGCAATATTGCATTCTCTCCGTTTGCTCAGAAGCAATAAAACAGCATTAGTGTTCATAGAAGCTCAAAACTAAGCGATCTGTTCACTGGGGCCCTACCATAAAGTTACCTGCTTAAAACACCTAAGACATTAAAAAGTGTCTTTCTGGATTGCAAATAACTTTTTATTTCATGCATATTAAAGATTTTTCCTTTTGGTCAGATTTCCTCTTGACATTGCACGAACGAACTTTCTGTGGCTTAGAAAGCAATTTTTCACCATATGCAATATTGCATTCTCTCCGTTTGCTCAGAAGCATTTAAACAGCATTAGTGTTCATAGAAGCTGAAAACTAAGCGATCTGTTCACTGGGACCCTACCATAAAGTTACCTGCTTAAAACACCTAAGACATTAAAAAGTGTCTTTCTGGATTGCAAATAACTTTTTATTTCATGCATATTAAAGATATTTCATTTTGGTCAGATATCCTCTTGATATTGCACGAACGAGCTTTCTGTGGCCGAGAAAGCAATTTTTCACCATATGCAATATTGCATTCTCTCCGTTTGCTCAGAAGCATTAAAACAGCATTAGTGTTCATAGAAGCTGAAAACTAAGCGATCTGTTCACTGGGGCCCTACCATAAAGTTACCTGCTTAAAACACCTAAGACATTAAAAAGTGACTTTCTGCATTGCAAATAACTTTTTATTTCATGCATATTAAAGATATTTCCTTTTGGTCAGATTTCCTCTTGATATTGCACGAACGAACTTTCTGTGGCTTAGAAAGCAATTTTTCACCATATGCAATATTGCATTCTCTCCGTTTGCTCAGAAGCATTAAAACAGCATTAGTGTTCATAGAAGCTGAAAACTAAGCGATCTGTTCACTGGGGCCCTACCATAAAGTTACCTGCTTAAAACACCTAAGACATTAAAAAGTGTCTTTCTGGATTGCAAATAACTTTTTATTTCATGCATATTAAAGATATTTCATTTTGGTCAGATATCCTCTTGATATTGCACGAACAAGCTTTCTGTGGCCCCGAAAGCAATTTTTCACCATATGCAATATTGCATTCTCTCCGTTTGCTCAGAAGCATTAAAACAGCATTAGTGTTCATAGAAGCTGAAAACTAAGCGATCTGTTCACTGGGGCCCTACCATAAAGTTACCTGCTTAAAACACCTAAGACATTAAAAAGTGACTTTCTGCATTGCAAATAACTTTTTATTTCATGCATATTAAAGATATTTCCTTTTGGTCAGATTTCCTCTTGATATTGCACGAACGAACTTTCTGTGGCTTAGAAAGCAATTTTTCACCATATGCAATATTGCATTCTCTCCGTTTGCTCAGAAGCATTAAAACAGCATTAGTGTTCATAGAAGCTGAAAACTAAGCGATCTGTTCACTGGGGCCCTACCATAAAGTTACCTGCTTAAAACACCAAAGACATTAAAAAGTGACTTTCTGCATTGCAAATAACTTTTTATTTCATGCATATTAAAGATATTTCCTTTTGGTCAGATTTCCTCTTGATATTGCACGAACGAACTTTCTGTGGCCAAGAAAGTAATTTTTCACCATATGCAATATTGCATTCTCTCCGTTTGCTCAGAAGCATTAAAACAGCATTAGTGTTCATAGAAGCTGAAAACTAAGCGATCTGTTCACTGGGGCCCTACCATAAAGTTACTTGCTTAAAACACCTAAGACATTAAAAAGTGTCTTTCTGGATTGCAAATAACTTTTTATTTCATGCATATTAAAGATTTTTCCTTTTGGTCAGATTTCCTCTTGATATTGGACGAACGAACTTTCTGTGGCCGAGAAAGTAATTTTTCACCATATGCAATATTGCATTCTCTCCGTTTGCTCAGAAGCATTAAAACAGCATTAGTGTTCATAGAAGCTGAAAACTAAGCGATCTGTTCACTGGGACCCTACCATAAAGTTACTTGCTTAAAACACCTAAGACATTAAAAAGTGTCTTTCTGGATTGCAAATAACTTTTTATTTCATGCATATTAAAGATTTTTCCTTTTGGTCAGATTTCCTCTTGATATTGGACGAACGAACTTTCTGTGGCCGAGAAAGTAATTTTTCACCATATGCAATATTGCATTCTCTCCGTTTGCTCAGAAGCATTAAAACAGCATTAGTGTTCATAGAAGCTGAAAACTAAGCGATCTGTTCACTGGGACCCTACCATAAAGTTACTTGCTTAAAACACCTAAGACATTAAAAAGTGTCTTTCTGGATTGCAAATAACTTTTTATTTCATGCATATTAAAGATTTTTCCTTTTGGTCATATTTCCTCTTGATATTGCACGAACGAGCTTTCTGTGGCTTAGAAAGCAATTTTTCAACATATGCAATATTGCATTCTCTCCGTTTGCTCAGAAGCAATAAAACAGCATTAGTGTTCATAGAAGCTCAAAACTAAGCGATCTGTTCACTGGGGCCCTACCATAAAGTTACCTGCTTAAAACACCTAAGACATGAAAAAGTGTCTTTCTGGATTGCAAATAACTTTTTATTTCATGCATATTAAAGATTTTTCCTTTTGGTCAGATTTCCTCTTGACATTGCACGAACGAACTTTCTGTGGCTTAGAAAGCAATTTTTCACCATATGCAATATTGCATTCTCTCCGTTTGCTCAGAAGCATTTAAACAGCATTAGTGTTCATAGAAGCTGAAAACTAAGCGATCTGTTCACTGGGGCCCTACCATAAAGTTACCTGCTTAAAACACCTAAGACATTAAAAAGTGTCTTTCTGGATTGCAAATAACTTTTTATTTCATGCATATTAAAGATTTTTCCTTTTGGTCAGATTTCCTCTTGACATTGCACGAACGAACTTTCTGTGGCTTAGAAAGCAATTTTTCACCATATGCAATATTGCATTCTCTACGTTTGCTCAGAAGCATTAAAACAGCATTAGTGTTCATAGAAGCTGAAAACTAAGCGATCTGTTCACTGGGGCCCTACCATAAAGTTACTTGCTTAAAACACCTAAGACATTAAAAAGTGTCTTTCTAGATTGCAAATAACTTTTTATTTCATGCATATTAAAGATTTTTCCTTTTGGTCAGATTTCCTCTTAATATTGCACGAACGAGCTTTCTGTGGCTTAGAAAGCAATTTTTCACCATATGCAATATTGCATTCTCTCCGTTTGCTCAGAAGCAATAAAACAGCATTAGTGTTCATAGAAGCTCAAAACTAAGCGATCTGTTCACTGGGGCCCTACCATAAAGTTACCTGCTTAAAACACCTAAGACATTAAAAAGTGTCTTTCTGGATTGCAAATAACTTTTATTTCATGCATATTAAAGATTTTTCCTTTTGGTCAGATTTCCTCTTGACATTGCACGAACGAACTTTCTGTGGCTTAGAAAGCAATTTTTCACCATATGCAATATTGCATTCTCTCCGTTTGCTCAGAAGCATTTAAACAGCATTAGTGTTCATAGAAGCTGAAAACTAAGCGATCTGTTCACTGGGGCCCTACCATAAAGTTACCTGCTTAAAACACCTAAGACATTAAAAAGTGTCTTTCTGGATTGCAAATAACTTTTTATTTCATGCATATTAAAGATTTTTCCTTTTGGTCAGATTTCCTCTTGACATTGCACGAACGAACTTTCTGTGGCTTAGAAAGCAATTTTTCACCATATGCAATATTGCATTCTCTCCGTTTGCTCAGAAGCATTTAAACAGCATTAGTGTTCATAGAAGCTGAAAACTAAGCGATCTGTTCACTGGGACCCTACCATAAAGTTACCTGCTTAAAACACCTAAGACATTAAAAAGTGTCTTTCTGGATTGCAAATAACTTTTTATTTCATGCATATTAAAGATATTTCATTTTGGTCAGATATCCTCTTGATATTGCACGAACGAGCTTTCTGTGGCCGAGAAAGCAATTTTTCACCATATGCAATATTGCATTCTCTCCGTTTGCTCAGAAGCATTAAAACAGCATTAGTGTTCATAGAAGCTGAAAACTAAGCGATCTGTTCACTGGGGCCCTACCATAAAGTTACCTGCTTAAAACACCTAAGACATTAAAAAGTGACTTTCTAAATTGCAAATAACTTTTTATTTCATGCATATTAAAGATATTTCCTTTTGGTCAGATTTCCTCTTGATATTGCACGAACGAACTTTCTGTGGCTTAGAAAGCAATTTTTCACCATATGCAATATTGCATTCTCTCCGTTTGCTCAGAAGCATTAAAACAGCATTAGTGTTCATAGAAGCTGAAAACTAAGCGATCTGTTCACTGGGGCCCTACCATAAAGTTACCTGCTTAAAACACCTAAGACATTAAAAAGTGTCTTTCTGGATTGCAAATAACTTTTTATTTCATGCATATTAAAGATATTTCATTTTGGTCAGATATCCTCTTGATATTGCACGAACAAGCTTTCTGTGGCCCCGAAAGCAATTTTTCACCATATGCAATATTGCATTCTCTCCGTTTGCTCAGAAGCATTAAAACAGCATTAGTGTTCATAGAAGCTGAAAACTAAGCGATCTGTTCACTGGGGCCCTACCATAAAGTTACCTGCTTAAAACACCTAAGACATTAAAAAGTGACTTTCTGCATTGCAAATAACTTTTTATTTCATGCATATTAAAGATATTTCCTTTTGGTCAGATTTCCTCTTGATATTGCACGAACGAACTTTCTGTGGCCGAGAAAGTAATTTTTCACCATATGCAATATTGCATTCTCTCCGTTTGCTCAGAAGCATTAAAACAGCATTAGTGTTCATAGAAGCTGAAAACTAAGCGATCTGTTCACTGGGACCCTACCATAAAGTTACTTGCTTAAAACACCTAAGACATTAAAAAGTGTCTTTCTGGATTGCAAATAACTTTTTATTTCATGCATATTAAAGATTTTTCCTTTTGATCAGATTTCCTCTTGACATTGCACGAACGAACTTTCTGTGGCTGAGAAAGCAATTTTTCACCATATGCAATATTGCATTCTCTCCGTTTGCTCAGAAGCAATAAAACAGCATTAGTGTTCATAGAAGCTCAAAACTAAGCGATCTGTTCACTGGGGCCCTACCATAAAGTTACCTGCTTAAAACACCTAAGACATTAAAAAGTGTCTTTCTGGATTGCAAATAACTTTTTATTTCATGCATATTAAAGATATTTCATTTTGGTCAGATATCCTCTTGATATTGCACGAACAAGCTTTCTGTGGCCCCGAAAGCAATTTTTCACCATATGCAATATTGCATTCTCTCCGTTTGCTCAGAAGCATTAAAACAGCATTAGTGTTCATAGAAGCTGAAAACTAAGCGATCTGTTCACTGGGGCCCTACCATAAAGTTACCTGCTTAAAACACCTAAGACATTAAAAAGTGTCTTTCTGGGTTGCAAATAACTTTTTATTTCATGCATATTAAAGATTTTTCCTTTTGGTCAGATTTCCTCTTGACATTGCACGAACGAGCTTTCTGTGGCTTAGAAAGCAATTTTTCACCATATGCAATATTGCATTCTCTCCGTTTGCTCAGAAGCAATAAAACAGCATTAGTGTTCATAGAAGCTCAAAACTAAGCGATCTGTTCACTGGGGCCCTACCATAAAGTTACCTGCTTAAAACACCTAAGACATTAAAAAGTGTCTTTCTGGATTGCAAATAACTTTTTATTTCATGCATATTAAAGATTTTTCCTTTTGGTCAGATTTCCTCTTGACATTGCACGAACGAACTTTCTGTGGCTTAGAAAGCAATTTTTCACCATATGCAATATTGCATTCTCTACGTTTGCTCAGAAGCATTAAAACAGCATTAGTGTTCATAGAAGCTGAAAACTAAGCGATCTGTTCACTGGGGCCCTACCATAAAGTTACTTGCTTAAAACACCTAAGACATTAAAAAGTGTCTTTCTGGATTGCAAATAACTTTTTATTTCATGCATATTAAAGATTTTTCCTTTTGGTCAGATTTCCTTTTAATATTGCACGAACGAGCTTTCTGTGGCTTAGAAAGCAATTTTTCACCATATGCAATATTGCATTCTCTCCGTTTGCTCAGAAGCAATAAAACAGCATTAGTGTTCATAGAAGCTCAAAACTAAGCGATCTGTTCACTGGGGCCCTACCATAAAGTTACCTGCTTAAAACACCTAAGACATTAAAAAGTGTCTTTCTGGATTGCAAATAACTTTTTATTTCATGCATATTAAAGATTTTTCCTTTTGGTCAGATTTCCTCTTGACATTGCACGAACGAACTTTCTGTGGCTTAGAAAGCAATTTTTCACCATATGCAATATTGCATTCTCTCCGTTTGCTCAGAAGCATTTAAACAGCATTAGTGTTCATAGAAGCTGAAAACTAAGCGATCTGTTCACTGGGACCCTACCATAAAGTTACCTGCTTAAAACACCTAAGACATTAAAAAGTGTCTTTCTGGATTGCAAATAACTTTTTATTTCATGCATATTAAAGATATTTTCTTTTGGTCAGATTTCCTCTTGATATTGCACGAACGAACTTTCTGTGGCTTAGAAAGCAATTTTTCACAATATGCAATATTGCATTCTCTCCGTTTGCTCAGAAGCATTAAAACAGCATTAGTGTTCATAGAAGCTGAAAACTAAGCGATCTGTTCACTGGGGCCCTACCATTAAGTTACCTGCTTAAAACACCAAAGACATTAAAAAGTGACTTTCTGCATTGCAAATAACTTTTTATTTCATGCATATTAAAGATATTTCCTTTTGGTCAGATTTCCTCTTGATATTGCACGAACGAACTTTCTGTGGCCAAGAAAGTAATTTTTCACCATATGCAATATTGCATTCTCTCCGTTTGCTCAGAAGCAATAAAACAGCATTAGTGTTCATAGAAGCTCAAAACTAAGCGATCTGTTCACTGGGGCCCTACCATAAAGTTACCTGCTTAAAACACCTAAGACATTAAAAAGTGTCTTTCTGGATTGCAAATAACTTTTTATTTCATGCATATTAAAGATTTTTCCTTTTGGTCAGATTTCCTCTTGACATTGCACGAACGAACTTTCTGTGGCTTAGAAAGCAATTTTTCACCATATGCAATATTGCATTCTCTCCGTTTGCTCAGAAGCATTTAAACAGCATTAGTGTTCATAGAAGCTGAAAACTAAGCGATCTGTTCACTGGGACCCTACCATAAAGTTACCTGCTTAAAACACCTAAGACATTAAAAAGTGTCTTTCTGGATTGCAAATAACTTTTTATTTCATGCATATTAAAGATATTTCATTTTGGTCAGATATCCTCTTGATATTGCACGAACGAGCTTTCTGTGGCCGAGAAAGCAATTTTTCACCATATGCAATATTTCATTCTCTCCGTTTGCTCAGAAGCATTAAAACAGCATTAGTGTTCATAGAAGCTGAAAACTAAGCGATCTGTTCACTGGGGCCCTACCATAAAGTTACCTGCTTAAAACACCTAAGACATTAAAAAGTGACTTTCTGCATTGCAAATAACTTTTTATTTCATGCATATTAAAGATATTTCCTTTTGGTCAGATTTCCTCTTGATATTGCACGAACGAACTTTCTGTGGCTTAGAAAGCAATTTTTCACCATATGCAATATTGCATTCTCTCCGTTTGCTCAGAAGCATTAAAACAGCATTAGTGTTCATAGAAGCTGAAAACTAAGCGATCTGTTCACTGGGGCCCTACCATAAAGTTACCTGCTTAAAACACCTAAGACATTAAAAAGTGTCTTTCTGGATTGCAAATAACTTTTTATTTCATGCATATTAAAGATATTTCATTTTGGTCAGATATCCTCTTGATATTGCACGAACAAGCTTTCTGTGGCCCCGAAAGCAATTTTTCACCATATGCAATATTGCATTCTCTCCGTTTGCTCAGAAGCATTAAAACAGCATTAGTGTTCATAGAAGCTGAAAACTAAGCGATCTGTTCACTGGGGCCCTACCATAAAGTTACCTGCTTAAAACACCTAAGACATTAAAAAGTGACTTTCTGCATTGCAAAAAACTTTTTATTTCATGCATATTAAAGATATTTCCTTTTGGTCAGATTTCCTCTTGATATTGCACGAACGAACTTTCTGTGGCCGAGAAAGTAATTTTTCACCATATGCAATATTGCATTCTCTCCGTTTGCTCAGAAGCATTAAAACAGCATTAGTGTTCATAGAAGCTGAAAACTAAGCGATCTGTTCACTGGGACCCTACCATAAAGTTACTTGCTTAAAACACCTAAGACATTAAAAAGTGTCTTTCTGGATTGCAAATAACTTTTTATTTCATGCATATTAAAGATTTTTCCTTTTGGTCAGATTTCCTCTTGACATTGCACGAACGAACTTTCTGTGGCTGAGAAAGCAATTTTTCACCATATGCAATATTGCATTCTCTCCGTTTGCTCAGAAGCAATAAAACAGCATTAGTGTTCATAGAAGCTCAAAACTAAGCGATCTGTTCACTGGGGCCCTACCATAAAGTTACCTGCTTAAAACACCTAAGACATTAAAAAGTGTCTTTCTGGATTGCAAATAACTTTTTATTTCATGCATATTAAAGATATTTCATTTTGGTCAGATATCCTCTTGATATTGCACGAACAAGCTTTCTGTGGCCCCGAAAGCAATTTTTCACCATATGCAATATTGCATTCTCTCCGTTTGCTCAGAAGCATTAAAACAGCATTAGTGTTCATAGAAGCTGAAAACTAAGCGATCTGTTCACTGGGGCCCTACCATAAAGTTACCTGCTTAAAACACCTAAGACATTAAAAAGTGTCTTTCTGGGTTGCAAATAACTTTTTATTTCATGCATATTAAAGATTTTTCCTTTTGGTCAGATTTCCTCTTGACATTGCACGAACGAGCTTTCTGTGGCTTAGAAAGCAATTTTTCACCATATGCAATATTGCATTCTCTCCGTTTGCTCAGAAGCAATAAAACAGCATTAGTGTTCATAGAAGCTCAAAACTAAGCGATCTGTTCACTGGGGCCCTACCATAAAGTTACCTGCTTAAAACACCTAAGACATTAAAAAGTGTCTTTCTGGATTGCAAATAACTTTTTATTTCATGCATATTAAAGATTTTTCCTTTTGGTCAGATTTCCTCTTGACATTGCACGAACGAACTTTCTGTGGCTTAGAAAGCAATTTTTCACCATATGCAATATTGCATTCTCTACGTTTGCTCAGAAGCATTAAAACAGCATTAGTGTTCACAGAAGCTGAAAACTAAGCGATCTGTTCACTGGGGCCCTACCATAAAGTTACTTGCTTAAAACACCTAAGACATTAAAAAGTGTCTTTCTGGATTGCAAATAACTTTTTATTTCATGCATATTAAAGATTTTTCCTTTTGGTCAGATTTCCTTTTAATATTGCACGAACGAGCTTTCTGTGGCTTAGAAAGCAATTTTTCACCATATGCAATATTGCATTCTCTCCGTTTGCTCAGAAGCAATAAAACAGCATTAGTGTTCATAGAAGCTCAAAACTAAGCGATCTGTTCACTGGGGCCCTACCATAAAGTTACCTGCTTAAAACACCTAAGACATTAAAAAGTGTCTTTCTGGATTGCAAATAACTTTTTATTTCATGCATATTAAAGATATTTCATTTTGGTCAGATATCCTCTTGATATTGCACGAACAAGCTTTCTGTGGCCCCGAAAGCAATTTTTCACCATATGCAATATTGCATTCTCTCCGTTTGCTCAGAAGCATTAAAACAGCATTAGTGTTCATAGAAGCTGAAAACTAAGCGATCTGTTCACTGGGGCCCTACCATAAAGTTACCTGCTTAAAACACCTAAGACATTAAAAAGTGTCTTTCTGGGTTGCAAATAACTTTTTATTTCATGCATATTAAAGATTTTTCCTTTTGGTCAGATTTCCTCTTGACATTGCACGAACGAGCTTTCTGTGGCTTAGAAAGCAATTTTTCACCATATGCAATATTGCATTCTCTCCGTTTGCTCAGAAGCAATAAAACAGCATTAGTGTTCATAGAAGCTCAAAACTAAGCGATCTGTTCACTGGGGCCCTACCATAAAGTTACCTGCTTAAAACACCTAAGACATTAAAAAGTGTCTTTCTGGATTGCAAATAACTTTTTATTTCATGCATATTAAAGATTTTTCCTTTTGGTCAGATTTCCTTTTAATATTGCACGAACGAGCTTTCTGTGGCTTAGAAAGCAATTTTTCACCATATGCAATATTGCATTCTCTCCGTTTGCTCAGAAGCAATAAAACAGCATTAGTGTTCATAGAAGCTCAAAACTAAGCGATCTGTTCACTGGGGCCCTACCATAAAGTTACCTGCTTAAAACACCTAAGACATTAAAAAGTGTCTTTCTGGATTGCAAATAACTTTTTATTTCATGCATATTAAAGATTTTTCCTTTTGGTCAGATTTCCTCTTGACATTGCACGAACGAACTTTCTGTGGCTTAGAAAGCAATTTTTCACCATATGCAATATTGCATTCTCTCCGTTTGCTCAGAAGCATTTAAACAGCATTAGTGTTCATAGAAGCTGAAAACTAAGCGATCTGTTCACTGGGACCCTACCATAAAGTTACCTGCTTAAAACACCTAAGACATTAAAAAGTGTCTTTCTGGATTGCAAATAACTTTTTATTTCATGCATATTAAAGATATTTCATTTTGGTCAGATATCCTCTTGATATTGCACGAACGAGCTTTCTGTGGCCGAGAAAGCAATTTTTCACCATATGCAATATTGCATTCTCTCCGTTTGCTCAGAAGCATTAAAACAGCATTAGTGTTCATAGAAGCTGAAAACTAAGCGATCTGTTCACTGGGGCCCTACCATAAAGTTACCTGCTTAAAACACCTAAGACATTAAAAAGTGACTTTCTGCATTGCAAATAACTTTTTATTTCATGCATATTAAAGATATTTTCTTTTGGTCAGATTTCCTCTTGATATTGCACGAACGAACTTTCTGTGGCTTAGAAAGCAATTTTTCACAATATGCAATATTGCATTCTCTCCTTTTGCTCAGAAGCATTAAAACAGCATTAGTGTTCATAGAAGCTGAAAACTAAGCGATCTGTTCACTGGGGCCCTACCATTAAGTTACCTGCTTAAAACACCAAAGACATTAAAAAGTGACTTTCTGCATTGCAAATAACTTTTTATTTCATGCATATTAAAGATATTTCCTTTTGGTCAGATTTCCTCTTGATATTGCACGAACGAACTTTCTGTGGCCAAGAAAGTAATTTTTCACCATATGCAATATTGCATTCTCTCCGTTTGCTCAGAAGCATTAAAACAGCATTAGTGTTCATAGAAGCTGAAAACTAAGCGATCTGTTCACTGGGGCCCTACCATAAAGTTACTTGCTTAAAACACCTAAGACATTAAAAAGTGTCTTTCTGGATTGCAAATAACTTTTTATTTCATGCATATTAAAGATTTTTCCTTTTGGTCAGATTTCCTCTTGATATTGGACGAACGAACTTTCTGTGGCCGAGAAAGTAATTTTTCACCATATGCAATATTGCATTCTCTCCGTTTGCTCAGAAGCATTAAAACAGCATTAGTGTTCATAGAAGCTGAAAACTAAGCGATCTGTTCACTGGGACCCTACCATAAAGTTACTTGCTTAAAACACCTAAGACATTAAAAAGTGTCTTTCTGGATTGCAAATAACTTTTTATTTCATGCATATTAAAGATTTTTCCTTTTGGTCATATTTCCTCTTGATATTGCACGAACGAGCTTTCTGTGGCTTAGAAAGCAATTTTTCAACATATGCAATATTGCATTCTCTCCGTTTGCTCAGAAGCAATAAAACAGCATTAGTGTTCATAGAAGCTCAAAACTAAGCGATCTGTTCACTGGGGCCCTACCATAAAGTTACCTGCTTAAAACACCTAAGACATTAAAAAGTGTCTTTCTGGATTGCAAATAACTTTTTATTTCATGCATATTAAAGATTTTTCCTTTTGGTCAGATTTCCTCTTGACATTGCACGAACGAACTTTCTGTGGCTTAGAAAGCAATTTTTCACCATATGCAATATTGCATTCTCTCCGTTTGCTCAGAAGCATTTAAACAGCATTAGTGTTCATAGAAGCTGAAAACTAAGCGATCTGTTCACTGGGACCCTACCATAAAGTTACCTGCTTAAAACACCTAAGACATTAAAAAGTGTCTTTCTGGATTGCAAATAACTTTTTATTTCATGCATATTAAAGATATTTCATTTTGGTCAGATATCCTCTTGATATTGCACGAACGAGCTTTCTGTGGCCGAGAAAGCAATTTTTCACCATATGCAATATTGCATTCTCTCCGTTTGCTCAGAAGCATTAAAACAGCATTAGTGTTCATAGAAGCTGAAAACTAAGCGATCTGTTCACTGGGGCCCTACCATAAAGTTACCTGCTTAAAACACCTAAGACATTAAAAAGTGACTTTCTGCATTGCAAATAACTTTTTATTTCATGCATATTAAAGATATTTCCTTTTGGTCAGATTTCCTCTTGATATTGCACGAACGAACTTTCTGTGGCTTAGAAAGCAATTTTTCACCATATGCAATATTGCATTCTCTCCGTTTGCTCAGAAGCATTAAAACAGCATTAGTGTTCATAGAAGCTGAAAACTAAGCGATCTGTTCACTGGGGCCCTACCATAAAGTTACCTGCTTAAAACACCTAAGACATTAAAAAGTGTCTTTCTGGATTGCAAATAACTTTTTATTTCATGCATATTAAAGATATTTCATTTTGGTCAGATATCCTCTTGATATTGCACGAACAAGCTTTCTGTGGCCCCGAAAGCAATTTTTCACCATATGCAATATTGCATTCTCTCCGTTTGCTCAGAAGCATTAAAACAGCATTAGTGTTCATAGAAGCTGAAAACTAAGCGATCTGTTCACTGGGACCCTACCATAAAGTTACTTGCTTAAAACACCTAAGACATTAAAAGTGTCTTTCTGGATTGCAAATAACTTTTTATTTCATGCATATTAAAGATATTTCATTTTGGTCAGATATCCTCTTGATATTGCACGAACAAGCTTTCTGTGGCCCCGAAAGCAATTTTTCACCATATGCAATATTGCATTCTCTCCGTTTGCTCAGAAGCATTAAAACAGCATTAGTGTTCATAGAAGCTGAAAACTAAGCGATCTGTTCACTGGGGCCCTACCATAAAGTTACCTGCTTAAAACACCTAAGACATTAAAAAGTGTCTTTCTGGATTGCAAATAACTTTTTATTTCATGCATATTAAAGATTTTTCCTTTTGGTCAGATTTCCTCTTGACATTGCACGAACGAGCTTTCTGTGGCTTAGAAAGCAATTTTTCACCATATGCAATATTGCATTCTCTCCGTTTGCTCAGAAGCAATAAAACAGCATTAGTGTTCATAGAAGCTGAAAACTAAGCGATCTGTTCACTGGGGCCCTACCATAAAGTTACCTGCTTAAAACACCTAAGACATTAAAAAGTGTCTTTCTGGATTGCAAATAACTTTTTATTTCATGCATATTAAAGATTTTTCCTTTTGGTCAGATTTCCTCTTGACATTGCACGAACGAACTTTCTGTGGCTTAGAAAGCAATTTTTCACCATATGCAATATTGCATTCTCTACGTTTGCTCAGAAGCATTAAAACAGCATTAGTGTTCATAGAAGCTGAAAACTAAGCGATCTGTTCACTGGGGCCCTACCATAAAGTTACCTGCTTAAAACACCTAAGACATTAAAAAGTGTCTTTCTGGATTGCAAATAACTTTTTATTTCATGCATATTAAAGATTTTTCCTTTTGGTCAGATTTCCTCTTGACATTGCACGAACGAACTTTCTGTGGCTTAGAAAGCAATTTTTCACCATATGCAATATTGCATTCTCTCCGTTTGCTCAGAAGCATTTAAACAGCATTAGTGTTCATAGAAGCTGAAAACTAAGCGATCTGTTCACTGGGACCCTACCATAAAGTTACCTGCTTAAAACACCTAAGACATTAAAAAGTGTCTTTCTGGATTGCAAATAACTTTTTATTTCATGCATATTAAAGATATTTCATTTTGGTCAGATATCCTCTTGATATTGCACGAACGAGCTTTCTGTGGCCGAGAAAGCAATTTTTCACCATATGCAATATTGCATTCTCTCCGTTTGCTCAGAAGCATTAAAACACTATTAGTGTTCATAGAAGCTGAAAACTAAGCGATCTGTTCACTGGGACCCTACCATAAAGTTACCTGCTTAAAACACCTAAGACATTAAAAAGTGTCTTTCTGGATTGCAAATAACTTTTTATTTCATGCATATTAAAGATATTTCATTTTGGTCAGATATCCTCTTGATATTGCACGAACGAGCTTTCTGTGGCCGAGAAAGCAATTTTTCACCATATGCAATATTGCATTCTCTCCGTTTGCTCAGAAGCATTAAAACAGCATTAGTGTTCATAGAAGCTGAAAACTAAGCGATCTGTTCACTGGGGCCCTACCATAAAGTTACTTGCTTAAAACACCTAAGACATTAAAAAGTGTCTTTCTGGATTGCAAATAACTTTTTATTTCATGCATATTAAAGATTTTTCCTTTTGGTCAGATTTCCTCTTGATATTGCACGAACGAGCTTTCTGTGGCTTAGAAAGCAATTTTTCACCATATGCAATATTGCATTCTCTCCGTTTGCTCAGAAGCAATAAAACAGCATTAGTGTTCATAGAAGCTCAAAACTAAGCGATCTGTTCACTGGGGCCCTACCATAAAGTTACCTGCTTAAAACATCTAAGACATTAAAAAGTGTCTTTCTGGATTGCAAATAACTTTTTATTTCATGCATATTAAAGATATTTCCTTTTGGTCAGATTTCCTCTTGATATTGCACGAACGAACTTTCTGTGGCTTAGAAAGCAATTTTTCACCATATGCAATATTGCATTCTCTCCGTTTGCTCAGAAGCATTAAAACAGCATTAGTGTTCATAGAAGCTGAAAACTAAGCGATCTGTTCACTGGGGCCCTACCATAAAGTTACCTGCTTAAAACACCTAAGACATTAAAAAGTGTCTTTCTGGATTGCAAATAACTTTTTATTTCATGCATATTAAAGATATTTCATTTTGGTCAGATATCCTCTTGATATTGCACGAACAAGCTTTCTGTGGCCCCGAAAGCAATTTTTCACCATATGCAATATTGCATTCTCTCCGTTTGCTCAGAAGCATTAAAACAGCATTAGTGTTCATAGAAGCTGAAAACTAAGCGATCTGTTCACTGGGACCCTACCATAAAGTTACTTGCTTAAAACACCTAAGACATTAAAAGTGTCTTTCTGGATTGCAAATAACTTTTTATTTCATGCATATTAAAGATATTTCATTTTGGTCAGATATCCTCTTGATATTGCACGAACAAGCTTTCTGTGGCCCCGAAAGCAATTTTTCACCATATGCAATATTGCATTCTCTCCGTTTGCTCAGAAGCATTAAAACAGCATTAGTGTTCATAGAAGCTGAAAACTAAGCGATCTGTTCACTGGGGCCCTACCATAAAGTTACCTGCTTAAAACACCTAAGACATTAAAAAGTGTCTTTCTGGATTGCAAATAACTTTTTATTTCATGCATATTAAAGATTTTTCCTTTTGGTCAGATTTCCTCTTGACATTGCACGAACGAGCTTTCTGTGGCTTAGAAAGCAATTTTTCACCATATGCAATATTGCATTCTCTCCGTTTGCTCAGAAGCAATAAAACAGCATTAGTGTTCATAGAAGCTGAAAACTAAGCGATCTGTTCACTGGGGCCCTACCATAAAGTTACCTGCTTAAAACACCTAAGACATTAAAAAGTGTCTTTCTGGATTGCAAATAACTTTTTATTTCATGCATATTAAAGATTTTTCCTTTTGGTCAGATTTCCTCTTGACATTGCACGAACGAACTTTCTGTGGCTTAGAAAGCAATTTTTCACCATATGCAATATTGCATTCTCTACGTTTGCTCAGAAGCATTAAAACAGCATTAGTGTTCATAGAAGCTGAAAACTAAGCGATCTGTTCACTGGGGCCCTACCATAAAGTTACCTGCTTAAAACACCTAAGACATTAAAAAGTGTCTTTCTGGATTGCAAATAACTTTTTATTTCATGCATATTAAAGATTTTTCCTTTTGGTCAGATTTCCTCTTGACATTGCACGAACGAACTTTCTGTGGCTTAGAAAGCAATTTTTCACCATATGCAATATTGCATTCTCTCCGTTTGCTCAGAAGCATTTAAACAGCATTAGTGTTCATAGAAGCTGAAAACTAAGCGATCTGTTCACTGGGACCCTACCATAAAGTTACCTGCTTAAAACACCTAAGACATTAAAAAGTGTCTTTCTGGATTGCAAATAACTTTTTATTTCATGCATATTAAAGATATTTCATTTTGGTCAGATATCCTCTTGATATTGCACGAACGAGCTTTCTGTGGCCGAGAAAGCAATTTTTCACCATATGCAATATTGCATTCTCTCCGTTTGCTCAGAAGCATTAAAACACTATTAGTGTTCATAGAAGCTGAAAACTAAGCGATCTGTTCACTGGGACCCTACCATAAAGTTACCTGCTTAAAACACCTAAGACATTAAAAAGTGTCTTTCTGGATTGCAAATAACTTTTTATTTCATGCATATTAAAGATATTTCATTTTGGTCAGATATCCTCTTGATATTGCACGAACGAGCTTTCTGTGGCCGAGAAAGCAATTTTTCACCATATGCAATATTGCATTCTCTCCGTTTGCTCAGAAGCATTAAAACAGCATTAGTGTTCATAGAAGCTGAAAACTAAGCGATCTGTTCACTGGGGCCCTACCATAAAGTTACTTGCTTAAAACACCTAAGACATTAAAAAGTGTCTTTCTGGATTGCAAATAACTTTTTATTTCATGCATATTAAAGATTTTTCCTTTTGGTCAGATTTCCTCTTGATATTGCACGAACGAGCTTTCTGTGGCTTAGAAAGCAATTTTTCACCATATGCAATATTGCATTCTCTCCGTTTGCTCAGAAGCAATAAAACAGCATTAGTGTTCATAGAAGCTCAAAACTAAGCGATCTGTTCACTGGGGCCCTACCATAAAGTTACCTGCTTAAAACATCTAAGACATTAAAAAGTGTCTTTCTGGATTGCAAATAACTTTTTATTTCATGCATATTAAAGATATTTCATTTTGGTCAGATATCCTCTTGATATTGCACGAACGAGCTTTCTGTGGCCGAGAAAGCAATTTTTCACCATATGCAATATTGCATTCTCTCCGTTTGCTCAGAAGCATTAAAACAGCATTAGTATTCATAGAAGCTGAAAACTAAGCGATCTGTTCACTGGGGCCCTACCATAAAGTTACTTGCTTAAAACACCTAAGACATTAAAAAGTGTCTTTCTGGATTGCAAATAACTTTTTATTTCATGCATTTTAAAGATTTTTCCTTTTGGTCAGATTTCCTCTTGATATTGCACGAACGAGCTTTCTGTGGCTTAGAAAGCAATTTTTCACCATATGCAATATTGCATTCTCTCCGTTTGCTCAGAAGCAATAAAACAGCATTAGTGTTCATAGAAGCTCAAAACTAAGCGATCTGTTCACTGGGGCCCTACCATAAAGTTACCTGCTTAAAACACCTAAGACATTAAAAAGTGTCTTTCTGGATTGCAAATAACTTTTTATTTCATGCATATTAAAGATTTTTCCTTTTGGTCAGATTTCCTCTTGACATTGCACGAACGAACTTTCTGTGGCTTAGAAAGCAATTTTTCACCATATGCAATATTGCATTCTCTCCGTTTGCTCAGAAGCATTTAAACAGCATTAGTGTTCATAGAAGCTGAAAACTAAGCGATCTGTTCACTGGGACCCTACCATAAAGTTACCTGCTTAAAACACCTAAGACATTAAAAAGTGTCTTTCTGGATTGCAAATAACTTTTTATTTCATGCATATTAAAGATATTTCATTTTGGTCAGATATCCTCTTGATATTGCACGAACGAGCTTTCTGTGGCCGAGAAAGCAATTTTTCACCATATGCAATATTGCATTCTCTCCGTTTGCTCAGAAGCATTAAAACAGCATTAGTGTTCATAGAAGCTGAAAACTAAGCGATCTGTTCACTGGGGCCCTACCATAAAGTTACCTGCTTAAAACACCTAAGACATTAAAAAGTGACTTTCTGCATTGCAAATAACTTTTTATTTCATGCATATTAAAGATATTTCCTTTTGGTCAGATTTCCTCTTGATATTGCACGAACGAACTTTCTGTGGCTTAGAAAGCAATTTTTCACCATATGCAATATTGCATTCTCTCCGTTTGCTCAGAAGCATTAAAACAGCATTAGTGTTCATAGAAGCTGAAAACTAAGCGATCTGTTCACTGGGGCCCTACCATAAAGTTACCTGCTTAAAACACCTAAGACATTAAAAAGTGTCTTTCTGGATTGCAAATAACTTTTTATTTCATGCATATTAAAGATATTTCATTTTGGTCAGATATCCTCTTGATATTGCACGAACAAGCTTTCTGTGGCCCCGAAAGCAATTTTTCACCATATGCAATATTGCATTCTCTCCGTTTGCTCAGAAGCATTAAAACAGCATTAGTGTTCATAGAAGCTGAAAACTAAGCGATCTGTTCACTGGGACCCTACCATAAAGTTACTTGCTTAAAACACCTAAGACATTAAAAGTGTCTTTCTGGATTGCAAATAACTTTTTATTTCATGCATATTAAAGATATTTCATTTTGGTCAGATATCCTCTTGATATTGCACGAACAAGCTTTCTGTGGCCCCGAAAGCAATTTTTCACCATATGCAATATTGCATTCTCTCCGTTTGCTCAGAAGCATTAAAACAGCATTAGTGTTCATAGAAGCTGAAAACTAAGCGATCTGTTCACTGGGGCCCTACCATAAAGTTACCTGCTTAAAACACCTAAGACATTAAAAAGTGTCTTTCTGGATTGCAAATAACTTTTTATTTCATGCATATTAAAGATTTTTCCTTTTGGTCAGATTTCCTCTTGACATTGCACGAACGAGCTTTCTGTGGCTTAGAAAGCAATTTTTCACCATATGCAATATTGCATTCTCTCCGTTTGCTCAGAAGCAATAAAACAGCATTAGTGTTCATAGAAGCTGAAAACTAAGCGATCTGTTCACTGGGGCCCTACCATAAAGTTACCTGCTTAAAACACCTAAGACATTAAAAAGTGTCTTTCTGGATTGCAAATAACTTTTTATTTCATGCATATTAAAGATTTTTCCTTTTGGTCAGATTTCCTCTTGACATTGCACGAACGAACTTTCTGTGGCTTAGAAAGCAATTTTTCACCATATGCAATATTGCATTCTCTACGTTTGCTCAGAAGCATTAAAACAGCATTAGTGTTCATAGAAGCTGAAAACTAAGCGATCTGTTCACTGGGGCCCTACCATAAAGTTACCTGCTTAAAACACCTAAGACATTAAAAAGTGTCTTTCTGGATTGCAAATAACTTTTTATTTCATGCATATTAAAGATTTTTCCTTTTGGTCAGATTTCCTCTTGACATTGCACGAACGAACTTTCTGTGGCTTAGAAAGCAATTTTTCACCATATGCAATATTGCATTCTCTCCGTTTGCTCAGAAGCATTTAAACAGCATTAGTGTTCATAGAAGCTGAAAACTAAGCGATCTGTTCACTGGGACCCTACCATAAAGTTACCTGCTTAAAACACCTAAGACATTAAAAAGTGTCTTTCTGGATTGCAAATAACTTTTTATTTCATGCATATTAAAGATATTTCATTTTGGTCAGATATCCTCTTGATATTGCACGAACGAGCTTTCTGTGGCCGAGAAAGCAATTTTTCACCATATGCAATATTGCATTCTCTCCGTTTGCTCAGAAGCATTAAAACACTATTAGTGTTCATAGAAGCTGAAAACTAAGCGATCTGTTCACTGGGACCCTACCATAAAGTTACCTGCTTAAAACACCTAAGACATTAAAAAGTGTCTTTCTGGATTGCAAATAACTTTTTATTTCATGCATATTAAAGATATTTCATTTTGGTCAGATATCCTCTTGATATTGCACGAACGAGCTTTCTGTGGCCGAGAAAGCAATTTTTCACCATATGCAATATTGCATTCTCTCCGTTTGCTCAGAAGCATTAAAACAGCATTAGTGTTCATAGAAGCTGAAAACTAAGCGATCTGTTCACTGGGGCCCTACCATAAAGTTACTTGCTTAAAACACCTAAGACATTAAAAAGTGTCTTTCTGGATTGCAAATAACTTTTTATTTCATGCATATTAAAGATTTTTCCTTTTGGTCAGATTTCCTCTTGATATTGCACGAACGAGCTTTCTGTGGCTTAGAAAGCAATTTTTCACCATATGCAATATTGCATTCTCTCCGTTTGCTCAGAAGCAATAAAACAGCATTAGTGTTCATAGAAGCTCAAAACTAAGCGATCTGTTCACTGGGGCCCTACCATAAAGTTACCTGCTTAAAACATCTAAGACATTAAAAAGTGTCTTTCTGGATTGCAAATAACTTTTTATTTCATGCATATTAAAGATATTTCCTTTTGGTCAGATTTCCTCTTGATATTGCACGAACGAACTTTCTGTGGCTTAGAAAGCAATTTTTCACCATATGCAATATTGCATTCTCTCCGTTTGCTCAGAAGCATTAAAACAGCATTAGTGTTCATAGAAGCTGAAAACTAAGCGATCTGTTCACTGGGGCCCTACCATAAAGTTACCTGCTTAAAACACCTAAGACATTAAAAAGTGTCTTTCTGGATTGCAAATAACTTTTTATTTCATGCATATTAAAGATATTTCATTTTGGTCAGATATCCTCTTGATATTGCACGAACAAGCTTTCTGTGGCCCCGAAAGCAATTTTTCACCATATGCAATATTGCATTCTCTCCGTTTGCTCAGAAGCATTAAAACAGCATTAGTGTTCATAGAAGCTGAAAACTAAGCGATCTGTTCACTGGGACCCTACCATAAAGTTACTTGCTTAAAACACCTAAGACATTAAAAGTGTCTTTCTGGATTGCAAATAACTTTTTATTTCATGCATATTAAAGATATTTCATTTTGGTCAGATATCCTCTTGATATTGCACGAACAAGCTTTCTGTGGCCCCGAAAGCAATTTTTCACCATATGCAATATTGCATTCTCTCCGTTTGCTCAGAAGCATTAAAACAGCATTAGTGTTCATAGAAGCTGAAAACTAAGCGATCTGTTCACTGGGGCCCTACCATAAAGTTACCTGCTTAAAACACCTAAGACATTAAAAAGTGTCTTTCTGGATTGCAAATAACTTTTTATTTCATGCATATTAAAGATTTTTCCTTTTGGTCAGATTTCCTCTTGACATTGCACGAACGAGCTTTCTGTGGCTTAGAAAGCAATTTTTCACCATATGCAATATTGCATTCTCTCCGTTTGCTCAGAAGCAATAAAACAGCATTAGTGTTCATAGAAGCTGAAAACTAAGCGATCTGTTCACTGGGGCCCTACCATAAAGTTACCTGCTTAAAACACCTAAGACATTAAAAAGTGTCTTTCTGGATTGCAAATAACTTTTTATTTCATGCATATTAAAGATTTTTCCTTTTGGTCAGATTTCCTCTTGACATTGCACGAACGAACTTTCTGTGGCTTAGAAAGCAATTTTTCACCATATGCAATATTGCATTCTCTACGTTTGCTCAGAAGCATTAAAACAGCATTAGTGTTCATAGAAGCTGAAAACTAAGCGATCTGTTCACTGGGGCCCTACCATAAAGTTACCTGCTTAAAACACCTAAGACATTAAAAAGTGTCTTTCTGGATTGCAAATAACTTTTTATTTCATGCATATTAAAGATTTTTCCTTTTGGTCAGATTTCCTCTTGACATTGCACGAACGAACTTTCTGTGGCTTAGAAAGCAATTTTTCACCATATGCAATATTGCATTCTCTCCGTTTGCTCAGAAGCATTTAAACAGCATTAGTGTTCATAGAAGCTGAAAACTAAGCGATCTGTTCACTGGGACCCTACCATAAAGTTACCTGCTTAAAACACCTAAGACATTAAAAAGTGTCTTTCTGGATTGCAAATAACTTTTTATTTCATGCATATTAAAGATATTTCATTTTGGTCAGATATCCTCTTGATATTGCACGAACGAGCTTTCTGTGGCCGAGAAAGCAATTTTTCACCATATGCAATATTGCATTCTCTCCGTTTGCTCAGAAGCATTAAAACACTATTAGTGTTCATAGAAGCTGAAAACTAAGCGATCTGTTCACTGGGACCCTACCATAAAGTTACCTGCTTAAAACACCTAAGACATTAAAAAGTGTCTTTCTGGATTGCAAATAACTTTTTATTTCATGCATATTAAAGATATTTCATTTTGGTCAGATATCCTCTTGATATTGCACGAACGAGCTTTCTGTGGCCGAGAAAGCAATTTTTCACCATATGCAATATTGCATTCTCTCCGTTTGCTCAGAAGCATTAAAACAGCATTAGTGTTCATAGAAGCTGAAAACTAAGCGATCTGTTCACTGGGGCCCTACCATAAAGTTACTTGCTTAAAACACCTAAGACATTAAAAAGTGTCTTTCTGGATTGCAAATAACTTTTTATTTCATGCATATTAAAGATTTTTCCTTTTGGTCAGATTTCCTCTTGATATTGCACGAACGAGCTTTCTGTGGCTTAGAAAGCAATTTTTCACCATATGCAATATTGCATTCTCTCCGTTTGCTCAGAAGCAATAAAACAGCATTAGTGTTCATAGAAGCTCAAAACTAAGCGATCTGTTCACTGGGGCCCTACCATAAAGTTACCTGCTTAAAACATCTAAGACATTAAAAAGTGTCTTTCTGGATTGCAAATAACTTTTTATTTCATGCATATTAAAGATATTTCATTTTGGTCAGATATCCTCTTGATATTGCACGAACGAGCTTTCTGTGGCCGAGAAAGCAATTTTTCACCATATGCAATATTGCATTCTCTCCGTTTGCTCAGAAGCATTAAAACAGCATTAGTATTCATAGAAGCTGAAAACTAAGCGATCTGTTCACTGGGGCCCTACCATAAAGTTACTTGCTTAAAACACCTAAGACATTAAAAAGTGTCTTTCTGGATTGCAAATAACTTTTTATTTCATGCATTTTAAAGATTTTTCCTTTTGGTCAGATTTCCTCTTGATATTGCACGAACGAGCTTTCTGTGGCTTAGAAAGCAATTTTTCACCATATGCAATATTGCATTCTCTCCGTTTGCTCAGAAGCAATAAAACAGCATTAGTGTTCATAGAAGCTCAAAACTAAGCGATCTGTTCACTGGGGCCCTACCATAAAGTTACCTGCTTAAAACACCTAAGACATTAAAAAGTGTCTTTCTGGATTGCAAATAACTTTTTATTTCATGCATATTAAAGATTTTTCCTTTTGGTCAGATTTCCTCTTGACATTGCACGAACGAACTTTCTGTGGCTTAGAAAGCAATTTTTCACCATATGCAATATTGCATTCTCTCCGTTTGCTCAGAAGCATTAAAACAGCATTAGTGTTCATAGAAGCTGAAAACTAAGCGATCTGTTCACTGGGGCCCTACCATAAAGTTACCTGCTTAAAACACCTAAGACATTAAAAAGTGTCTTTCTGGGTTGCAAATAACTTTTTATTTCATGCATATTAAAGATTTTTCCTTTTGGTCAGATTTCCTCTTGACATTGCACGAACGAGCTTTCTGTGGCTTAGAAAGCAATTTTTCACCATATGCAATATTGCATTCTCTCCGTTTGCTCAGAAGCAATAAAACAGCATTAGTGTTCATAGAAGCTGAAAACTAAGCGATCTGTTCACTGGGGCCCTACCATAAAGTTACCTGCTTAAAACACCAAAGACATTAAAAAGTGACTTTCTGCATTGCAAATAACTTTTTATTTCATGCATATTAAAGATATTTCCTTTTGGTCAGATTTCCTCTTGATATTGCACGAACGAACTTTCTGTGGCCGAGAAAGTAATTTTTCACCATATGCAATATTGCATTCTCTCCGTTTGCTCAGAAGCATTAAAACAGCATTAGTGTTCATAGAAGCTGAAAACTAAGCGATCTGTTCACTGGGGCCCTACCATAAAGTTACTTGCTTAAAACACCTAAGACATTAAAAAGTGTCTTTCTGGATTGCAAATAACTTTTTATTTCATGCATATTAAAGATTTTTCCTTTTGGTCAGATTTCCTCTTGATATTGCACGAACGAACTTTCTGTGGCCGAGAAAGTAATTTTTCACCATATGCAATATTGCATTCTCTCCGTTTGCTCAGAAGCATTAAAACAGCATTAGTGTTCATAGAAGCTGAAAACTAAGCGATCTGTTCACTGGGACCCTACCATAAAGTTACTTGCTTAAAACACCTAAGACATTAAAAAGTGTCTTTCTGGATTGCAAATAACTTTTTATTTCATGCATATTAAAGATTTTTCCTTTTGGTCAGATTTCCTCTTGATATTGCACGAACGAGCTTTCTGTGGCTTAGAAAGCAATTTTTCACCATATGCAATATTGCATTCTCCCCGTTTGCTCAGAAGCAATAAAACAGCATTAGTGTTCATAGAAGCTCAAAACTAAGCGATCTGTTCACTGGGGCCCTACCATAAAGTTACCTGCTTAAAACACCTAAGACATTAAAAAGTGTCTTTCTGGATTGCAAATAACTTTTTATTTCATGCATATTAAAGGTATTTCATTTTGGTCAGATATCCTCTTGATATTGCACGAACGAGCTTTCTGTGGCCGAGAAAGCAATTTTTCACCATATGCAATATTGCATTCTCTCCGTTTGCTCAGAAGCATTAAAACAGCATTAGTATTCATAGAAGCTGAAAACTAAGCGATCTGTTCACTGGGGCCCTACCATAAAGTTACTTGCTTAAAACACCTAAGACATTAAAAAGTGTCTTTCTGGATTGCAAATAACTTTTTATTTCATGCATATTAAAGATTTTTCCTTTTGGTCAGATTTCCTCTTGATATTGCACGAACGAGCTTTCTTTGGCTTAGAAAGCAATTTTTCACCATATGCAATATTGCATTCTCTCCGTTTGCTCAGAAGCAATAAAACAGCATTAGTGTTCATAGAAGCTCAAAACTAAGCGATCTGTTCACTGGGGCCCTACCATAAAGTTACCTGCTTAAAACACCTAAGACATTAAAAAGTGTCTTTCTGGATTGCAAATAACTTTTTATTTCATGCATATTAAAGATTTTTCCTTTTGGTCAGATTTCCTCTTGACATTGCACGAACGAACTTTCTGTGGCTTAGAAAGCAATTTTTCACCATATGCAATATTGCATTCTCTCCGTTTGCTCAGAAGCATTAAAACAGCATTAGTGTTCATAGAAGCTGAAAACTAAGCGATCTGTTCACTGGGGCCCTACCATAAAGTTACCTGCTTAAAACACCTAAGACATTAAAAAGTGACTTTCTGCATTGCAAATAACTTTTTATTTCATGCATATTAAAGATATTTCCTTTTGGTCAGATTTCCTCTTGATATTGCACGAACAAGCTTTCTGTGGCCCCGAAAGCAATTTTTCACCATATGCAATATTGCATTCTCTCCGTTTGCTCAGAAGCATTAAAACAGCATTAGTGTTCATAGAAGCTGAAAACTAAGCGATCTGTTCACTGGGGCCCTACCATAAAGTTACCTGCTTAAAACACCTAAGACATTAAAAAGTGTCTTTCTGGGTTGCAAATAACTTTTTATTTCATGCATATTAAAGATTTTTCCTTTTGGTCAGATTTCCTCTTGACATTGCACGAACGAGCTTTCTGTGGCTTAGAAAGCAATTTTTCACCATATGCAATATTGCATTCTCTCCGTTTGCTCAGAAGCAATAAAACAGCATTAGTGTTCATAGAAGCTCAAAACTAAGCGATCTGTTCACTGGGGCCCTACCATAAAGTTACCTGCTTAAAACACCTAAGACATTAAAAAGTGTCTTTCTGGATTGCAAATAACTTTTTATTTCATGCATATTAAAGATTTTTCCTTTTGGTCAGATTTCCTCTTGACATTGCACGAACGAACTTTCTGTGGCTTAGAAAGCAATTTTTCACCATATGCAATATTGCATTCTCTCCGTTTGCTCAGAAGCATTTAAACAGCATTAGTGTTCATAGAAGCTGAAAACTAAGCGATCTGTTCACTGGGACCCTACCATAAAGTTACCTGCTTAAAACACCTAAGACATTAAAAAGTGTCTTTCTGGATTGCAAATAACTTTTTATTTCATGCATATTAAAGATATTTCATTTTGGTCAGATATCCTCTTGATATTGCACGAACGAGCTTTCTGTGGCCGAGAAAGCAATTTTTCACCATATGCAATATTGCATTCTCTCCGTTTGCTCAGAAGCATTAAAACAGCATTAGTGTTCATAGAAGCTGAAAACTAAGCGATCTGTTCACTGGGGCCCTACCATAAAGTTACCTGCTTAAAACACCTAAGACATTAAAAAGTGACTTTCTGCATTGCAAATAACTTTTTATTTCATGCATATTAAAGATATTTCCTTTTGGTCAGATTTCCTCTTGATATTGCACGAACGAACTTTCTGTGGCTTAGAAAGCAATTTTTCACCATATGCAATATTGCATTCTCTCCGTTTGCTCAGAAGCATTAAAACAGCATTAGTGTTCATAGAAGCTGAAAACTAAGCGATCTGTTCACTGGGGCCCTACCATAAAGTTACCTGCTTAAAACACCTAAGACATTAAAAAGTGTCTTTCTGGATTGCAAATAACTTTTTATTTCATGCATATTAAAGATATTTCATTTTGGTCAGATATCCTCTTGATATTGCACGAACAAGCTTTCTGTGGCCCCGAAAGCAATTTTTCACCATATGCAATATTGCATTCTCTCCGTTTGCTCAGAAGCATTAAAACAGCATTAGTGTTCATAGAAGCTGAAAACTAAGCGATCTGTTCACTGGGGCCCTACCATAAAGTTACCTGCTTAAAACACCTAAGACATTAAAAAGTGACTTTCTGCATTGCAAATAACTTTTTATTTCATGCATATTAAAGATATTTCCTTTTGGTCAGATTTCCTCTTGATATTGCACGAACGAACTTTCTGTGGCTTAGAAAGCAATTTTTCACCATATGCAATATTGCATTCTCTCCGTTTGCTCAGAAGCATTAAAACAGCATTAGTGTTCATAGAAGCTGAAAACTAAGCGATCTGTTCACTGGGGCCCTACCATAAAGTTACCTGCTTAAAACACCAAAGACATTAAAAAGTGACTTTCTGCATTGCAAATAACTTTTTATTTCATGCATATTAAAGATATTTCCTTTTGGTCAGATTTCCTCTTGATATTGCACGAACGAACTTTCTGTGGCCAAGAAAGTAATTTTTCACCATATGCAATATTGCATTCTCTCCGTTTGCTCAGAAGCATTAAAACAGCATTAGTGTTCATAGAAGCTGAAAACTAAGCGATCTGTTCACTGGGGCCCTACCATAAAGTTACTTGCTTAAAACACCTAAGACATTAAAAAGTGTCTTTCTGGATTGCAAATAACTTTTTATTTCATGCATATTAAAGATTTTTCCTTTTGGTCAGATTTCCTCTTGATATTGGACGAACGAACTTTCTGTGGCCGAGAAAGTAATTTTTCACCATATGCAATATTGCATTCTCTCCGTTTGCTCAGAAGCATTAAAACAGCATTAGTGTTCATAGAAGCTGAAAACTAAGCGATCTGTTCACTGGGACCCTACCATAAAGTTACTTGCTTAAAACACCTAAGACATTAAAAAGTGTCTTTCTGGATTGCAAATAACTTTTTATTTCATGCATATTAAAGATTTTTCCTTTTGGTCAGATTTCCTCTTGATATTGGACGAACGAACTTTCTGTGGCCGAGAAAGTAATTTTTCACCATATGCAATATTGCATTCTCTCCGTTTGCTCAGACGCATTAAAACAGCATTAGTGTTCATAGAAGCTGAAAACTAAGCGATCTGTTCACTGGGACCCTACCATAAAGTTACTTGCTTAAAACACCTAAGACATTAAAAAGTGTCTTTCTGGATTGCAAATAACTTTTTATTTCATGCATATTAAAGATTTTTCCTTTTGGTCATATTTCCTCTTGATATTGCACGAACGAGCTTTCTGTGGCTTAGAAAGCAATTTTTCAACATATGCAATATTGCATTCTCTCCGTTTGCTCAGAAGCAATAAAACAGCATTAGTGTTCATAGAAGCTCAAAACTAAGCGATCTGTTCACTGGGGCCCTACCATAAAGTTACCTGCTTAAAACACCTAAGACATTAAAAAGTGTCTTTCTGGATTGCAAATAACTTTTTATTTCATGCATATTAAAGATTTTTCCTTTTGGTCAGATTTCCTCTTGACATTGCACGAACGAACTTTCTGTGGCTTAGAAAGCAATTTTTCACCATATGCAATATTGCATTCTCTCCGTTTGCTCAGAAGCATTTAAACAGCATTAGTGTTCATAGAAGCTGAAAACTAAGCGATCTGTTCACTGGGGCCCTACCATAAAGTTACCTGCTTAAAACACCTAAGACATTAAAAAGTGTCTTTCTGGATTGCAAATAACTTTTTATTTCATGCATATTAAAGATTTTTCCTTTTGGTCAGATTTCCTCTTGACATTGCACGAACGAACTTTCTGTGGCTTAGAAAGCAATTTTTCACCATATGCAATATTGCATTCTCTACGTTTGCTCAGAAGCATTAAAACAGCATTAGTGTTCATAGAAGCTGAAAACTAAGCGATCTGTTCACTGGGGCCCTACCATAAAGTTACTTGCTTAAAACACCTAAGACATTAAAAAGTGTCTTTCTGGATTGCAAATAACTTTTTATTTCATGCATATTAAAGATTTTTCCTTTTGGTCAGATTTCCTCTTAATATTGCACGAACGAGCTTTCTGTGGCTTAGAAAGCAATTTTTCACCATATGCAATATTGCATTCTCTCCGTTTGCTCAGAAGCAATAAAACAGCATTAGTGTTCATAGAAGCTCAAAACTAAGCGATCTGTTCACTGGGGCCCTACCATAAAGTTACCTGCTTAAAACACCTAAGACATTAAAGAGTGACTTTCTGCATTGCAAATAACTTTTTATTTCATGCATATTAAAGATATTTCCTTTTGGTCAGATTTCCTCTTGATATTGCACGAACGAACTTTCTGTGGCTTAGAAAGCAATTTTTCACCATATGCAATATTGCATTCTCTCCGTTTGCGCAGAAGCATTAAAACAGCATTAGTGTTCATAGAAGCTGAAAACTAAGCGATCTGTTCACTGGGGCCCTACCATAAAGTTACCTGCTTAAAACACCTAAGACATTAAAAAGTGTCTTTCTGGATTGCAAATAACTTTTTATTTCATGCATATTAAAGATATTTCATTTTGGTCAGATATCCTCTTGATATTGCACGAACGAGCTTTCTGTGGCCGAGAAAGCAATTTTTCACCATATGCAATATTGCATTCTCTCCGTTTGCTCAGAAGCATTAAAACAGCATTAGTGTTCATAGAAGCTGAAAACTAAGCGATCTGTTCACTGGGGCCCTACCATAAAGTTACCTGCTTAAAACACCTAAGACATTAAAAAGTGACTTTCTGCATTGCAAATAACTTTTTATTTCATGCATATTAAAGATTTTTCCTTTTGGTCATATTTCCTCTTGATATTGCACGAACGAGCTTTCTGTGGCTTAGAAAGCAATTTTTCAACATATGCAATATTGCATTCTCTCCGTTTGCTCAGAAGCAATAAAACAGCATTAGTGTTCATAGAAGCTCAAAACTAAGCGATCTGTTCACTGGGGCCCTACCATAAAGTTACCTGCTTAAAACACCTAAGACATTAAAAAGTGTCTTTCTGGATTGCAAATAACTTTTTATTTCATGCATATTAAAGATTTTTCCTTTTGGTCAGATTTCCTCTTGACATTGCACGAACGAACTTTCTGTGGCTTAGAAAGCAATTTTTCACCATATGCAATATTGCATTCTCTCCGTTTGCTCAGAAGCATTTAAACAGCATTAGTGTTCATAGAAGCTGAAAACTAAGCGATCTGTTCACTGGGGCCCTACCATAAAGTTACCTGCTTAAAACACCTAAGACATTAAAAAGTGACTTTCTGCATTGCAAATAACTTTTTATTTCATGCATATTAAAGATATTTCCTTTTGGTCAGATTTCCTCTTGATATTGCACGAACGAACTTTCTGTGGCTTAGAAAGCAATTTTTCACCATATGCAATATTGCATTCTCTCCGTTTGCTCAGAAGCATTAAAACAGCATTAGTGTTCATAGAAGCTGAAAACTAAGCGATCTGTTCACTGGGGCCCTACCATAAAGTTACCTGCTTAAAACACCTAAGACATTAAAAAGTGTCTTTCTGGATTGCAAATAACTTTTTATTTCATGCATATTAAAGATATTTCATTTTGGTCAGATATCCTCTTGATATTGCACGAACGAGCTTTCTGTGGCCGAGAAAGCAATTTTTCACCATATGCAATATTGCATTCTCTCCGTTTGCTCAGAAGCATTAAAACAGCATTAGTGTTCATAGAAGCTGAAAACTAAGCGATCTGTTCACTGGGGCCCTACCATAAAGTTACCTGCTTAAAACACCTAAGACATTAAAAAGTGACTTTCTGCATTGCAAATAACTTTTTATTTCATGCATATTAAAGATATTTCCTTTTGGTCAGATTTCCTCTTGATATTGCACGAACGAACTTTCTGTGGCTTAGAAAGCAATTTTTCACCATATGCAATATTGCATTCTCTCCGTTTGCTCAGAAGCATTAAAACAGCATTAGTGTTCATAGAAGCTGAAAACTAAGCGATCTGTTCACTGGGGCCCTACCATAAAGTTACCTGCTTAAAACACCAAAGACATTAAAAAGTGACTTTCTGCATTGCAAATAACTTTTTATTTCATGCATATTAAAGATATTTCCTTTTGGTCAGATTTCCTCTTGATATTGCACGAACGAACTTTCTGTGGCCAAGAAAGTAATTTTTCACCATATGCAATATTGCATTCTCTCCGTTTGCTCAGAAGCATTAAAACAGCATTAGTGTTCATAGAAGCTGAAAACTAAGCGATCTGTTCACTGGGGCCCTACCATAAAGTTACTTGCTTAAAACACCTAAGACATTAAAAAGTGTCTTTCTGGATTGCAAATAACTTTTTATTTCATGCATATTAAAGATTTTTCCTTTTGGTCAGATTTCCTCTTGATATTGGACGAACGAACTTTCTGTGGCCGAGAAAGTAATTTTTCACCATATGCAATATTGCATTCTCTCCGTTTGCTCAGAAGCATTAAAACAGCATTAGTGTTCATAGAAGCTGAAAACTAAGCGATCTGTTCACTGGGACCCTACCATAAAGTTACTTGCTTAAAACACCTAAGACATTAAAAAGTGTCTTTCTGGATTGCAAATAACTTTTTATTTCATGCATATTAAAGATTTTTCCTTTTGGTCAGATTTCCTCTTGATATTGGACGAACGAACTTTCTGTGGCCGAGAAAGTAATTTTTCACCATATGCAATATTGCATTCTCTCCGTTTGCTCAGACGCATTAAAACAGCATTAGTGTTCATAGAAGCTGAAAACTAAGCGATCTGTTCACTGGGACCCTACCATAAAGTTACTTGCTTAAAACACCTAAGACATTAAAAAGTGTCTTTCTGGATTGCAAATAACTTTTTATTTCATGCATATTAAAGATTTTTCCTTTTGGTCATATTTCCTCTTGATATTGCACGAACGAGCTTTCTGTGGCTTAGAAAGCAATTTTTCAACATATGCAATATTGCATTCTCTCCGTTTGCTCAGAAGCAATAAAACAGCATTAGTGTTCATAGAAGCTCAAAACTAAGCGATCTGTTCACTGGGGCCCTACCATAAAGTTACCTGCTTAAAACACCTAAGACATTAAAAAGTGTCTTTCTGGATTGCAAATAACTTTTTATTTCATGCATATTAAAGATTTTTCCTTTTGGTCAGATTTCCTCTTGACATTGCACGAACGAACTTTCTGTGGCTTAGAAAGCAATTTTTCACCATATGCAATATTGCATTCTCTCCGTTTGCTCAGAAGCATTTAAACAGCATTAGTGTTCATAGAAGCTGAAAACTAAGCGATCTGTTCACTGGGGCCCTACCATAAAGTTACCTGCTTAAAACACCTAAGACATTAAAAAGTGTCTTTCTGGATTGCAAATAACTTTTTATTTCATGCATATTAAAGATTTTTCCTTTTGGTCAGATTTCCTCTTGACATTGCACGAACGAACTTTCTGTGGCTTAGAAAGCAATTTTTCACCATATGCAATATTGCATTCTCTACGTTTGCTCAGAAGCATTAAAACAGCATTAGTGTTCATAGAAGCTGAAAACTAAGCGATCTGTTCACTGGGGCCCTACCATAAAGTTACTTGCTTAAAACACCTAAGACATTAAAAAGTGTCTTTCTGGATTGCAAATAACTTTTTATTTCATGCATATTAAAGATTTTTCCTTTTGGTTAGATTTCCTCTTAATATTGCACGAACGAGCTTTCTGTGGCTTAGAAAGCAATTTTTCACCATATGCAATATTGCATTCTCTCCGTTTGCTCAGAAGCAATAAAACAGCATTAGTGTTCATAGAAGCTCAAAACTAAGCGATCTGTTCACTGGGGCCCTACCATAAAGTTACCTGCTTAAAACACCTAAGACATTAAAAAGTGTCTTTCTGGATTGCAAATAACTTTTTATTTCATGCATATTAAAGATTTTTCCTTTTGGTCAGATTTCCTCTTGACATTGCACGAACGAACTTTCTGTGGCTTAGAAAGCAATTTTTCACCATATGCAATATTGCATTCTCTCCGTTTGCTCAGAAGCTTTTAAACAGCATTAGTGTTCATAGAAGCTGAAAACTAAGCGATCTGTTCACTGGGACCCTACCATAAAGTTACCTGCTTAAAACACCTAAGACATTAAAAAGTGTCTTTCTGGATTGCAAATAACTTTTTATTTCATGCATATTAAAGATATTTCATTTTGGTCAGATATCCTCTTGATATTGCACGAACGAGCTTTCTGTGGCCGAGAAAGCAATTTTTCACCATATGCAATATTGCATTCTCTCCGTTTGCTCAGAAGCATTAAAACAGCATTAGTGTTCATAGAAGCTGAAAACTAAGCGATCTGTTCACTGGGGCCCTACCATAAAGTTACCTGCTTAAAACACCTAAGACATTAAAAAGTGACTTTCTGCATTGCAAATAACTTTTTATTTCATGCATATTAAAGATTTTTCCTTTTGGTCATATTTCCTCTTGATATTGCACGAACGAGCTTTCTGTGGCTTAGAAAGCAATTTTTCAACATATGCAATATTGCATTCTCTCCGTTTGCTCAGAAGCAATAAAACAGCGTTAGTGTTCATAGAAGCTCAAAACTAAGCGATCTGTTCACTGGGGCCCTACCATAAAGTTACCTGCTTAAAACACCTAAGACATTAAAAAGTGTCTTTCTGGATTGCAAATAAGTTTTTATTTCATGCATATTAAAGATTTTTCCTTTTGGTCAGATTTCCTCTTGACATTGCACGAACGAACTTTCTGTGGCTTAGAAAGCAATTTTTCACCATATGCAATATTGCATTCTCTACGTTTGCTCAGAAGCATTAAAACAGCATTAGTGTTCATAGAAGCTGAAAACTAAGCGATCTGTTCACTGGGGCCCTACCATAAAGTTACCTGCTTAAAACACCAAAGACATTAAAAAGTGACTTTCTGCATTGCAAATAACTTTTTATTTCATGCATATTAAAGATATTTCCTTTTGGTCAGATTTCCTCTTGATATTGCACGAACGAACTTTCTGTGGCCAAGAAAGTAATTTTTCACCATATGCAATATTGCATTCTCTCCGTTTGCTCAGAAGCATTAAAACAGCATTAGTGTTCATAGAAGCTGAAAACTAAGCGATCTGTTCACTGGGGCCCTACCATAAAGTTACCTGCTTAAAACACCTAAGACATTAAAAAGTGACTTTCTGCATTGCAAATAACTTTTTATTTCATGCATATTAAAGATATTTCCTTTTGGTCAGATTTCCTCTTGATATTGCACGAACGAACTTTCTGTGGCTTAGAAAGCAATTTTTCACCATATGCAATATTGCATTCTCTCCGTTTGCTCAGAAGCATTAAAACAGCATTAGTGTTCATAGAAGCTGAAAACTAAGCGATCTGTTCACTGGGGCCCTACCATAAAGTTACCTGCTTAAAACACCTAAGACATTAAAAAGTGTCTTTCTGGATTGCAAATAACTTTTTATTTCATGCATATTAAAGATATTTCATTTTGGTCAGATATCCTCTTGATATTGCACGAACGAGCTTTCTGTGGCCGAGAAAGCAATTTTTCACCATATGCAATATTGCATTCTCTCCGTTTGCTCAGAAGCATTAAAACAGCATTAGTGTTCATAGAAGCTGAAAACTAAGCGATCTGTTCACTGGGGCCCTACCATAAAGTTACCTGCTTAAAACACCTAAGACATTAAAAAGTGACTTTCTGCATTGCAAATAACTTTTTATTTCATGCATATTAAAGATATTTCCTTTTGGTCAGATTTCCTCTTGATATTGCACGAACGAACTTTCTGTGGCTTAGAAAGCAATTTTTCACCATATGCAATATTGCATTCTCTCCGTTTGCTCAGAAGCATTAAAACAGCATTAGTGTTCATAGAAGCTGAAAACTAAGCGATCTGTTCACTGGGGCCCTACCATAAAGTTACCTGCTTAAAACACCAAAGACATTAAAAAGTGACTTTCTGCATTGCAAATAACTTTTTATTTCATGCATATTAAAGATATTTCCTTTTGGTCAGATTTCCTCTTGATATTGCACGAACGAACTTTCTGTGGCCAAGAAAGTAATTTTTCACCATATGCAATATTGCATTCTCTCCGTTTGCTCAGAAGCATTAAAACAGCATTAGTGTTCATAGAAGCTGAAAACTAAGCGATCTGTTCACTGGGGCCCTACCATAAAGTTACTTGCTTAAAACACCTAAGACATTAAAAAGTGTCTTTCTGGATTGCAAATAACTTTTTATTTCATGCATATTAAAGATTTTTCCTTTTGGTCAGATTTCCTCTTGATATTGGACGAACGAACTTTCTGTGGCCGAGAAAGTAATTTTTCACCATATGCAATATTGCATTCTCTCCGTTTGCTCAGAAGCATTAAAACAGCATTAGTGTTCATAGAAGCTGAAAACTAAGCGATCTGTTCACTGGGACCCTACCATAAAGTTACTTGCTTAAAACACCTAAGACATTAAAAAGTGTCTTTCTGGATTGCAAATAACTTTTTATTTCATGCATATTAAAGATTTTTCCTTTTGGTCAGATTTCCTCTTGATATTGGACGAACGAACTTTCTGTGGCCGAGAAAGTAATTTTTCACCATATGCAATATTGCATTCTCTCCGTTTGCTCAGACGCATTAAAACAGCATTAGTGTTCATAGAAGCTGAAAACTAAGCGATCTGTTCACTGGGACCCTACCATAAAGTTACTTGCTTAAAACACCTAAGACATTAAAAAGTGTCTTTCTGGATTGCAAATAACTTTTTATTTCATGCATATTAAAGATTTTTCCTTTTGGTCATATTTCCTCTTGATATTGCACGAACGAGCTTTCTGTGGCTTAGAAAGCAATTTTTCAACATATGCAATATTGCATTCTCTCCGTTTGCTCAGAAGCAATAAAACAGCATTAGTGTTCATAGAAGCTCAAAACTAAGCGATCTGTTCACTGGGGCCCTACCATAAAGTTACCTGCTTAAAACACCTAAGACATTAAAAAGTGTCTTTCTGGATTGCAAATAACTTTTTATTTCATGCATATTAAAGATTTTTCCTTTTGGTCAGATTTCCTCTTGACATTGCACGAACGAACTTTCTGTGGCTTAGAAAGCAATTTTTCACCATATGCAATATTGCATTCTCTCCGTTTGCTCAGAAGCATTTAAACAGCATTAGTGTTCATAGAAGCTGAAAACTAAGCGATCTGTTCACTGGGGCCCTACCATAAAGTTACCTGCTTAAAACACCTAAGACATTAAAAAGTGTCTTTCTGGATTGCAAATAACTTTTTATTTCATGCATATTAAAGATTTTTCCTTTTGGTCAGATTTCCTCTTGACATTGCACGAACGAACTTTCTGTGGCTTAGAAAGCAATTTTTCACCATATGCAATATTGCATTCTCTACGTTTGCTCAGAAGCATTAAAACAGCATTAGTGTTCATAGAAGCTGAAAACTAAGCGATCTGTTCACTGGGGCCCTACCATAAAGTTACTTGCTTAAAACACCTAAGACATTAAAAAGTGTCTTTCTGGATTGCAAATAACTTTTTATTTCATGCATATTAAAGATTTTTCCTTTTGGTCAGATTTCCTCTTAATATTGCACGAACGAGCTTTCTGTGGCTTAGAAAGCAATTTTTCACCATATGCAATATTGCATTCTCTCCGTTTGCTCAGAAGCAATAAAACAGCATTAGTGTTCATAGAAGCTCAAAACTAAGCGATCTGTTCACTGGGGCCCTACCATAAAGTTACCTGCTTAAAACACCTAAGACATTAAAGAGTGACTTTCTGCATTGCAAATAACTTTTTATTTCATGCATATTAAAGATATTTCCTTTTGGTCAGATTTCCTCTTGATATTGCACGAACGAACTTTCTGTGGCTTAGAAAGCAATTTTTCACCATATGCAATATTGCATTCTCTCCGTTTGCGCAGAAGCATTAAAACAGCATTAGTGTTCATAGAAGCTGAAAACTAAGCGATCTGTTCACTGGGGCCCTACCATAAAGTTACCTGCTTAAAACACCTAAGACATTAAAAAGTGTCTTTCTGGATTGCAAATAACTTTTTATTTCATGCATATTAAAGATATTTCATTTTGGTCAGATATCCTCTTGATATTGCACGAACGAGCTTTCTGTGGCCGAGAAAGCAATTTTTCACCATATGCAATATTGCATTCTCTCCGTTTGCTCAGAAGCATTAAAACAGCATTAGTGTTCATAGAAGCTGAAAACTAAGCGATCTGTTCACTGGGGCCCTACCATAAAGTTACCTGCTTAAAACACCTAAGACATTAAAAAGTGACTTTCTGCATTGCAAATAACTTTTTATTTCATGCATATTAAAGATTTTTCCTTTTGGTCATATTTCCTCTTGATATTGCACGAACGAGCTTTCTGTGGCTTAGAAAGCAATTTTTCAACATATGCAATATTGCATTCTCTCCGTTTGCTCAGAAGCAATAAAACAGCATTAGTGTTCATAGAAGCTCAAAACTAAGCGATCTGTTCACTGGGGCCCTACCATAAAGTTACCTGCTTAAAACACCTAAGACATTAAAAAGTGTCTTTCTGGATTGCAAATAACTTTTTATTTCATGCATATTAAAGATTTTTCCTTTTGGTCAGATTTCCTCTTGACATTGCACGAACGAACTTTCTGTGGCTTAGAAAGCAATTTTTCACCATATGCAATATTGCATTCTCTCCGTTTGCTCAGAAGCATTTAAACAGCATTAGTGTTCATAGAAGCTGAAAACTAAGCGATCTGTTCACTGGGGCCCTACCATAAAGTTACCTGCTTAAAACACCTAAGACATTAAAAAGTGACTTTCTGCATTGCAAATAACTTTTTATTTCATGCATATTAAAGATATTTCCTTTTGGTCAGATTTCCTCTTGATATTGCACGAACGAACTTTCTGTGGCTTAGAAAGCAATTTTTCACCATATGCAATATTGCATTCTCTCCGTTTGCTCAGAAGCATTAAAACAGCATTAGTGTTCATAGAAGCTGAAAACTAAGCGATCTGTTCACTGGGGCCCTACCATAAAGTTACCTGCTTAAAACACCTAAGACATTAAAAAGTGTCTTTCTGGATTGCAAATAACTTTTTATTTCATGCATATTAAAGATATTTCATTTTGGTCAGATATCCTCTTGATATTGCACGAACGAGCTTTCTGTGGCCGAGAAAGCAATTTTTCACCATATGCAATATTGCATTCTCTCCGTTTGCTCAGAAGCATTAAAACAGCATTAGTGTTCATAGAAGCTGAAAACTAAGCGATCTGTTCACTGGGGCCCTACCATAAAGTTACCTGCTTAAAACACCTAAGACATTAAAAAGTGACTTTCTGCATTGCAAATAACTTTTTATTTCATGCATATTAAAGATATTTCCTTTTGGTCAGATTTCCTCTTGATATTGCACGAACGAACTTTCTGTGGCTTAGAAAGCAATTTTTCACCATATGCAATATTGCATTCTCTCCGTTTGCTCAGAAGCATTAAAACAGCATTAGTGTTCATAGAAGCTGAAAACTAAGCGATCTGTTCACTGGGGCCCTACCATAAAGTTACCTGCTTAAAACACCAAAGACATTAAAAAGTGACTTTCTGCATTGCAAATAACTTTTTATTTCATGCATATTAAAGATATTTCCTTTTGGTCAGATTTCCTCTTGATATTGCACGAACGAACTTTCTGTGGCCAAGAAAGTAATTTTTCACCATATGCAATATTGCATTCTCTCCGTTTGCTCAGAAGCATTAAAACAGCATTAGTGTTCATAGAAGCTGAAAACTAAGCGATCTGTTCACTGGGGCCCTACCATAAAGTTACTTGCTTAAAACACCTAAGACATTAAAAAGTGTCTTTCTGGATTGCAAATAACTTTTTATTTCATGCATATTAAAGATTTTTCCTTTTGGTCAGATTTCCTCTTGATATTGGACGAACGAACTTTCTGTGGCCGAGAAAGTAATTTTTCACCATATGCAATATTGCATTCTCTCCGTTTGCTCAGAAGCATTAAAACAGCATTAGTGTTCATAGAAGCTGAAAACTAAGCGATCTGTTCACTGGGACCCTACCATAAAGTTACTTGCTTAAAACACCTAAGACATTAAAAAGTGTCTTTCTGGATTGCAAATAACTTTTTATTTCATGCATATTAAAGATTTTTCCTTTTGGTCAGATTTCCTCTTGATATTGGACGAACGAACTTTCTGTGGCCGAGAAAGTAATTTTTCACCATATGCAATATTGCATTCTCTCCGTTTGCTCAGACGCATTAAAACAGCATTAGTGTTCATAGAAGCTGAAAACTAAGCGATCTGTTCACTGGGACCCTACCATAAAGTTACTTGCTTAAAACACCTAAGACATTAAAAAGTGTCTTTCTGGATTGCAAATAACTTTTTATTTCATGCATATTAAAGATTTTTCCTTTTGGTCATATTTCCTCTTGATATTGCACGAACGAGCTTTCTGTGGCTTAGAAAGCAATTTTTCAACATATGCAATATTGCATTCTCTCCGTTTGCTCAGAAGCAATAAAACAGCATTAGTGTTCATAGAAGCTCAAAACTAAGCGATCTGTTCACTGGGGCCCTACCATAAAGTTACCTGCTTAAAACACCTAAGACATTAAAAAGTGTCTTTCTGGATTGCAAATAACTTTTTATTTCATGCATATTAAAGATTTTTCCTTTTGGTCAGATTTCCTCTTGACATTGCACGAACGAACTTTCTGTGGCTTAGAAAGCAATTTTTCACCATATGCAATATTGCATTCTCTCCGTTTGCTCAGAAGCATTTAAACAGCATTAGTGTTCATAGAAGCTGAAAACTAAGCGATCTGTTCACTGGGGCCCTACCATAAAGTTACCTGCTTAAAACACCTAAGACATTAAAAAGTGTCTTTCTGGATTGCAAATAACTTTTTATTTCATGCATATTAAAGATTTTTCCTTTTGGTCAGATTTCCTCTTGACATTGCACGAACGAACTTTCTGTGGCTTAGAAAGCAATTTTTCACCATATGCAATATTGCATTCTCTACGTTTGCTCAGAAGCATTAAAACAGCATTAGTGTTCATAGAAGCTGAAAACTAAGCGATCTGTTCACTGGGGCCCTACCATAAAGTTACTTGCTTAAAACACCTAAGACATTAAAAAGTGTCTTTCTGGATTGCAAATAACTTTTTATTTCATGCATATTAAAGATTTTTCCTTTTGGTTAGATTTCCTCTTAATATTGCACGAACGAGCTTTCTGTGGCTTAGAAAGCAATTTTTCACCATATGCAATATTGCATTCTCTCCGTTTGCTCAGAAGCAATAAAACAGCATTAGTGTTCATAGAAGCTCAAAACTAAGCGATCTGTTCACTGGGGCCCTACCATAAAGTTACCTGCTTAAAACACCTAAGACATTAAAAAGTGTCTTTCTGGATTGCAAATAACTTTTTATTTCATGCATATTAAAGATTTTTCCTTTTGGTCAGATTTCCTCTTGACATTGCACGAACGAACTTTCTGTGGCTTAGAAAGCAATTTTTCACCATATGCAATATTGCATTCTCTCCGTTTGCTCAGAAGCTTTTAAACAGCATTAGTGTTCATAGAAGCTGAAAACTAAGCGATCTGTTCACTGGGACCCTACCATAAAGTTACCTGCTTAAAACACCTAAGACATTAAAAAGTGTCTTTCTGGATTGCAAATAACTTTTTATTTCATGCATATTAAAGATATTTCATTTTGGTCAGATATCCTCTTGATATTGCACGAACGAGCTTTCTGTGGCCGAGAAAGCAATTTTTCACCATATGCAATATTGCATTCTCTCCGTTTGCTCAGAAGCATTAAAACAGCATTAGTGTTCATAGAAGCTGAAAACTAAGCGATCTGTTCACTGGGGCCCTACCATAAAGTTACCTGCTTAAAACACCTAAGACATTAAAAAGTGACTTTCTGCATTGCAAATAACTTTTTATTTCATGCATATTAAAGATTTTTCCTTTTGGTCATATTTCCTCTTGATATTGCACGAACGAGCTTTCTGTGGCTTAGAAAGCAATTTTTCAACATATGCAATATTGCATTCTCTCCGTTTGCTCAGAAGCAATAAAACAGCGTTAGTGTTCATAGAAGCTCAAAACTAAGCGATCTGTTCACTGGGGCCCTACCATAAAGTTACCTGCTTAAAACACCTAAGACATTAAAAAGTGTCTTTCTGGATTGCAAATAACTTTTTATTTCATGCATATTAAAGATTTTTCCTTTTGGTCAGATTTCCTCTTGACATTGCACGAACGAACTTTCTGTGGCTTAGAAAGCAATTTTTCACCATATGCAATATTGCATTCTCTACGTTTGCTCAGAAGCATTAAAACAGCATTAGTGTTCATAGAAGCTGAAAACTAAGCGATCTGTTCACTGGGGCCCTACCATAAAGTTACCTGCTTAAAACACCAAAGACATTAAAAAGTGACTTTCTGCATTGCAAATAACTTTTTATTTCATGCATATTAAAGATATTTCCTTTTGGTCAGATTTCCTCTTGATATTGCACGAACGAACTTTCTGTGGCCAAGAAAGTAATTTTTCACCATATGCAATATTGCATTCTCTCCGTTTGCTCAGAAGCATTAAAACAGCATTAGTGTTCATAGAAGCTGAAAACTAAGCGATCTGTTCACTGGGGCCCTACCATAAAGTTACTTGCTTAAAACACCTAAGACATTAAAAAGTGTCTTTCTGGATTGCAAATAACTTTTTATTTCATGCATATTAAAGATTTTTCCTTTTGGTCATATTTCCTCTTGATATTGCACGAACGAGCTTTCTGTGGCTTAGAAAGCAATTTTTCAACATATGCAATATTGCATTCTCTACGTTTGCTCAGAAGCAATAAAACAGCATTAGTGTTCATAGAAGCTGAAAACTAAGCGATCTGTTCACTGGGGCCCTACCATAAAGTTACCTGCTTAAAACACCTAAGACATTAAAAAGTGTCTTTCTGGATTGCAAATAACTTTTTATTTCATGCATATTAAAGATTTTTCCTTTTGGTCAGATTTCCTCTTGACATTGCACGAACAAACTTTCTGTGGCTTAGAAAGCAATTTTTCACCATATGCAATATTGCATTCTCTACGTTTGCTCAGAAGCATTAAAACAGCATTAGTGTTCATAGAAGCTGAAAACTAAGCGATCTGTTCACTGGGGCCCTACCATAAAGTTACTTGCTTAAAACACCTAAGACATTAAAAAGTGTCTTTCTGGATTGCAAATAACTTTTTATTTCATGCATATTAAAGATTTTTCCTTTTGGTCAGATTTCCTCTTAATATTGCACGAACGAGCTTTCTGTGGCTTAGAAAGCAATTTTTCACCATATGCAATATTGCATTCTCTCCGTTTGCTCAGAAGCAATAAAACAGCATTAGTGTTCATAGAAGCTCAAAACTAAGCGATCTGTTCACTGGGGCCCTACCATAAAGTTACCTGCTTAAAACACCTAAGACATTAAAAAGTGTCTTTCTGGATTGCAAATAACTTTTTATTTCATGCATATTAAAGATTTTTCCTTTTGGTCAGATTTCCTCTTGACATTGCACGAACGAACTTTCTGTGGCTTAGAAAGCAATTTTTCACCATATGCAATATTGCATTCTCTCCGTTTGCTCAGAAGCATTTAAACAGCATTAGTGTTCATAGAAGCTCAAAACTAAGCGATCTGTTCACTGGGGCCCTACCATAAAGTTACCTGCTTAAAACACCTAAGACATTAAAAAGTGTCTTTCTGGATTGCAAATAACTTTTTATTTCATGCATATTAAAGATTTTTCCTTTTGGTCAGATTTCCTCTTGACATTGCACGAACGAACTTTCTGTGGCTTAGAAAGCAATTTTTCACCATATGCAATATTGCATTCTCTCCGTTTGCTCAGAAGCATTTAAACAGCATTAGTGTTCATAGAAGCTGAAAACTAAGCGATCTGTTCACTGGGACCCTACCATAAAGTTACCTGCTTAAAACACCTAAGACATTAAAAAGTGTCTTTCTGGATTGCAAATAACTTTTTATTTCATGCATATTAAAGATATTTCATTTTGGTCAGATATCCTCTTGATATTGCACGAACGAGCTTTCTGTGGCCGAGAAAGCAATTTTTCACCATATGCAATATTGCATTCTCTCCGTTTGCTCAGAAGCATTAAAACAGCATTAGTGTTCATAGAAGCTGAAAACTAAGCGATCTGTTCACTGGGGCCCTACCATAAAGTTACCTGCTTAAAACACCTAAGACATTAAAAAGTGACTTTCTGCATTGCAAATAACTTTTTATTTCATGCATATTAAAGATATTTCCTTTTGGTCAGATTTCCTCTTGATATTGCACGAACGAACTTTCTGTGGCTTAGAAAGCAATTTTTCACCATATGCAATATTGCATTCTCTCCGTTTGCTCAGAAGCATTAAAACAGCATTAGTGTTCATAGAAGCTGAAAACTAAGCGATCTGTTCACTGGGGCCCTACCATAAAGTTACCTGCTTAAAACACCTAAGACATTAAAAAGTGTCTTTCTGGATTGCAAATAACTTTTTATTTCATGCATATTAAAGATATTTCATTTTGGTCAGATATCCTCTTGATATTGCACGAACGAGCTTTCTGTGGCCGAGAAAGCAATTTTTCACCATATGCAATATTGCATTCTCTCCGTTTGCTCAGAAGCATTAAAACAGCATTAGTGTTCATAGAAGCTGAAAACTAAGCGATCTGTTCACTGGGGCCCTACCATAAAGTTACCTGCTTAAAACACCTAAGACATTAAAAAGTGACTTTCTGCATTGCAAATAACTTTTTATTTCATGCATATTAAAGATTTTTCCTTTTGGTCATATTTCCTCTTGATATTGCACGAACGAGCTTTCTGTGGCTTAGAAAGCAATTTTTCAACATATGCAATATTGCATTCTCTCCGTTTGCTCAGAAGCAATAAAACAGCATTAGTGTTCATAGAAGCTCAAAACTAAGCGATCTGTTCACTGGGGCCCTACCATAAAGTTACCTGCTTAAAACACCTAAGACATTAAAAAGTGTCTTTCTGGATTGCAAATAACTTTTTATTTCATGCATATTAAAGATTTTTCCTTTTGGTCAGATTTCCTCTTGACATTGCACGAACGAACTTTCTGTGGCTTAGAAAGCAATTTTTCACCATATGCAATATTGCATTCTCTCCGTTTGCTCAGAAGCATTTAAATAGCATTAGTGTTCATAGAAGCTGAAAACTAAGCGATCTGTTCACTGGGGCCCTACCATAAAGTTACCTGCTTAAAACACCTAAGACATTAAAAAGTGTCTTTCTGGATTGCAAATAACTTTTTATTTCATGCATATTAAAGATTTTTCCTTTTGGTCAGATTTCCTCTTGACATTGCACGAACGAACTTTCTGTGGCTTAGAAAGCAATTTTTCACCATATGCAATATTGCATTCTCTACGTTTGCTCAGAAGCATTAAAACAGCATTAGTGTTCATAGAAGCTGAAAACTAAGCGATCTGTTCACTGGGGCCCTACCATAAAGTTACTTGCTTAAAACACCTAAGACATTAAAAAGTGTCTTTCTGGATTGCAAATAACTTTTTATTTCATGCATATTAAAGATTTTTCCTTTTGGTCAGATTTCCTCTTAATATTGCACGAACGAGCTTTCTGTGGCTTAGAAAGCAATTTTTCACCATATGCAATATTGCATTCTCTCCGTTTGCTCAGAAGCAATAAAACAGCATTAGTGTTCATAGAAGCTCAAAACTAAGCGATCTGTTCACTGGGGCCCTACCATAAAGTTACCTGCTTAAAACACCTAAGACATTAAAAAGTGTCTTTCTGGATTGCAAATAACTTTTTATTTCATGCATATTAAAGATATTTCATTTTGGTCAGATATCCTCTTGATATTGCACGAACGAGCTTTCTGTGGCCGAGAAAGCAATTTTTCACCATATGCAATATTGCATTCTCTCCGTTTGCTCAGAAGCATTAAAACAGCATTAGTGTTCATAGAAGCTGAAAACTAAGCGATCTGTTCACTGGGGCCCTACCATAAAGTTACCTGCTTAAAACACCTAAGACATTAAAAAGTGACTTTCTGCATTGCAAATAACTTTTTATTTCATGCATATTAAAGATATTTCCTTTTGGTCAGATTTCCTCTTGATATTGCACGAACGAACTTTCTGTGGCTTAGAAAGCAATTTTTCACCATATGCAATATTGCATTCTCTCCGTTTGCTCAGAAGCATTAAAACAGCATTAGTGTTCATAGAAGCTGAAAACTAAGCGATCTGTTCACTGGGGCCCTACCATAAAGTTACCTGCTTAAAACACCTAAGACATTAAAAAGTGTCTTTCTGGATTGCAAATAACTTTTTATTTCATGCATATTAAAGATATTTCATTTTGGTCAGATATCCTCTTGATATTGCACGAACGAGCTTTCTGTGGCCGAGAAAGCAATTTTTCACCATATGCAATATTGCATTCTCTCCGTTTGCTCAGAAGCATTAAAACAGCATTAGTGTTCATAGAAGCTGAAAACTAAGCGATCTGTTCACTGGGGCCCTACCATAAAGTTACCTGCTTAAAACACCTAAGACATTAAAAAGTGACTTTCTGCATTGCAAATAACTTTTTATTTCATGCATATTAAAGATTTTTCCTTTTGGTCATATTTCCTCTTGATATTGCACGAACGAGCTTTCTGTGGCTTAGAAAGCAATTTTTCAACATATGCAATATTGCATTCTCTCCGTTTGCTCAGAAGCAATAAAACAGCATTAGTGTTCATAGAAGCTCAAAACTAAGCGATCTGTTCACTGGGGCCCTACCATAAAGTTACCTGCTTAAAACACCTAAGACATTAAAAAGTGTCTTTCTGGATTGCAAATAACTTTTTATTTCATGCATATTAAAGATTTTTCCTTTTGGTCAGATTTCCTCTTGACATTGCACGAACGAACTTTCTGTGGCTTAGAAAGCAATTTTTCACCATATGCAATATTGCATTCTCTCCGTTTGCTCAGAAGCATTTAAACAGCATTAGTGTTCATAGAAGCTGAAAACTAAGCGATCTGTTCACTGGGGCCCTACCATAAAGTTACCTGCTTAAAACACCTAAGACATTAAAAAGTGTCTTTCTGGATTGCAAATAACTTTTTATTTCATGCATATTAAAGATTTTTCCTTTTGGTCAGATTTCCTCTTGACATTGCACGAACGAACTTTCTGTGGCTTAGAAAGCAATTTTTCACCATATGCAATATTGCATTCTCTCCGTTTGCTCAGAAGCATTTAAACAGCATTAGTGTTCATAGAAGCTGAAAACTAAGCGATCTGTTCACTGGGACCCTACCATAAAGTTACCTGCTTAAAACACCTAAGACATTAAAAAGTGTCTTTCTGGATTGCAAATAACTTTTTATTTCATGCATATTAAAGATATTTCATTTTGGTCAGATATCCTCTTGATATTGCACGAACGAGCTTTCTGTGGCCGAGAAAGCAATTTTTCACCATATGCAATATTGCATTCTCTCCGTTTGCTCAGAAGCATTAAAACAGCATTAGTGTTCATAGAAGCTGAAAACTAAGCGATCTGTTCACTGGGGCCCTACCATAAAGTTACCTGCTTAAAACACCTAAGACATTAAAAAGTGACTTTCTGCATTGCAAATAACTTTTTATTTCATGCATATTAAAGATTTTTCCTTTTGGTCATATTTCCTCTTGATATTGCACGAACGAGCTTTCTGTGGCTTAGAAAGCAATTTTTCAACATATGCAATATTGCATTCTCTCCGTTTGCTCAGAAGCAATAAAACAGCATTAGTGTTCATAGAAGCTCAAAACTAAGCGATCTGTTCACTGGGGCCCTACCATAAAGTTACCTGCTTAAAACACCTAAGACATTAAAAAGTGTCTTTCTGGATTGCAAATAACTTTTTATTTCATGCATATTAAAGATTTTTCCTTTTGGTCAGATTTCCTCTTGACATTGCACGAACGAACTTTCTGTGGCTTAGAAAGCAATTTTTCACCATATGCAATATTGCATTCTCTCCGTTTGCTCAGAAGCATTTAAACAGCATTAGTGTTCATAGAAGCTGAAAACTAAGCGATCTGTTCACTGGGGCCCTACCATAAAGTTACCTGCTTAAAACACCTAAGACATTAAAAAGTGTCTTTCTGGATTGCAAATAACTTTTTATTTCATGCATATTAAAGATTTTTCCTTTTGGTCAGATTTCCTCTTGACATTGCACGAACGAACTTTCTGTGGCTTAGAAAGCAATTTTTCACCATATGCAATATTGCATTCTCTACGTTTGCTCAGAAGCATTAAAACAGCATTAGTGTTCATAGAAGCTGAAAACTAAGCGATCTGTTCACTGGGGCCCTACCATAAAGTTACTTGCTTAAAACACCTAAGACATTAAAAAGTGTCTTTCTGGATTGCAAATAACTTTTTATTTCATGCATATTAAAGATTTTTCCTTTTGGTCAGATTTCCTCTTAATATTGCACGAACGAGCTTTCTGTGGCTTAGAAAGCAATTTTTCACCATATGCAATATTGCATTCTCTCCGTTTGCTCAGAAGCAATAAAACAGCATTAGTGTTCATAGAAGCTCAAAACTAAGCGATCTGTTCACTGGGGCCCTACCATAAAGTTACCTGCTTAAAACACCTAAGACATTAAAAAGTGTCTTTCTGGATTGCAAATAACTTTTTATTTCATGCATATTAAAGATTTTTCCTTTTGGTCAGATTTCCTCTTGACATTGCACGAACGAACTTTCTGTGGCTTAGAAAGCAATTTTTCACCATATGCAATATTGCATTCTCTCCGTTTGCTCAGAAGCATTTAAACAGCATTAGTGTTCATAGAAGCTGAAAACTAAGCGATCTGTTCACTGGGACCCTACCATAAAGTTACCTGCTTAAAACACCTAAGACATTAAAAAGTGTCTTTCTGGATTGCAAATAACTTTTTATTTCATGCATATTAAAGATATTTCATTTTGGTCAGATATCCTCTTGATATTGCACGAACGAGCTTTCTGTGGCCGAGAAAGCAATTTTTCACCATATGCAATATTGCATTCTCTCCGTTTGCTCAGAAGCATTAAAACAGCATTAGTGTTCATAGAAGCTGAAAACTAAGCGATCTGTTCACTGGGGCCCTACCATAAAGTTACCTGCTTAAAACACCTAAGACATTAAAAAGTGACTTTCTGCATTGCAAATAACTTTTTATTTCATGCATATTAAAGATATTTCCTTTTGGTCAGATTTCCTCTTGATATTGCACGAACGAACTTTCTGTGGCTTAGAAAGCAATTTTTCACCATATGCAATATTGCATTCTCTCCGTTTGCTCAGAAGCATTAAAACAGCATTAGTGTTCATAGAAGCTGAAAACTAAGCGATCTGTTCACTGGGGCCCTACCATAAAGTTACCTGCTTAAAACACCAAAGACATTAAAAAGTGACTTTCTGCATTGCAAATAACTTTTTATTTCATGCATATTAAAGATATTTCCTTTTGGTCAGATTTCCTCTTGATATTGCACGAACGAACTTTCTGTGGCCAAGAAAGTAATTTTTCACCATATGCAATATTGCATTCTCTCCGTTTGCTCAGAAGCATTAAAACAGCATTAGTGTTCATAGAAGCTGAAAACTAAGCGATCTGTTCACTGGGGCCCTACCATAAAGTTACTTGCTTAAAACACCTAAGACATTAAAAAGTGTCTTTCTGGATTGCAAATAACTTTTTATTTCATGCATATTAAAGATTTTTCCTTTTGGTCAGATTTCCTCTTGATATTGGACGAACGAACTTTCTGTGGCCGAGAAAGTAATTTTTCACCATATGCAATATTGCATTCTCTCCGTTTGCTCAGAAGCATTAAAACAGCATTAGTGTTCATAGAAGCTGAAAACTAAGCGATCTGTTCACTGGGACCCTACCATAAAGTTACTTGCTTAAAACACCTAAGACATTAAAAAGTGTCTTTCTGGATTGCAAATAACTTTTTATTTCATGCATATTAAAGATTTTTCCTTTTGGTCAGATTTCCTCTTGATATTGGACGAACGAACTTTCTGTGGCCGAGAAAGTAATTTTTCACCATATGCAATATTGCATTCTCTCCGTTTGCTCAGAAGCATTAAAACAGCATTAGTGTTCATAGAAGCTGAAAACTAAGCGATCTGTTCACTGGGACCCTACCATAAAGTTACTTGCTTAAAACACCTAAGACATTAAAAAGTGTCTTTCTGGATTGCAAATAACTTTTTATTTCATGCATATTAAAGATTTTTCCTTTTGGTCATATTTCCTCTTGATATTGCACGAACGAGCTTTCTGTGGCTTAGAAAGCAATTTTTCAACATATGCAATATTGCATTCTCTCCGTTTGCTCAGAAGCAATAAAACAGCATTAGTGTTCATAGAAGCTCAAAACTAAGCGATCTGTTCACTGGGGCCCTACCATAAAGTTACCTGCTTAAAACACCTAAGACATTAAAAAGTGTCTTTCTGGATTGCAAATAACTTTTTATTTCATGCATATTAAAGATTTTTCCTTTTGGTCAGATTTCCTCTTGACATTGCACGAACGAACTTTCTGTGGCTTAGAAAGCAATTTTTCACCATATGCAATATTACATTCTCTCCGTTTGCTCAGAAGCATTTAAACAGCATTAGTGTTCATAGAAGCTGAAAACTAAGCGATCTGTTCACTGGGGCCCTACCATAAAGTTACCTGCTTAAAACACCTAAGACATTAAAAAGTGTCTTTCTGGATTGCAAATAACTTTTTATTTCATGCATATTAAAGATTTTTCCTTTTGGTCAGATTTCCTCTTGACATTGCACGAACGAACTTTCTGTGGCTTAGAAAGCAATTTTTCACCATATGCAATATTGCATTCTCTACGTTTGCTCAGAAGCATTAAAACAGCATTAGTGTTCATAGAAGCTGAAAACTAAGCGATCTGTTCACTGGGGCCCTACCATAAAGTTACTTGCTTAAAACACCTAAGACATTAAAAAGTGTCTTTCTGGATTGCAAATAACTTTTTATTTCATGCATATTAAAGATTTTTCCTTTTGGTCAGATTTCCTCTTAATATTGCACGAACGAGCTTTCTGTGGCTTAGAAAGCAATTTTTCACCATATGCAATATTGCATTCTCTCCGTTTGCTCAGAAGCAATAAAACAGCATTAGTGTTCATAGAAGCTGAAAACTAAGCGATCTGTTCACTGGGGCCCTACCATAAAGTTACCTGCTTAAAACACCTAAGACATTAAAAAGTGTCTTTCTGGATTGCAAATAACTTTTTATTTCATGCATATTAAAGATTTTTCCTTTTGGTCAGATTTCCTCTTGACATTGCACGAACGAACTTTCTGTGGCTTAGAAAGCAATTTTTCACCATATGCAATATTGCATTCTCTCCGTTTGCTCAGAAGCATTTAAACAGCATTAGTGTTCATAGAAGCTGAAAACTAAGCGATCTGTTCACTGGGACCCTACCATAAAGTTACCTGCTTAAAACACCTAAGACATTAAAAAGTGTCTTTCTGGATTGCAAATAACTTTTTATTTCATGCATATTAAAGATTTTTCCTTTTGGTCAGATTTCCTCTTGACATTGCACGAACGAACTTTCTGTGGCTTAGAAAGCAATTTTTCACCATATGCAATATTGCATTCTCTCCGTTTGCTCAGAAGCATTTAAACAGCATTAGTGTTCATAGAAGCTGAAAACTAAGCGATCTGTTCACTGGGGCCCTACCATAAAGTTACCTGCTTAAAACACCTAAGACATTAAAAAGTGTCTTTCTGGATTGCAAATAACTTTTTATTTCATGCATATTAAAGATTTTTCCTTTTGGTCAGATTTCCTCTTGACATTGCACGAACGAACTTTCTGTGGCTTAGAAAGCAATTTTTCACCATATGCAATATTGCATTCTCTACGTTTGCTCAGAAGCATTAAAACAGCATTAGTGTTCATAGAAGCTGAAAACTAAGCGATCTGTTCACTGGGGCCCTACCATAAAGTTACTTGCTTAAAACACCTAAGACATTAAAAAGTGTCTTTCTGGATTGCAAATAACTTTTTATTTCATGCATATTAAAGATTTTTCCTTTTGGTCAGATTTCCTCTTAATATTGCACGAACGAGCTTTCTGTGGCTTAGAAAGCAATTTTTCACCATATGCAATATTGCATTCTCTCCGTTTGCTCAGAAGCAATAAAACAGCATTAGTGTTCATAGAAGCTCAAAACTAAGCGATCTGTTCACTGGGGCCCTACCATAAAGTTACCTGCTTAAAACACCTAAGACATTAAAAAGTGTCTTTCTGGATTGCAAATAACTTTTTATTTCATGCATATTAAAGATTTTTCCTTTTGGTCAGATTTCCTCTTGACATTGCACGAACGAACTTTCTGTGGCTTAGAAAGCAATTTTTCACCATATGCAATATTGCATTCTCTCCGTTTGCTCAGAAGCATTTAAACAGCATTAGTGTTCATAGAAGCTGAAAACTAAGCGATCTGTTCACTGGGGCCCTACCATAAAGTTACCTGCTTAAAACACCTAAGACATTAAAAAGTGTCTTTCTGGATTGCAAATAACTTTTTATTTCATGCATATTAAAGATATTTCATTTTGGTCAGATATCCTCTTGATATTGCACGAACGAGCTTTCTGTGGCCGAGAAAGCAATTTTTCACCATATGCAATATTGCATTCTCTCCGTTTGCTCAGAAGCATTAAAACAGCATTAGTGTTCATAGAAGCTGAAAACTAAGCGATCTGTTCACTGGGGCCCTACCATAAAGTTACCTGCTTAAAACACCTAAGACATTAAAAAGTGACTTTCTGCATTGCAAATAACTTTTTATTTCATGCATATTAAAGATTTTTCCTTTTGGTCATATTTCCTCTTGATATTGCACGAACGAGCTTTCTGTGGCTTAGAAAGCAATTTTTCAACATATGCAATATTGCATTCTCTCCGTTTGCTCAGAAGCAATAAAACAGCATTAGTGTTCATAGAAGCTCAAAACTAAGCGATCTGTTCACTGGGGCCCTACCATAAAGTTACCTGCTTAAAACACCTAAGACATTAAAAAGTGTCTTTCTGGATTGCAAATAACTTTTTATTTCATGCATATTAAAGATTTTTCCTTTTGGTCAGATTTCCTCTTGACATTGCACGAACGAACTTTCTGTGGCTTAGAAAGCAATTTTTCACCATATGCAATATTGCATTCTCTCCGTTTGCTCAGAAGCATTTAAACAGCATTAGTGTTCATAGAAGCTGAAAACTAAGCGATCTGTTCACTGGGGCCCTACCATAAAGTTACCTGCTTAAAACACCTAAGACATTAAAAAGTGACTTTCTGCATTGCAAATAACTTTTTATTTCATGCATATTAAAGATATTTCCTTTTGGTCAGATGTCCTCTTGATATTGCACGAACGAACTTTCTGTGGCTTAGAAAGCAATTTTTCACCATATGCAATATTGCATTCTCTCCGTTTGCTCAGAAGCATTAAAACAGCATTAGTGTTCATAGAAGCTGAAAACTAAGCGATCTGTTCACTGGGGCCCTACCATAAAGTTACCTGCTTAAAACACCTAAGACATTAAAAAGTGTCTTTCTGGATTGCAAATAACTTTTTATTTCATGCATATTAAAGATATTTCATTTTGGTCAGATATCCTCTTGATATTGCACGAACGAGCTTTCTGTGGCCGAGAAAGCAATTTTTCACCATATGCAATATTGCATTCTCTCCGTTTGCTCAGAAGCATTAAAACAGCATTAGTGTTCATAGAAGCTGAAAACTAAGCGATCTGTTCACTGGGGCCCTACCATAAAGTTACCTGCTTAAAACACCTAAGACATTAAAAAGTGACTTTCTGCATTGCAAATAACTTTTTATTTCATGCATATTAAAGATATTTCCTTTTGGTCAGATTTCCTCTTGATATTGCACGAACGAACTTTCTGTGGCTTAGAAAGCAATTTTTCACCATATGCAATATTGCATTCTCTCCGTTTGCTCAGAAGCATTAAAACAGCATTAGTGTTCATAGAAGCTGAAAACTAAGCGATCTGTTCACTGGGGCCCTACCATAAAGTTACCTGCTTAAAACACCAAAGACATTAAAAAGTGACTTTCTGCATTGCAAATAACTTTTTATTTCATGCATATTAAAGATATTTCCTTTTGGTCAGATTTCCTCTTGATATTGCACGAACGAACTTTCTGTGGCCAAGAAAGTAATTTTTCACCATATGCAATATTGCATTCTCTCCGTTTGCTCAGAAGCATTAAAACAGCATTAGTGTTCATAGAAGCTGAAAACTAAGCGATCTGTTCACTGGGGCCCTACCATAAAGTTACTTGCTTAAAACACCTAAGACATTAAAAAGTGTCTTTCTGGATTGCAAATAACTTTTTATTTCATGCATATTAAAGATTTTTCCTTTTGGTCAGATTTCCTCTTGATATTGGACGAACGAACTTTCTGTGGCCGAGAAAGTAATTTTTCACCATATGCAATATTGCATTCTCTCCGTTTGCTCAGAAGCATTAAAACAGCATTAGTGTTCATAGAAGCTGAAAACTAAGCGATCTGTTCACTGGGACCCTACCATAAAGTTACTTGCTTAAAACACCTAAGACATTAAAAAGTGTCTTTCTGGATTGCAAATAACTTTTTATTTCATGCATATTAAAGATTTTTCCTTTTGGTCAGATTTCCTCTTGATATTGGACGAACGAACTTTCTGTGGCCGAGAAAGTAATTTTTCACCATATGCAATATTGCATTCTCTCCGTTTGCTCAGACGCATTAAAACAGCATTAGTGTTCATAGAAGCTGAAAACTAAGCGATCTGTTCACTGGGACCCTACCATAAAGTTACTTGCTTAAAACACCTAAGACATTAAAAAGTGTCTTTCTGGATTGCAAATAACTTTTTATTTCATGCATATTAAAGATTTTTCCTTTTGGTCATATTTCCTCTTGATATTGCACGAACGAGCTTTCTGTGGCTTAGAAAGCAATTTTTCAACATATGCAATATTGCATTCTCTCCGTTTGCTCAGAAGCAATAAAACAGCATTAGTGTTCATAGAAGCTCAAAACTAAGCGATCTGTTCACTGGGGCCCTACCATAAAGTTACCTGCTTAAAACACCTAAGACATTAAAAAGTGTCTTTCTGGATTGCAAATAACTTTTTATTTCATGCATATTAAAGATTTTTCCTTTTGGTCAGATTTCCTCTTGACATTGCACGAACGAACTTTCTGTGGCTTAGAAAGCAATTTTTCACCATATGCAATATTGCATTCTCTACGTTTGCTCAGAAGCATTAAAACAGCATTAGTGTTCATAGAAGCTGAAAACTAAGCGATCTGTTCACTGGGGCCCTACCATAAAGTTACTTGCTTAAAACACCTAAGACATTAAAAAGTGTCTTTCTGGATTGCAAATAACTTTTTATTTCATGCATATTAAAGATTTTTCCTTTTGGTCAGATTTCCTCTTAATATTGCACGAACGAGCTTTCTGTGGCTTAGAAAGCAATTTTTCACCATATGCAATATTGCATTCTCTCCGTTTGCTCAGAAGCAATAAAACAGCATTAGTGTTCATAGAAGCTCAAAACTAAGCGATCTGTTCACTGGGGCCCTACCATAAAGTTACCTGCTTAAAACACCTAAGACATTAAAAAGTGTCTTTCTGGATTGCAAATAACTTTTTATTTCATGCATATTAAAGATTTTGCCTTTTGGTCAGATTTCCTCTTGACATTGCACGAACGAACTTTCTGTGGCTTAGAAAGCAATTTTTCACCATATGCAATATTGCATTCTCTCCGTTTGCTCAGAAGCTTTTAAACAGCATTAGTGTTCATAGAAGCTGAAAACTAAGCGATCTGTTCACTGGGACCCTACCATAAAGTTACCTGCTTAAAACACCTAAGACATTAAAAAGTGTCTTTCTGGATTGCAAATAACTTTTTATTTCATGCATATTAAAGATATTTCATTTTGGTCAGATATCCTCTTGATATTGCACGAACGAGCTTTCTGTGGCCGAGAAAGCAATTTTTCACCATATGCAATATTGCATTCTCTCCGTTTGCTCAGAAGCATTAAAACAGCATTAGTGTTCATAGAAGCTGAAAACTAAGCGATCTGTTCACTGGGGCCCTACCATAAAGTTACCTGCTTAAAACACCTAAGACATTAAAAAGTGACTTTCTGCATTGCAAATAACTTTTTATTTCATGCATATTAAAGATTTTTCCTTTTGGTCATATTTCCTCTTGATATTGCACGAACGAGCTTTCTGTGGCTTAGAAAGCAATTTTTCAACATATGCAATATTGCATTCTCTCCGTTTGCTCAGAAGCAATAAAACAGCGTTAGTGTTCATAGAAGCTCAAAACTAAGCGATCTGTTCACTGGGGCCCTACCATAAAGTTACCTGCTTAAAACACCTAAGACATTAAAAAGTGTCTTTCTGGATTGCAAATAACTTTTTATTTCATGCATATTAAAGATTTTTCCTTTTGGTCAGATTTCCTCTTGACATTGCACGAACGAACTTTCTGTGGCTTAGAAAGCAATTTTTCACCATATGCAATATTGCATTCTCTACGTTTGCTCAGAAGCAATAAAACAGCATTAGTGTTCATAGAAGCTGAAAACTAAGCGATCTGTTCACTGGGGCCCTACCATAAAGTTACCTGCTTAAAACACCTAAGACATTAAAAAGTGTCTTTCTGGATTGCAAATAACTTTTTATTTCATGCATATTAAAGATTTTTCCTTTTGGTCAGATTTCCTCTTGACATTGCACGAACGAACTTTCTGTGGCTTAGAAAGCAATTTTTCACCATATGCAATATTGCATTCTCTACGTTTGCTCAGAAGCATTAAAACAGCATTAGTGTTCATAGAAGCTGAAAACTAAGCGATCTGTTCACTGGGGCCCTACCATAAAGTTACTTGCTTAAAACACCTAAGACATTAAAAAGTGTCTTTCTGGATTGCAAATAACTTTTTATTTCATGCATATTAAAGATTTTTCCTTTTGGTCAGATTTCCTCTTAATATTGCACGAACGAGCTTTCTGTGGCTTAGAAAGCAATTTTTCACCATATGCAATATTGCATTCTCTCCGTTTGCTCAGAAGCAATAAAACAGCATTAGTGTTCATAGAAGCTCAAAACTAAGCGATCTGTTCACTGGGGCCCTACCATAAAGTTACCTGCTTAAAACACCTAAGACATTAAAAAGTGTCTTTCTGGATTGCAAATAACTTTTTATTTCATGCATATTAAAGATTTTTCCTTTTGGTCAGATTTCCTCTTGACATTGCACGAACGAACTTTCTGTGGCTTAGAAAGCAATTTTTCACCATATGCAATATTGCATTCTCTCCGTTTGCTCAGAAGCATTTAAACAGCATTAGTGTTCATAGAAGCTGAAAACTAAGCGATCTGTTCACTGGGGCCCTACCATAAAGTTACTTGCTTAAAACACCTAAGACATTAAAAAGTGTCTTTCTGGATTGCAAATAACTTTTTATTTCATGCATATTAAAGATATTTCATTTTGGTCAGATATCCTCTTGATATTGCACGAACGAGCTTTCTGTGGCCGAGAATGCAATTTTTCACCATATGCAATATTGCATTCTCTCCGTTTGCTCAGAAGCATTAAAACAGCATTAGTGTTCATAGAAGCTGAAAACTAAGCGATCTGTTCACTGGGGCCCTACCATAAAGTTACCTGCTTAAAACACCTAAGACATTAAAAAGTGACTTTCTGCATTGCAAATAACTTTTTATTTCATGCATATTAAAGATTTTTCCTTTTGGTCAGATTTCCTCTTGATATTGGACGAACGAACTTTCTGTGGCCGAGAAAGTAATTTTTCACCATATGCAATATTGCATTCTCTCCGTTTTCTCAGAAGCATTAAAACAGCATTAGTGTTCATAGAAGCTGAAAACTAAGCGATCTGTTCACTGGGACCCTACCATAAAGTTACTTGCTTAAAACACCTAAGACATTAAAAAGTGTCTTTCTGGATTGCAAATAACTTTTTATTTCATGCATATTAAAGATTTTTCCTTTTGGTCATATTTCCTCTTGATATTGCACGAACGAGCTTTCTGTGGCTTAGAAAGCAATTTTTCAACATATGCAATATTGCATTCTCTCCGTTTGCTCAGAAGCAATAAAACAGCATTAGTGTTCATAGAAGCTCAAAACTAAGCGATCTGTTCACTGGGGCCCTACCATAAAGTTACCTGCTTAAAACACCTAAGACATTAAAAAGTGTCTTTCTGGATTGCAAATAACTTTTTATTTCATGCATATTAAAGATTTTTCCTTTTGGTCAGATTTCCTCTTGACATTGCACGAACGAACTTTCTGTGGCTTAGAAAGCAATTTTTCACCATATGCAATATTGCATTCTCTCCGTTTGCTCAGAAGCATTTAAACAGCATTAGTGTTCATAGAAGCTGAAAACTAAGCGATCTGTTCACTGGGGCCCTACCATAAAGTTACCTGCTTAAAACACCTAAGACATTAAAAAGTGTCTTTCTGGATTGCAAATAACTTTTTATTTCATGCATATTAAAGATTTTTCCTTTTGGTCAGATTTCCTCTTGACATTGCACGAACGAACTTTCTGTGGCTTAGAAAGCAATTTTTCACCATATGCAATATTGCATTCTCTACGTTTGCTCAGAAGCATTAAAACAGCATTAGTGTTCATAGAAGCTGAAAACTAAGCGATCTGTTCACTGGGGCCCTACCATAAAGTTACTTGCTTAAAACACCTAAGACATTAAAAAGTGTCTTTCTGGATTGCAAATAACTTTTTATTTCATGCATATTAAAGATTTTTCCTTTTGGTCAGATTTCCTCTTAATATTGCACGAACGAGCTTTCTGTGGCTTAGAAAGCAATTTTTCACCATATGCAATATTGCATTCTCTCCGTTTGCTCAGAAGCAATAAAACAGCATTAGTGTTCATAGAAGCTCAAAACTAAGCGATCTGTTCACTGGGGCCCTACCATAAAGTTACCTGCTTAAAACACCTAAGACATTAAAAAGTGTCTTTCTGGATTGCAAATAACTTTTTATTTCATGCATATTAAAGATTTTTCCTTTTGGTCAGATTTCCTCTTGACATTGCACGAACGAACTTTCTGTGGCTTAGAAAGCAATTTTTCACCATATGCAATATTGCATTCTCTACGTTTGCTCAGAAGCATTAAAACAGCATTAGTGTTCATAGAAGCTGAAAACTAAGCGATCTGTTCACTGGGGCCCTACCATAAAGTTACTTGCTTAAAACACCTAAGACATTAAAAAGTGTCTTTCTGGATTGCAAATAACTTTTTATTTCATGCATATTAAAGATTTTTCCTTTTGGTCAGATTTCCTCTTAATATTGCACGAACGAGCTTTCTGAGGCTTAGAAAGCAATTTTTCACCATATGCAATATTGCATTCTCTCCGTTTGCTCAGAAGCAATAAAACAGCATTAGTGTTCATAGAAGCTCAAAACTAAGCGATCTGTTCACTGGGGCCCTACCATAAAGTTACCTGCTTAAAACACCTAAGACATTAAAAAGTGTCTTTCTGGATTGCAAATAACTTTTTATTTCATGCATATTAAAGATATTTCCTTTTGGTCAGATTTCCTCTTGATATTGCACGAACGAACTTTCTGTGGCTTAGAAAGCAATTTTTCACCATATGCAATATTGCATTCTCTCCGTTTGCTCAGAAGCATTAAAACAGCATTAGTGTTCATAGAAGCTGAAAACTAAGCGATCTGTTCACTGGGGCCCTACCATAAAGTTACCTGCTTAAAACACCAAAGACATTAAAAAGTGTCTTTCTGGATTGCAAATAACTTTTTATTTCATGCATATTAAAGATTTTTCCTTTTGGTCATATTTCCTCTTGATATTGCACGAACGAGCTTTCTGTGGCTTAGAAAGCAATTTTTCAACATATGCAATATTGCATTCTCTACGTTTGCTCAGAAGCAATAAAACAGCATTAGTGTTCATAGAAGCTGAAAACTAAGCGATCTGTTCACTGGGGCCCTACCATAAAGTTACCTGCTTAAAACACCTAAGACATTAAAAAGTGTCTTTCTGGATTGCAAATAACTTTTTATTTCATGCATATTAAAGATTTTTCCTTTTGGTCAGATTTCCTCTTGACATTGCACGAACGAACTTTCTGTGGCTTAGAAAGCAATTTTTCACCATATGCAATATTGCATTCTCTACGTTTGCTCAGAAGCATTAAAACAGCATTAGTGTTCATAGAAGCTGAAAACTAAGCGATCTGTTCACTGGGGCCCTACCATAAAGTTACTTGCTTAAAACACCTAAGACATTAAAAAGTGTCTTTCTGGATTGCAAATAACTTTTTATTTCATGCATATTAAAGATTTTTCCTTTTGGTCAGATTTCCTCTTAATATTGCACGAACGAGCTTTCTGTGGCTTAGAAAGCAATTTTTCACCATATGCAATATTGCATTCTCTCCGTTTGCTCAGAAGCAATAAAACAGCATTAGTGTTCATAGAAGCTCAAAACTAAGCGATCTGTTCACTGGGGCCCTACCATAAAGTTACCTGCTTAAAACACCTAAGACATTAAAAAGTGTCTTTCTGGATTGCAAATAACTTTTTATTTCATGCATATTAAAGATTTTTCCTTTTGGTCAGATTTCCTCTTGACATTGCACGAACGAGCTTTCTGTGGCCGAGAAAGCAATTTTTCACCATATGCAATATTGCATTCTCTCCGTTTGCTCAGAAGCATTAAAACAGCATTAGTGTTCATAGAAGCTGAAAACTAAGCGATCTGTTCACTGGGGCCCTACCATAAAGTTACCTGCTTAAAACACCTAAGACATTAAAAAGTGACTTTCTGCATTGCAAATAACTTTTTATTTCATGCATATTAAAGATTTTTCCTTTTGGTCAGATTTCCTCTTGATATTGGACGAACGAACTTTCTGTGGCCGAGAAAGTAATTTTTCACCATATGCAATATTGCATTCTCTCCGTTTGCTCAGAAGCATTAAAACAGCATTAGTGTTCATAGAAGCTGAAAACTAAGCGATCTGTTCACTGGGACCCTACCATAAAGTTACTTGCTTAAAACACCTAAGACATTAAAAAGTGTCTTTCTGGATTGCAAATAACTTTTTATTTCATGCATATTAAAGATTTTTCCTTTTGGTCATATTTCCTCTTGATATTGCACGAACGAGCTTTCTGTGGCTTAGAAAGCAATTTTTCAACATATGCAATATTGCATTCTCTCCGTTTGCTCAGAAGCAATAAAACAGCATTAGTGTTCATAGAAGCTCAAAACTAAGCGATCTGTTCACTGGGGCCCTACCATAAAGTTACCTGCTTAAAACACCTAAGACATTAAAAAGTGACTTTCTGCATTGCAAATAACTTTTTATTTCATGCATATTAAAGATATTTCCTTTTGGTCAGATTTCCTCTTGATATTGCACGAACGAACTTTCTGTGGCTTAGAAAGCAATTTTTCACCATATGCAATATTGCATTCTCTCCGTTTGCTCAGAAGCATTAAAACAGCATTAGTGTTCATAGAAGCTGAAAACTAAGCGATCTGTTCACTGGGGCCCTACCATAAAGTTACCTGCTTAAAACACCTAAGACATTAAAAAGTGTCTTTCTGGATTGCAAATAACTTTTTATTTCATGCATATTAAAGATATTTCATTTTGGTCAGATATCCTCTTGATATTGCACGAACGAGCTTTCTGTGGCCGAGAAAGCAATTTTTCACCATATGCAATATTGCATTCTCTCCGTTTGCTCAGAAGCATTAAAACAGCATTAGTGTTCATAGAAGCTGAAAACTAAGCGATCTGTTCACTGGGGCCCCTACCATAAAGTTACCTGCTTAAAACACCTAAGACATTAAAAAGTGACTTTCTGCATTGCAAATAACTTTTTATTTCATGCATATTAAAGATTTTTCCTTTTGGTCAGATTTCCTCTTGACATTGCACGAACGAACTTTCTGTGGCTTAGAAAGCAATTTTTCACCATATGCAATATTGCATTCTCTCCGTTTGCTCAGAAGCATTTAAACAGCATTAGTGTTCATAGAAGCTGAAAACTAAGCGATCTGTTCACTGGGACCCTACCATAAAGTTACCTGCTTAAAACACCTAAGACATTAAAAAGTGTCTTTCTGGATTGCAAATAACTTTTTATTTCATGCATATTAAAGATATTTCATTTTGGTCAGATATCCTCTTGATATTGCACGAACGAGCTTTCTGTGGCCGAGAAAGCAATTTTTCACCATATGCAATATTGCATTCTCTCCGTTTGCTCAGAAGCATTAAAACAGCATTAGTGTTCATAGAAGCTGAAAACTAAGCGATCTGTTCACTGGGGCCCTACCATAAAGTTACCTGCTTAAAACACCTAAGACATTAAAAAGTGACTTTCTGCATTGCAAATAACTTTTTATTTCATGCATATTAAAGATATTTCCTTTTGGTCAGATTTCCTCTTGATATTGCACGAACGAACTTTCTGTGGCTTAGAAAGCAATTTTTCACCATATGCAATATTGCATTCTCTCCGTTTGCTCAGAAGCATTAAAACAGCATTAGTGTTCATAGAAGCTGAAAACTAAGCGATCTGTTCACTGGGGCCCTACCATAAAGTTACCTGCTTAAAACACCTAAGACATTAAAAAGTGTCTTTCTGGATTGCAAATAACTTTTTATTTCATGCATATTAAAGATATTTCATTTTGGTCAGATATCCTCTTGATATTGCACGAACGAGCTTTCTGTGGCCGAGAAAGCAATTTTTCACCATATGCAATATTGCATTCTCTCCGTTTGCTCAGAAGCATTAAAACAGCATTAGTGTTCATAGAAGCTGAAAACTAAGCGATCTGTTCACTGGGGCCCCTACCATAAAGTTACCTGCTTAAAACACCTAAGACATTAAAAAGTGACTTTCTGCATTGCAAATAACTTTTTATTTCATGCATATTAAAGATTTTTCCTTTTGGTCAGATTTCCTCTTGATATTGCACGAACGAGCTTTCTGTGGCTTAGAAAGCAATTTTTCAACATATGCAATATTGCATTCTCTCCGTTTGCTCAGAAGCAATAAAACAGCATTAGTGTTCATAGAAGCTCAAAACTAAGCGATCTGTTCACTGGGGCCCTACCATAAAGTTACCTGCTTAAAACACCTAAGACATTAAAAAGTGTCTTTCTGGATTGCAAATAACTTTTTATTTCATGCATATTAAAGATTTTTCCTTTTGGTCAGATTTCCTCTTGACATTGCACGAACGAACTTTCTGTGGCTTAGAAAGCAATTTTTCACCATATGCAATATTGCATTCTCTCCGTTTGCTCAGAAGCATTTAAACAGCATTAGTGTTCATAGAAGCTGAAAACTAAGCGATCTGTTCACTGGGGCCCTACCATAAAGTTACCTGCTTAAAACACCTAAGACATTAAAAAGTGTCTTTCTGGATTGCAAATAACTTTTTATTTCATGCATATTAAAGATTTTTCCTTTTGGTCAGATTTCCTCTTGACATTGCACGAACGAACTTTCTGTGGCTTAGAAAGCAATTTTTCACCATATGCAATATTGCATTCTCTACGTTTGCTCAGAAGCATTAAAACAGCATTAGTGTTCATAGAAGCTGAAAACTAAGCGATCTGTTCACTGGGGCCCTACCATAAAGTTACTTGCTTAAAACACCTAAGACATTAAAAAGTGTCTTTCTGGATTGCAAATAACTTTTTATTTCATGCATATTAAAGATTTTTCCTTTTGGTCAGATTTCCTCTTAATATTGCACGAACGAGCTTTCTGTGGCTTAGAAAGCAATTTTTCACCATATGCAATATTGCATTCTCTCCGTTTGCTCAGAAGCAATAAAACAGCATTAGTGTTCATAGAAGCTCAAAACTAAGCGATCTGTTCACTGGGGCCCTACCATAAAGTTACCTGCTTAAAACACCTAAGACATTAAAAAGTGTCTTTCTGGATTGCAAATAACTTTTTATTTCATGCATATTAAAGATTTTTCCTTTTGGTCAGATTTCCTCTTGACATTGCACGAACGAACTTTCTGTGGCTTAGAAAGCAATTTTTCACCATATGCAATATTGCATTCTCTACGTTTGCTCAGAAGCATTAAAACAGCATTAGTGTTCATAGAAGCTGAAAACTAAGCGATCTGTTCACTGGGGCCCTACCATAAAGTTACTTGCTTAAAACACCTAAGACATTAAAAAGTGTCTTTCTGGATTGCAAATAACTTTTTATTTCATGCATATTAAAGATTTTTCCTTTTGGTCAGATTTCCTCTTAATATTGCACGAACGAGCTTTCTGAGGCTTAGAAAGCAATTTTTCACCATATGCAATATTGCATTCTCTCCGTTTGCTCAGAAGCAATAAAACAGCATTAGTGTTCATAGAAGCTCAAAACTAAGCGATCTGTTCACTGGGGCCCTACCATAAAGTTACCTGCTTAAAACACCTAAGACATTAAAAAGTGTCTTTCTGGATTGCAAATAACTTTTTATTTCATGCATATTAAAGATATTTCCTTTTGGTCAGATTTCCTCTTGATATTGCACGAACGAACTTTCTGTGGCTTAGAAAGCAATTTTTCACCATATGCAATATTGCATTCTCTCCGTTTGCTCAGAAGCATTAAAACAGCATTAGTGTTCATAGAAGCTGAAAACTAAGCGATCTGTTCACTGGGGCCCTACCATAAAGTTACCTGCTTAAAACACCAAAGACATTAAAAAGTGTCTTTCTGGATTGCAAATAACTTTTTATTTCATGCATATTAAAGATTTTTCCTTTTGGTCATATTTCCTCTTGATATTGCACGAACGAGCTTTCTGTGGCTTAGAAAGCAATTTTTCAACATATGCAATATTGCATTCTCTACGTTTGCTCAGAAGCAATAAAACAGCATTAGTGTTCATAGAAGCTGAAAACTAAGCGATCTGTTCACTGGGGCCCTACCATAAAGTTACCTGCTTAAAACACCTAAGACATTAAAAAGTGTCTTTCTGGATTGCAAATAACTTTTTATTTCATGCATATTAAAGATTTTTCCTTTTGGTCAGATTTCCTCTTGACATTGCACGAACGAACTTTCTGTGGCTTAGAAAGCAATTTTTCACCATATGCAATATTGCATTCTCTACGTTTGCTCAGAAGCATTAAAACAGCATTAGTGTTCATAGAAGCTGAAAACTAAGCGATCTGTTCACTGGGGCCCTACCATAAAGTTACTTGCTTAAAACACCTAAGACATTAAAAAGTGTCTTTCTGGATTGCAAATAACTTTTTATTTCATGCATATTAAAGATTTTTCCTTTTGGTCAGATTTCCTCTTAATATTGCACGAACGAGCTTTCTGTGGCTTAGAAAGCAATTTTTCACCATATGCAATATTGCATTCTCTCCGTTTGCTCAGAAGCAATAAAACAGCATTAGTGTTCATAGAAGCTCAAAACTAAGCGATCTGTTCACTGGGGCCCTACCATAAAGTTACCTGCTTAAAACACCTAAGACATTAAAAAGTGTCTTTCTGGATTGCAAATAACTTTTTATTTCATGCATATTAAAGATTTTTCCTTTTGGTCAGATTTCCTCTTGACATTGCACGAACGAGCTTTCTGTGGCCGAGAAAGCAATTTTTCACCATATGCAATATTGCATTCTCTCCGTTTGCTCAGAAGCATTAAAACAGCATTAGTGTTCATAGAAGCTGAAAACTAAGCGATCTGTTCACTGGGGCCCTACCATAAAGTTACCTGCTTAAAACACCTAAGACATTAAAAAGTGACTTTCTGCATTGCAAATAACTTTTTATTTCATGCATATTAAAGATTTTTCCTTTTGGTCAGATTTCCTCTTGATATTGGACGAACGAACTTTCTGTGGCCGAGAAAGTAATTTTTCACCATATGCAATATTGCATTCTCTCCGTTTGCTCAGAAGCATTAAAACAGCATTAGTGTTCATAGAAGCTGAAAACTAAGCGATCTGTTCACTGGGACCCTACCATAAAGTTACTTGCTTAAAACACCTAAGACATTAAAAAGTGTCTTTCTGGATTGCAAATAACTTTTTATTTCATGCATATTAAAGATTTTTCCTTTTGGTCATATTTCCTCTTGATATTGCACGAACGAGCTTTCTGTGGCTTAGAAAGCAATTTTTCAACATATGCAATATTGCATTCTCTCCGTTTGCTCAGAAGCAATAAAACAGCATTAGTGTTCATAGAAGCTCAAAACTAAGCGATCTGTTCACTGGGGCCCTACCATAAAGTTACCTGCTTAAAACACCTAAGACATTAAAAAGTGACTTTCTGCATTGCAAATAACTTTTTATTTCATGCATATTAAAGATATTTCCTTTTGGTCAGATTTCCTCTTGATATTGCACGAACGAACTTTCTGTGGCTTAGAAAGCAATTTTTCACCATATGCAATATTGCATTCTCTCCGTTTGCTCAGAAGCATTAAAACAGCATTAGTGTTCATAGAAGCTGAAAACTAAGCGATCTGTTCACTGGGGCCCTACCATAAAGTTACCTGCTTAAAACACCTAAGACATTAAAAAGTGTCTTTCTGGATTGCAAATAACTTTTTATTTCATGCATATTAAAGATATTTCATTTTGGTCAGATATCCTCTTGATATTGCACGAACGAGCTTTCTGTGGCCGAGAAAGCAATTTTTCACCATATGCAATATTGCATTCTCTCCGTTTGCTCAGAAGCATTAAAACAGCATTAGTGTTCATAGAAGCTGAAAACTAAGCGATCTGTTCACTGGGGCCCCTACCATAAAGTTACCTGCTTAAAACACCTAAGACATTAAAAAGTGACTTTCTGCATTGCAAATAACTTTTTATTTCATGCATATTAAAGATTTTTCCTTTTGGTCAGATTTCCTCTTGACATTGCACGAACGAACTTTCTGTGGCTTAGAAAGCAATTTTTCACCATATGCAATATTGCATTCTCTCCGTTTGCTCAGAAGCATTTAAACAGCATTAGTGTTCATAGAAGCTGAAAACTAAGCGATCTGTTCACTGGGACCCTACCATAAAGTTACCTGCTTAAAACACCTAAGACATTAAAAAGTGTCTTTCTGGATTGCAAATAACTTTTTATTTCATGCATATTAAAGATATTTCATTTTGGTCAGATATCCTCTTGATATTGCACGAACGAGCTTTCTGTGGCCGAGAAAGCAATTTTTCACCATATGCAATATTGCATTCTCTCCGTTTGCTCAGAAGCATTAAAACAGCATTAGTGTTCATAGAAGCTGAAAACTAAGCGATCTGTTCACTGGGGCCCTACCATAAAGTTACCTGCTTAAAACACCTAAGACATTAAAAAGTGACTTTCTGCATTGCAAATAACTTTTTATTTCATGCATATTAAAGATATTTCCTTTTGGTCAGATTTCCTCTTGATATTGCACGAACGAACTTTCTGTGGCTTAGAAAGCAATTTTTCACCATATGCAATATTGCATTCTCTCCGTTTGCTCAGAAGCATTAAAACAGCATTAGTGTTCATAGAAGCTGAAAACTAAGCGATCTGTTCACTGGGGCCCTACCATAAAGTTACCTGCTTAAAACACCTAAGACATTAAAAAGTGTCTTTCTGGATTGCAAATAACTTTTTATTTCATGCATATTAAAGATATTTCATTTTGGTCAGATATCCTCTTGATATTGCACGAACGAGCTTTCTGTGGCCGAGAAAGCAATTTTTCACCATATGCAATATTGCATTCTCTCCGTTTGCTCAGAAGCATTAAAACAGCATTAGTGTTCATAGAAGCTGAAAACTAAGCGATCTGTTCACTGGGGCCCCTACCATAAAGTTACCTGCTTAAAACACCTAAGACATTAAAAAGTGACTTTCTGCATTGCAAATAACTTTTTATTTCATGCATATTAAAGATTTTTCCTTTTGGTCAGATTTCCTCTTGACATTGCACGAACGAACTTTCTGTGGCTTAGAAAGCAATTTTTCACCATATGCAATATTGCATTCTCTCCGTTTGCTCAGAAGCATTTAAACAGCATTAGTGTTCATAGAAGCTGAAAACTAAGCGATCTGTTCACTGGGACCCTACCATAAAGTTACCTGCTTAAAACACCTAAGACATTAAAAAGTGTCTTTCTGGATTGCAAATAACTTTTTATTTCATGCATATTAAATATATTTCATTTTGGTCAGATATCCTCTTGATATTGCACGAACGAGCTTTCTGTGGCCGAGAAAGCAATTTTTCACCATATGCAATATTGCATTCTCTCCGTTTGCTCAGAAGCATTAAAACAGCATTAGTGTTCATAGAAGCTGAAAACTAAGCGATCTGTTCACTGGGGCCCTACCATAAAGTTACCTGCTTAAAACACCTAAGACATTAAAAAGTGACTTTCTGCATTGCAAATAACTTTTTATTTCATGCATATTAAAGATATTTCATTTTGGTCAGATATCCTCTTGATTATTGCACGAACGAGCTTTCTGTGGCCGAGAAAGCAATTTTTCACAATATGCAATATTGCATTCTCTCCGTTTGCTCAGAAGCATTAAAACAGCATTAGTGTTCATAGAAGCTGAAAACTAAGCGATCTGTTCACTGGGGCCCTACCATAAAGTTACCTGCTTAAAACACCTAAGACATTAAAAAGTGACTTTCTGCATTGCAAATAACTTTTTATTTCATGCATATTAAAGATATTTCCTTTTGGTCAGATTTCCTCTTGATATTGCACGAACGAACTTTCTGTGGCTTAGAAAGCAATTTTTCACCATATGCAATATTGCATTCTCTCCGTTTGCTCAGAAGCATTAAAACAGCATTAGTGTTCATAGAAGCTGAAAACTAAGCGATCTGTTCACTGGGGCCCTACCATAAAGTTACCTGCTTAAAACACCAAAGACATTAAAAAGTGTCTTTCTGCATTGCAAATAACTTTTTATTTCATGCATATTAAATATATTTCATTTTGGTCAGATTTCCTCTTGATATTGCACGAACGAACTTTCTGTGGCCAAGAAAGTAATTTTTCACCATATGCAATATTGCATTCTCTCCGTTTGCTCAGAAGCATTAAAACAGCATTAGTGTTCATAGAAGCTGAAAACTAAGCGATCTGTTCACTGGGGCCCTACCATAAAGTTACTTGCTTAAAACACCTAAGACATTAAAAAGTGTCTTTCTGGATTGCAAATAACTTTTTATGTCATGCATATTAAAGATTTTTCCTTTTGGTCAGATTTCCTCTTGATATTGGACGAACGAACTTTCTGTGGCTTAGAAAGCAATTTTTCACCATATGCAATATTGCATTCTCTACGTTTGCTCAGAAGCATTAAAACAGCATTAGTGTTCATAGAAGCTGAAAACTAAGCGATCTGTTCACTGGGGCCCTACCATAAAGTTACTTGCTTAAAACACCTAAGACATTAAAAAGTGACTTTCTGCATTGCAAATAACTTTTTATTTCATGCATATTAAAGATTTTTCCTTTTGGTCAGATTTCCTCTTAATATTGCACGAACGAGCTTTCTGTGGCTTAGAAAGCAATTTTTCACCATATGCAATATTGCATTCTCTCCGTTTGCTCAGAAGCAATAAAACAGCATTAGTGTTCATAGAAGCTCAAAACTAAGCGATCTGTTCACTGGGGCCCTACCATAAAGTTACCTGCTTAAAACACCTAAGACATTAAAAAGTGTCTTTCTGGATTGCAAATAACTTTTTATTTCATGCATATTAAAGATTTTTCCTTTTGGTCAGATTTCCTCTTGACATTGCACGAACGAACTTTCTGTGGCTTAGAAAGCAATTTTTCACCATATGCAATATTGCATTCTCTCCGTTTGCTCAGAAGCATTTAAACAGCATTAGTGTTCATAGAAGCTGAAAACTAAGCGATCTGTTCACTGGGGCCCTACCATAAAGTTACTTGCTTAAAACACCTAAGACATTAAAAAGTGTCTTTCTGGATTGCAAATAACTTTTTATTTCATGCATATTAAAGATATTTCATTTTGGTCAGATATCCTCTTGATATTGCACGAACGAGCTTTCTGTGGCCGAGAATGCAATTTTTCACCATATGCAATATTGCATTCTCTCCGTTTGCTCAGAAGCATTAAAACAGCATTAGTGTTCATAGAAGCTGAAAACTAAGCGATCTGTTCACTGGGGCCCTACCATAAAGTTACCTGCTTAAAACACCTAAGACATTAAAAAGTGACTTTCTGCATTGCAAATAACTTTTTATTTCATGCATATTAAAGATTTTTCCTTTTGGTCAGATTTCCTCTTGATATTGGACGAACGAACTTTCTGTGGCCGAGAAAGTAATTTTTCACCATATGCAATATTGCATTCTCTCCGTTTTCTCAGAAGCATTAAAACAGCATTAGTGTTCATAGAAGCTGAAAACTAAGCGATCTGTTCACTGGGACCCTACCATAAAGTTACTTGCTTAAAACACCTAAGACATTAAAAAGTGTCTTTCTGGATTGCAAATAACTTTTTATTTCATGCATATTAAAGATTTTTCCTTTTGGTCATATTTCCTCTTGATATTGCACGAACGAGCTTTCTGTGGCTTAGAAAGCAATTTTTCAACATATGCAATATTGCATTCTCTCCGTTTGCTCAGAAGCAATAAAACAGCATTAGTGTTCATAGAAGCTCAAAACTAAGCGATCTGTTCACTGGGGCCCTACCATAAAGTTACCTGCTTAAAACACCTAAGACATTAAAAAGTGTCTTTCTGGATTGCAAATAACTTTTTATTTCATGCATATTAAAGATTTTTCCTTTTGGTCAGATTTCCTCTTGACATTGCACGAACGAACTTTCTGTGGCTTAGAAAGCAATTTTTCACCATATGCAATATTGCATTCTCTCCGTTTGCTCAGAAGCATTTAAACAGCATTAGTGTTCATAGAAGCTGAAAACTAAGCGATCTGTTCACTGGGGCCCTACCATAAAGTTACCTGCTTAAAACACCTAAGACATTAAAAAGTGTCTTTCTGGATTGCAAATAACTTTTTATTTCATGCATATTAAAGATTTTTCCTTTTGGTCAGATTTCCTCTTGACATTGCACGAACGAACTTTCTGTGGCTTAGAAAGCAATTTTTCACCATATGCAATATTGCATTCTCTACGTTTGCTCAGAAGCATTAAAACAGCATTAGTGTTCATAGAAGCTGAAAACTAAGCGATCTGTTCACTGGGGCCCTACCATAAAGTTACTTGCTTAAAACACCTAAGACATTAAAAAGTGTCTTTCTGGATTGCAAATAACTTTTTATTTCATGCATATTAAAGATTTTTCCTTTTGGTCAGATTTCCTCTTAATATTGCACGAACGAGCTTTCTGTGGCTTAGAAAGCAATTTTTCACCATATGCAATATTGCATTCTCTCCGTTTGCTCAGAAGCAATAAAACAGCATTAGTGTTCATAGAAGCTCAAAACTAAGCGATCTGTTCACTGGGGCCCTACCATAAAGTTACCTGCTTAAAACACCTAAGACATTAAAAAGTGTCTTTCTGGATTGCAAATAACTTTTTATTTCATGCATATTAAAGATTTTTCCTTTTGGTCAGATTTCCTCTTGACATTGCACGAACGAACTTTCTGTGGCTTAGAAAGCAATTTTTCACCATATGCAATATTGCATTCTCTACGTTTGCTCAGAAGCATTAAAACAGCATTAGTGTTCATAGAAGCTGAAAACTAAGCGATCTGTTCACTGGGGCCCTACCATAAAGTTACTTGCTTAAAACACCTAAGACATTAAAAAGTGTCTTTCTGGATTGCAAATAACTTTTTATTTCATGCATATTAAAGATTTTTCCTTTTGGTCAGATTTCCTCTTAATATTGCACGAACGAGCTTTCTGAGGCTTAGAAAGCAATTTTTCACCATATGCAATATTGCATTCTCTCCGTTTGCTCAGAAGCAATAAAACAGCATTAGTGTTCATAGAAGCTCAAAACTAAGCGATCTGTTCACTGGGGCCCTACCATAAAGTTACCTGCTTAAAACACCTAAGACATTAAAAAGTGTCTTTCTGGATTGCAAATAACTTTTTATTTCATGCATATTAAAGATATTTCCTTTTGGTCAGATTTCCTCTTGATATTGCACGAACGAACTTTCTGTGGCTTAGAAAGCAATTTTTCACCATATGCAATATTGCATTCTCTCCGTTTGCTCAGAAGCATTAAAACAGCATTAGTGTTCATAGAAGCTGAAAACTAAGCGATCTGTTCACTGGGGCCCTACCATAAAGTTACCTGCTTAAAACACCAAAGACATTAAAAAGTGTCTTTCTGGATTGCAAATAACTTTTTATTTCATGCATATTAAAGATTTTTCCTTTTGGTCATATTTCCTCTTGATATTGCACGAACGAGCTTTCTGTGGCTTAGAAAGCAATTTTTCAACATATGCAATATTGCATTCTCTACGTTTGCTCAGAAGCAATAAAACAGCATTAGTGTTCATAGAAGCTGAAAACTAAGCGATCTGTTCACTGGGGCCCTACCATAAAGTTACCTGCTTAAAACACCTAAGACATTAAAAAGTGTCTTTCTGGATTGCAAATAACTTTTTATTTCATGCATATTAAAGATTTTTCCTTTTGGTCAGATTTCCTCTTGACATTGCACGAACGAACTTTCTGTGGCTTAGAAAGCAATTTTTCACCATATGCAATATTGCATTCTCTACGTTTGCTCAGAAGCATTAAAACAGCATTAGTGTTCATAGAAGCTGAAAACTAAGCGATCTGTTCACTGGGGCCCTACCATAAAGTTACTTGCTTAAAACACCTAAGACATTAAAAAGTGTCTTTCTGGATTGCAAATAACTTTTTATTTCATGCATATTAAAGATTTTTCCTTTTGGTCAGATTTCCTCTTAATATTGCACGAACGAGCTTTCTGTGGCTTAGAAAGCAATTTTTCACCATATGCAATATTGCATTCTCTCCGTTTGCTCAGAAGCAATAAAACAGCATTAGTGTTCATAGAAGCTCAAAACTAAGCGATCTGTTCACTGGGGCCCTACCATAAAGTTACCTGCTTAAAACACCTAAGACATTAAAAAGTGTCTTTCTGGATTGCAAATAACTTTTTATTTCATGCATATTAAAGATTTTTCCTTTTGGTCAGATTTCCTCTTGACATTGCACGAACGAGCTTTCTGTGGCCGAGAAAGCAATTTTTCACCATATGCAATATTGCATTCTCTCCGTTTGCTCAGAAGCATTAAAACAGCATTAGTGTTCATAGAAGCTGAAAACTAAGCGATCTGTTCACTGGGGCCCTACCATAAAGTTACCTGCTTAAAACACCTAAGACATTAAAAAGTGACTTTCTGCATTGCAAATAACTTTTTATTTCATGCATATTAAAGATTTTTCCTTTTGGTCAGATTTCCTCTTGATATTGGACGAACGAACTTTCTGTGGCCGAGAAAGTAATTTTTCACCATATGCAATATTGCATTCTCTCCGTTTGCTCAGAAGCATTAAAACAGCATTAGTGTTCATAGAAGCTGAAAACTAAGCGATCTGTTCACTGGGACCCTACCATAAAGTTACTTGCTTAAAACACCTAAGACATTAAAAAGTGTCTTTCTGGATTGCAAATAACTTTTTATTTCATGCATATTAAAGATTTTTCCTTTTGGTCATATTTCCTCTTGATATTGCACGAACGAGCTTTCTGTGGCTTAGAAAGCAATTTTTCAACATATGCAATATTGCATTCTCTCCGTTTGCTCAGAAGCAATAAAACAGCATTAGTGTTCATAGAAGCTCAAAACTAAGCGATCTGTTCACTGGGGCCCTACCATAAAGTTACCTGCTTAAAACACCTAAGACATTAAAAAGTGACTTTCTGCATTGCAAATAACTTTTTATTTCATGCATATTAAAGATATTTCCTTTTGGTCAGATTTCCTCTTGACATTGCACGAACGAACTTTCTGTGGCTTAGAAAGCAATTTTTCACCATATGCAATATTGCATTCTCTCCGTTTGCTCAGAAGCATTTAAACAGCATTAGTGTTCATAGAAGCTGAAAACTAAGCGATCTGTTCACTGGGGCCCTACCATAAAGTTACCTGCTTAAAACACCTAAGACATTAAAAAGTGTCTTTCTGGATTGCAAATAACTTTTTATTTCATGCATATTAAAGATTTTTCCTTTTGGTCAGATTTCCTCTTGACATTGCACGAACGAACTTTCTGTGGCTTAGAAAGCAATTTTTCACCATATGCAATATTGCATTCTCTACGTTTGCTCAGAAGCATTAAAACAGCATTAGTGTTCATAGAAGCTGAAAACTAAGCGATCTGTTCACTGGGGCCCTACCATAAAGTTACTTGCTTAAAACACCTAAGACATTAAAAAGTGTCTTTCTGGATTGCAAATAACTTTTTATTTCATGCATATTAAAGATTTTTCCTTTTGGTCAGATTTCCTCTTAATATTGCACGAACGAGCTTTCTGTGGCTTAGAAAGCAATTTTTCACCATATGCAATATTGCATTCTCTCCGTTTGCTCAGAAGCAATAAAACAGCATTAGTGTTCATAGAAGCTCAAAACTAAGCGATCTGTTCACTGGGGCCCTACCATAAAGTTACCTGCTTAAAACACCTAAGACATTAAAAAGTGTCTTTCTGGATTGCAAATAACTTTTTATTTCATGCATATTAAAGATTTTTCCTTTTGGTCAGATTTCCTCTTGACATTGCACGAACGAACTTTCTGTGGCTTAGAAAGCAATTTTTCACCATATGCAATATTGCATTCTCTACGTTTGCTCAGAAGCATTAAAACAGCATTAGTGTTCATAGAAGCTGAAAACTAAGCGATCTGTTCACTGGGGCCCTACCATAAAGTTACTTGCTTAAAACACCTAAGACATTAAAAAGTGTCTTTCTGGATTGCAAATAACTTTTTATTTCATGCATATTAAAGATTTTTCCTTTTGGTCAGATTTCCTCTTAATATTGCACGAACGAGCTTTCTGTGGCTTAGAAAGCAATTTTTCACCATATGCAATATTGCATTCTCTCCGTTTGCTCAGAAGCAATAAAACAGCATTAGTGTTCATAGAAGCTCAAAACTAAGCGATCTGTTCACTGGGGCCCTACCATAAAGTTACCTGCTTAAAACACCTAAGACATTAAAAAGTGTCTTTCTGGATTGCAAATAACTTTTTATTTCATGCATATTAAAGATTTTTCCTTTTGGTCAGATTTCCTCTTGACATTGCACGAACGAACTTTCTGTGGCTTAGAAAGCAATTTTTCACCATATGCAATATTGCATTCTCTACGTTTGCTCAGAAGCATTAAAACAGCATTAGTGTTCATAGAAGCTGAAAACTAAGCGATCTGTTCACTGGGGCCCTACCATAAAGTTACTTGCTTAAAACACCTAAGACATTAAAAAGTGTCTTTCTGGATTGCAAATAACTTTTTATTTCATGCATATTAAAGATTTTTCCTTTTGGTCAGATTTCCTCTTAATATTGCACGAACGAGCTTTCTGAGGCTTAGAAAGCAATTTTTCACCATATGCAATATTGCATTCTCTCCGTTTGCTCAGAAGCAATAAAACAGCATTAGTGTTCATAGAAGCTCAAAACTAAGCGATCTGTTCACTGGGGCCCTACCATAAAGTTACCTGCTTAAAACACCTAAGACATTAAAAAGTGTCTTTCTGGATTGCAAATAACTTTTTATTTCATGCATATTAAAGATATTTCCTTTTGGTCAGATTTCCTCTTGATATTGCACGAACGAACTTTCTGTGGCTTAGAAAGCAATTTTTCACCATATGCAATATTGCATTCTCTCCGTTTGCTCAGAAGCATTAAAACAGCATTAGTGTTCATAGAAGCTGAAAACTAAGCGATCTGTTCACTGGGGCCCTACCATAAAGTTACCTGCTTAAAACACCAAAGACATTAAAAAGTGTCTTTCTGGATTGCAAATAACTTTTTATTTCATGCATATTAAAGATTTTTCCTTTTGGTCATATTTCCTCTTGATATTGCACGAACGAGCTTTCTGTGGCTTAGAAAGCAATTTTTCAACATATGCAATATTGCATTCTCTACGTTTGCTCAGAAGCAATAAAACAGCATTAGTGTTCATAGAAGCTGAAAACTAAGCGATCTGTTCACTGGGGCCCTACCATAAAGTTACCTGCTTAAAACACCTAAGACATTAAAAAGTGTCTTTCTGGATTGCAAATAACTTTTTATTTCATGCATATTAAAGATTTTTCCTTTTGGTCAGATTTCCTCTTGACATTGCACGAACGAACTTTCTGTGGCTTAGAAAGCAATTTTTCACCATATGCAATATTGCATTCTCTACGTTTGCTCAGAAGCATTAAAACAGCATTAGTGTTCATAGAAGCTGAAAACTAAGCGATCTGTTCACTGGGGCCCTACCATAAAGTTACTTGCTTAAAACACCTAAGACATTAAAAAGTGTCTTTCTGGATTGCAAATAACTTTTTATTTCATGCATATTAAAGATTTTTCCTTTTGGTCAGATTTCCTCTTAATATTGCACGAACGAGCTTTCTGTGGCTTAGAAAGCAATTTTTCACCATATGCAATATTGCATTCTCTCCGTTTGCTCAGAAGCAATAAAACAGCATTAGTGTTCATAGAAGCTCAAAACTAAGCGATCTGTTCACTGGGGCCCTACCATAAAGTTACCTGCTTAAAACACCTAAGACATTAAAAAGTGTCTTTCTGGATTGCAAATAACTTTTTATTTCATGCATATTAAAGATTTTTCCTTTTGGTCAGATTTCCTCTTGACATTGCACGAACGAGCTTTCTGTGGCCGAGAAAGCAATTTTTCACCATATGCAATATTGCATTCTCTCCGTTTGCTCAGAAGCATTAAAACAGCATTAGTGTTCATAGAAGCTGAAAACTAAGCGATCTGTTCACTGGGGCCCTACCATAAAGTTACCTGCTTAAAACACCTAAGACATTAAAAAGTGACTTTCTGCATTGCAAATAACTTTTTATTTCATGCATATTAAAGATTTTTCCTTTTGGTCAGATTTCCTCTTGATATTGGACGAACGAACTTTCTGTGGCCGAGAAAGTAATTTTTCACCATATGCAATATTGCATTCTCTCCGTTTGCTCAGAAGCATTAAAACAGCATTAGTGTTCATAGAAGCTGAAAACTAAGCGATCTGTTCACTGGGACCCTACCATAAAGTTACTTGCTTAAAACACCTAAGACATTAAAAAGTGTCTTTCTGGATTGCAAATAACTTTTTATTTCATGCATATTAAAGATTTTTCCTTTTGGTCATATTTCCTCTTGATATTGCACGAACGAGCTTTCTGTGGCTTAGAAAGCAATTTTTCAACATATGCAATATTGCATTCTCTCCGTTTGCTCAGAAGCAATAAAACAGCATTAGTGTTCATAGAAGCTCAAAACTAAGCGATCTGTTCACTGGGGCCCTACCATAAAGTTACCTGCTTAAAACACCTAAGACATTAAAAAGTGACTTTCTGCATTGCAAATAACTTTTTATTTCATGCATATTAAAGATATTTCCTTTTGGTCAGATTTCCTCTTGATATTGCACGAACGAACTTTCTGTGGCTTAGAAAGCAATTTTTCACCATATGCAATATTGCATTCTCTCCGTTTGCTCAGAAGCATTAAAACAGCATTAGTGTTCATAGAAGCTGAAAACTAAGCGATCTGTTCACTGGGGCCCTACCATAAAGTTACCTGCTTAAAACACCTAAGACATTAAAAAGTGTCTTTCTGGATTGCAAATAACTTTTTATTTCATGCATATTAAAGATATTTCATTTTGGTCAGATATCCTCTTGATATTGCACGAACGAGCTTTCTGTGGCCGAGAAAGCAATTTTTCACCATATGCAATATTGCATTCTCTTCGTTTGCTCAGAAGCATTAAAACAGCATTAGTGTTCATAGAAGCTGAAAACTAAGCGATCTGTTCACTGGGGCCCCTACCATAAAGTTACCTGCTTAAAACACCTAAGACATTAAAAAGTGACTTTCTGCATTGCAAATAACTTTTTATTTCATGCATATTAAAGATTTTTCCTTTTGGTCAGATTTCCTCTTGACATTGCACGAACGAACTTTCTGTGGCTTAGAAAGCAATTTTTCACCATATGCAATATTGCATTCTCTCCGTTTGCTCAGAAGCATTTAAACAGCATTAGTGTTCATAGAAGCTGAAAACTAAGCGATCTGTTCACTGGGACCCTACCATAAAGTTACCTGCTTAAAACACCTAAGACATTAAAAAGTGTCTTTCTGGATTGCAAATAACTTTTTATTTCATGCATATTAAAGATATTTCATTTTGGTCAGATATCCTCTTGATATTGCACGAACGAGCTTTCTGTGGCCGAGAAAGCAATTTTTCACCATATGCAATATTGCATTCTCTCCGTTTGCTCAGAAGCATTAAAACAGCATTAGTGTTCATAGAAGCTGAAAACTAAGCGATCTGTTCACTGGGGCCCTACCATAAAGTTACCTGCTTAAAACACCTAAGACATTAAAAAGTGACTTTCTGCATTGCAAATAACTTTTTATTTCATGCATATTAAAGATATTTCCTTTTGGTCAGATTTCCTCTTGATATTGCACGAACGAACTTTCTGTGGCTTAGAAAGCAATTTTTCACCATATGCAATATTGCATTCTCTCCGTTTGCTCAGAAGCATTAAAACAGCATTAGTGTTCATAGAAGCTGAAAACTAAGCGATCTGTTCACTGGGGCCCTACCATAAAGTTACCTGCTTAAAACACCTAAGACATTAAAAAGTGTCTTTCTGGATTGCAAATAACTTTTTATTTCATGCATATTAAAGATATTTCATTTTGGTCAGATATCCTCTTGATATTGCACGAACGAGCTTTCTGTGGCCGAGAAAGCAATTTTTCACCATATGCAATATTGCATTCTCTCCGTTTGCTCAGAAGCATTAAAACAGCATTAGTGTTCATAGAAGCTGAAAACTAAGCGATCTGTTCACTGGGGCCCCTACCATAAAGTTACCTGCTTAAAACACCTAAGACATTAAAAAGTGACTTTCTGCATTGCAAATAACTTTTTATTTCATGCATATTAAAGATATTTCATTTTGGTCAGATATCCTCTTGATTATTGCACGAACGAGCTTTCTGTGGCCGAGAAAGCAATTTTTCACAATATGCAATATTGCATTCTCTCCGTTTGCTCAGAAGCATTAAAACAGCATTAGTGTTCATAGAAGCTGAAAACTAAGCGATCTGTTCACTGGGGCCCTACCATAAAGTTACCTGCTTAAAACACCTAAGACATTAAAAAGTGACTTTCTGCATTGCAAATAACTTTTTATTTCATGCATATTAAAGATATTTCCTTTTGGTCAGATTTCCTCTTGATATTGCACGAACGAACTTTCTGTGGCTTAGAAAGCAATTTTTCACCATATGCAATATTGCATTCTCTCCGTTTGCTCAGAAGCATTAAAACAGCATTAGTGTTCATAGAAGCTGAAAACTAAGCGATCTGTTCACTGGGGCCCTACCATAAAGTTACCTGCTTAAAACACCAAAGACATTAAAAAGTGTCTTTCTGCATTGCAAATAACTTTTTATTTCATGCATATTAAATATATTTCATTTTGGTCAGATTTCCTCTTGATATTGCACGAACGAACTTTCTGTGGCCAAGAAAGTAATTTTTCACCATATGCAATATTGCATTCTCTCCGTTTGCTCAGAAGCATTAAAACAGCATTAGTGTTCATAGAAGCTGAAAACTAAGCGATCTGTTCACTGGGGCCCTACCATAAAGTTACTTGCTTAAAACACCTAAGACATTAAAAAGTGTCTTTCTGGATTGCAAATAACTTTTTATGTCATGCATATTAAAGATTTTTCCTTTTGGTCAGATTTCCTCTTGATATTGGACGAACGAACTTTCTGTGGCCGAGAAAGTAATTTTTCACCATATGCAATATTGCATTCTCTCCGTTTGCTCAGAAGCATTAAAACAGCATTAGTGTTCATAGAAGCTGAAAACTAAGCGATCTGTTCACTGGGGCCCTACCATAAAGTTACCTGCTTAAAACACCTAAGACATTAAAAAGTGACTTTCTGCATTGCAAATAACTTTTTATTTCATGCATATTAAAGATATTTCCTTTTGGTCAGATTTCCTCTTGATATTGCACGAACGAACTTTCTGTGGCTTAGAAAGCAATTTTTCACCATATGCAATATTGCATTCTCTCCGTTTGCTCAGAAGCATTAAAACAGCATTAGTGTTCATAGAAGCTGAAAACTAAGCGATCTGTTCACTGGGGCCCTACCATAAAGTTACCTGCTTAAAACACCAAAGACATTAAAAAGTGTCTTTCTGCATTGCAAATAACTTTTTATTTCATGCATATTAAAGATATTTCCTTTTGGTCAGATTTCCTCTTGATATTGCACGAACGAACTTTCTGTGGCCAAGAAAGTAATTTTTCACCATATGCAATATTGCATTCTCTCCGTTTGCTCAGAAGCATTAAAACAGCATTAGTGTTCATAGAAGCTGAAAACTAAGCGATCTGTTCACTGGGACCCTACCATAAAGTTACTTGCTTAAAACACCTAAGACATTAAAAAGTGTCTTTCTGGATTGCAAATAACTTTTTATTTCATGCATATTAAAGATTTTTCCTTTTGGTCATATTTCCTCTTGATATTGCACGAACGAGCTTTCTGTGGCTTAGAAAGCAATTTTTCAACATATGCAATATTGCATTCTCTCCGTTTGCTCAGAAGCAATAAAACAGCATTAGTGTTCATAGAAGCTCAAAACTAAGCGATCTGTTCACTGGGGCCCTACCATAAAGTTACCTGCTTAAAACACCTAAGACATTAAAAAGTGTCTTTCTGGATTGCAAATAACTTTTTATTTCATGCATATTAAAGATTTTTCCTTTTGGTCAGATTTCCTCTTGACATTGCACGAACGAACTTTCTGTGGCTTAGAAAGCAATTTTTCACCATATGCAATATTGCATTCTCTCCGTTTGCTCAGAAGCATTTAAACAGCATTAGTGTTCATAGAAGCTGAAAACTAAGCGATCTGTTCACTGGGGCCCTACCATAAAGTTACCTGCTTAAAACACCTAAGACATTAAAAAGTGTCTTTCTGGATTGCAAATAACTTTTTATTTCATGCATATTAAAGATTTTTCCTTTTGGTCAGATTTCCTCTTGACATTGCACGAACGAACTTTCTGTGGCTTAGAAAGCAATTTTTCACCATATGCAATATTGCATTCTCTACGTTTGCTCAGAAGCATTAAAACAGCATTAGTGTTCATAGAAGCTGAAAACTAAGCGATCTGTTCACTGGGGCCCTACCATAAAGTTACTTGCTTAAAACACCTAAGACATTAAAAAGTGTCTTTCTGGATTGCAAATAACTTTTTATTTCATGCATATTAAAGATTTTTCCTTTTGGTCAGATTTCCTCTTAATATTGCACGAACGAGCTTTCTGTGGCTTAGAAAGCAATTTTTCACCATATGCAATATTGCATTCTCTCCGTTTGCTCAGAAGCAATAAAACAGCATTAGTGTTCATAGAAGCTCAAAACTAAGCGATCTGTTCACTGGGGCCCTACCATAAAGTTACCTGCTTAAAACACCTAAGACATTAAAAAGTGTCTTTCTGGATTGCAAATAACTTTTTATTTCATGCATATTAAAGATTTTTCCTTTTGGTCAGATTTCCTCTTGACATTGCACGAACGAACTTTCTGTGGCTTAGAAAGCAATTTTTCACCATATGCAATATTGCATTCTCTCCGTTTGCTCAGAAGCATTTAAACAGCATTAGTGTTCATAGAAGCTGAAAACTAAGCGATCTGTTCACTGGGACCCTACCATAAAGTTACCTGCTTAAAACACCTAAGACATTAAAAAGTGTCTTTCTGGATTGCAAATAACTTTTTATTTCATGCATATTAAAGATATTTCATTTTGGTCAGATATCCTCTTGATATTGCACGAACGAGCTTTCTGTGTCCGAGAAAGCAATTTTTCACCATATGCAATATTGCATTCTCTCCGTTTGCTCAGAAGCATTAAAACAGCATTAGTGTTCATAGAAGCTGAAAACTAAGCGATCTGTTCACTGGGGCCCTACCATAAAGTTACCTGCTTAAAACACCTAAGACATTAAAAAGTGACTTTCTGCATTGCAAATAACTTTTTATTTCATGCATATTAAAGATATTTCCTTTTGGTCAGATTTCCTCTTGATATTGCACGAACGAACTTTCTGTGGCTTAGAAAGCAATTTTTCACCATATGCAATATTGCATTCTCTCCGTTTGCTCAGAAGCATTAAAACAGCATTAGTGTTCATAGAAGCTGAAAACTAAGCGATCTGTTCACTGGGGCCCTACCATAAAGTTACCTGCTTAAAACACCAAAGACATTAAAAAGTGACTTTCTGCATTGCAAATAACTTTTTATTTCATGCATATTAAAGATATTTCCTTTTGGTCAGATTTCCTCTTGATATTGCACGAACGAACTTTCTGTGGCCAAGAAAGTAATTTTTCATCATATGCAATATTGCATTCTCTCCGTTTGCTCAGAAGCATTAAAACAGCATTAGTGTTCATAGAAGCTGAAAACTAAGCGATCTGTTCACTGGGGCCCTACCATAAAGTTACTTGCTTAAAACACCTAAGACATTAAAAAGTGTCTTTCTGGATTGCAAATAACTTTTTATTTCATGCATATTAAAGATTTTTCCTTTTGGTCAGATTTCCTCTTGATATTGGACGAACGAACTTTCTGTGGCCGAGAAAGTAATTTTTCACCATATGCAATATTGCATTCTCTCCGTTTGCTCAGAAGCAATAAAACAGCATTAGTGTTCATAGAAGCTCAAAACTAAGCGATCTGTTCACTGGGGCCCTACCATAAAGTTACCTGCTTAAAACACCTAAGACATTAAAAAGTGTCTTTCTGGATTGCAAATAACTTTTTATTTCATGCATATTAAAGATTTTTCCTTTTGGTCAGATTTCCTCTTGACATTGTACGAACGAACTTTCTGTGGCTTAGAAAGCAATTTTTCACCATATGCAATATTGCATTCTCTCCGTTTGCTCAGAAGCATTTAAACAGCATTAGTGTTCATAGAAGCTGAAAACTAAGCGATCTGTTCACTGGGGCCCTACCATAAAGTTACCTGCTTAAAACACCTAAGACATTAAAAAGTGTCTTTCTGGATTGCAAATAACTTTTTATTTCATGCATATTAAAGATTTTTCCTTTTGGTCAGATTTCCTCTTGACATTGCACGAACGAACTTTCTGTGGCTTAGAAAGCAATTTTTCACCATATGCAATATTGCATTCTCTACGTTTGCTCAGAAGCATTAAAACAGCATTAGTGTTCATAGAAGCTGAAAACTAAGCGATCTGTTCACTGGGGCCCTACCATAAAGTTACTTGCTTAAAACACCTAAGACATTAAAAAGTGTCTTTCTGGATTGCAAATAACTTTTTATTTCATGCATATTAAAGATTTTTCCTTTTGGTCAGATTTCCTCTTAATATTGCACGAACGAGCTTTCTGTGGCTTAGAAAGCAATTTTTCACCATATGCAATATTGCATTCTCTCCGTTTGCTCAGAAGCAATAAAACAGCATTAGTGTTCATAGAAGCTCAAAACTAAGCGATCTGTTCACTGGGGCCCTACCATAAAGTTACCTGCTTAAAACACCTAAGACATTAAAAAGTGTCTTTCTGGATTGCAAATAACTTTTTATTTCATGCATATTAAAGATTTTTCCTTTTGGTCAGATTTCCTCTTGACATTGCACGAACGAACTTTCTGTGGCTTAGAAAGCAATTTTTCACCATATGCAATATTGCATTCTCTCAGTTTGCTCAGAAGAAATAAAACAGCATTAGTGTTCATAGAAGCTCAAAACTAAGCGATCTGTTCACTGGGGCCCTACCATAAAGTTACCTGCTTAAAACACCTAAGACATTAAAAAGTGTCTTTCTGGATTGCAAATAACTTTTTATTTCATGCATATTAAAGATTTTTCCTTTTGGTCAGATTTCCTCTTGACATTGCACGAACGAACTTTCTGTGGCTTAGAAAGCAATTTTTCACCATATGCAATATTGCATTCTCTCCGTTTGCTCAGAAGCATTTAAACAGCATTAGTGTTCATAGAAGCTGAAAACTAAGCGATCTGTTCACTGGGACCCTACCATAAAGTTACCTGCTTAAAACACCTAAGACATTAAAAAGTGTCTTTCTGGATTGCAAATAACTTTTTATTTCATGCATATTAAAGATATTTCATTTTGGTCAGATATCCTCTTGATATTGCACGAACGAGCTTTCTGTGGCCGAGAAAGCAATTTTTCACCATATGCAATATTGCATTCTCTCCGTTTGCTCAGAAGCATTAAAACAGCATTAGTGTTCATAGAAGCTGAAAACTAAGCGATCTGTTCACTGGGGCCCTACCATAAAGTTACCTGCTTAAAACACCTAAGACATTAAAAAGTGACTTTCTGCATTGCAAATAACTTTTTATTTCATGCATATTAAAGATATTTCCTTTTGGTCAGATATCCTCTTGATATTGCACGAACAAGCTTTCTGTGGCCCCGAAAGCAATTTTTCACCATATGTAATATTGCATTCTCTCCGTTTGCTCAGAAGATTTAAAACAGCATTAGTGTTCATAGAAGCTGAAAACTAAGCGATCTGTTCACTGGGGCCCTACCATAAAGTTACCTGCTTAAAACACCTAAGACATTAAAAAGTGACTTTCTGCATTGCAAATAACTTTTTATTTCATGCATATTAAAGATATTTCCTTTTGGTCAGATTTCCTCTTGATATTGCACGAACGAACTTTCTGTGGCCGAGAAAGTAATTTTTCACCATATGCAATATTGCATTCTCTCCGTTTGCTCAGAAGCATTAAAACAGCATTAGTGTTCATAGAAGCTGAAAACTAAGCGATCTGTTCACTGGGGCCCTACCATAAAGTTACCTGCTTAAAACACCTAAGACATTAAAAAGTGTCTTTCTGGGTTGCAAATAACTTTTTATTTCATGCATATTAAAGATTTTTCCTTTTGGTCAGATTTCCTCTTGACATTGCACGAACGAGCTTTCTGTGGCTTAGAAAGCAATTTTTCACCATATGCAATATTGCATTCTCTCCGTTTGCTCAGAAGCAATAAAACAGCATTAGTGTTCATAGAAGCTCAAAACTAAGCGATCTGTTCACTGGGGCCCTACCATAAAGTTACCTGCTTAAAACACCTAAGACATTAAAAAGTGTCTTTCTGGATTGCAAATAACTTTTTATTTCATGCATATTAAAGATTTTTCCTTTTGGTCAGATTTCCTCTTGACATTGCACGAACGAACTTTCTGTGGCTTAGAAAGCAATTTTTCACCATATGCAATATTGCATTCTCTACGTTTGCTCAGAAGCATTAAAACAGCATTAGTGTTCATAGAAGCTGAAAACTAAGCGATCTGTTCACTGGGGCCCTACCATAAAGTTACCTGCTTAAAACACCTAAGACATTAAAAAGTGTCTTTCTGGATTGCAAATAACTTTTTATTTCATGCATATTAAAGATATTTCATTTTGGTCAGATATCCTCTTGATATTGCACGAACGAGCTTTCTGTGGCCGAGAAAGCAATTTTTCACCATATGCAATATTGCATTCTCTCCGTTTGCTCAGAAGCATTAAAACAGCATTAGTGTTCATAGAAGCTGAAAACTAAGCGATCTGTTCACTGGGGCCCTACCATAAAGTTACCTGCTTAAAACACCTAAGACATTAAAAAGTGACTTTCTGCATTGCAAATAACTTTTTATTTCATGCATATTAAAGATATTTCCTTTTGGTCAGATTTCCTCTTGATATTGCACGAACGAACTTTCTGTGGCTTAGAAAGCAATTTTTCACCATATGCAATATTGCATTCTCTCCGTTTGCTCAGAAGCATTAAAACAGCATTAGTGTTCATAGAAGCTGAAAACTAAGCGATCTGTTCACTGGGGCCCTACCATAAAGTTACCTGCTTAAAACACCTAAGACATTAAAAAGTGTCTTTCTGGATTGCAAATAACTTTTTATTTCATGCATATTAAAGATATTTCATTTTGGTCAGATATCCTCTTGATATTGCACGAACAAGCTTTCTGTGGCCCCGAAAGCAATTTTTCACCATATGCAATATTGCATTCTCTCCGTTTGCTCAGAAGCATTAAAACAGCATTAGTGTTCATAGAAGCTGAAAACTAAGCGATCTGTTCACTGGGGCCCTACCATAAAGTTACCTGCTTAAAACACCTAAGACATTAAAAAGTGTCTTTCTGGGTTGCAAATAACTTTTTATTTCATGCATATTAAAGATTTTTCCTTTTGGTCAGATTTCCTCTTGACATTGCACGAACGAGCTTTCTGTGGCTTAGAAAGCAATTTTTCACCATATGCAATATTGCATTCTCTCCGTTTGCTCAGAAGCAATAAAACAGCATTAGTGTTCATAGAAGCTCAAAACTAAGCGATCTGTTCACTGGGGCCCTACCATAAAGTTACCTGCTTAAAACACCTAAGACATTAAAAAGTGTCTTTCTGGATTGCAAATAACTTTTTATTTCATGCATATTAAAGATTTTTCCTTTTGGTCAGATTTCCTCTTGACATTGCACGAACGAACTTTCTGTGGCTTAGAAAGCAATTTTTCACCATATGCAATATTGCATTCTCTACGTTTGCTCAGAAGCATTAAAACAGCATTAGTGTTCATAGAAGCTGAAAACTAAGCGATCTGTTCACTGGGGCCCTACCATAAAGTTACCTGCTTAAAACACCTAAGACATTAAAAAGTGTCTTTCTGGATTGCAAATAACTTTTTATTTCATGCATATTAAAGATTTTTCCTTTTGGTCAGATTTCCTCTTGACATTGCACGAACGAACTTTCTGTGGCTTAGAAAGCAATTTTTCACCATATGCAATATTGCATTCTCTCCGTTTGCTCAGAAGCATTTAAACAGCATTAGTGTTCATAGAAGCTGAAAACTAAGCGATCTGTTCACTGGGACCCTACCATAAAGTTACCTGCTTAAAACACCTAAGACATTAAAAAGTGTCTTTCTGGATTGCAAATAACTTTTTATTTCATGCATATTAAAGATATTTCATTTTGGTCAGATATCCTCTTGATATTGCACGAACGAGCTTTCTGTGGCCGAGAAAGCAATTTTTCACCATATGCAATATTGCATTCTCTCCGTTTGCTCAGAAGCATTAAAACAGCATTAGTGTTCATAGAAGCTGAAAACTAAGCGATCTGTTCACTGGGGCCCTACCATAAAGTTACCTGCTTAAAACACCTTAGACATTAAAAAGTGTCTTTCTGGATTGCAAATAACTTTTTATTTCATGCATATTAAAGATATTTCATTTTGGTCAGATATCCTCTTGATATTGCACGAACAAGCTTTCTGTGGCCCCGAAAGCAATTTTTCACCATATGCAATATTGCATTCTCTCCGTTTGCTCAGAAGCATTAAAACAGCATTAGTGTTCATAGAAGCTGAAAACTAAGCGATCTCTTCACTGGGGCCCTACCATAAAGTTACTTGCTTAAAACACCTAAGACATTAAAAAGTGTCTTTCTGGGTTGCAAATAACTTTTTATTTCATGCATATTAAAGATTTTTCCTTTTGGTCAGATTTCCTCTTGACATTGCACGAACGAGCTTTCTGTGGCTTAGAAAGCAATTTTTCACCATATGCAATATTGCATTCTCTCCGTTTGCTCAGAAGCAATAAAACAGCATTAGTGTTCATAGAAGCTCAAAACTAAGCGATCTGTTCACTGGGGCCCTACCATAAAGTTACCTGCTTAAAACACCTAAGACATTAAAAAGTGTCTTTCTGGATTGCAAATAACTTTTTATTTCATGCATATTAAAGATTTTTCCTTTTGGTCAGATTTCCTCTTGACATTGCACGAACGAACTTTCTGTGGCTTAGAAAGCAATTTTTCACCATATGCAATATTGCATTCTCTACGTTTGCTCAGAAGCATTAAAACAGCATTAGTGTTCATAGAAGCTGAAAACTAAGCGATCTGTTCACTGGGGCCCTACCATAAAGTTACCTGCTTAAAACACCTAAGACATTAAAAAGTGTCTTTCTGGGTTGCAAATAACTTTTTATTTCATGCATATTAAAGATTTTTCCTTTTGGTCAGATTTCCTCTTGACATTGCACGAACGAGCTTTCTGTGGCTTAGAAAGCAATTTTTCACCATATGCAATATTGCATTCTCTCCGTTTGCTCAGAAGCAATAAAACAGCATTAGTGTTCATAGAAGCTCAAAACTAAGCGATCTGTTCACTGGGGCCCTACCATAAAGTTACCTGCTTAAAACACCTAAGACATTAAAAAGTGTCTTTCTGGATTGCAAATAACTTTTTATTTCATGCATATTAAAGATTTTTCCTTTTGGTCAGATTTCCTCTTGACATTGCACGAACGAACTTTCTGTGGCTTAGAAAGCAATTTTTCACCATATGCAATATTGCATTCTCTACGTTTGCTCAGAAGCATTAAAACAGCATTAGTGTTCATAGAAGCTGAAAACTAAGCGATCTGTTCACTGGGGCCCTACCATAAAGTTACCTGCTTAAAACACCTAAGACATTAAAAAGTGTCTTTCTGGATTGCAAATAACTTTTTATTTCATGCATATTAAAGATATTTCATTTTGGTCAGATATCCTCTTGATATTGCACGAACGAGCTTTCTGTGGCCGAGAAAGCAATTTTTCACCATATGCAATATTGCATTCTCTCCGTTTGCTCAGAAGCATTAAAACAGCATTAGTGTTCATAGAAGCTGAAAACTAAGCGATCTGTTCACTGGGGCCCTACCATAAAGTTACCTGCTTAAAACACCTAAGACATTAAAAAGTGACTTTCTGGATTGCAAATAACTTTTTATTTCATGCATATTAAAGATTTTTCCTTTTGGTCAGATTTCCTCTTGACATTGCACGAACGAACTTTCTGTGGCTTAGAAAGCAATTTTTCACCATATGCAATATTGCATTCTCTCCGTTTGCTCAGAAGCAATAAAACAGCATTAGTGTTCATAGAAGCTCAAAACTAAGCGATCTGTTCACTGGGGCCCTACCATAAAGTTACCTGCTTAAAACACCTAAGACATTAAAAAGTGTCTTTCTGGATTGCAAATAACTTTTTATTTCATGCATATTAAAGATATTTCATTTTGGTCAGATATCCTCTTGATATTGCACGAACAAGCTTTCTGTGGCCCCGAAAGCAATTTTTCACCATATGCAATATTGCATTCTCTCCGTTTGCTCAGAAGCATTAAAACAGCATTAGTGTTCATAGAAGCTGAAAACTAAGCGATCTGTTCACTGGGGCCCTACCATAAAGTTACCTGCTTAAAACACCTAAGACATTAAAAAGTGTCTTTCTGGGTTGCAAATAACTTTTTATTTCATGCATATTAAAGATTTTTCCTTTTGGTCAGATTTCCTCTTGACATTGCACGAACGAGCTTTCTGTGGCTTAGAAAGCAATTTTTCACCATATGCAATATTGCATTCTCTCCGTTTGCTCAGAAGCAATAAAACAGCATTAGTGTTCATAGAAGCTCAAAACTAAGCGATCTGTTCACTGGGGCCCTACCATAAAGTTACCTGCTTAAAACACCTAAGACATTAAAAAGTGTCTTTCTGGATTGCAAATAACTTTTTATTTCATGCATATTAAAGATTTTTCCTTTTGGTCAGATTTCCTCTTGACATTGCACGAACGAACTTTCTGTGGCTTAGAAAGCAATTTTTCACCATATGCAATATTGCATTCTCTACGTTTGCTCAGAAGCATTAAAACAGCATTAGTGTTCATAGAAGCTGAAAACTAAGCGATCTGTTCACTGGGGCCCTACCATAAAGTTACCTGCTTAAAACACCTAAGACATTAAAAAGTGTCTTTCTGGATTGCAAATAACTTTTTATTTCATGCATATTAAAGATTTTTCCTTTTGGTCAGATTTCCTCTTGACATTGCACGAACGAACTTTCTGTGGCTTAGAAAGCAATTTTTCACCATATGCAATATTGCATTCTCTCCGTTTGCTCAGAAGCATTTAAACAGCATTAGTGTTCATAGAAGCTGAAAACTAAGCGATCTGTTCACTGGGACCCTACCATAAAGTTACCTGCTTAAAACACCTAAGACATTAAAAAGTGTCTTTCTGGATTGCAAATAACTTTTTATTTCATGCATATTAAAGATATTTCATTTTGGTCAGATATCCTCTTGATATTGCACGAACGAGCTTTCTGTGGCCGAGAAAGCAATTTTTCACCATATGCAATATTGCATTCTCTCCGTTTGCTCAGAAGCATTAAAACAGCATTAGTGTTCATAGAAGCTGAAAACTAAGCGATCTGTTCACTGGGACCCTACCATAAAGTTACTTGCTTAAAACACCTAAGACATTAAAAAGTGTCTTTCTGGATTGCAAATAACTTTTTATTTCATGCATATTAAAGATTTTTCCTTTTGGTCATATTTCCTCTTGATATTGCACGAACGAGCTTTCTGTGGCTTAGAAAGCAATTTTTCAACATATGCAATATTGCATTCTCTCCGTTTGCTCAGAAGCAATAAAACAGCATTAGTGTTCATAGAAGCTGAAAACTAAGCGATCTGTTCACTGGGACCCTACCATAAAGTTACCTGCTTAAAACACCTAAGACATTAAAAAGTGTCTTTCTGGATTGCAAATAACTTTTTATTTCATGCATATTAAAGATATTTCATTTTGGTCAGATATCCTCTTGATATTGCACGAACGAGCTTTCTGTGGCCGAGAAAGCAATTTTTCACCATATGCAATATTGCATTCTCTCCGTTTGCTCAGAAGCATTAAAACAGCATTAGTGTTCATAGAAGCTGAAAACTAAGCGATCTGTTCACTGGGGCCCTACCATAAAGTTACCTGCTTAAAACACCTAAGACATTAAAAAGTGACTTTCTGCATTGCAAATAACTTTTTATTTCATGCATATTAAAGATATTTCCTTTTGGTCAGATTTCCTCTTGATATTGCACGAACGAACTTTCTGTGGCTTAGAAAGCAATTTTTCACCATATGCAATATTGCATTCTCTCCGTTTGCTCAGAAGCATTAAAACAGCATTAGTGTTCATAGAAGCTGAAAACTAAGCGATCTGTTCACTGGGGCCCTACCATAAAGTTACCTGCTTAAAACACCTAAGACATTAAAAAGTGTCTTTCTGGATTGCAAATAACTTTTTATTTCATGCATATTAAAGATATTTCATTTTGGTCAGATATCCTCTTGATATTGCACGAACGAGCTTTCTGTGGCCGAGAAAGCAATTTTTCACAATATGCAATATTGCATTCTCTCCGTTTGCTCAGAAGCATTAAAACAGCATTAGTGTTCATAGAAGCTGAAAACTAAGCGATCTGTTCACTGGGGCCCTACCATAAAGTTACCTGCTTAAAACACCTAAGACATTAAAAAGTGACTTTCTGCATTGCAAATAACTTTTTATTTCATGCATATTAAAGATATTTCCTTTTGGTCAGATTTCCTCTTGATATTGCACGAACGAACTTTCTGTGGCTTAGAAAGCAATTTTTCACCATATGCAATATTGCATTCTCTCCGTTTGCTCAGAAGCATTAAAACAGCATTAGTGTTCATAGAAGCTGAAAACTAAGCGATCTGTTCACTGGGGCCCTACCATAAAGTTACCTGCTTAAAACACCAAAGACATTAAAAACTGACTTTCTGCATTGCAAATAACTTTTTATTTCATGCATATTAAAGATATTTCCTTTTGGTCAGATTTCCTCATGATATTGCACGAACGAACTTTCTGTGGCTTAGAAAGCAATTTTTCACCATATGCAATATTGCATTCTCTACGTTTGCTCAGAAGCATTAAAACAGCATTAGTGTTCATAGAAGCTGAAAACTAAGCGATCTGTTCACTGGGGCCCTACCATAAAGTTACTTGCTTAAAACACCTAAGACATTAAAAAGTGTCTTTCTGGATTGCAAATAACTTTTTATTTCATGCATATTAAAGATTTTTCCTTTTGGTCAGATTTCCTCTTAATATTGCACGAACGAGCTTTCTGTGGCTTAGAAAGCAATTTTTCACCATATGCAATATTGCATTCTCTCCGTTTGCTCAGAAGCAATAAAACAGCATTAGTGTTCATAGAAGCTCAAAACTAAGCGATCTGTTCACTGGGGCCCTACCATAAAGTTACCTGCTTAAAACACCTAAGACATTAAAAAGTGTCTTTCTGGATTGCAAATAACTTTTTATTTCATGCATATTAAAGATTTTTCCTTTTGGTCAGATTTCCTCTTGACATTGCACGAACGAACTTTCTGTGGCTTAGAAAGCAATTTTTCACCATATGCAATATTGCATTCTCTCCGTTTGCTCAGAAGCATTTAAACAGCATTAGTGTTCATAGAAGCTGAAAACTAAGCGATCTGTTCACTGGGACCCTACCATAAAGTTACCTGCTTAAAACACCTAAGACATTAAAAAGTGTCTTTCTGGATTGCAAATAACTTTTTATTTCATGCATATTAAAGATATTTCATTTTGGTCAGATATCCTCTTGATATTGCACGAACGAGCTTTCTGTGGCCGAGAAAGCAATTTTTCACCATATGCAATATTGCATTCTCTCCGTTTGCTCAGAAGCAATAAAACAGCATTAGTGTTCATAGAAGCTCAAAACTAAGCGATCTGTTCACTGGGGCCCTACCATAAAGTTACCTGCTTAAAACACCTAAGACATTAAAAAGTGTCTTTCTGGATTGCAAATAACTTTTTATTTCATGCATATTAAAGATTTTTCCTTTTGGTCAGATTTCCTCTTGACATTGCACGAACGAACTTTCTGTGGCTTAGAAAGCAATTTTTCACCATATGCAATATTGCATTCTCTCCGTTTGCTCAGAAGCATTTAAACAGCATTAGTGTTCATAGAAGCTGAAAACTAAGCGATCTGTTCACTGGGACCCTACCATAAAGTTACCTGCTTAAAACACCTAAGACATTAAAAAGTGTCTTTCTGGATTGCAAATAACTTTTTATTTCATGCATATTAAAGATATTTCATTTTGGTCAGATATCCTCTTGATATTGCACGAACGAGCTTTCTGTGGCCGAGAAAGCAATTTTTCACCATATGCAATATTGCATTCTCTCCGTTTGCTCAGAAGCATTAAAACAGCATTAGTGTTCATAGAAGCTGAAAACTAAGCGATCTGTTCACTGGGACCCTACCATAAAGTTACTTGCTTAAAACACCTAAGACATTAAAAAGTGTCTTTCTGGATTGCAAATAACTTTTTATTTCATGCATATTAAAGATTTTTCCTTTTGGTCATATTTCCTCTTGATATTGCACGAACGAGCTTTCTGTGGCTTAGAAAGCAATTTTTCAACATATGCAATATTGCATTCTCTCCGTTTGCTCAGAAGCAATAAAACAGCATTAGTGTTCATAGAAGCTGAAAACTAAGCGATCTGTTCACTGGGACCCTACCATAAAGTTACCTGCTTAAAACACCTAAGACATTAAAAAGTGTCTTTCTGGATTGCAAATAACTTTTTATTTCATGCATATTAAAGATATTTCATTTTGGTCAGATATCCTCTTGATATTGCACGAACGAGCTTTCTGTGGCCGAGAAAGCAATTTTTCACCATATGCAATATTGCATTCTCTCCGTTTGCTCAGAAGCATTAAAACAGCATTAGTGTTCATAGAAGCTGAAAACTAAGCGATCTGTTCACTGGGGCCCTACCATAAAGTTACCTGCTTAAAACACCTAAGACATTAAAAAGTGACTTTCTGCATTGCAAATAACTTTTTATTTCATGCATATTAAAGATATTTCCTTTTGGTCAGATTTCCTCTTGATATTGCACGAACGAACTTTCTGTGGCTTAGAAAGCAATTTTTCACCATATGCAATATTGCATTCTCTCCGTTTGCTCAGAAGCATTAAAACAGCATTAGTGTTCATAGAAGCTGAAAACTAAGCGATCTGTTCACTGGGGCCCTACCATAAAGTTACCTGCTTAAAACACCTAAGACATTAAAAAGTGTCTTTCTGGATTGCAAATAACTTTTTATTTCATGCATATTAAAGATATTTCATTTTGGTCAGATATCCTCTTGATATTGCACGAACGAGCTTTCTGTGGCCGAGAAAGCAATTTTTCACAATATGCAATATTGCATTCTCTCCGTTTGCTCAGAAGCATTAAAACAGCATTAGTGTTCATAGAAGCTGAAAACTAAGCGATCTGTTCACTGGGGCCCTACCATAAAGTTACCTGCTTAAAACACCTAAGACATTAAAAAGTGACTTTCTGCATTGCAAATAACTTTTTATTTCATGCATATTAAAGATATTTCCTTTTGGTCAGATTTCCTCTTGATATTGCACGAACGAACTTTCTGTGGCTTAGAAAGCAATTTTTCACCATATGCAATATTGCATTCTCTCCGTTTGCTCAGAAGCATTAAAACAGCATTAGTGTTCATAGAAGCTGAAAACTAAGCGATCTGTTCACTGGGGCCCTACCATAAAGTTACCTGCTTAAAACACCAAAGACATTAAAAAGTGACTTTCTGCATTGCAAATAACTTTTTATTTCATGCATATTAAAGATATTTCCTTTTGGTCAGATTTCCTCATGATATTGCACGAACGAACTTTCTGTGGCTTAGAAAGCAATTTTTCACCATATGCAATATTGCATTCTCTACGTTTGCTCAGAAGCATTAAAACAGCATTAGTGTTCATAGAAGCTGAAAACTAAGCGATCTGTTCACTGGGGCCCTACCATAAAGTTACTTGCTTAAAACACCTAAGACATTAAAAAGTGTCTTTCTGGATTGCAAATAACTTTTTATTTCATGCATATTAAAGATTTTTCCTTTTGGTCAGATTTCCTCTTAATATTGCACGAACGAGCTTTCTGTGGCTTAGAAAGCAATTTTTCACCATATGCAATATTGCATTCTCTCCGTTTGCTCAGAAGCAATAAAACAGCATTAGTGTTCATAGAAGCTCAAAACTAAGCGATCTGTTCACTGGGGCCCTACCATAAAGTTACCTGCTTAAAACACCTAAGACATTAAAAAGTGTCTTTCTGGATTGCAAATAACTTTTTATTTCATGCATATTAAAGATTTTTCCTTTTGGTCAGATTTCCTCTTGACATTGCACGAACGAACTTTCTGTGGCTTAGAAAGCAATTTTTCACCATATGCAATATTGCATTCTCTCCGTTTGCTCAGAAGCATTTAAACAGCATTAGTGTTCATAGAAGCTGAAAACTAAGCGATCTGTTCACTGGGACCCTACCATAAAGTTACCTGCTTAAAACACCTAAGACATTAAAAAGTGTCTTTCTGGATTGCAAATAACTTTTTATTTCATGCATATTAAAGATATTTCATTTTGGTCAGATATCCTCTTGATATTGCACGAACGAGCTTTCTGTGGCCGAGAAAGCAATTTTTCACCATATGCAATATTGCATTCTCTCCGTTTGCTCAGAAGCATTAAAACAGCATTAGTGTTCATAGAAGCTGAAAACTAAGCGATCTGTTCACTGGGGCCCTACCATAAAGTTACCTGCTTAAAACACCTAAGACATTAAAAAGTGACTTTCTGCATTGCAAATAACTTTTTATTTCATGCATATTAAAGATATTTCCTTTTGGTCAGATTTCCTCTTGATATTGCACGAACGAACTTTCTGTGGCTTAGAAAGCAATTTTTCACCATATGCAATATTGCATTCTCTCCGTTTGCTCAGAAGCATTAAAACAGCATTAGTGTTCATAGAAGCTGAAAACTAAGCGATCTGTTCACTGGGGCCCTACCATAAAGTTACCTGCTTAAAACACCTAAGACATTAAAAAGTGTCTTTCTGGATTGCAAATAACTTTTTATTTCATGCATATTAAAGATATTTCATTTTGGTCAGATATCCTCTTGATATTGCACGAACGAGCTTTCTGTGGCCGAGAAAGCAATTTTTCACAATATGCAATATTGCATTCTCTCCGTTTGCTCAGAAGCATTAAAACAGCATTAGTGTTCATAGAAGCTGAAAACTAAGCGATCTGTTCACTGGGGCCCTACCATAAAGTTACCTGCTTAAAACACCTAAGACATTAAAAAGTGACTTTCTGCATTGCAAATAACTTTTTATTTCATGCATATTAAAGATATTTCCTTTTGGTCAGATTTCCTCTTGATATTGCACGAACGAACTTTCTGTGGCTTAGAAAGCAATTTTTCACCATATGCAATATTGCATTCTCTCCGTTTGCTCAGAAGCATTAAAACAGCATTAGTGTTCATAGAAGCTGAAAACTAAGCGATCTGTTCACTGGGGCCCTACCATAAAGTTACCTGCTTAAAACACCAAAGACATTAAAAAGTGACTTTCTGCATTGCAAATAACTTTTTATTTCATGCATATTAAAGATATTTCCTTTTGGTCAGATTTCCTCTTGATATTGCACGAACGAACTTTCTGTGGCCAAGAAAGTAATTTTTCACCATATGCAATATTGCATTCTCTCCGTTTGCTCAGAAGCATTAAAACAGCATTAGTGTTCATAGAAGCTGAAAACTAAGCGATCTGTTCACTGGGGCCCTACCATAAAGTTACTTGCTTAAAACACCTAAGACATTAAAAAGTGTCTTTCTGGATTGCAAATAACTTTTTATTTCATGCATATTAAAGATTTTTCCTTTTGGTCAGATTTCCTCTTGATATTGGACGAACGAACTTTCTGTGGCCGAGAAAGTAATTTTTCACCATATGCAATATTGCATTCTCTCCGTTTGCTCAGAAGCATTAAAACAGCATTAGTGTTCATAGAAGCTGAAAACTAAGCGATCTGTTCACTGGGACCCTACCATAAAGTTACTTGCTTAAAACACCTAAGACATTAAAAAGTGTCTTTCTGGATTGCAAATAACTTTTTATTTCATGCATATTAAAGATTTTTCCTTTTGGTCATATTTCCTCTTGATATTGCACGAACGAGCTTTCTGTGGCTTAGAAAGCAATTTTTCAACATATGCAATATTGCATTCTCTCCGTTTGCTCAGAAGCAATAAAACAGCATTAGTGTTCATAGAAGCTCAAAACTAAGCGATCTGTTCACTGGGGCCCTACCATAAAGTTACCTGCTTAAAACACCTAAGACATTAAAAAGTGTCTTTCTGGATTGCAAATAACTTTTTATTTCATGCATATTAAAGATTTTTCCTTTTGGTCAGATTTCCTCTTGACATTGCACGAACGAACTTTCTGTGGCTTAGAAAGCAATTTTTCACCATATGCAATATTGCATTCTCTCCGTTTGCTCAGAAGCATTTAAACAGCATTAGTGTTCATAGAAGCTGAAAACTAAGCGATCTGTTCACTGGGGCCCTACCATAAAGTTACCTGCTTAAAACACCTAAGACATTAAAAAGTGTCTTTCTGGATTGCAAATAACTTTTTATTTCATGCATATTAAAGATTTTTCCTTTTGGTCAGATTTCCTCTTGACATTGCACGAACGAACTTTCTGTGGCTTAGAAAGCAATTTTTCACCATATGCAATATTGCATTCTCTACGTTTGCTCAGAAGCATTAAAACAGCATTAGTGTTCATAGAAGCTGAAAACTAAGCGATCTGTTCACTGGGGCCCTACCATAAAGTTACTTGCTTAAAACACCTAAGACATTAAAAAGTGTCTTTCTGGATTGCAAATAACTTTTTATTTCATGCATATTAAAGATTTTTCCTTTTGGTCAGATTTCCTCTTAATATTGCACGAACGAGCTTTCTGTGGCTTAGAAAGCAATTTTTCACCATATGCAATATTGCATTCTCTCCGTTTGCTCAGAAGTAATAAAACAGCATTAGTGTTCATAGAAGCTCAAAACTAAGCGATCTGTTCACTGGGGCCCTACCATAAAGTTACCTGCTTAAAACACCTAAGACATTAAAAAGTGTCTTTCTGGATTGCAAATAACTTTTTATTTCATGCATATTAAAGATTTTTCCTTTTGGTCAGATTTCCTCTTGACATTGCACGAACGAACTTTCTGTGGCTTAGAAAGCAATTTTTCACCATATGCAATATTGCATTCTCTCCGTTTGCTCAGAAGCATTTAAACAGCATTAGTGTTCATAGAAGCTGAAAACTAAGCGATCTGTTCACTGGGACCCTACCATAAAGTTACCTGCTTAAAACACCTAAGACATTAAAAAGTGTCTTTCTGGATTGCAAATAACTTTTTATTTCATGCATATTAAAGATATTTCATTTTGGTCAGATATCCTCTTGATATTGCACGAACGAGCTTTCTGTGGCCGAGAAAGCAATTTTTCACCATATGCAATATTGCATTCTCTCCGTTTGCTCAGAAGCATTAAAACAGCATTAGTGTTCATAGAAGCTGAAAACTAAGCGATCTGTTCAATGGGGCCCTACCATAAAGTTACCTGCTTAAAACACCTAAGACATTAAAAAGTGACTTTCTGCATTGCAAATAACTTTTTATTTCATGCATATTAAAGATATTTCCTTTTGGTCAGATTTCCTCTTGATATTGCACGAACGAACTTTCTGTGGCTTAGAAAGCAATTTTTCACCATATGCAATATTGCATTCTCTCCGTTTGCTCAGAAGCATTAAAACAGCATTAGTGTTCATAGAAGCTGAAAACTAAGCGATCTGTTCACTGGGGCCCTACCATAAAGTTACCTGCTTAAAACACCTAAGACATTAAAAAGTGTCTTTCTGGATTGCAAATAACTTTTTATTTCATGCATATTAAAGATATTTCATTTTGGTCAGATATCCTCTTGATATTGCACGAACGAGCTTTCTGTGGCCGAGAAAGCAATTTTTCACCATATGCAATATTGCATTCTCTCCGTTTGCTCAGAAGCATTAAAACAGCATTAGTGTTCATAGAAGCTGAAAACTAAGCGATCTGTTCACTGGGGCCCCTACCATAAAGTTACCTGCTTAAAACACCTAAGACATTAAAAAGTGACTTTCTGCATTGCAAATAACTTTTTATTTCATGCATATTAAAGATATTTCCTTTTGGTCAGATTTCCTCTTGATATTGCACGAACGAACTTTCTGTGGCTTAGAAAGCAATTTTTCACCATATGCAATATTGCATTCTCTCCGTTTGCTCAGAAGCATTAAAACAGCATTAGTGTTCATAGAAGCTGAAAACTAAGCGATCTGTTCACTGGGGCCCTACCATAAAGTTACCTGCTTAAAACACCAAAGACATTAAAAAGTGACTTTCTGCATTGCAAATAACTTTTTATTTCATGCATATTAAAGATATTTCCTTTTGGTCAGATTTCCTCTTGATATTGCACGAACGAACTTTCTGTGGCCAAGAAAGTAATTTTTCATCATATGCAATATTGCATTCTCTCCGTTTGCTCAGAAGCATTAAAACAGCATTAGTGTTCATAGAAGCTGAAAACTAAGCGATCTGTTCACTGGGGCCCTACCATAAAGTTACTTGCTTAAAACACCTAAGACATTAAAAAGTGTCTTTCTGGATTGCAAATAACTTTTTATTTCATGCATATTAAAGATTTTTCCTTTTGGTCAGATTTCCTCTTGATATTGGACGAACGAACTTTCTGTGGCCGAGAAAGTAATTTTTCACCATATGCAATATTGCATTCTCTCCGTTTGCTCAGAAGCAATAAAACAGCATTAGTGTTCATAGAAGCTCAAAACTAAGCGATCTGTTCACTGGGGCCCTACCATAAAGTTACCTGCTTAAAACACCTAAGACATTAAAAAGTGTCTTTCTGGATTGCAAATAACTTTTTATTTCATGCATATTAAAGATTTTTCCTTTTGGTCAGATTTCCTCTTGACATTGCACGAACGAACTTTCTGTGGCTTAGAAAGCAATTTTTCACCATATGCAATATTGCATTCTCTCCGTTTGCTCAGAAGCAATAAAACAGCATTAGTGTTCATAGAAGCTCAAAACTAAGCGATCTGTTCACTGGGGCCCTACCATAAAGTTACCTGCTTAAAACACCTAAGACATTAAAAAGTGTCTTTCTGGATTGCAAATAACTTTTTATTTCATGCATATTAAAGATTTTTCCTTTTGGTCAGATTTCCTCTTGACATTGCACGAACGAACTTTCTGTGGCTTAGAAAGCAATTTTTCACCATATGCAATATTGCATTCTCTCCGTTTGCTCAGAAGCATTTAAACAGCATTAGTGTTCATAGAAGCTGAAAACTAAGCGATCTGTTCACTGGGGCCCTACCATAAAGTTACCTGCTTAAAACACCTAAGACATTAAAAAGTGTCTTTCTGGATTGCAAATAACTTTTTATTTCATGCATATTAAAGATATTTCATTTTGGTCAGATATCCTCTTGATATTGCACGAACAAGCTTTCTGTGGCCCCGAAAGCAATTTTTCACCATATGCAATATTGCATTCTCTCCGTTTGCTCAGAAGCATTAAAACAGCTTTAGTGTTCATAGAAGCTGAAAACTAAGCGATCTGTTCACTGGGGCCCTACCATAAAGTTACCTGCTTAAAACACCTAAGACATTAAAAAGTGACTTTCTGCATTGCAAATAACTTTTTATTTCATGCATATTAAAGATATTTCCTTTTGGTCAGATTTCCTCTTGATATTGCACGAACGAACTTTCTGTGGCCGAGAAAGTAATTTTTCACCATATGCAATATTGCATTCTCTCCGCTTGCTCAGAAGCATTAAAACAGCATTAGTGTTCATAGAAGCTGAAAACTAAGCGATCTGTTCACTGGGACCCTACCATAAAGTTACTTGCTTAAAACACCTAAGACATTAAAAGTGTCTTTCTGGATTGCAAATAACTTTTTATTTCATGCATATTAAAGATTTTTCCTTTTGGTCAGATTTCCTCTTGACATTGCACGAACGAACTTTCTGTGGCTTAGAAAGCAATTTTTCACCATATGCAATATTGCATTCTCTCCGTTTGCTCAGAAGCAATAAAACAGCATTAGTGTTCATAGAAGCTCAAAACTAAGCGATCTGTTCACTGGGGCCCTACCATAAAGTTACCTGCTTAAAACACCTAAGACATTAAAAAGTGTCTTTCTGGATTGCAAATAACTTTTTATTTCATGCATATTAAAGATATTTCATTTTGGTCAGATATCCTCTTGATATTGCACGAACAAGCTTTCTGTGGCCCCGAAAGCAATTTTTCACCATATGCAATATTGCATTCTCTCCGTTTGCTCAGAAGCATTAAAACAGCATTAGTGTTCATAGAAGCTGAAAACTAAGCGATCTGTTCACTGGGGCCCTACCATAAAGTTACCTGCTTAAAACACCTAAGACATTAAAAAGTGTCTTTCTGGGTTGCAAATAACTTTTTATTTCATGCATATTAAAGATTTTTCCTTTTGGTCAGATTTCCTCTTGACATTGCACGAACGAGCTTTCTGTGGCTTAGAAAGCAATTTTTCACCATATGCAATATTGCATTCTCTCCGTTTGCTCAGAAGCAATAAAACAGCATTAGTGTTCATAGAAGCTCAAAACTAAGCGATCTGTTCACTGGGGCCCTACCATAAAGTTACCTGCTTAAAACACCTAAGACATTAAAAAGTGTCTTTCTGGATTGCAAATAACTTTTTATTTCATGCATATTAAAGATTTTTCCTTTTGGTCAGATTTCCTCTTGACATTGCACGAACGAACTTTCTGTGGCTTAGAAAGCAATTTTTCACCATATGCAATATTGCATTCTCTACGTTTGCTCAGAAGCATTAAAACAGCATTAGTGTTCATAGAAGCTGAAAACTAAGCGATCTGTTCACTGGGGCCCTACCATAAAGTTACCTGCTTAAAACACCTAAGACATTAAAAAGTGTCTTTCTGGATTGCAAATAACTTTTTATTTCATGCATATTAAAGATATTTCATTTTGGTCAGATATCCTCTTGATATTGCACGAACGAGCTTTCTGTGGCCGAGAAAGCAATTTTTCACCATATGCAATATTGCATTCTCTCCGTTTGCTCAGAAGCATTAAAACAGCATTAGTGTTCATAGAAGCTGAAAACTAAGCGATCTGTTCACTGGGACCCTACCATAAAGTTACTTGCTTAAAACACCTAAGACATTAAAAAGTGTCTTTCTGGATTGCAAATAACTTTTTATTTCATGCATATTAAAGATTTTTCCTTTTGGTCATATTTCCTCTTGATATTGCACGAACGAGCTTTCTGTGGCTTAGAAAGCAATTTTTCAACATATGCAATATTGCATTCTCTCCGTTTGCTCAGAAGCAATAAAACAGCATTAGTGTTCATAGAAGCTGAAAACTAAGCGATCTGTTCACTGGGACCCTACCATAAAGTTACCTGCTTAAAACACCTAAGACATTAAAAAGTGTCTTTCTGGATTGCAAATAACTTTTTATTTCATGCATATTAAAGATATTTCATTTTGGTCAGATATCCTCTTGATATTGCACGAACGAGCTTTCTGTGGCCGAGAAAGCAATTTTTCACCATATGCAATATTGCATTCTCTCCGTTTGCTCAGAAGCATTAAAACAGCATTAGTGTTCATAGAAGCTGAAAACTAAGCGATCTGTTCACTGGGGCCCTACCATAAAGTTACCTGCTTAAAACACCTAAGACATTAAAAAGTGACTTTCTGCATTGCAAATAACTTTTTATTTCATGCATATTAAAGATATTTCCTTTTGGTCAGATTTCCTCTTGATATTGCACGAACGAACTTTCTGTGGCTTAGAAAGCAATTTTTCACCATATGCAATATTGCATTCTCTCCGTTTGCTCAGAAGCATTAAAACAGCATTAGTGTTCATAGAAGCTGAAAACTAAGCGATCTGTTCACTGGGGCCCTACCATAAAGTTACCTGCTTAAAACACCTAAGACATTAAAAAGTGTCTTTCTGGATTGCAAATAACTTTTTATTTCATGCATATTAAAGATATTTCATTTTGGTCAGATATCCTCTTGATATTGCACGAACGAGCTTTCTGTGGCCGAGAAAGCAATTTTTCACAATATGCAATATTGCATTCTCTCCGTTTGCTCAGAAGCATTAAAACAGCATTAGTGTTCATAGAAGCTGAAAACTAAGCGATCTGTTCACTGGGGCCCTACCATAAAGTTACCTGCTTAAAACACCTAAGACATTAAAAAGTGACTTTCTGCATTGCAAATAACTTTTTATTTCATGCATATTAAAGATATTTCCTTTTGGTCAGATTTCCTCTTGATATTGCACGAACGAACTTTCTGTGGCTTAGAAAGCAATTTTTCACCATATGCAATATTGCATTCTCTCCGTTTGCTCAGAAGCATTAAAACAGCATTAGTGTTCATAGAAGCTGAAAACTAAGCGATCTGTTCACTGGGGCCCTACCATAAAGTTACCTGCTTAAAACACCAAAGACATTAAAAAGTGACTTTCTGCATTGCAAATAACTTTTTATTTCATGCATATTAAAGATATTTCCTTTTGGTCAGATTTCCTCATGATATTGCACGAACGAACTTTCTGTGGCTTAGAAAGCAATTTTTCACCATATGCAATATTGCATTCTCTACGTTTGCTCAGAAGCATTAAAACAGCATTAGTGTTCATAGAAGCTGAAAACTAAGCGATCTGTTCACTGGGGCCCTACCATAAAGTTACTTGCTTAAAACACCTAAGACATTAAAAAGTGTCTTTCTGGATTGCAAATAACTTTTTATTTCATGCATATTAAAGATTTTTCCTTTTGGTCAGATTTCCTCTTAATATTGCACGAACGAGCTTTCTGTGGCTTAGAAAGCAATTTTTCACCATATGCAATATTGCATTCTCTCCGTTTGCTCAGAAGCATTTAAACAGCATTAGTGTTCATAGAAGCTGAAAACTAAGCGATCTGTTCACTGGGACCCTACCATAAAGTTACCTGCTTAAAACACCTAAGACATTAAAAAGTGTCTTTCTGGATTGCAAATAACTTTTTATTTCATGCATATTAAAGATATTTCATTTTGGTCAGATATCCTCTTGATATTGCACGAACGAGCTTTCTGTGGCCGAGAAAGCAATTTTTCACCATATGCAATATTGCATTCTCTCCGTTTGCTCAGAAGCATTAAAACAGCATTAGTGTTCATAGAAGCTGAAAACTAAGCGATCTGTTCACTGGGGCCCTACCATAAAGTTACCTGCTTAAAACACCTAAGACATTAAAAAGTGACTTTCTGCATTGCAAATAACTTTTTATTTCATGCATATTAAAGATATTTCCTTTTGGTCAGATTTCCTCTTGATATTGCACGAACGAACTTTCTGTGGCTTAGAAAGCAATTTTTCACCATATGCAATATTGCATTCTCTCCGTTTGCTCAGAAGCATTAAAACAGCATTAGTGTTCATAGAAGCTGAAAACTAAGCGATCTGTTCACTGGGGCCCTACCATAAAGTTACCTGCTTAAAACACCTAAGACATTAAAAAGTGTCTTTCTGGATTGCAAATAACTTTTTATTTCATGCATATTAAAGATATTTCATTTTGGTCAGATATCCTCTTGATATTGCACGAACGAGCTTTCTGTGGCCGAGAAAGCAATTTTTCACAATATGCAATATTGCATTCTCTCCGTTTGCTCAGAAGCATTAAAACAGCATTAGTGTTCATAGAAGCTGAAAACTAAGCGATCTGTTCACTGGGGCCCTACCATAAAGTTACCTGCTTAAAACACCTAAGACATTAAAAAGTGACTTTCTGCATTGCAAATAACTTTTTATTTCATGCATATTAAAGATATTTCCTTTTGGTCAGATTTCCTCTTGATATTGCACGAACGAACTTTCTGTGGCTTAGAAAGCAATTTTTCACCATATGCAATATTGCATTCTCTCCGTTTGCTCAGAAGCATTAAAACAGCATTAGTGTTCATAGAAGCTGAAAACTAAGCGATCTGTTCACTGGGGCCCTACCATAAAGTTACCTGCTTAAAACACCAAAGACATTAAAAAGTGACTTTCTGCATTGCAAATAACTTTTTATTTCATGCATATTAAAGATATTTCCTTTTGGTCAGATTTCCTCTTGATATTGCACGAACGAACTTTCTGTGGCCAAGAAAGTAATTTTTCACCATATGCAATATTGCATTCTCTCCGTTTGCTCAGAAGCATTAAAACAGCATTAGTGTTCATAGAAGCTGAAAACTAAGCGATCTGTTCACTGGGGCCCTACCATAAAGTTACTTGCTTAAAACACCTAAGACATTAAAAAGTGTCTTTCTGGATTGCAAATAACTTTTTATTTCATGCATATTAAAGATTTTTCCTTTTGGTCAGATTTCCTCTTGATATTGGACGAACGAACTTTCTGTGGCCGAGAAAGTAATTTTTCACCATATGCAATATTGCATTCTCTCCGTTTGCTCAGAAGCATTAAAACAGCATTAGTGTTCATAGAAGCTGAAAACTAAGCGATCTGTTCACTGGGACCCTACCATAAAGTTACTTGCTTAAAACACCTAAGACATTAAAAAGTGTCTTTCTGGATTGCAAATAACTTTTTATTTCATGCATATTAAAGATTTTTCCTTTTGGTCATATTTCCTCTTGATATTGCACGAACGAGCTTTCTGTGGCTTAGAAAGCAATTTTTCAACATATGCAATATTGCATTCTCTCCGTTTGCTCAGAAGCAATAAAACAGCATTAGTGTTCATAGAAGCTCAAAACTAAGCGATCTGTTCACTGGGGCCCTACCATAAAGTTACCTGCTTAAAACACCTAAGACATTAAAAAGTGTCTTTCTGGATTGCAAATAACTTTTTATTTCATGCATATTAAAGATTTTTCCTTTTGGTCAGATTTCCTCTTGACATTGCACGAACGAACTTTCTGTGGCTTAGAAAGCAATTTTTCACCATATGCAATATTGCATTCTCTCCGTTTGCTCAGAAGCATTAAAACAGCATTAGTGTTCATAGAAGCTGAAAACTAAGCGATCTGTTCACTGGGGCCCTACCATAAAGTTACCTGCTTAAAACACCTAAGACATTAAAAAGTGACTTTCTGCATTGCAAATAACTTTTTATTTCATGCATATTAAAGATATTTCCTTTTGGTCAGATTTCCTCTTGATATTGCACGAACGAACTTTCTGTGGCTTAGAAAGCAATTTTTCACCATATGCAATATTGCATTCTCTCCGTTTGCTCAGAAGCATTAAAACAGCATTAGTGTTCATAGAAGCTGAAAACTAAGCGATCTGTTCACTGGGGCCCTACCATAAAGTTACCTGCTTAAAACACCTAAGACATTAAAAAGTGTCTTTCTGGATTGCAAATAACTTTTTATTTCATGCATATTAAAGATATTTCATTTTGGTCAGATATCCTCTTGATATTGCACGAACGAGCTTTCTGTGGCCGAGAAAGCAATTTTTCACAATATGCAATATTGCATTCTCTCCGTTTGCTCAGAAGCATTAAAACAGCATTAGTGTTCATAGAAGCTGAAAACTAAGCGATCTGTTCACTGGGGCCCTACCATAAAGTTACCTGCTTAAAACACCTAAGACATTAAAAAGTGACTTTCTGCATTGCAAATAACTTTTTATTTCATGCATATTAAAGATATTTCCTTTTGGTCAGATTTCCTCTTGATATTGCACGAACGAACTTTCTGTGGCTTAGAAAGCAATTTTTCACCATATGCAATATTGCATTCTCTCCGTTTGCTCAGAAGCATTAAAACAGCATTAGTGTTCATAGAAGCTGAAAACTAAGCGATCTGTTCACTGGGGCCCTACCATAAAGTTACCTGCTTAAAACACCAAAGACATTAAAAAGTGACTTTCTGCATTGCAAATAACTTTTTATTTCATGCATATTAAAGATATTTCCTTTTGGTCAGATTTCCTCTTGATATTGCACGAACGAACTTTCTGTGGCCAAGAAAGTAATTTTTCACCATATGCAATATTGCATTCTCTCCGTTTGCTCAGAAGCATTAAAACAGCATTAGTGTTCATAGAAGCTGAAAACTAAGCGATCTGTTCACTGGGGCCCTACCATAAAGTTACTTGCTTAAAACACCTAAGACATTAAAAAGTGTCTTTCTGGATTGCAAATAACTTTTTATTTCATGCATATTAAAGATTTTTCCTTTTGGTCAGATTTCCTCTTGATATTGGACGAACGAACTTTCTGTGGCCGAGAAAGTAATTTTTCACCATATGCAATATTGCATTCTCTCCGTTTGCTCAGAAGCATTAAAACAGCATTAGTGTTCATAGAAGCTGAAAACTAAGCGATCTGTTCACTGGGACCCTACCATAAAGTTACTTGCTTAAAACACCTAAGACATTAAAAAGTGTCTTTCTGGATTGCAAATAACTTTTTATTTCATGCATATTAAAGATTTTTCCTTTTGGTCATATTTCCTCTTGATATTGCACGAACGAGCTTTCTGTGGCTTAGAAAGCAATTTTTCAACATATGCAATATTGCATTCTCTCCGTTTGCTCAGAAGCAATAAAACAGCATTAGTGTTCATAGAAGCTCAAAACTAAGCGATCTGTTCACTGGGGCCCTACCATAAAGTTACCTGCTTAAAACACCTAAGACATTAAAAAGTGTCTTTCTGGATTGCAAATAACTTTTTATTTCATGCATATTAAAGATTTTTCCTTTTGGTCAGATTTCCTCTTGACATTGCACGAACGAACTTTCTGTGGCTTAGAAAGCAATTTTTCACCATATGCAATATTGCATTCTCTCCGTTTGCTCAGAAGCATTTAAACAGCATTAGTGTTCATAGAAGCTGAAAACTAAGCGATCTGTTCACTGGGGCCCTACCATAAAGTTACCTGCTTAAAACACCTAAGACATTAAAAAGTGTCTTTCTGGATTGCAAATAACTTTTTATTTCATGCATATTAAAGATTTTTCCTTTTGGTCAGATTTCCTCTTGACATTGCACGAACGAACTTTCTGTGGCTTAGAAAGCAATTTTTCACCATATGCAATATTGCATTCTCTACGTTTGCTCAGAAGCATTAAAACAGCATTAGTGTTCATAGAAGCTGAAAACTAAGCGATCTGTTCACTGGGGCCCTACCATAAAGTTACTTGCTTAAAACACCTAAGACATTAAAAAGTGTCTTTCTGGATTGCAAATAACTTTTTATTTCATGCATATTAAAGATTTTTCCTTTTGGTCAGATTTCCTCTTAATATTGCACGAACGAGCTTTCTGTGGCTTAGAAAGCAATTTTTCACCATATGCAATATTGCATTCTCTCCGTTTGCTCAGAAGCAATAAAACAGCATTAGTGTTCATAGAAGCTGAAAACTAAGCGATCTGTTCACTGGGGCCCTACCATAAAGTTACCTGCTTAAAACACCTAAGACATTAAAAAGTGTCTTTCTGGATTGCAAATAACTTTTTATTTCATGCATATTAAAGATTTTTCCTTTTGGTCAGATATCCTCTTGATATTGCACGAACGAACTTTCTGTGGCTTAGAAAGCAATTTTTCACCATATGCAATATTGCATTCTCTCCGTTTGCTCAGAAGCATTTAAACAGCATTAGTGTTCATAGAAGCTGAAAACTAAGCGATCTGTTCACTGGGACCCTACCATAAAGTTACCTGCTTAAAACACCTAAGACATTAAAAAGTGTCTTTCTGGATTGCAAATAACTTTTTATTTCATGCATATTAAAGATATTTCCTTTTGGTCAGATTTCCTCTTGATATTGCACGAACGAACTTTCTGTGGCTTAGAAAGCAATTTTTCACCATATGCAATATTGCATTCTCTCCGTTTGCTCAGAAGCATTAAAACAGCATTAGTGTTCATAGAAGCTGAAAACTAAGCGATCTGTTCACTGGGGCCCTACCATAAAGTTACCTGCTTAAAACACCTAAGACATTAAAAAGTGTCTTTCTGGATTGCAAATAACTTTTTATTTCATGCATATTAAAGATATTTCATTTTGGTCAGATATCCTCTTGATATTGCACGAACGAGCTTTCTGTGGCCGAGAAAGCAATTTTTCACAATATGCAATATTGCATTCTCTCCGTTTGCTCAGAAGCATTAAAACAGCATTAGTGTTCATAGAAGCTGAAAACTAAGCGATCTGTTCACTGGGGCCCTACCATAAAGTTACCTGCTTAAAACACCTAAGACATTAAAAAGTGACTTTCTGCATTGCAAATAACTTTTTATTTCATGCATATTAAAGATATTTCCTTTTGGTCAGATTTCCTCTTGATATTGCACGAACGAACTTTCTGTGGCTTAGAAAGCAATTTTTCACCATATGCAATATTGCATTCTCTCCGTTTGCTCAGAAGCATTAAAACAGCATTAGTGTTCATAGAAGCTGAAAACTAAGCGATCTGTTCACTGGGGCCCTACCATAAAGTTACCTGCTTAAAACACCAAAGACATTAAAAAGTGACTTTCTGCATTGCAAATAACTTTTTATTTCATGCATATTAAAGATATTTCCTTTTGGTCAGATTTCCTCTTGATATTGCACGAACGAACTTTCTGTGGCCAAGAAAGTAATTTTTCACCATATGCAATATTGCATTCTCTCCGTTTGCTCAGAAGCATTAAAACAGCATTAGTGTTCATAGAAGCTGAAAACTAAGCGATCTGTTCACTGGGGCCCTACCATAAAGTTACTTGCTTAAAACACCTAAGACATTAAAAAGTGTCTTTCTGGATTGCAAATAACTTTTTATTTCATGCATATTAAAGATTTTTCCTTTTGGTCAGATTTCCTCTTGACATTGCACGAACGAACTTTCTGTGGCTTAGAAAGCAATTTTTCACCATATGCAATATTGCATTCTCTACGTTTGCTCAGAAGCATTAAAACAGCATTAGTGTTCATAGAAGCTGAAAACTAAGCGATCTGTTCACTGGGGCCCTACCATAAAGTTACTTGCTTAAAACACCTAAGACATTAAAAAGTGTCTTTCTGGATTGCAAATAACTTTTTATTTCATGCATATTAAAGATTTTTCCTTTTGGTCAGATTTCCTCTTAATATTGCACGAACGAGCTTTCTGTGGCTTAGAAAGCAATTTTTCACCATATGCAATATTGCATTCTCTCCGTTTGCTCAGAAGCAATAAAACAGCATTAGTGTTCATAGAAGCTCAAAACTAAGCGATCTGTTCACTGGGGCCCTACCATAAAGTTACCTGCTTAAAACACCTAAGACATTAAAAAGTGTCTTTCTGGATTGCAAATAACTTTTTATTTCATGCATATTAAAGATTTTTCCTTTTGGTCAGATTTCCTCTTGACATTGCACGAACGAACTTTCTGTGGCTTAGAAAGCAATTTTTCACCATATGCAATATTGCATTCTCTCCGTTTGCTCAGAAGCATTTAAACAGCATTAGTGTTCATAGAAGCTGAAAACTAAGCGATCTGTTCACTGGGACCCTACCATAAAGTTACCTGCTTAAAACACCTAAGACATTAAAAAGTGTCTTTCTGGATTGCAAATAACTTTTTATTTCATGCATATTAAAGATATTTCATTTTGGTCAGATATCCTCTTGATATTGCACGAACGAGCTTTCTGTGGCCGAGAAAGCAATTTTTCACCATATGCAATATTGCATTCTCTCCGTTTGCTCAGAAGCATTAAAACAGCATTAGTGTTCATAGAAGCTGAAAACTAAGCGATCTGTTCACTGGGGCCCTACCATAAAGTTACCTGCTTAAAACACCTAAGACATTAAAAAGTGTCTTTCTGGATTGCAAATAACTTTTTATTTCATGCATATTAAAGATATTTCATTTTGGTCAGATATCCTCTTGATATTGCACGAACGAGCTTTCTGTGGCCGAGAAAGCAATTTTTCACAATATGCAATATTGCATTCTCTCCGTTTGCTCAGAAGCATTAAAACAGCATTAGTGTTCATAGAAGCTGAAAACTAAGCGATCTGTTCACTGGGGCCCTACCATAAAGTTACCTGCTTAAAACACCTAAGACATTAAAAAGTGACTTTCTGCATTGCAAATAACTTTTTATTTCATGCATATTAAAGATATTTCCTTTTGGTCAGATTTCCTCTTGATATTGCACGAACGAACTTTCTGTGGCTTAGAAAGCAATTTTTCACCATATGCAATATTGCATTCTCTCCGTTTGCTCAGAAGCATTAAAACAGCATTAGTGTTCATAGAAGCTGAAAACTAAGCGATCTGTTCACTGGGGCCCTACCATAAAGTTACCTGCTTAAAACACCAAAGACATTAAAAAGTGACTTTCTGCATTGCAAATAACTTTTTATTTCATGCATATTAAAGATATTTCCTTTTGGTCAGATTTCCTCTTGATATTGCACGAACGAACTTTCTGTGGCCAAGAAAGTAATTTTTCACCATATGCAATATTGCATTCTCTCCGTTTGCTCAGAAGCATTAAAACAGCATTAGTGTTCATAGAAGCTGAAAACTAAGCGATCTGTTCACTGGGGCCCTACCATAAAGTTACTTGCTTAAAACACCTAAGACATTAAAAAGTGTCTTTCTGGATTGCAAATAACTTTTTATTTCATGCATATTAAAGATTTTTCCTTTTGGTCAGATTTCCTCTTGATATTGGACGAACGAACTTTCTGTGGCCGAGAAAGTAATTTTTCACCATATGCAATATTGCATTCTCTCCGTTTGCTCAGAAGCATTAAAACAGCATTAGTGTTCATAGAAGCTGAAAACTAAGCGATCTGTTCACTGGGACCCTACCATAAAGTTACTTGCTTAAAACACCTAAGACATTAAAAAGTGTCTTTCTGGATTGCAAATAACTTTTTATTTCATGCATATTAAAGATTTTTCCTTTTGGTCATATTTCCTCTTGATATTGCACGAACGAGCTTTCTGTGGCTTAGAAAGCAATTTTTCAACATATGCAATATTGCATTCTCTCCGTTTGCTCAGAAGCAATAAAACAGCATTAGTGTTCATAGAAGCTCAAAACTAAGCGATCTGTTCACTGGGGCCCTACCATAAAGTTACCTGCTTAAAACACCTAAGACATTAAAAAGTGTCTTTCTGGATTGCAAATAACTTTTTATTTCATGCATATTAAAGATTTTTCCTTTTGGTCAGATTTCCTCTTGACATTGCACGAACGAACTTTCTGTGGCTTAGAAAGCAATTTTTCACCATATGCAATATTGCATTCTCTCCGTTTGCTCAGAAGCATTTAAACAGCATTAGTGTTCATAGAAGCTGAAAACTAAGCGATCTGTTCACTGGGGCCCTACCATAAAGTTACCTGCTTAAAACACCTAAGACATTAAAAAGTGTCTTTCTGGATTGCAAATAACTTTTTATTTCATGCATATTAAAGATTTTTCCTTTTGGTCAGATTTCCTCTTGACATTGCACGAACGAACTTTCTGTGGCTTAGAAAGCAATTTTTCACCATATGCAATATTGCATTCTCTACGTTTGCTCAGAAGCATTAAAACAGCATTAGTGTTCATAGAAGCTGAAAACTAAGCGATCTGTTCACTGGGGCCCTACCATAAAGTTACTTGCTTAAAACACCTAAGACATTAAAAAGTGTCTTTCTGGATTGCAAATAACTTTTTATTTCATGCATATTAAAGATTTTTCCTTTTGGTCAGATTTCCTCTTAATATTGCACGAACGAGCTTTCTGTGGCTTAGAAAGCAATTTTTCACCATATGCAATATTGCATTCTCTCCGTTTGCTCAGAAGCAATAAAACAGCATTAGTGTTCATAGAAGCTCAAAACTAAGCGATCTGTTCACTGGGGCCCTACCATAAAGTTACCTGCTTAAAACACCTAAGACATTAAAAAGTGTCTTTCTGGATTGCAAATAACTTTTTATTTCATGCATATTAAAGATTTTTCCTTTTGGTCAGATTTCCTCTTGACATTGCACGAACGAGCTTTCTGTGGCTTAGAAAGCAATTTTTCACCATATGCAATATTGCATTCTCTCCGTTTGCTCAGAAGCAATAAAACAGCATTAGTGTTCATAGAAGCTCAAAACTAAGCGATCTGTTCACTGGGGCCCTACCATAAAGTTACCTGCTTAAAACACCTAAGACATTAAAAAGTGTCTTTCTGGATTGCAAATAACTTTTTATTTCATGCATATTAAAGATTTTTCCTTTTGGTCAGATTTCCTCTTGACATTGCACGAACGAACTTTCTGTGGCTTAGAAAGCAATTTTTCACCATATGCAATATTGCATTCTCTACGTTTGCTCAGAAGCATTAAAACAGCATTAGTGTTCATAGAAGCTGAAAACTAAGCAATCTGTTCACTGGGGCCCTACCATAAAGTTACCTGCTTAAAACACCTAAGACATTAAAAAGTGTCTTTCTGGATTGCAAATAACTTTTTATTTCATGCATATTAAAGATATTTCATTTTGGTCAGATATCCTCTTGATATTGCACGAACGAGCTTTCTGTGGCCGAGAAAGCAATTTTTCACCATATGCAATATTGCATTCTCTCCGTTTGCTCAGAAGCATTAAAACAGCATTAGTGTTCATAGAAGCTGAAAACTAAGCGATCTGTTCACTGGGGCCCTACCATAAAGTTACCTGCTTAAAACACCTAAGACATTAAAAAGTGACTTTCTGCATTGCAAATAACTTTTTATTTCATGCATATTAAAGATATTTCCTTTTGGTCAGATTTCCTCTTGATATTGCACGAACGAACTTTCTGTGGCTTAGAAAGCAATTTTTCACCATATGCAATATTGCATTCTCTCCGTTTGCTCAGAAGCATTAAAACAGCATTAGTGTTCATAGAAGCTGAAAACTAAGCGATCTGTTCACTGGGGCCCTACCATAAAGTTACCTGCTTAAAACACCTAAGACATTAAAAAGTGTCTTTCTGGATTGCAAATAACTTTTTATTTCATGCATATTAAAGATATTTCATTTTGGTCAGATATCCTCTTGATATTGCACGAACAAGCTTTCTGTGCCCCCGAAAGCAATTTTTCACCATATGCAATATTGCATTCTCTCCGTTTGCTCAGAAGCATTAAAACAGCTTTAGTGTTCATAGAAGCTGAAAACTAAGCGATCTGTTCACTGGGGCCCTACCATAAAGTTACCTGCTTAAAACACCTAAGACATTAAAAAGTGACTTTCTGCATTGCAAATAACTTTTTATTTCATGCATATTAAAGATATTTCCTTTTGGTCAGATTTCCTCTTGATATTGCACGAACGAACTTTCTGTGGCCGAGAAAGTAATTTTTCACCATATGCAATATTGCATTCTCTCCGCTTGCTCAGAAGCATTAAAACAGCATTAGTGTTCATAGAAGCTGAAAACTAAGCGATCTGTTCACTGGGACCCTACCATAAAGTTACTTGCTTAAAACACCTAAGACATTAAAAGTGTCTTTCTGGATTGCAAATAACTTTTTATTTCATGCATATTAAAGATTTTTCCTTTTGGTCAGATTTCCTCTTGACATTGCACGAACGAACTTTCTGTGGCTTAGAAAGCAATTTTTCACCATATGCAATATTGCATTCTCTCCGTTTGCTCAGAAGCAATAAAACAGCATTAGTGTTCATAGAAGCTGAAAACTAAGCGATCTGTTCACTGGGGCCCTACCATAAAGTTACCTGCTTAAAACACCTAAGACATTAAAAAGTGTCTTTCTGGGTTGCAAATAACTTTTTATTTCATGCATATTAAAGATTTTTCCTTTTGGTCAGATTTCCTCTTGACATTGCACGAACGAGCTTTCTGTGGCTTAGAAAGCAATTTTTCACCATATGCAATATTGCATTCTCTCCGTTTGCTCAGAAGCAATAAAACAGCATTAGTGTTCATAGAAGCTCAAAACTAAGCGATCTGTTCACTGGGGCCCTACCATAAAGTTACCTGCTTAAAACACCTAAGACATTAAAAAGTGTCTTTCTGGATTGCAAATAACTTTTTATTTCATGCATATTAAAGATTTTTCCTTTTGGTCAGATTTCCTCTTGACATTGCACGAACGAACTTTCTGTGGCTTAGAAAGCAATTTTACACCATATGCAATATTGCATTCTCTCCGTTTGCTCAGAAGCATTTAAACAGCATTAGTGTTCATAGAAGCTGAAAACTAAGCGATCTGTTCACTGGGACCCTACCATAAAGTTACCTGCTTAAAACACCTAAGACATTAAAAAGTGTCTTTCTGGATTGCAAATAACTTTTTATTTCATGCATATTAAAGATATTTCATTTTGGTCAGATATCCTCTTGATATTGCACGAACGAGCTTTCTGTGGCCGAGAAAGCAATTTTTCACCATATGCAATATTGCATTCTCTCCGTTTGCTCAGAAGCATTAAAACAGCATTAGTGTTCATAGAAGCTGAAAACTAAGCGATCTGTTCACTGGGGCCCTACCATAAAGTTACCTGCTTAAAACACCTAAGACATTAAAAAGTGACTTTCTGCATTGCAAATAACTTTTTATTTCATGCATATTAAAGATATTTCCTTTTGGTCAGATTTCCTCTTGATATTGCACGAACGAACTTTCTGTGGCTTAGAAAGCAATTTTTCACCATATGCAATATTGCATTCTCTCCGTTTGCTCAGAAGCATTAAAACAGCATTAGTGTTCATAGAAGCTGAAAACTAAGCGATCTGTTCACTGGGGCCCTACCATAAAGTTACCTGCTTAAAACACCAAAGACATTAAAAAGTGACTTTCTGCATTGCAAATAACTTTTTATTTCATGCATATTAAAGATATTTCCTTTTGGTCAGATTTCCTCTTGATATTGCACGAACGAACTTTCTGTGGCCAAGAAAGTAATTTTTCACCATATGCAATACTGCATTCTCTCCGTTTGCTCAGAAGCATTAAAACAGCATTAGTGTTCATAGAAGCTGAAAACTAAGCGATCTGTTCACTGGGGCCCTACCATAAAGTTACTTGCTTAAAACACCTAAGACATTAAAAAGTGTCTTTCTGGATTGCAAATAACTTTTTATTTCATGCATATTAAAGATTTTTCCTTTTGGTCAGATTTCCTCTTGATATTGGACGAACGAACTTTCTGTGGCCGAGAAAGTAATTTTTCACCATATGCAATATTGCATTCTCTCCGTTTGCTCAGAAGCATTAAAACAGCATTAGTGTTCATAGAAGCTGAAAACTAAGCGATCTGTTCACTGGGACCCTACCATAAAGTTACTTGCTTAAAACACCTAAGACATTAAAAAGTGTCTTTCTGGATTGCAAATAACTTTTTATTTCATGCATATTAAAGATTTTTCCTTTTGGTCAGATTTCCTCTTGATATTGGACGAACGAACTTTCTGTGGCCGAGAAAGTAATTTTTCACCATATGCAATATTGCATTCTCTCCGTTTGCTCAGAAGCATTAAAACAGCATTAGTGTTCATAGAAGCTGAAAACTAAGCGATCTGTTCACTGGGACCCTACCATAAAGTTACTTGCTTAAAACACCTAAGACATTAAAAAGTGTCTTTCTGGATTGCAAATAACTTTTTATTTCATGCATATTAAAGATTTTTCCTTTTGGTCATATTTCCTCTTGATATTGCACGAACGAGCTTTCTGTGGCTTAGAAAGCAATTTTTCAACATATGCAATATTGCATTCTCTCCGTTTGCTCAGAAGCAATAAAACAGCATTAGTGTTCATAGAAGCTCAAAACTAAGCGATCTGTTCACTGGGGCCCTACCATAAAGTTACCTGCTTAAAACACCTAAGACATTAAAAAGTGTCTTTCTGGATTGCAAATAACTTTTTATTTCATGCATATTAAAGATTTTTCCTTTTGGTCAGATTTCCTCTTGACATTGCACGAACGAACTTTCTGTGGCTTAGAAAGCAATTTTTCACCATATGCAATATTGCATTCTCTCCGTTTGCTCAGAAGCATTTAAACAGCATTAGTGTTCATAGAAGCTGAAAACTAAGCGATCTGTTCACTGGGGCCCTACCATAAAGTTACCTGCTTAAAACACCTAAGACATTAAAAAGTGTCTTTCTGGATTGCAAATAACTTTTTATTTCATGCATATTAAAGATTTTTCCTTTTGGTCAGATTTCCTCTTGACATTGCACGAACGAACTTTCTGTGGCTTAGAAAGCAATTTTTCACCATATGCAATATTGCATTCTCTACGTTTGCTCAGAAGCATTAAAACAGCATTAGTGTTCATAGAAGCTGAAAACTAAGCAATCTGTTCACTGGGGCCCTACCATAAAGTTACCTGCTTAAAACACCTAAGACATTAAAAAGTGTCTTTCTGGATTGCAAATAACTTTTTATTTCATGCATATTAAAGATTTTTCCTTTTGGTCAGATTTCCTCTTGACATTGCACGAACGAACTTTCTGTGGCTTAGAAAGCAATTTTTCACCATATGCAATATTGCATTCTCTACGTTTGCTCAGAAGCATTAAAACAGCATTAGTGTTCATAGAAGCTGAAAACTAAGCAATCTGTTCACTGGGGCCCTACCATAAAGTTACCTGCTTAAAACACCTAAGACATTAAAAAGTGTCTTTCTGGATTGCAAATAACTTTTTATTTCATGCATATTAAAGATATTTCATTTTGGTCAGATATCCTCTTGATATTGCACGAACGAGCTTTCTGTGGCCGAGAAAGCAATTTTTCACCATATGCAATATTGCATTCTCTCCGTTTGCTCAGAAGCATTAAAACAGCATTAGTGTTCATAGAAGCTGAAAACTAAGCGATCTGTTCACTGGGGCCCTACCATAAAGTTACCTGCTTAAAACACCTAAGACATTAAAAAGTGACTTTCTGCATTGCAAATAACTTTTTATTTCATGCATATTAAAGATATTTCCTTTTGGTCAGATTTCCTCTTGATATTGCACGAACGAACTTTCTGTGGCTTAGAAAGCAATTTTTCACCATATGCAATATTGCATTCTCTCCGTTTGCTCAGAAGCATTAAAACAGCATTAGTGTTCATAGAAGCTGAAAACTAAGCGATCTGTTCACTGGGGCCCTACCATAAAGTTACCTGCTTAAAACACCTAAGACATTAAAAAGTGTCTTTCTGGATTGCAAATAACTTTTTATTTCATGCATATTAAAGATATTTCATTTTGGTCAGATATCCTCTTGATATTGCACGAACAAGCTTTCTGTGCCCCCGAAAGCAATTTTTCACCATATGCAATATTGCATTCTCTCCGTTTGCTCAGAAGCATTAAAACAGCTTTAGTGTTCATAGAAGCTGAAAACTAAGCGATCTGTTCACTGGGGCCCTACCATAAAGTTACCTGCTTAAAACACCTAAGACATTAAAAAGTGACTTTCTGCATTGCAAATAACTTTTTATTTCATGCATATTAAAGATATTTCCTTTTGGTCAGATTTCCTCTTGATATTGCACGAACGAACTTTCTGTGGCCGAGAAAGTAATTTTTCACCATATGCAATATTGCATTCTCTCCGCTTGCTCAGAAGCATTAAAACAGCATTAGTGTTCATAGAAGCTGAAAACTAAGCGATCTGTTCACTGGGACCCTACCATAAAGTTACTTGCTTAAAACACCTAAGACATTAAAAGTGTCTTTCTGGGTTGCAAATAACTTTTTATTTCATGCATATTAAAGATTTTTCCTTTTGGTCAGATTTCCTCTTGACATTGCACGAACGAGCTTTCTGTGGCTTAGAAAGCAATTTTTCACCATATGCAATATTGCATTCTCTCCGTTTGCTCAGAAGCAATAAAACAGCATTAGTGTTCATAGAAGCTCAAAACTAAGCGATCTGTTCACTGGGGCCCTACCATAAAGTTACCTGCTTAAAACACCTAAGACATTAAAAAGTGTCTTTCTGGATTGCAAATAACTTTTTATTTCATGCATATTAAAGATTTTTCCTTTTGGTCAGATTTCCTCTTGACATTGCACGAACGAACTTTCTGTGGCTTAGAAAGCAATTTTACACCATATGCAATATTGCATTCTCTCCGTTTGCTCAGAAGCATTTAAACAGCATTAGTGTTCATAGAAGCTGAAAACTAAGCGATCTGTTCACTGGGACCCTACCATAAAGTTACCTGCTTAAAACACCTAAGACATTAAAAAGTGTCTTTCTGGATTGCAAATAACTTTTTATTTCATGCATATTAAAGATATTTCATTTTGGTCAGATATCCTCTTGATATTGCACGAACGAGCTTTCTGTGGCCGAGAAAGCAATTTTTCACCATATGCAATATTGCATTCTCTCCGTTTGCTCAGAAGCATTAAAACAGCATTAGTGTTCATAGAAGCTGAAAACTAAGCGATCTGTTCACTGGGGCCCTACCATAAAGTTACCTGCTTAAAACACCTAAGACATTAAAAAGTGACTTTCTGCATTGCAAATAACTTTTTATTTCATGCATATTAAAGATATTTCCTTTTGGTCAGATTTCCTCTTGATATTGCACGAACGAACTTTCTGTGGCTTAGAAAGCAATTTTTCACCATATGCAATATTGCATTCTCTCCGTTTGCTCAGAAGCATTAAATCAGCATTAGTGTTCATAGAAGCTGAAAACTAAGCGATCTGTTCACTGGGGCCCTACCATAAAGTTACCTGCTTAAAACACCAAAGACATTAAAAAGTGACTTTCTGCATTGCAAATAACTTTTTATTTCATGCATATTAAAGATATTTCCTTTTGGTCAGATTTCCTCTTGATATTGCACGAACGAACTTTCTGTGGCCAAGAAAGTAATTTTTCACCATATGCAATACTGCATTCTCTCCGTTTGCTCAGAAGCATTAAAACAGCATTAGTGTTCATAGAAGCTGAAAACTAAGCGATCTGTTCACTGGGGCCCTACCATAAAGTTACTTGCTTAAAACACCTAAGACATTAAAAAGTGTCTTTCTGGATTGCAAATAACTTTTTATTTCATGCATATTAAAGATTTTTCCTTTTGGTCAGATTTCCTCTTGATATTGGACGAACGAACTTTCTGTGGCCGAGAAAGTAATTTTTCACCATATGCAATATTGCATTCTCTCCGTTTGCTCAGAAGCATTAAAACAGCATTAGTGTTCATAGAAGCTGAAAACTAAGCGATCTGTTCACTGGGACCCTACCATAAAGTTACTTGCTTAAAACACCTAAGACATTAAAAAGTGTCTTTCTGGATTGCAAATAACTTTTTATTTCATGCATATTAAAGATTTTTCCTTTTGGTCAGATTTCCTCTTGATATTGGACGAACGAACTTTCTGTGGCCGAGAAAGTAATTTTTCACCATATGCAATATTGCATTCTCTCCGTTTGCTCAGAAGCATTAAAACAGCATTAGTATTCATAGAAGCTGAAAACTAAGCGATCTGTTCACTGGGACCCTACCATAAAGTTACTTGCTTAAAACACCTAAAACATTAAAAAGTGTCTTTCTGGATTGCAAATAACTTTTTATTTCATGCATATTAAAGATTTTTCCTTTTGGTCATATTTCCTCTTGATATTGCACGAACGAGCTTTCTGTGGCTTAGAAAGCAATTTTTCAACATATGCAATATTGCATTCTCTCCGTTTGCTCAGAAGCAATAAAACAGCATTAGTGTTCATAGAAGCTCAAAACTAAGCGATCTGTTCACTGGGGCCCTACCATAAAGTTACCTGCTTAAAACACCTAAGACATTAAAAAGTGTCTTTCTGGATTGCAAATAACTTTTTATTTCATGCATATTAAAGATTTTTCCTTTTGGTCAGATTTCCTCTTGACATTGCACGAACGAACTTTCTGTGGCTTAGAAAGCAATTTTTCACCATATGCAATATTGCATTCTCTCCGTTTGCTCAGAAGCATTTAAACAGCATTAGTGTTCATAGAAGCTGAAAACTAAGCGATCTGTTCACTGGGGCCCTACCATAAAGTTACCTGCTTAAAACACCTAAGACATTAAAAAGTGTCTTTCTGGATTGCAAATAACTTTTTATTTCATGCATATTAAAGATTTTTCCTTTTGGTCAGATTTCCTCTTGACATTGCACGAACGAACTTTCTGTGGCTTAGAAAGCAATTTTTCACCATATGCAATATTGCATTCTCTACGTTTGCTCAGAAGCATTAAAACAGCATTAGTGTTCATAGAAGCTCAAAACTAAGCGATCTGTTCACTGGGGCCCTACCATAAAGTTACCTGCTTAAAACACCTAAGACATTAAAAAGAGTCTTTCTGGATTGCAAATAACTTTTTATTTCATGCATATTAAAGATTTTTCCTTTTGGTCAGATTTCCTCTTGACATTGCACGAACGAACTTTCTGTGGCTTAGAAAGCAATTTTTCACCATATGCAATATTGCATTCTCTCCGTTTGCTCAGAAGCATTTAAACAGCATTAGTGTTCATAGAAGCTGAAAACTAAGCGATCTGTTCACTGGGACCCTACCATAAAGTTACCTGCTTAAAACACCTAAGACATTAAAAAGTGTCTTTCTGGATTGCAAATAACTTTTTATTTCATGCATATTAAAGATATTTCATTTTGGTCAGATATCCTCTTGATATTGCACGAACGAGCTTTCTGTGGCCGAGAAAGCAATTTTTCACCATATGCAATATTGCATTCTCTCCGTTTGCTCAGAAGCATTAAAACAGCATTAGTGTTCATAGAAGCTGAAAACTAAGCGATCTGTTCACTGGGGCCCTACCATAAAGTTACCTGCTTAAAACACCTAAGACATTAAAAAGTGACTTTCTGCATTGCAAATAACTTTTTATTTCATGCATATTAAAGATATTTCCTTTTGGTCAGATTTCCTCTTGATATTGCACGAACGAACTTTCTGTGGCTTAGAAAGCAATTTTTCACCATATGCAATATTGCATTCTCTCTGTTTGCTCAGAAGCATTAAAACAGCATTAGTGTTCATAGAAGCTGAAAACTAAGCGATCTGTTCACTGGGGCCCTACCATAAAGTTACCTGCTTAAAACACCTAAGACATTAAAAAGTGTCTTTCTGGATTGCAAATAACTTTTTATTTCATGCATATTAAAGATATTTCATTTTGGTCAGATATCCTCTTGATATTGCACGAACAAGCTTTCTGTGGCCCCGAAAGCAATTTTTCACCATATGCAATATTGCATTCTCTCCGTTTGCTCAGAAGCATTAAAACAGCATTAGTGTTCATAGAAGCTGAAAACTAAGCGATCTGTTCACTGGGGCCCTACCATAAAGTTACCTGCTTAAAACACCTAAGACATTAAAAAGTGTCTTTCTGGATTGCAAATAACTTTTTATTTCATGCATATTAAAGATTTTTCCTTTTGGTCAGATTTCCTCTTGACATTGCACGAACGAACTTTCTGTGGCTTAGAAAGCAATTTTTCACCATATGCAATATTGCATTCTCTCCGTTTGCTCAGAAGCATTTAAACAGCATTAGTGTTCATAGAAGCTGAAAACTAAGCGATCTGTTCACTGGGGCCCTACCATAAAGTTACCTGCTTAAAACACCTAAGACATTAAAAAGTGTCTTTCTGGATTGCAAATAACTTTTTATTTCATGCATATTAAAGATTTTTCCTTTTGGTCAGATTTCCTCTTGACATTGCACGAACGAACTTTCTGTGGCTTAGAAAGCAATTTTTCACTATATGCAATATTGCATTCTCTACGTTTGCTCAGAAGCATTAAAACAGCATTAGTGTTCATAGAAGCTGAAAACTAAGCGATCTGTTCACTGGGGCCCTACCATAAAGTTACTTGCTTAAAACACCTAAGACATTAAAAAGTGTCTTTCTAGATTGCAAATAACTTTTTATTTCATGCATATTAAAGATTTTTCCTTTTGGTCAGATTTCCTCTTAATATTGCACGAACGAGCTTTCTGTGGCTTAGAAAGCAATTTTTCACCATATGCAATATTGCATTCTCTCCGTTTGCTCAGAAGCAATAAAACAGCATTAGTGTTCATAGAAGCTCAAAACTAAGCGATCTGTTCACTGGGGCCCTACCACAAAGTTACCTGCTTAAAACACCTAAGACATTAAAAAGTGTCTTTCTGGATTGCAAATAACTTTTTATTTCATGCATATTAAAGATTTTTCCTTTTGGTCAGATTTCCTCTTGACATTGCACGAACGAACTTTCTGTGGCTTAGAAAGCAATTTTTCACCATATGCAATATTGCATTCTCTCCGTTTGCTCAGAAGCATTTAAACAGCATTAGTGTTCATAGAAGCTGAAAACTAAGCGATCTGTTCACTGGGACCCTACCATAAAGTTACCTGCTTAAAACACCTAAGACATTAAAAAGTGTCTTTCTGGATTGCAAATAACTTTTTATTTCATGCATATTAAAGATATTTCATTTTGGTCAGATATCCTCTTGATATTGCACGAACGAGCTTTCTGTGGCCGAGAAAGCAATTTTTCACCATATGCAATATTGCATTCTCTCCGTTTGCTCAGAAGCATTAAAACAGCATTAGTGTTCATAGAAGCTGAAAACTAAGCGATCTGTTCACTGGGGCCCTACCATAAAGTTACCTGCTTAAAACACCTAAGACATTAAAAAGTGACTTTCTGCATTGCAAATAACTTTTTATTTCATGCATATTAAAGATATTTCCTTTTGGTCAGATTTCCTCTTGATATTGCACGAACGAACTTTCTGTGGCTTAGAAAGCAATTTTTCACCATATGCAATATTGCATTCTCTCCGTTTGCTCAGAAGCATTAAAACAGCATTAGTGTTCATAGAAGCTGAAAACTAAGCGATCTGTTCACTGGGGCCCTACCATAAAGTTACCTGCTTAAAACACCTAAGACATTAAAAAGTGTCTTTCTGGATTGCAAATAACTTTTTATTTCATGCATATTAAAGATATTTCATTTTGGTCAGATTTCCTCTTGATATTGCACGAACGAACTTTCTGTGGCCGAGAAAGTAATTTTTCACCATATGCAATATTGCATTCTCTCTGTTTGCTCAGAAGCATTAAAACAGCATTAGTGTTCATAGAAGCTGAAAACTAAGCGATCTGTTCACTGGGACCCTACCATAAAGTTACTTGCTTAAAACACCTAAGACATTAAAAAGTGTCTTTCTGGATTGCAAATAACTTTTTATTTCATGCATATTAAAGATTTTTCCTTTTGGTCAGATTTCCTCTTGACATTGCACGAACGAACTTTCTGTGGCTGAGAAAGCAATTTTTCACCATATGCAATATTGCATTCTCTCCGTTTGCTCAGAAGCAATAAAACAGCATTAGTGTTCATAGAAGCTCAAAACTAAGCGATCTGTTCACTGGGGCCCTACCATAAAGTTACCTGCTTAAAACACCTAAGACATTAAAAAGTGTCTTTCTGGATTGCAAATAACTTTTTATTTCATGCATATTAAAGATATTTCATTTTGGTCAGATATCCTCTTGATATTGCACGAACAAGCTTTCTGTGGCCCCGAAAGCAATTTTTCACCATATGCAATATTGCATTCTCTCCGTTTGCTCAGAAGCATTAAAACAGCATTAGTGTTCATAGAAGCTGAAAACTAAGCGATCTGTTCACTGGGGCCCTACCATAAAGTTACCTGCTTAAAACACCTAAGACATTAAAAAGTGTCTTTCTGGGTTGCAAATAACTTTTTATTTCATGCATATTAAAGATTTTTCCTTTTGGTCAGATTTCCTCTTGACATTGCACGAACGAGCTTTCTGTGGCTTAGAAAGCAATTTTTCACCATATGCAATATTGCATTCTCTCCGTTTGCTCAGAAGCAATAAAACAGCATTAGTGTTCATAGAAGCTCAAAACTAAGCGATCTGTTCACTGGGGCCCTACCATAAAGTTACCTGCTTAAAACACCTAAGACATTAAAAAGTGTCTTTCTGGATTGCAAATAACTTTTTATTTCATGCATATTAAAGATTTTTCCTTTTGGTCAGATTTCCTCTTGACATTGCACGAACGAACTTTCTGTGGCTTAGAAAGCAATTTTTCACCATATGCAATATTGCATTCTCTACGTTTGCTCAGAAGCATTAAAACAGCATTAGTGTTCATAGAAGCTGAAAACTAAGCGATCTGTTCACTGGGGCCCTACCATAAAGTTACTTGCTTAAAACACCTAAGACATTAAAAAGTGTCTTTCTGGATTGCAAATAACTTTTTATTTCATGCATATTAAAGATTTTTCCTTTTGGTCAGATTTCCTTTTAATATTGCACGAACGAGCTTTCTGTGGCTTAGAAAGCAATTTTTCACCATATGCAATATTGCATTCTCTCCGTTTGCTCAGAAGCAATAAAACAGCATTAGTGTTCATAGAAGCTCAAAACTAAGCGATCTGTTCACTGGGGCCCTACCATAAAGTTACCTGCTTAAAACACCTAAAAGTGTCTTTCTGGATTGCAAATAACTTTTTATTTCATGCATATTAAAGATTTTTCCTTTTGGTCAGATTTCCTCTTGACATTGCACGAACGAACTTTCTGTGGCTTAGAAAGCAATTTTTCACCATATGCAATATTGCATTCTCTCCGTTTGCTCAGAAGCATTTAAACAGCATTAGTGTTCATAGAAGCTGAAAACTAAGCGATCTGTTCACTGGGACCCTACCATAAAGTTACCTGCTTAAAACACCTAAGACATTAAAAAGTGTCTTTCTGGATTGCAAATAACTTTTTATTTCATGCATATTAAAGATATTTCATTTTGGTCAGATATCCTCTTGATATTGCACGAACGAGCTTTCTGTGGCCGAGAAAGCAATTTTTCACCATATGCAATATTGCATTCTCTCCGTTTGCTCAGAAGCATTAAAACAGCATTAGTGTTCATAGAAGCTGAAAACTAAGCGATCTGTTCACTGGGGCCCTACCATAAAGTTACCTGCTTAAAACACCTAAGACATTAAAAAGTGACTTTCTGCATTGCAAATAACTTTTTATTTCATGCATATTAAAGATATTTTCTTTTGGTCAGATTTCCTCTTGATATTGCACGAACGAACTTTCTGTGGCTTAGAAAGCAATTTTTCACAATATGCAATATTGCATTCTCTCCGTTTGCTCAGAAGCATTAAAACAGCATTAGTGTTCATAGAAGCTGAAAACTAAGCGATCTGTTCACTGGGGCCCTACCATTAAGTTACCTGCTTAAAACACCAAAGACATTAAAAAGTGACTTTCTGCATTGCAAATAACTTTTTATTTCATGCATATTAAAGATATTTCCTTTTGGTCAGATTTCCTCTTGATATTGCACGAACGAACTTTCTGTGGCCAAGAAAGTAATTTTTCACCATATGCAATATTGCATTCTCTCCGTTTGCTCAGAAGCATTAAAACAGCATTAGTGTTCATAGAAGCTGAAAACTAAGCGATCTGTTCACTGGGGCCCTACCATAAAGTTACTTGCTTAAAACACCTAAGACATTAAAAAGTGTCTTTCTGGATTGCAAATAACTTTTTATTTCATGCATATTAAAGATTTTTCCTTTTGGTCAGATTTCCTCTTGATATTGGACGAACGAACTTTCTGTGGCCGAGAAAGTAATTTTTCACCATATGCAATATTGCATTCTCTCCGTTTGCTCAGAAGCATTAAAACAGCATTAGTGTTCATAGAAGCTGAAAACTAAGCGATCTGTTCACTGGGGCCCTACCATAAAGTTACTTGCTTAAAACACCTAAGACATTAAAAAGTGTCTTTCTGGATTGCAAATAACTTTTTATTTCATGCATATTAAAGATTTTTCCTTTTGGTCAGATTTCCTCTTGATATTGGACGAACGAACTTTCTGTGGCCGAGAAAGTAATTTTTCACCATATGCAATATTGCATTCTCTCCGTTTGCTCAGAAGCATTAAAACAGCATTAGTGTTCATAGAAGCTGAAAACTAAGCGATCTGTTCACTGGGACCCTACCATAAAGTTACTTGCTTAAAACACCTAAGACATTAAAAAGTGTCTTTCTGGATTGCAAATAACTTTTTATTTCATGCATATTAAAGATTTTTCCTTTTGGTCATATTTCCTCTTGATATTGCACGAACGAGCTTTCTGTGGCTTAGAAAGCAATTTTTCAACATATGCAATATTGCATTCTCTCCGTTTGCTCAGAAGCAATAAAACAGCATTAGTGTTCATAGAAGCTCAAAACTAAGCGATCTGTTCACTGGGGCCCTACCATAAAGTTACCTGCTTAAAACACCTAAGACATTAAAAAGTGTCTTTCTGGATTGCAAATAACTTTTTATTTCATGCATATTAAAGATTTTTCCTTTTGGTCAGATTTCCTCTTGACATTGCACGAACGAACTTTCTGTGGCTTAGAAAGCAATTTTTCACCATATGCAATATTGCATTCTCTCCGTTTGCTCAGAAGCATTTAAACAGCATTAGTGTTCATAGAAGCTGAAAACTAAGCGATCTGTTCACTGGGACCCTACCATAAAGTTACCTGCTTAAAACACCTAAGACATTAAAAAGTGCCTTTCTGGATTGCAAATAACTTTTTATTTCATGCATATTAAAGATATTTCATTTTGGTCAGATATCCTCTTGATATTGCACGAACGAGCTTTCTGTGGCCGAGAAAGCAATTTTTCACCATATGCAATATTGCATTCTCTCCGTTTGCTCAGAAGCATTAAAACAGCATTAGTGTTCATAGAAGCTGAAAACTAAGCGATCTGTTCACTGGGGCCCTACCATAAAGTTACCTGCTTAAAACACCTAAGACATTAAAAAGTGACTTTCTGCATTGCAAATAACTTTTTATTTCATGCATATTAAAGATTTTTCCTTTTGGTCAGATTTCCTCTTGATATTGCACGAACGAGCTTTCTGTGGCTTTCTGGATTGCAAATAACTTTTTATTTCATGCATATTAAAGATTTTTCCTTTTGGTCTCTGTTCCTCTTGATATTGCACGAACGAGCTTTCTGTGGCTTAGAAAGCAATTTTTCACAATATGCAATATTGCATTCTCTCCGTTTGCTCAGAAGCAATAAAACAGCATTAGTGTTCATAGAAGCTCAAAACTAAGCGATCTGTTCACTGGGGCCCTACCATAAAGTTACCTGCTTAAAACACCTAAGACATTAAAAAGTGTCTTTCTGGATTGCAAATAACTTTTTATTTCATGCATATTAAAGATTTTTCCTTTTGGTCAGATTTCCTCTTGACATTGCACGAACGAACTTTCTGTGGCTTAGAAAGCAATTTTTCACCATATGCAATATTGCATTCTCTCCGTTTGCTCAGAAGCATTAAAACAGCATTAGTGTTCATAGAAGCTGAAAACTAAGCGATCTGTTCACTGGGGCCCTACCATAAAGTTACCTGCTTAAAACACCTAAGACATTAAAAAGTGTCTTTCTGGGTTGCAAATAACTTTTTATTTCATGCATATTAAAGATTTTTCCTTTTGGTCAGATTTCCTCTTGACATTGCACGAACGAGCTTTCTGTGGCTTAGAAAGCAATTTTTCACCATATGCAATATTGCTCCGTTTGCTCAGAAGCATTAAAACAGCATTAGTGTTCATAGAAGCTGAAAACTAAGCGATCTGTTCACTGGGGCCCTACCATAAAGTTACTTGCTTAAAACACCTAAGACATTAAAAAGTGTCTTTCTGGATTGCAAATAACTTTTTATTTCATGCATATTAAAGATATTTCATTTTGGTCAGATATCCTCTTGATATTGCACGAACGAGCTTTCTGTGGCCGAGAAAGCAATTTTTCACCATATGCAATATTGCATTCTCTCCGTTTGCTCAGAAGCATTAAAACAGCATTAGTATTCATAGAAGCTGAAAACTAAGCGATCTGTTCACTGGGGCCCTACCATAAAGTTACTTGCTTAAAACACCTAAGACATTAAAAAGTGTCTTTCTGGATTGCAAATAACTTTTTATTTCATGCATATTAAAGATTTTTCCTTTTGGTCAGATTTCCTCTTGATATTGCACGAACGAGCTTTCTGTGGCTTAGAAAGCAATTTTTCACCATATGCAATATTGCATTCTCTCCGTTTGCTCAGAAGCAATAAAACAGCATTAGTGTTCATAGAAGCTCAAAACTAAGCGATCTGTTCACTGGGGCCCTACCATAAAGTTACCTGCTTAAAACACCTAAGACATTAAAAAGTGTCTTTCTGGATTGCAAATAACTTTTTATTTCATGCATATTAAAGATTTTTCCTTTTGGTCAGATTTCCTCTTGACATTGCACGAACGAACTTTCTGTGGCTTAGAAAGCAATTTTTCACCATATGCAATATTGCATTCTCTCCGTTTGCTCAGAAGCATTAAAACAGCATTAGTGTTCATAGAAGCTGAAAACTAAGCGATCTGTTCACTGGGGCCCTACCATAAAGTTACCTGCTTAAAACACCTAAGACATTAAAAAGTGACTTTCTGCATTGCAAATAACTTTTTATTTCATGCATATTAAAGATTTTTCCTTTTGGTCAGATTTCCTCTTGACATTGCACGAACGAACTTTCTGTGGCTTAGAAAGCAATTTTTCAGCATATGCAATATTGCATTCTCTCCGTTTGCTCAGAAGCATTTAAACAGCATTAGTGTTCATAGAAGCTGAAAACTAAGCGATCTGTTCACTGGGACCCTACCATAAAGTTACCTGCTTAAAACACCTAAGACATTAAAAAGTGTCTTTCTGGATTGCAAATAACTTTTTATTTCATGCATATTAAAGATATTTCATTTTGGTCAGATATCCTCTTGATATTGCACGAACGAGCTTTCTGTGGCCGAGAAAGCAATTTTTCACCATATGCAATATTGCATTCTCTCCGTTTGCTCAGAAGCATTAAAACAGCATTAGTGTTCATAGAAGCTGAAAACTAAGCGATCTGTTCACTGGGGCCCTACCATAAAGTTACCTGCTTAAAACACCTAAGACATTAAAAAGTGACTTTCTGCATTGCAAATAACTTTTTATTTCATGCATATTAAAGATATTTCCTTTTGGTCAGATTTCCTCTTGATATTGCACGAACGAACTTTCTGTGGCTTAGAAAGCAATTTTTCACCATATGCAATATTGCATTCTCTCCGTTTGCTCAGAAGCATTAAAACAGCATTAGTGTTCATAGAAGCTGAAAACTAAGCGATCTGTTCACTGGGGCCCTACCATAAAGTTACCTGCTTAAAACACCAAAGACATTAAAAAGTGACTTTCTGCATTGCAAATAACTTTTTATTTCATGCATATTAAAGATATTTCCTTTTGGTCAGATTTCCTCTTGATATTGCACGAACGAACTTTCTGTGGCCAAGAAAGTAATTTTTCACCATATGCAATATTGCATTCTCTCCGTTTGCTCAGAAGCATTAAAACAGCATTAGTGTTCATAGAAGCTGAAAACTAAGCGATCTGTTCACTGGGGCCCTACCATAAAGTTACTTGCTTAAAACACCTAAGACATTAAAAAGTGTCTTTCTGGATTGCAAATAACTTTTTATTTCATGCATATTAAAGATTTTTCCTTTTGGTCAGATTTCCTCTTGATATTGGACGAACGAACTTTCTGTGGCCGAGAAAGTAATTTTTCACCATATGCAATATTGCATTCTCTCCGTTTGCTCAGAAGCATTAAAACAGCATTAGTGTTCATAGAAGCTGAAAACTAAGCGATCTGTTCACTGGGACCCTACCATAAAGTTACTTGCTTAAAACACCTAAGACATTAAAAAGTGTCTTTCTGGATTGCAAATAACTTTTTATTTCATGCATATTAAAGATTTTTCCTTTTGGTCATATTTCCTCTTGATATTGCACGAACGAGCTTTCTGTGGCTTAGAAAGCAATTTTTCAACATATGCAATATTGCATTCTCTCCGTTTGCTCAGAAGCAATAAAACAGCATTAGTGTTCATAGAAGCTCAAAACTAAGCGATCTGTTCACTGGGGCCCTACCATAAAGTTACCTGCTTAAAACACCTAAGACATTAAAAAGTGTCTTTCTGGATTGCAAATAACTTTTTATTTCATGCATATTAAAGATTTTTCCTTTTGGTCAGATTTCCTCTTGACATTGCACGAACGAACTTTCTGTGGCTTAGAAAGCAATTTTTCACCATATGCAATATTGCATTCTCTCCGTTTGCTCAGAAGCATTTAAACAGCATTAGTGTTCATAGAAGCTGAAAACTAAGCGATCTGTTCACTGGGGCCCTACCATAAAGTTACCTGCTTAAAACACCTAAGACATTAAAAAGTGTCTTTCTGGATTGCAAATAACTTTTTATTTCATGCATATTAAAGATTTTTCCTTTTGGTCAGATTTCCTCTTGACATTGCACGAACGAACTTTCTGTGGCTTAGAAAGCAATTTTTCACCATATGCAATATTGCATTCTCTACGTTTGCTCAGAAGCATTAAAACAGCATTAGTGTTCATAGAAGCTGAAAACTAAGCGATCTGTTCACTGGGGCCCTACCATAAAGTTACTTGCTTAAAACACCTAAGACATTAAAAAGTGTCTTTCTGGATTGCAAATAACTTTTTATTTCATGCATATTAAAGATTTTTCCTTTTGGTCAGATTTCCTCTTAATATTGCACGAACGAGCTTTCTGTGGCTTAGAAAGCAATTTTTCACCATATGCAATATTGCATTCTCTCCGTTTGCTCAGAAGCAATAAAACAGCATTAGTGTTCATAGAAGCTCAAAACTAAGCGATCTGTTCACTGGGGCCCTACCATAAAGTTACCTGCTTAAAACACCTAAGACATTAAAAAGTGTCTTTCTGGATTGCAAATAACTTTTTATTTCATGCATATTAAAGATTTTTCCTTTTGGTCAGATTTCCTCTTGACATTGCACGAACGAACTTTCTGTGGCTTAGAAAGCAATTTTTCACCATATGTAATATTGCATTCTCTCCGTTTGCTCAGAAGCATTTAAACAGCATTAGTGTTCATAGAAGCTGAAAACTAAGCGATCTGTTCACTGGGACCCTACCATAAAGTTACCTGCTTAAAACACCTAAGACATTAAAAAGTGTCTTTCTGGATTGCAAATAACTTTTTATTTCATGCATATTAAAGATATTCCATTTTGGTCAGATATCCTCTTGATATTGCACGAACGAGCTTTCTGTGGCCGAGAAAGCAATTTTTCACCATATGCAATATTGCATTCTCTCCGTTTGCTCAGAAGCATTAAAACAGCATTAGTGTTCATAGAAGCTGAAAACTAAGCGATCTGTTCACTGGGGCCCTACCATAAAGTTACCTGCTTAAAACACCTAAGACATTAAAAAGTGACTTTCTGCATTGCAAATAACTTTTTATTTCATGCATATTAAAGATATTTCCTTTTGGTCAGATTTCCTCTTGATATTGCACGAACGAACTTTCTGTGGCTTAGAAAGCAATTTTTCACCATATGCAATATTGCATTCTCTCCGTTTGCTCAGAAGCATTAAAACAGCATTAGTGTTCATAGAAGCTGAAAACTAAGCGATCTGTTCACTGGGGCCCTACCATAAAGTTACCTGCTTAAAACATCTAAGACATTAAAAAGTGACTTTCTGCATTGCAAATAACTTTTTATTTCATGCATATTAAAGATTTTTCCTTTTGGTCAGATTTCCTCTTGACATTGCACGAACGAACTTTCTGTGGCTTAGAAAGCAATTTTTCAGCATATGCAATATTGCATTCTCTCCGTTTGCTCAGAAGCATTTAAACAGCATTAGTGTTCATAGAAGCTGAAAACTAAGCGATCTGTTCACTGGGACCCTACCATAAAGTTACCTGCTTAAAACACCTAAGACATTAAAAAGTGTCTTTCTGGATTGCAAATAACTTTTTATTTCATGCATATTAAAGATATTTCATTTTGGTCAGATATCCTCTTGATATTGCACGAACGAGCTTTCTGTGGCCGAGAAAGCAATTTTTCACCATATGCAATATTGCATTCTCTCCGTTTGCTCAGAAGCATTAAAACAGCATTAGTGTTCATAGAAGCTGAAAACTAAGCGATCTGTTCACTGGGGCCCTACCATAAAGTTACCTGCTTAAAACACCTAAGACATTAAAAAGTGACTTTCTGCATTGCAAATAACTTTTTATTTCATGCATATTAAAGATATTTCCTTTTGGTCAGATTTCCTCTTGATATTGCACGAACGAGCTTTCTGTGGCTTAGAAAGCAATTTTTCACCATATGCAATATTGCATTCTCTCCGTTTGCTCAGAAGCATTAAAACAGCATTAGTGTTCATAGAAGCTGAAAACTAAGCGATCTGTTCACTGGGGCCCTACCATAAAGTTACCTGCTTAAAACACCAAAGACATTAAAAAGTGACTTTCTGCATTGCAAATAACTTTTTATTTCATGCATATTAAAGATATTTCCTTTTGGTCAGATTTCCTCTTGATATTGCACGAACGAACTTTCTGTGGCCAAGAAAGTAATTTTTCACCATATGCAATATTGCATTCTCTCCGTTTGCTCAGAAGCATTAAAACAGCATTAGTGTTCATAGAAGCTGAAAACTAAGCGATCTGTTCACTGGGGCCCTACCATAAAGTTACTTGCTTAAAACACCTAAGACATTAAAAAGTGTCTTTCTGGATTGCAAATAACTTTTTATTTCATGCATATTAAAGATTTTTCCTTTTGGTCAGATTTCCTCTTAATATTGCACGAACGAGCTTTCTGTGGCTTAGAAAGCAATTTTTCACCATATGCAATATTGCATTCTCTCCGTTTGCTCAGAAGCAATAAAACAGCATTAGTGTTCATAGAAGCTCAAAACTAAGCGATCTGTTCACTGGGGCCCTACCATAAAGTTACCTGCTTAAAACACCTAAGACATTAAAAAGTGTCTTTCTGGATTGCAAATAACTTTTTATTTCATGCATATTAAAGATTTTTCCTTTTGGTCAGATTTCCTCTTAATATTGCACGAACGAGCTTTCTGTGGCTTAGAAAGCAATTTTTCACCATATGCAATATTGCATTCTCTCCGTTTGCTCAGAAGCAATAAAACAGCATTAGTGTTCATAGAAGCTCAAAACTAAGCGATCTGTTCACTGGGGCCCTACCATAAAGTTACCTGCTTAAAACACCTAAGACATTAAAAAGTGTCTTTCTGGATTGCAAATAACTTTTTATTTCATGCATATTAAAGATTTTTCCTTTTGGTCAGATTTCCTCTTGACATTGCACGAACGAACTTTCTGTGGCTTAGAAAGCAATTTTTCACCATATGTAATATTGCATTCTCTCCGTTTGCTCAGAAGCATTTAAACAGCATTAGTGTTCATAGAAGCTGAAAACTAAGCGATCTGTTCACTGGGACCCTACCATAAAGTTACCTGCTTAAAACACCTAAGACATTAAAAAGTGTCTTTCTGGATTGCAAATAACTTTTTATTTCATGCATATTAAAGATATTCCATTTTGGTCAGATATCCTCTTGATATTGCACGAACGAGCTTTCTGTGGCCGAGAAAGCAATTTTTCACCATATGCAATATTGCATTCTCTCCGTTTGCTCAGAAGCATTAAAACAGCATTAGTGTTCATAGAAGCTGAAAACTAAGCGATCTGTTCACTGGGGCCCTACCATAAAGTTACCTGCTTAAAACACCTAAGACATTAAAAAGTGACTTTCTGCATTGCAAATAACTTTTTATTTCATGCATATTAAAGATATTTCCTTTTGGTCAGATTTCCTCTTGATATTGCACGAACGAACTTTCTGTGGCTTAGAAAGCAATTTTTCACCATATGCAATATTGCATTCTCTCCGTTTGCTCAGAAGCATTAAAACAGCATTAGTGTTCATAGAAGCTGAAAACTAAGCGATCTGTTCACTGGGGCCCTACCATAAAGTTACCTGCTTAAAACACCTAAGACATTAAAAAGTGACTTTCTGCATTGCAAATAACTTTTTATTTCATGCATATTAAAGATTTTTCCTTTTGGTCAGATTTCCTCTTGACATTGCACGAACGAACTTTCTGTGGCTTAGAAAGCAATTTTTCAGCATATGCAATATTGCATTCTCTCCGTTTGCTCAGAAGCATTTAAACAGCATTAGTGTTCATAGAAGCTGAAAACTAAGCGATCTGTTCACTGGGACCCTACCATAAAGTTACCTGCTTAAAACACCTAAGACATTAAAAAGTGTCTTTCTGGATTGCAAATAACTTTTTATTTCATGCATATTAAAGATATTTCATTTTGGTCAGATATCCTCTTGATATTGCACGAACGAGCTTTCTGTGGCCGAGAAAGCAATTTTTCACCATATGCAATATTGCATTCTCTCCGTTTGCTCAGAAGCATTAAAACAGCATTAGTGTTCATAGAAGCTGAAAACTAAGCGATCTGTTCACTGGGGCCCTACCATAAAGTTACCTGCTTAAAACACCTAAGACATTAAAAAGTGACTTTCTGCATTGCAAATAACTTTTTATTTCATGCATATTAAAGATATTTCCTTTTGGTCAGATTTCCTCTTGATATTGCACGAACGAACTTTCTGTGGCTTAGAAAGCAATTTTTCACCATATGCAATATTGCATTCTCTCCGTTTGCTCAGAAGCATTAAAACAGCATTAGTGTTCATAGAAGCTGAAAACTAAGCGATCTGTTCACTGGGGCCCTACCATAAAGTTACCTGCTTAAAACACCAAAGACATTAAAAAGTGACTTTCTGCATTGCAAATAACTTTTTATTTCATGCATATTAAAGATATTTCCTTTTGGTCAGATTTCCTCTTGATATTGCACGAACGAACTTTCTGTGGCCAAGAAAGTAATTTTTCACCATATGCAATATTGCATTCTCTCCGTTTGCTCAGAAGCATTAAAACAGCATTAGTGTTCATAGAAGCTGAAAACTAAGCGATCTGTTCACTGGGGCCCTACCATAAAGTTACTTGCTTAAAACACCTAAGACATTAAAAAGTGTCTTTCTGGATTGCAAATAACTTTTTATTTCATGCATATTAAAGATTTTTCCTTTTGGTCAGATTTCCTCTTGATATTGGACGAACGAACTTTCTGTGGCCGAGAAAGTAATTTTTCACCATATGCAATATTGCATTCTCTCCGTTTGCTCAGAAGCATTAAAACAGCATTAGTGTTCATAGAAGCTGAAAACTAAGCGATCTGTTCACTGGGACCCTACCATAAAGTTACTTGCTTAAAACACCTAAGACATTAAAAAGTGTCTTTCTGGATTGCAAATAACTTTTTATTTCATGCATATTAAAGATTTTTCCTTTTGGTCATATTTCCTCTTGATATTGCACGAACGAGCTTTCTGTGGCTTAGAAAGCAATTTTTCAACATATGCAATATTGCATTCTCTCCGTTTGCTCAGAAGCAATAAAACAGCATTAGTGTTCATAGAAGCTCAAAACTAAGCGATCTGTTCACTGGGGCCCTACCATAAAGTTACCTGCTTAAAACACCTAAGACATTAAAAAGTGTCTTTCTGGATTGCAAATAACTTTTTATTTCATGCATATTAAAGATTTTTCCTTTTGGTCAGATTTCCTCTTGACATTGCACGAACGAACTTTCTGTGGCTTAGAAAGCAATTTTTCACCATATGCAATATTGCATTCTCTCCGTTTGCTCAGAAGCATTTAAACAGCATTAGTGTTCATAGAAGCTGAAAACTAAGCGATCTGTTCACTGGGGCCCTACCATAAAGTTACCTGCTTAAAACACCTAAGACATTAAAAAGTGTCTTTCTGGATTGCAAATAACTTTTTATTTCATGCATATTAAAGATTTTTCCTTTTGGTCAGATTTCCTCTTGACATTGCACGAACGAACTTTCTGTGGCTTAGAAAGCAATTTTTCACCATATGCAATATTGCATTCTCTACGTTTGCTCAGAAGCATTAAAACAGCATTAGTGTTCATAGAAGCTGAAAACTAAGCGATCTGTTCACTGGGGCCCTACCATAAAGTTACTTGCTTAAAACACCTAAGACATTAAAAAGTGTCTTTCTGGATTGCAAATAACTTTTTATTTCATGCATATTAAAGATTTTTCCTTTTGGTCAGATTTCCTCTTAATATTGCACGAACGAGCTTTCTGTGGCTTAGAAAGCAATTTTTCACCATATGCAATATTGCATTCTCTCCGTTTGCTCAGAAGCAATAAAACAGCATTAGTGTTCATAGAAGCTCAAAACTAAGCGATCTGTTCACTGGGGCCCTACCATAAAGTTACCTGCTTAAAACACCTAAGACATTAAAAAGTGTCTTTCTGGATTGCAAATAACTTTTTATTTCATGCATATTAAAGATTTTTCCTTTTGGTCAGATTTCCTCTTGACATTGCACGAACGAACTTTCTGTGGCTTAGAAAGCAATTTTTCACCATATGTAATATTGCATTCTCTCCGTTTGCTCAGAAGCATTTAAACAGCATTAGTGTTCATAGAAGCTGAAAACTAAGCGATCTGTTCACTGGGACCCTACCATAAAGTTACCTGCTTAAAACACCTAAGACATTAAAAAGTGTCTTTCTGGATTGCAAATAACTTTTTATTTCATGCATATTAAAGATATTCCATTTTGGTCAGATATCCTCTTGATATTGCACGAACGAGCTTTCTGTGGCCGAGAAAGCAATTTTTCACCATATGCAATATTGCATTCTCTCCGTTTGCTCAGAAGCATTAAAACAGCATTAGTGTTCATAGAAGCTGAAAACTAAGCGATCTGTTCACTGGGGCCCTACCATAAAGTTACCTGCTTAAAACACCTAAGACATTAAAAAGTGACTTTCTGCATTGCAAATAACTTTTTATTTCATGCATATTAAAGATATTTCCTTTTGGTCAGATTTCCTCTTGATATTGCACGAACGAACTTTCTGTGGCTTAGAAAGCAATTTTTCACCATATGCAATATTGCATTCTCTCCGTTTGCTCAGAAGCATTAAAACAGCATTAGTGTTCATAGAAGCTGAAAACTAAGCGATCTGTTCACTGGGGCCCTACCATAAAGTTACCTGCTTAAAACACCTAAGACATTAAAAAGTGTCTTTCTGGATTGCAAATAACTTTTTATTTCATGCATATTAAAGATATTTCATTTTGGTCAGATATCCTCTTGATATTGCACGAACAAGCTTTCTGTGGCCCCGAAAGCAATTTTTCACCATATGCAATATTGCATTCTCTCCGTTTGCTCAGAAGCATTAAAACAGCATTAGTGTTCATAGAAGCTGAAAACTAAGCGATCTGTTCACTGGGGCCCTACCATAAAGTTACCTGCTTAAAACACCTAAGACATTAAAAAGTGACTTTCTGCATTGCAAATAACTTTTTATTTCATGCATATTAAAGATATTTCCTTTTGGTCAGATTTCCTCTTGATATTGCACGAACGAACTTTCTGTGGCCGAGAAAGTAATTTTTCACCATATGCAATATTGCATTCTCTCCGTTTGCTCAGAAGCATTAAAACAGCATTAGTGTTCATAGAAGCTGAAAACTAAGCGATGTGTTCACTGGGACCCTACCATAAAGTTACTTGCTTAAAACACCTAAGACATTAAAAAGTGTCTTTCTGGATTGCAAATAACTTTTTATTTCATGCATATTAAAGATTTTTCCTTTTGGTCAGATTTCCTCTTGACATTGCACGAACGAACTTTCTGTGGCTGAGAAAGCAATTTTTCACCATATGCAATATTGCATTCTCTCCGTTTGCTCAGAAGCAATAAAACAGCATTAGTGTTCATAGAAGCTCAAAACTAAGCAATCTGTTCACTGGGGCCCTACCATAAAGTTACCTGCTTAAAACACCTAAGACATTAAAAAGTGTCTTTCTGGATTGCAAATAACTTTTTATTTCATGCATATTAAAGATATTTCATTTTGGTCAGATATCCTCTTGATATTGCACGAACAAGCTTTCTGTGGCCCCGAAAGCAATTTTTCACCATATGCAATATTGCATTCTCTCCGTTTGCTCAGAAGCATTAAAACAGCATTAGTGTTCATAGAAGCTGAAAACTAAGCGATCTGTTCACTGGGGCACTACCATAAAGTTACCTGCTTAAAACACCTAAGACATTAAAAAGTGTCTTTCTGGGTTGCAAATAACTTTTTATTTCATGCATATTAAAGATTTTTCCTTTTGGTCAGATTTCCTCTTGACATTGCACGAACGAGCTTTCTGTGGCTTAGAAAGCAATTTTTCACCATATGCAATATTGCATTCTCTCCGTTTGCTCAGAAGCAATAAAACAGCATTAGTGTTCATAGAAGCTCAAAACTAAGCGATCTGTTCACTGGGGCCCTACCATAAAGTTACCTGCTTAAAACACCTAAGACATTAAAAAGTGTCTTTCTGGATTGCAAATAACTTTTTATTTCATGCATATTAAAGATTTTTCCTTTTGGTCAGATTTCCTCTTGACATTGCACGAACGAACTTTCTGTGGCTTAGAAAGCAATTTTTCACCATATGCAATATTGCATTCTCTACGTTTGCTCAGAAGCATTAAAACAGCATTAGTGTTCATAGAAGCTGAAAACTAAGCGATCTGTTCACTGGGGCCCTACCATATAGTTACTTGCTTAAAACACCTAAGACATTAAAAAGTGTCTTTCTGGATTGCAAATAACTTTTTATTTCATGCATATTAAAGATTTTTACTTTTGGTCAGATTTCCTTTTAATATTGCACGAACGAGCTTTCTGTGGCTTAGAAAGCAATTTTTCACCATATGCAATATTGCATTCTCTCCGTTTGCTCAGAAGCAATAAAACAGCATTAGTGTTCATAGAAGCTCAAAACTAAGCGATCTGTTCACTGGGGCCCTACCATAAAGTTACCTGCTTAAAACACCTAAGACATTAAAAAGTGTCTTTCTGGATTGCAAATAACTTTTTATTTCATGCATATTAAAGATTTTTCCTTTTGGTCAGATTTCCTCTTGACATTGCACGAACGAACTTTCTGTGGCTTAGAAAGCAATTTTTCACCATATGCAATATTGCATTCTCTCCGTTTGCTCAGAAGCATTTAAACAGCATTAGTGTTCATAGAAGCTGAAAACTAAGCGATCTGTTCACTGGGACCCTACCATAAAGTTACCTGCTTAAAACACCTAAGACATTAAAAAGTGTCTTTCTGGATTGCAAATAACTTTTTATTTCATGCATATTAAAGATATTTCATTTTGGTCAGATATCCTCTTGATATTGCACGAACGAGCTTTCTGTGGCCGAGAAAGCAATTTTTCACCCTATGCAATATTGCATTCTCTCCGTTTGCTCAGAAGCATTAAAACAGCATTAGTGTTCATAGAAGCTCAAAACTAAGCGATCTGTTCACTGGGGCCCTACCATAAAGTTACCTGCTTAAAACACCTAAGACATTAAAAAGTGTCTTTCTGGATTGCAAATAACTTTTTATTTCATGCATATTAAAGATTTTTCCTTTTGGTCAGATTTCCTCTTGACATTGCACGAACGAACTTTCTGTGGCTTAGAAAGCAATTTTTCACCATATGCAATATTGCATTCTCTACGTTTGCTCAGAAGCATTAAAACAGCATTAGTGTTCATAGAAGCTGAAAACTAAGCGATCTGTTCACTGGGGCCCTACCATAAAGTTACTTGCTTAAAACACCTAAGACATTAAAAAGTGTCTTTCTGGATTGCAAATAACTTTTTATTTCATGCATATTAAAGATTTTTCCTTTTGGTCAGATTTCCTTTTAATATTGCACGAACGAGCTTTCTGTGGCTTAGAAAGCAATTTTTCACCATATGCAATATTGCATTCTCTCCGTTTGCTCAGAAGCAATAAAACAGCATTAGTGTTCATAGAAGCTCAAAACTAAGCGATCTGTTCACTGGGGCCCTACCATAAAGTTACCTGCTTAAAACACCTAAGACATTAAAAAGTGTCTTTCTGGATTGCAAATAACTTTTTATTTCATGCATATTAAAGATTTTTCCTTTTGGTCAGATTTCCTCTTGACATTGCACGAACGAACTTTCTGTGGCTTAGAAAGCAATTTTTCACCATATGCAATATTGCATTCTCTCCGTTTGCTCAGAAGCATTTAAACAGCATTAGTGTTCATAGAAGCTGAAAACTAAGCGATCTGTTCACTGGGACCCTACCATAAAGTTACCTGCTTAAAACACCTAAGACATTAAAAAGTGTCTTTCTGGATTGCAAATAACTTTTTATTTCATGCATATTAAAGATATTTCATTTTGGTCAGATATCCTCTTGATATTGCACGAACGAGCTTTCTGTGGCCGAGAAAGCAATTTTTCACCCTATGCAATATTGCATTCTCTCCGTTTGCTCAGAAGCATTAAAACAGCATTAGTGTTCATAGAAGCTCAAAACTAAGCGATCTGTTCACTGGGGCCCTACCATAAAGTTACCTGCTTAAAACACCTAAGACATTAAAAAGTGACTTTCTGCATTGCAAATAACTTTTTATTTCATGCATATTAAAGATATTTTCTTTTGGTCAGATTTCCTCTTGATATTGCACGAACGAACTTTCTGTGGCTTAGAAAGCAATTTTTCACCATATGCAATATTGCATTCTCTCCGTTTGCTCAGAAGCATTAAAACAGCATTAGTGTTCATAGAAGCTGAAAACTAAGCGATCTGTTCACTGGGGCCCTACCATAAAGTTACCTGCTTAAAACACCAAAGACATTAAAAAGTGACTTTCTGCATTGCAAATAACTTTTTATTTCATGCATATTAAAGATATTTCCTTTTGGTCAGATTTCCTCTTGATATTGCACGAACGAACTTTCTGTGGCCAAGAAAGTAATTTTTCACCATATGCAATATTGCATTCTCTCCGTTTGCTCAGAAGCATTAAAACAGCATTAGTGTTCATAGAAGCTGAAAACTAAGCGATCTGTTCACTGGGGCCCTACCATAAAGTTACTTGCTTAAAACACCTAAGACATTAAAAAGTGTCTTTCTGGGTTGCAAATAACTTTTTATTTCATGCATATTAAAGATTTTTCCTTTTGGTCAGATTTCCTCTTGACATTGCACGAACGAGCTTTCTGTGGCTTAGAAAGCAATTTTTCACCATATGCAATATTGCATTCTCTCCGTTTGCTCAGAAGCAATAAAACAGCATTAGTGTTCATAGAAGCTCAAAACTAAGCGATCTGTTCACTGGGGCCCTACCATAAAGTTACCTGCTTAAAACACCTAAGACATTAAAAAGTGTCTTTCTGGATTGCAAATAACTTTTTATTTCATGCATATTAAAGATTTTTCCTTTTGGTCAGATTTCCTCTTGACATTGCACGAACGAACTTTCTGTGGCTTAGAAAGCAATTTTTCACCATATGCAATATTGCATTCTCTACGTTTGCTCAGAAGCATTAAAACAGCATTAGTGTTCATAGAAGCTGAAAACTAAGCGATCTGTTCACTGGGGCCCTACCATAAAGTTACTTGCTTAAAACACCTAAGACATTAAAAAGTGTCTTTCTGGATTGCAAATAACTTTTTATTTCATGCATATTAAAGATTTTTCCTTTTGGTCAGATTTCCTTTTAATATTGCACGAACGAGCTTTCTGTGGCTTAGAAAGCAATTTTTCACCATATGCAATATTGCATTCTCTCCGTTTGCTCAGAAGCAATAAAACAGCATTAGTGTTCATAGAAGCTCAAAACTAAGCGATCTGTTCACTGGGGCCCTACCATAAAGTTACCTGCTTAAAACACCTAAGACATTAAAAAGTGTCTTTCTGGATTGCAAATAACTTTTTATTTCATGCATATTAAAGATTTTTCCTTTTGGTCAGATTTCCTCTTGACATTGCACGAACGAACTTTCTGTGGCTTAGAAAGCAATTTTTCACCATATGCAATATTGCATTCTCTCCGTTTGCTCAGAAGCATTTAAACAGCATTAGTGTTCATAGAAGCTGAAAACTAAGCGATCTGTTCACTGGGACCCTACCATAAAGTTACCTGCTTAAAACACCTAAGACATTAAAAAGTGTCTTTCTGGATTGCAAATAACTTTTTATTTCATGCATATTAAAGATATTTCATTTTGGTCAGATATCCTCTTGATATTGCACGAACGAGCTTTCTGTGGCCGAGAAAGCAATTTTTCACCCTATGCAATATTGCATTCTCTCCGTTTGCTCAGAAGCATTAAAACAGCATTAGTGTTCATAGAAGCTCAAAACTAAGCGATCTGTTCACTGGGGCCCTACCATAAAGTTACCTGCTTAAAACACCTAAGACATTAAAAAGTGACTTTCTGCATTGCAAATAACTTTTTATTTCATGCATATTAAAGATATTTTCTTTTGGTCAGATTTCCTCTTGATATTGCACGAACGAACTTTCTGTGGCTTAGAAAGCAATTTTTCACCATATGCAATATTGCATTCTCTCCGTTTGCTCAGAAGCATTAAAACAGCATTAGTGTTCATAGAAGCTGAAAACTAAGCGATCTGTTCACTGGGGCCCTACCATAAAGTTACCTGCTTAAAACACCAAAGACATTAAAAAGTGACTTTCTGCATTGCAAATAACTTTTTATTTCATGCATATTAAAGATATTTCCTTTTGGTCAGATTTCCTCTTGATATTGCACGAACGAACTTTCTGTGGCCAAGAAAGTAATTTTTCACCATATGCAATATTGCATTCTCTCCGTTTGCTCAGAAGCATTAAAACAGCATTAGTGTTCATAGAAGCTGAAAACTAAGCGATCTGTTCACTGGGGCCCTACCATAAAGTTACTTGCTTAAAACACCTAAGACATTAAAAAGTGTCTTTCTGGGTTGCAAATAACTTTTTATTTCATGCATATTAAAGATTTTTCCTTTTGGTCAGATTTCCTCTTGACATTGCACGAACGAGCTTTCTGTGGCTTAGAAAGCAATTTTTCACCATATGCAATATTGCATTCTCTCCGTTTGCTCAGAAGCAATAAAACAGCATTAGTGTTCATAGAAGCTCAAAACTAAGCGATCTGTTCACTGGGGCCCTACCATAAAGTTACCTGCTTAAAACACCTAAGACATTAAAAAGTGTCTTTCTGGATTGCAAATAACTTTTTATTTCATGCATATTAAAGATTTTTCCTTTTGGTCAGATTTCCTCTTGACATTGCACGAACGAACTTTCTGTGGCTTAGAAAGCAATTTTTCACCATATGCAATATTGCATTCTCTACGTTTGCTCAGAAGCATTAAAACAGCATTAGTGTTCATAGAAGCTGAAAACTAAGCGATCTGTTCACTGGGGCCCTACCATAAAGTTACTTGCTTAAAACACCTAAGACATTAAAAAGTGTCTTTCTGGATTGCAAATAACTTTTTATTTCATGCATATTAAAGATTTTTCCTTTTGGTCAGATTTCCTTTTAATATTGCACGAACGAGCTTTCTGTGGCTTAGAAAGCAATTTTTCACCATATGCAATATTGCATTCTCTCCGTTTGCTCAGAAGCAATAAAACAGCATTAGTGTTCATAGAAGCTCAAAACTAAGCGATCTGTTCACTGGGGCCCTACCATAAAGTTACCTGCTTAAAACACCTAAGACATTAAAAAGTGTCTTTCTGGATTGCAAATAACTTTTTATTTCATGCATATTAAAGATTTTTCCTTTTGGTCAGATTTCCTCTTGACATTGCACGAACGAACTTTCTGTGGCTTAGAAAGCAATTTTTCACCATATGCAATATTGCATTCTCTCCGTTTGCTCAGAAGCATTTAAACAGCATTAGTGTTCATAGAAGCTGAAAACTAAGCGATCTGTTCACTGGGACCCTACCATAAAGTTACCTGCTTAAAACACCTAAGACATTAAAAAGTGTCTTTCTGGATTGCAAATAACTTTTTATTTCATGCATATTAAAGATATTTCATTTTGGTCAGATATCCTCTTGATATTGCACGAACGAGCTTTCTGTGGCCGAGAAAGCAATTTTTCACCCTATGCAATATTGCATTCTCTCCGTTTGCTCAGAAGCATTAAAACAGCATTAGTGTTCATAGAAGCTCAAAACTAAGCGATCTGTTCACTGGGGCCCTACCATAAAGTTACCTGCTTAAAACACCTAAGACATTAAAAAGTGACTTTCTGCATTGCAAATAACTTTTTATTTCATGCATATTAAAGATATTTTCTTTTGGTCAGATTTCCTCTTGATATTGCACGAACGAACTTTCTGTGGCTTAGAAAGCAATTTTTCACCATATGCAATATTGCATTCTCTCCGTTTGCTCAGAAGCATTAAAACAGCATTAGTGTTCATAGAAGCTGAAAACTAAGCGATCTGTTCACTGGGGCCCTACCATAAAGTTACCTGCTTAAAACACCAAAGACATTAAAAAGTGACTTTCTGCATTGCAAATAACTTTTTATTTCATGCATATTAAAGATATTTCCTTTTGGTCAGATTTCCTCTTGATATTGCACGAACGAACTTTCTGTGGCCAAGAAAGTAATTTTTCACCATATGCAATATTGCATTCTCTCCGTTTGCTCAGAAGCATTAAAACAGCATTAGTGTTCATAGAAGCTGAAAACTAAGCGATCTGTTCACTGGGGCCCTACCATAAAGTTACTTGCTTAAAACACCTAAGACATTAAAAAGTGTCTTTCTGGATTGCAAATAACTTTTTATTTCATGCATATTAAAGATTTTTCCTTTTGGTCAGATTTCCTCTTGATATTGGACGAACGAACTTTCTGTGGCCGAGAAAGTAATTTTTCACCATATGCAATATTGCATTCTCTCCGTTTGCTCAGAAGCATTAAAACAGCATTAGTGTTCATAGAAGCTGAAAACTAAGCGATCTGTTCACTGGGACCCTACCATAAAGTTACTTGCTTAAAACACCTAAGACATTAAAAAGTGTCTTTCTGGATTGCAAATAACTTTTTATTTCATGCATATTAAAGATTTTTCCTTTTGGTCATATTTCCTCTTGATATTGCACGAACGAGCTTTCTGTGGCTTAGAAAGCAATTTTTCAACATATGCAATATTGCATTCTCTCCGTTTGCTCAGAAGCAATAAAACAGCATTAGTGTTCATAGAAGCTCAAAACTAAGCGATCTGTTCACTGGGGCCCTACCATAAAGTTACCTGCTTAAAACACCTAAGACATTAAAAAGTGTCTTTCTGGATTGCAAATAACTTTTTATTTCATGCATATTAAAGATTTTTCCTTTTGGTCAGATTTCCTCTTGACATTGCACGAACGAACTTTCTGTGGCTTAGAAAGCAATTTTTCACCATATGCAATATTGCATTCTCTCCGTTTGCTCAGAAGCATTAAAACAGCATTAGTGTTCATAGAAGCTGAAAACTAAGCGATCTGTTCACTGGGACCCTACCATAAAGTTACTTGCTTAAAACACCTAAGACATTAAAAAGTGTCTTTCTGGATTGCAAATAACTTTTTATTTCATGCATATTAAAGATTTTTCCTTTTGGTCAGATTTCCTCTTGATATTGCACGAACGAGCTTTCTGTGGCTTAGAAAGCAATTTTTCACCATATGCAATATTGCATTCTCTCCGTTTGCTCAGAAGCAATAAAACAGCATTAGTGTTCATAGAAGCTGAAAACTAAGCGATCTGTTCACTGGGGCCCTACCATAAAGTTACCTGCTTAAAACAAAAAAAAGACATTAAAAAGTGACTTTCTGCATTGCAAATAACTTTTTATTTCATGCATATTAAAGATATTTCCTTTTGGTCAGATTTCCTCTTGATATTGCACGAACGAACTTTCTGTGGCCGAGAAAGTAATTTTTCACCATATGCAATATTGCATTCTCTCCGTTTGCTCAGAAGCATTAAAACAGCATTAGTGTTCATAGAAGCTGAAAACTAAGCGATCTGTTCACTGGGGCCCTACCATAAAGTTACTTGCTTAAAACACCTAAGACATTAAAAAGTGTCTTTCTGGATTGCAAATAACTTTTTATTTCATGCATATTAAAGATTTTTCCTTTTGGTCAGATTTCCTCTTGATATTGCACGAACGAACTTTCTGTGGCCGAGAAAGTAATTTTTCACCATATGCAATATTGCATTCTCTCCGTTTGCTCAGAAGCATTAAAACAGCATTAGTGTTCATAGAAGCTGAAAACTAAGCGATCTGTTCACTGGGACCCTACCATAAAGTTACTTGCTTAAAACACCTAAGACATTAAAAAGTGTCTTTCTGGATTGCAAATAACTTTTTATTTCATGCATATTAAAGATTTTTCCTTTTGGTCAGATTTCCTCTTGATATTGCACGAACGAGCTTTCTGTGGCTTAGAAAGCAATTTTTCACCATATGCAATATTGCATTCTCTCCGTTTGCTCAGAAGCAATAAAACAGCATGAGTGTTCATAGAAGCTCAAAACTAAGCGATCTGTTCACTGGGGCCCTACCATAAAGTTACCTGCTTAAAACATCTAAGACATTAAAAAGTGTCTTTCTGTATTGCAAATAACTTTTTATTTCATGCATATTAAAGATATTTCATTTTGGTCAGATATCCTCTTGATATTGCACGAACGAGCTTTCTGTGGCCGAGAAAGCAATTTTTCACCATATGCAATATTGCATTCTCTCCGTTTGCTCAGAAGCATTAAAACAGCATTAGTATTCATAGAAGCTGAAAACTAAGCGATCTGTTCACTGGGGCCCTACCATAAAGTTACTTGCTTAAAACACCTAAGACATTAAAAAGTGTCTTTCTGGATTGCAAATAACTTTTTATTTCATGCATATTAAAGATTTTTCCTTTTGGTCAGATTTCCTCTTGATATTGCACGAACGAGCTTTCTGTGGCTTAGAAAGCAATTTTTCACCATATGCAATATTGCATTCTCTCCGTTTGCTCAGAAGCAATAAAACAGCATTAGTGTTCATAGAAGCTCAAAACTAAGCGATCTGTTCACTGGGGCCCTACCATAAAGTTACCTGCTTAAAACACCTAAGACATTAAAAAGTGTCTTTCTGGATTGCAAATAACTTTTTATTTCATGCATATTAAAGATTTTTCCTTTTGGTCAGATTTCCTCTTGACATTGCACGAACGAACTTTCTGTGGCTTAGAAAGCAATTTTTCACCATATGCAATATTGCATTCTCTCCGTTTGCTCAGAAGCATTAAAACAGCATTAGTGTTCATAGAAGCTGAAAACTAAGCGATCTGTTCACTGGGGCCCTACCATAAAGTTACCTGCTTAAAACACCTAAGACATTAAAAAGTGACTTTCTGCATTGCAAATAACTTTTTATTTCATGCATATTAAAGATATTTCCTTTTGGTCAGATTTCCTCTTGATATTGCACGAACAAGCTTTCTGTGGCCCCGAAAGCAATTTTTCACCATATGCAATATTGCATTCTCTCCGTTTGCTCAGAAGCATTAAAACAGCATTAGTGTTCATAGAAGCTGAAAACTAAGCGATCTGTTCACTGGGGCCCTACCATAAAGTTACCTGCTTAAAACACCTAAGACATTAAAAAGTGTCTTTCTGGGTTGCAAATAACTTTTTATTTCATGCATATTAAAGATTTTTCCTTTTGGTCAGATTTCCTCTTGACATTGCACGAACGAACTTTCTGTGGCTTAGAAAGCAATTTTTCACCATATGCAATATTGCATTCTCTACGTTTGCTCAGAAGCATTAAAACAGCATTAGTGTTCATAGAAGCTGAAAACTAAGCGATCTGTTCACTGGGGCCCTACCATAAAGTTACCTGCTTAAAACACCTAAGACATTAAAAAGTGTCTTTCTGGGTTGCAAATAACTTTTTATTTCATGCATATTAAAGATTTTTCCTTTTGGTCAGATTTCCTCTTGACATTGCACGAACGAGCTTTCTGTGGCTTAGAAAGCAATTTTTCACCATATGCAATATTGCATTCTCTCCGTTTGCTCAGAAGCAATAAAACAGCATTAGTGTTCATAGAAGCTCAAAACTAAGCGATCTGTTCACTGGGGCCCTACCATAAAGTTACCTGCTTAAAACACCTAAGACATTAAAAAGTGTCTTTCTGGATTGCAAATAACTTTTTATTTCATGCATATTAAAGATTTTTCCTTTTGGTCAGATTTCCTCTTGACATTGCACGAACGAACTTTCTGTGGCTTAGAAAGCAATTTTTCACCATATGCAATATTGCATTCTCTCCGTTTGCTCAGAAGCAATAAAACAGCATTAGTGTTCATAGAAGCTCAAAACTAAGCGATCTGTTCACTGGGGCCCTACCATAAAGTTACCTGCTTAAAACACCTAAGACATTAAAAAGTGTCTTTCTGGATTGCAAATAACTTTTTATTTCATGCATATTAAAGATATTTCATTTTGGTCAGATATCCTCTTGATATTGCACGAACGAGCTTTCTGTGGCCGAGAAAGCAATTTTTCACCATATGCAATATTGCATTCTCTCCGTTTGCTCAGAAGCATTAAAACAGCATTAGTGTTCATAGAAGCTGAAAACTAAGCGATCTGTTCACTGGGGCCCTACCATAAAGTTACCTGCTTAAAACACCTAAGACATTAAAAAGTGACTTTCTGCATTGCAAATAACTTTTTATTTCATGCATATTAAAGATATTTCCTTTTGGTCAGATTTCCTCTTGATATTGCACGAACGAACTTTCTGTGGCTTAGAAAGCAATTTTTCACCATATGCAATATTGCATTCTCTCCGTTTGCTCAGAAGCATTAAAACAGCATTAGTGTTCATAGAAGCTGAAAACTAAGCGATCTGTTCACTGGGGCCCTACCATAAAGTTACCTGCTTAAAACACCAAAGACATTAAAAAGTGACTTTCTGCATTGCAAATAACTTTTTATTTCATGCATATTAAAGATATTTCCTTTTGGTCAGATTTCCTCTTGATATTGCACGAACGAACTTTCTGTGGCCAAGAAAGTAATTTTTCACCATATGCAATATTGCATTCTCTCCGTTTGCTCAGAAGCATTAAAACAGCATTAGTGTTCATAGAAGCTGAAAACTAAGCGATCTGTTCACTGGGGCCCTACCATAAAGTTACTTGCTTAAAACACCTAAGACATTAAAAAGTGTCTTTCTGGATTGCAAATAACTTTTTATTTCATGCATATTAAAGATTTTTCCTTTTGGTCAGATTTCCTCTTGATATTGGACGAACGAACTTTCTGTGGCCGAGAAAGTAATTTTTCACCATATGCAATATTGCATTCTCTCCGTTTGCTCAGAAGCATTAAAACAGCATTAGTGTTCATAGAAGCTGAAAACTAAGCGATCTGTTCACTGGGACCCTACCATAAAGTTACTTGCTTAAAACACCTAAGACATTAAAAAGTGTCTTTCTGGATTGCAAATAACTTTTTATTTCATGCATATTAAAGATTTTTCCTTTTGGTCATATTTCCTCTTGATATTGCACGAACGAGCTTTCTGTGGCTTAGAAAGCAATTTTTCAACATATGCAATATTGCATTCTCTCCGTTTGCTCAGAAGCAATAAAACAGCATTAGTGTTCATAGAAGCTCAAAACTAAGCGATCTGTTCACTGGGGCCCTACCATAAAGTTACCTGCTTAAAACACCTAAGACATTAAAAAGTGTCTTTCTGGATTGCAAATAACTTTTTATTTCATGCATATTAAAGATTTTTCCTTTTGGTCAGATTTCCTCTTGACATTGCACGAACGAACTTTCTGTGGCTTAGAAAGCAATTTTTCACCATATGCAATATTGCATTCTCTCCGTTTGCTCAGAAGCATTTAAACAGCATTAGTGTTCATAGAAGCTGAAAACTAAGCGATCTGTTCACTGGGGCCCTACCATAAAGTTACCTGCTTAAAACACCTAAGACATTAAAAAGTGTCTTTCTGGATTGCAAATAACTTTTTATTTCATGCATATTAAAGATTTTTCCTTTTGGTCAGATTTCCTCTTGACATTGCACGAACGAACTTTCTGTGGCTTAGAAAGCAATTTTTCACCATATGCAATATTGCATTCTCTCCGTTTGCTCAGAAGCAATAAAACAGCCTTAGTGTTCATAGAAGCTCAAAACTAAGCGATCTGTTCACTGGGGCCCTACCATAAAGTTACCTGCTTAAAACACCTAAGACATTAAAAAGTGTCTTTCTGGATTGCAAATAACTTTTTATTTCATGCATATTAAAGATTTTTCCTTTTGGTCAGATTTCCTCTTGACATTGCACGAACGAACTTTCTGTGGCTTAGAAAGCAATTTTTCACCATATGTAATATTGCATTCTCTCCGTTTGCTCAGAAGCATTTAAACAGCATTAGTGTTCATAGAAGCTGAAAACTAAGCGATCTGTTCACTGGGACCCTACCATAAAGTTACCTGCTTAAAACACCTAAGACATTAAAAAGTGTCTTTCTGGATTGCAAATAACTTTTTATTTCATGCATATTAAAGATATTCCATTTTGGTCAGATATCCTCTTGATATTGCACGAACGAGCTTTCTGTGGCCGAGAAAGCAATTTTTCACCATATGCAATATTGCATTCTCTCCGTTTGCTCAGAAGCATTAAAACAGCATTAGTGTTCATAGAAGCTGAAAACTAAGCGATCTGTTCACTGGGGCCCTACCATAAAGTTACCTGCTTAAAACACCTAAGACATTAAAAAGTGACTTTCTGCATTGCAAATAACTTTTTATTTCATGCATATTAAAGATATTTCCTTTTGGTCAGATTTCCTCTTGATATTGCACGAACGAACTTTCTGTGGCTTAGAAAGCAATTTTTCACCATATGCAATATTGCATTCTCTCCGTTTGCTCAGAAGCATTAAAACAGCATTAGTGTTCATAGAAGCTGAAAACTAAGCGATCTGTTCACTGGGGCCCTACCATAAAGTTACCTGCTTAAAACACCTAAGACATTAAAAAGTGTCTTTCTGGATTGCAAATAACTTTTTATTTCATGCATATTAAAGATATTTCATTTTGGTCAGATATCCTCTTGATATTGCACGAACAAGCTTTCTGTGGCCCCGAAAGCAATTTTTCACCATATGCAATATTGCATTCTCTCCGTTTGCTCAGAAGCATTAAAACAGCATTAGTGTTCATAGAAGCTGAAAACTAAGCGATCTGTTCACTGGGGCCCTACCATAAAGTTACCTGCTTAAAACACCTAAGACATTAAAAAGTGACTTTCTGCATTGCAAATAACTTTTTATTTCATGCATATTAAAGATATTTCCTTTTGGTCAGATTTCCTCTTGATATTGCACGAACGAACTTTCTGTGGCCGAGAAAGTAATTTTTCACCATATGCAATATTGCATTCTCTCCGTTTGCTCAGAAGCATTAAAACAGCATTAGTGTTCATAGAAGCTGAAAACTAAGCGATGTGTTCACTGGGACCCTACCATAAAGTTACTTGCTTAAAACACCTAAGACATTAAAAAGTGTCTTTCTGGATTGCAAATAACTTTTTATTTCATGCATATTAAAGATTTTTCCTTTTGGTCAGATTTCCTCTTGACATTGCACGAACGAACTTTCTGTGGCTGAGAAAGCAATTTTTCACCATATGCAATATTGCATTCTCTCCGTTTGCTCAGAAGCAATAAAACAGCATTAGTGTTCATAGAAGCTCAAAACTAAGCGATCTGTTCACTGGGGCCCTACCATAAAGTTACCTGCTTAAAACACCTAAGACATTAAAAAGTGTCTTTCTGGATTGCAAATAACTTTTTATTTCATGCATATTAAAGATATTTCATTTTGGTCAGATATCCTCTTGATATTGCACGAACAAGCTTTCTGTGGCCCCGAAAGCAATTTTTCACCATATGCAATATTGCATTCTCTCCGTTTGCTCAGAAGCATTAAAACAGCATTAGTGTTCATAGAAGCTGAAAACTAAGCGATCTGTTCACTGGGGCACTACCATAAAGTTACCTGCTTAAAACACCTAAGACATTAAAAAGTGTCTTTCTGGGTTGCAAATAACTTTTTATTTCATGCATATTAAAGATTTTTCCTTTTGGTCAGATTTCCTCTTGACATTGCACGAACGAGCTTTCTGTGGCTTAGAAAGCAATTTTTCACCATATGCAATATTGCATTCTCTCCGTTTGCTCAGAAGCAATAAAACAGCATTAGTGTTCATAGAAGCTCAAAACTAAGCGATCTGTTCACTGGGGCCCTACCATAAAGTTACCTGCTTAAAACACCTAAGACATTAAAAAGTGTCTTTCTGGATTGCAAATAACTTTTTATTTCATGCATATTAAAGATTTTTCCTTTTGGTCAGATTTCCTCTTGACATTGCACGAACGAACTTTCTGTGGCTTAGAAAGCAATTTTTCACCATATGCAATATTGCATTCTCTCCGTTTGCTCAGAAGCAATAAAACAGCATTAGTGTTCATAGAAGCTCAAAACTAAGCGATCTGTTCACTGGGGCCCTACCATAAAGTTACCTGCTTAAAACATCTAAGACATTAAAAAGTGTCTTTCTGGATTGCAAATAACTTTTTATTTCATGCATATTAAAGATATTTCATTTTGGTCAGATATCCTCTTGATATTGCACGAACGAGCTTTCTGTGGCCGAGAAAGCAATTTTTCACCATATGCAATATTGCATTCTCTCCGTTTGCTCAGAAGCATTAAAACAGCATTAGTATTCATAGAAGCTGAAAACTAAGCGATCTGTTCACTGGGGCCCTACCATAAAGTTACTTGCTTAAAACACCTAAGACATTAAAAAGTGTCTTTCTGGATTGCAAATAACTTTTTATTTCATGCATATTAAAGATTTTTCCTTTTGGTCAGATTTCCTCTTGATATTGCACGAACGAGCTTTCTGTGGCTTAGAAAGCAATTTTTCACCATATGCAATATTGCATTCTCTCCGTTTGCTCAGAAGCAATAAAACAGCATTAGTGTTCATAGAAGCTCAAAACTAAGCGATCTGTTCACTGGGGCCCTACCATAAAGTTACCTGCTTAAAACACCTAAGACATTAAAAAGTGTCTTTCTGGATTGCAAATAACTTTTTATTTCATGCATATTAAAGATTTTTCCTTTTGGTCAGATTTCCTCTTGACATTGCACGAACGAACTTTCTGTGGCTTAGAAAGCAATTTTTCACCATATGCAATATTGCATTCTCTCCGTTTGCTCAGAAGCAATAAAACAGCATTAGTGTTCATAGAAGCTCAAAACTAAGCGATCTGTTCACTGGGGCCCTACCATAAAGTTACCTGCTTAAAACATCTAAGACATTAAAAAGTGTCTTTCTGGATTGCAAATAACTTTTTATTTCATGCATATTAAAGATATTTCATTTTGGTCAGATATCCTCTTGATATTGCACGAACGAGCTTTCTGTGGCCGAGAAAGCAATTTTTCACCATATGCAATATTGCATTCTCTCCGTTTGCTCAGAAGCATTAAAACAGCATTAGTATTCATAGAAGCTGAAAACTAAGCGATCTGTTCACTGGGGCCCTACCATAAAGTTACTTGCTTAAAACACCTAAGACATTAAAAAGTGTCTTTCTGGATTGCAAATAACTTTTTATTTCATGCATATTAAAGATTTTTCCTTTTGGTCAGATTTCCTCTTGATATTGCACGAACGAGCTTTCTGTGGCTTAGAAAGCAATTTTTCACCATATGCAATATTGCATTCTCTCCGTTTGCTCAGAAGCAATAAAACAGCATTAGTGTTCATAGAAGCTCAAAACTAAGCGATCTGTTCACTGGGGCCCTACCATAAAGTTACCTGCTTAAAACATCTAAGACATTAAAAAGTGTCTTTCTGGATTGCAAATAACTTTTTATTTCATGCATATTAAAGATATTTCATTTTGGTCAGATATCCTCTTGATATTGCACGAACGAGCTTTCTGTGGCCGAGAAAGCAATTTTTCACCATATGCAATATTGCATTCTCTCCGTTTGCTCAGAAGCATTAAAACAGCATTAGTATTCATAGAAGCTGAAAACTAAGCGATCTGTTCACTGGGGCCCTACCATAAAGTTACTTGCTTAAAACACCTAAGACATTAAAAAGTGTCTTTCTGGATTGCAAATAACTTTTTATTTCATGCATATTAAAGATTTTTCCTTTTGGTCAGATTTCCTCTTGATATTGCACGAACGAGCTTTCTGTGGCTTAGAAAGCAATTTTTCACCATATGCAATATTGCATTCTCTCCGTTTGCTCAGAAGCAATAAAACAGCATTAGTGTTCATAGAAGCTCAAAACTAAGCGATCTGTTCACTGGGGCCCTACCATAAAGTTACCTGCTTAAAACACCTAAGACATTAAAAAGTGTCTTTCTGGATTGCAAATAACTTTTTATTTCATGCATATTAAAGATTTTTCCTTTTGGTCAGATTTCCTCTTGACATTGCACGAACGAACTTTCTGTGGCTTAGAAAGCAATTTTTCACCATATGCAATATTGCATTCTCTCCGTTTGCTCAGAAGCATTAAAACAGCATTAGTGTTCATAGAAGCTGAAAACTAAGCGATCTGTTCACTGGGGCCCTACCATAAAGTTACCTGCTTAAAACACCTAAGACATTAAAAAGTGACTTTCTGCATTGCAAATAACTTTTTATTTCATGCATATTAAAGATTTTTCCTTTTGGTCAGATTTCCTCTTGACATTGCACGAACGAACTTTCTGTGGCTTAGAAAGCAATTTTTCAGCATATGCAATATTGCATTCTCTCCGTTTGCTCAGAAGCATTTAAACAGCATTAGTGTTCATAGAAGCTGAAAACTAAGCGATCTGTTCACTGGGACCCTACCATAAAGTTACCTGCTTAAAACACCTAAGACATTAAAAAGTGTCTTTCTGGATTGCAAATAACTTTTTATTTCATGCATATTAAAGATATTTCATTTTGGTCAGATATCCTCTTGATATTGCACGAACGAGCTTTCTGTGGCCGAGAAAGCAATTTTTCACCATATGCAATATTGCATTCTCTCCGTTTGCTCAGAAGCATTAAAACAGCATTAGTGTTCATAGAAGCTGAAAACTAAGCGATCTGTTCACTGGGGCCCTACCATAAAGTTACCTGCTTAAAACACCTAAGACATTAAAAAGTGACTTTCTGCATTGCAAATAACTTTTTATTTCATGCATATTAAAGATATTTCCTTTTGGTCAGATTTCCTCTTGATATTGCACGAACGAACTTTCTGTGGCTTAGAAAGCAATTTTTCACCATATGCAATATTGCATTCTCTCCGTTTGCTCAGAAGCATTAAAACAGCATTAGTGTTCATAGAAGCTGAAAACTAAGCGATCTGTTCACTGGGGCCCTACCATAAAGTTACCTGCTTAAAACACCAAAGACATTAAAAAGTGACTTTCTGCATTGCAAATAACTTTTTATTTCATGCATATTAAAGATATTTCCTTTTGGTCAGATTTCCTCTTGATATTGCACGAACGAACTTTCTGTGGCCAAGAAAGTAATTTTTCACCATATGCAATATTGCATTCTCTCCGTTTGCTCAGAAGCATTAAAACAGCATTAGTGTTCATAGAAGCTGAAAACTAAGCGATCTGTTCACTGGGGCCCTACCATAAAGTTACTTGCTTAAAACACCTAAGACATTAAAAAGTGTCTTTCTGGATTGCAAATAACTTTTTATTTCATGCATATTAAAGATTTTTCCTTTTGGTCATATTTCCTCTTGATATTGCACGAACGAGCTTTCTGTGGCTTAGAAAGCAATTTTTCAACATATGCAATATTGCATTCTCTCCGTTTGCTCAGAAGCAATAAAACAGCATTAGTGTTCATAGAAGCTCAAAACTAAGCGATCTGTTCACTGGGGCCCTACCATAAAGTTACCTGCTTAAAACACCTAAGACATTAAAAAGTGTCTTTCTGGATTGCAAATAACTTTTTATTTCATGCATATTAAAGATTTTTCCTTTTGGTCAGATTTCCTCTTGACATTGCACGAACGAACTTTCTGTGGCTTAGAAAGCAATTTTTCACCATATGCAATATTGCATTCTCTCCGTTTGCTCAGAAGCATTTAAACAGCATTAGTGTTCATAGAAGCTGAAAACTAAGCGATCTGTTCACTGGGGCCCTACCATAAAGTTACCTGCTTAAAACACCTAAGACATTAAAAAGTGTCTTTCTGGATTGCAAATAACTTTTTATTTCATGCATATTAAAGATTTTTCCTTTTGGTCAGATTTCCTCTTGACATTGCACGAACGAACTTTCTGTGGCTTAGAAAGCAATTTTTCACCATATGCAATATTGCATTCTCTACGTTTGCTCAGAAGCATTAAAACAGCATTAGTGTTCATAGAAGCTGAAAACTAAGCGATCTGTTCACTGGGGCCCTACCATAAAGTTACTTGCTTAAAACACCTAAGACATTAAAAAGTGTCTTTCTGGATTGCAAATAACTTTTTATTTCATGCATATTAAAGATTTTTCCTTTTGGTCAGATTTCCTCTTAATATTGCACGAACGAGCTTTCTGTGGCTTAGAAAGCAATTTTTCACCATATGCAATATTGCATTCTCTCCGTTTGCTCAGAAGCAATAAAACAGCATTAGTGTTCATAGAAGCTCAAAACTAAGCGATCTGTTCACTGGGGCCCTACCATAAAGTTACCTGCTTAAAACACCTAAGACATTAAAAAGTGTCTTTCTGGATTGCAAATAACTTTTTATTTCATGCATATTAAAGATTTTTCCTTTTGGTCAGATTTCCTCTTGACATTGCACGAACGAACTTTCTGTGGCTTAGAAAGCAATTTTTCACCATATGTAATATTGCATTCTCTCCGTTTGCTCAGAAGCATTTAAACAGCATTAGTGTTCATAGAAGCTGAAAACTAAGCGATCTGTTCACTGGGACCCTACCATAAAGTTACCTGCTTAAAACACCTAAGACATTAAAAAGTGTCTTTCTGGATTGCAAATAACTTTTTATTTCATGCATATTAAAGATATTCCATTTTGGTCAGATATCCTCTTGATATTGCACGAACGAGCTTTCTGTGGCCGAGAAAGCAATTTTTCACCATATGCAATATTGCATTCTCTCCGTTTGCTCAGAAGCATTAAAACAGCATTAGTGTTCATAGAAGCTGAAAACTAAGCGATCTGTTCACTGGGGCCCTACCATAAAGTTACCTGCTTAAAACACCTAAGACATTAAAAAGTGACTTTCTGCATTGCAAATAACTTTTTATTTCATGCATATTAAAGATATTTCCTTTTGGTCAGATTTCCTCTTGATATTGCACGAACGAACTTTCTGTGGCTTAGAAAGCAATTTTTCACCATATGCAATATTGCATTCTCTCCGTTTGCTCAGAAGCATTAAAACAGCATTAGTGTTCATAGAAGCTGAAAACTAAGCGATCTGTTCACTGGGGCCCTACCATAAAGTTACCTGCTTAAAACACCTAAGACATTAAAAAGTGTCTTTCTGGATTGCAAATAACTTTTTATTTCATGCATATTAAAGATATTTCATTTTGGTCAGATATCCTCTTGATATTGCACGAACAAGCTTTCTGTGGCCCCGAAAGCAATTTTTCACCATATGCAATATTGCATTCTCTCCGTTTGCTCAGAAGCATTAAAACAGCATTAGTGTTCATAGAAGCTGAAAACTAAGCGATCTGTTCACTGGGGCCCTACCATAAAGTTACCTGCTTAAAACACCTAAGACATTAAAAAGTGACTTTCTGCATTGCAAATAACTTTTTATTTCATGCATATTAAAGATATTTCCTTTTGGTCAGATTTCCTCTTGATATTGCACGAACGAACTTTCTGTGGCCGAGAAAGTAATTTTTCACCATATGCAATATTGCATTCTCTCCGTTTGCTCAGAAGCATTAAAACAGCATTAGTGTTCATAGAAGCTGAAAACTAAGCGATGTGTTCACTGGGACCCTACCATAAAGTTACTTGCTTAAAACACCTAAGACATTAAAAAGTGTCTTTCTGGATTGCAAATAACTTTTTATTTCATGCATATTAAAGATTTTTCCTTTTGGTCAGATTTCCTCTTGACATTGCACGAACGAACTTTCTGTGGCTGAGAAAGCAATTTTTCACCATATGCAATATTGCATTCTCTCCGTTTGCTCAGAAGCAATAAAACAGCATTAGTGTTCATAGAAGCTCAAAACTAAGCGATCTGTTCACTGGGGCCCTACCATAAAGTTACCTGCTTAAAACACCTAAGACATTAAAAAGTGTCTTTCTGGATTGCAAATAACTTTTTATTTCATGCATATTAAAGATATTTCATTTTGGTCAGATATCCTCTTGATATTGCACGAACAAGCTTTCTGTGGCCCCGAAAGCAATTTTTCACCATATGCAATATTGCATTCTCTCCGTTTGCTCAGAAGCATTAAAACAGCATTAGTGTTCATAGAAGCTGAAAACTAAGCGATCTGTTCACTGGGGCACTACCATAAAGTTACCTGCTTAAAACACCTAAGACATTAAAAAGTGTCTTTCTGGGTTGCAAATAACTTTTTATTTCATGCATATTAAAGATTTTTCCTTTTGGTCAGATTTCCTCTTGACATTGCACGAACGAGCTTTCTGTGGCTTAGAAAGCAATTTTTCACCATATGCAATATTGCATTCTCTCCGTTTGCTCAGAAGCAATAAAACAGCATTAGTGTTCATAGAAGCTCAAAACTAAGCGATCTGTTCACTGGGGCCCTACCATAAAGTTACCTGCTTAAAACACCTAAGACATTAAAAAGTGTCTTTCTGGATTGCAAATAACTTTTTATTTCATGCATATTAAAGATTTTTCCTTTTGGTCAGATTTCCTCTTGACATTGCACGAACGAACTTTCTGTGGCTTAGAAAGCAATTTTTCACCATATGCAATATTGCATTCTCTACGTTTGCTCAGAAGCATTAAAACAGCATTAGTGTTCATAGAAGCTGAAAACTAAGCGATCTGTTCACTGGGGCCCTACCATAAAGTTACTTGCTTAAAACACCTAAGACATTAAAAAGTGTCTTTCTGGATTGCAAATAACTTTTTATTTCATGCATATTAAAGATTTTTCCTTTTGGTCAGATTTCCTTTTAATATTGCACGAACGAGCTTTCTGTGGCTTAGAAAGCAATTTTTCACCATATGCAATATTGCATTCTCTCCGTTTGCTCAGAAGCAATAAAACAGCATTAGTGTTCATAGAAGCTCAAAACTAAGCGATCTGTTCACTGGGGCCCTACCATAAAGTTACCTGCTTAAAACACCTAAGACATTAAAAAGTGTCTTTCTGGATTGCAAATAACTTTTTATTTCATGCATATTAAAGATTTTTCCTTTTGGTCAGATTTCCTCTTGACATTGCACGAACGAACTTTCTGTGGCTTAGAAAGCAATTTTTCACCATATGCAATATTGCATTCTCTCCGTTTGCTCAGAAGCATTTAAACAGCATTAGTGTTCATAGAAGCTGAAAACTAAGCGATCTGTTCACTGGGACCCTACCATAAAGTTACCTGCTTAAAACACCTAAGACATTAAAAAGTGTCTTTCTGGATTGCAAATAACTTTTTATTTCATGCATATTAAAGATATTTCATTTTGGTCAGATATCCTCTTGATATTGCACGAACGAGCTTTCTGTGGCCGAGAAAGCAATTTTTCACCCTATGCAATATTGCATTCTCTCCGTTTGCTCAGAAGCATTAAAACAGCATTAGTGTTCATAGAAGCTCAAAACTAAGCGATCTGTTCACTGGGGCCCTATCATAAAGTTACCTGCTTAAAACACCTAAGACATTAAAAAGTGACTTTCTGCATTGCAAATAACTTTTTATTTCATGCATATTAAAGATATTTTCTTTTGGTCAGATTTCCTCTTGATATTGCACGAACGAACTTTCTGTGGCTTAGAAAGCAATTTTTCACCATATGCAATATTGCATTCTCTCCGTTTGCTCAGAAGCATTAAAACAGCATTAGTGTTCATAGAAGCTGAAAACTAAGCGATCTGTTCACTGGGGCCCTACCATAAAGTTACCTGCTTAAAACACCAAAGACATTAAAAAGTGACTTTCTGCATTGCAAATAACTTTTTATTTCATGCATATTAAAGATATTTCCTTTTGGTCAGATATCCTCTTGATATTGCACGAACGAACTTTCTGTGGCCAAGAAAGTAATTTTTCACCATATGCAATATTGCATTCTCTCCGTTTGCTCAGAAGCATTAAAACAGCATTAGTGTTCATAGAAGCTGAAAACTAAGCGATCTGTTCACTGGGGCCCTACCATAAAGTTACTTGCTTAAAACACCTAAGACATTAAAAAGTGTCTTTCTGGGTTGCAAATAACTTTTTATTTCATGCATATTAAAGATTTTTCCTTTTGGTCAGATTTCCTCTTGACATTGCACGAACGAGCTTTCTGTGGCTTAGAAAGCAATTTTTCACCATATGCAATATTGCATTCTCTCCGTTTGCTCAGAAGCAATAAAACAGCATTAGTGTTCATAGAAGCTCAAAACTAAGCGATCTGTTCACTGGGGCCCTACCATAAAGTTACCTGCTTAAAACACCTAAGACATTAAAAAGTGTCTTTCTGGATTGCAAATAACTTTTTATTTCATGCATATTAAAGATTTTTCCTTTTGGTCAGATTTCCTCTTGACATTGCACGAACGAACTTTCTGTGGCTTAGAAAGCAATTTTTCACCATATGCAATATTGCATTCTCTACGTTTGCTCAGAAGCATTAAAACAGCATTAGTGTTCATAGAAGCTGAAAACTAAGCGATCTGTTCACTGGGGCCCTACCATAAAGTTACTTGCTTAAAACACCTAAGACATTAAAAAGTGTCTTTCTGGATTGCAAATAACTTTTTATTTCATGCATATTAAAGATTTTTCCTTTTGGTCAGATTTCCTTTTAATATTGCACGAACGAGCTTTCTGTGGCTTAGAAAGCAATTTTTCACCATATGCAATATTGCATTCTCTCCGTTTGCTCAGAAGCAATAAAACAGCATTAGTGTTCATAGAAGCTCAAAACTAAGCGATCTGTTCACTGGGGCCCTACCATAAAGTTACCTGCTTAAAACACCTAAGACATTAAAAAGTGTCTTTCTGGATTGCAAATAACTTTTTATTTCATGCATATTAAAGATTTTTCCTTTTGGTCAGATTTCCTCTTGACATTGCACGAACGAACTTTCTGTGGCTTAGAAAGCAATTTTTCACCATATGCAATATTGCATTCTCTCCGTTTGCTCAGAAGCATTTAAACAGCATTAGTGTTCATAGAAGCTGAAAACTAAGCGATCTGTTCACTGGGACCCTACCATAAAGTTACCTGCTTAAAACACCTAAGACATTAAAAAGTGTCTTTCTGGATTGCAAATAACTTTTTATTTCATGCATATTAAAGATATTTCATTTTGGTCAGATATCCTCTTGATATTGCACGAACGAGCTTTCTGTGGCCGAGAAAGCAATTTTTCACCCTATGCAATATTGCATTCTCTCCGTTTGCTCAGAAGCATTAAAACAGCATTAGTGTTCATAGAAGCTCAAAACTAAGCGATCTGTTCACTGGGGCCCTACCATAAAGTTACCTGCTTAAAACACCTAAGACATTAAAAAGTGACTTTCTGCATTGCAAATAACTTTTTATTTCATGCATATTAAAGATATTTTCTTTTGGTCAGATTTCCTCTTGATATTGCACGAACGAACTTTCTGTGGCTTAGAAAGCAATTTTTCACCATATGCAATATTGCATTCTCTCCGTTTGCTCAGAAGCATTAAAACAGCATTAGTGTTCATAGAAGCTGAAAACTAAGCGATCTGTTCACTGGGGCCCTACCATAAAGTTACCTGCTTAAAACACCAAAGACATTAAAAAGTGACTTTCTGCATTGCAAATAACTTTTTATTTCATGCATATTAAAGATATTTCCTTTTGGTCAGATTTCCTCTTGATATTGCACGAACGAACTTTCTGTGGCCAAGAAAGTAATTTTTCACCATATGCAATATTGCATTCTCTCCGTTTGCTCAGAAGCATTAAAACAGCATTAGTGTTCATAGAAGCTGAAAACTAAGCGATCTGTTCACTGGGGCCCTACCATAAAGTTACTTGCTTAAAACACCTAAGACATTAAAAAGTGTCTTTCTGGATTGCAAATAACTTTTTATTTCATGCATATTAAAGATTTTTCCTTTTGGTCAGATTTCCTCTTGATATTGCACGAACGAGCTTTCTGTGGCCGAGAAAGCAATTTTTCACCATATGCAATATTGCATTCTCTCCGTTTGCTCAGAAGCATTAAAACAGCATTAGTATTCATAGAAGCTGAAAACTAAGCGATCTGTTCACTGGGGCCCTACCATAAAGTTACTTGCTTAAAACACCTAAGACATTAAAAAGTGTCTTTCTGGATTGCAAATAACTTTTTATTTCATGCATATTAAAGATTTTTCCTTTTGGTCAGATTTCCTCTTGATATTGCACGAACGAGCTTTCTGTGGCTTAGAAAGCAATTTTTCACCATATGCAATATTGCATTCTCTCCGTTTGCTCAGAAGCAATAAAACAGCATTACTGTTCATAGAAGCTCAAAACTAAGCGATCTGTTCACTGGGGCCCTACCATAAAGTTACCTGCTTAAAACACCTAAGATATTAAAAAGTGTCTTTCTGGATTGCAAATAACTTTTTATTTCATGCATATTAAAGATATTTCATTTTGGTCAGATATCCTCTTGATATTGCACGAACAAGCTTTCTGTGGCCCCGAAAGCAATTTTTCACCATATGCAATATTGCATTCTCTCAGTTTGCTCAGAAGCATTAAAACAGCATTAGTGTTCATAGAAGCTGAAAACTAAGCGATCTGTTCACTGGGGCCCTACCATAAAGTTACCTGCTTAAAACACCTAAGACATTAAAAAGTGTCTTTCTAGGTTGCAAATAACTTTTTATTTCATGCATATTAAAGATTTTTCCTTTTGGTCAGATTTCCTCTTGACATTGCACGAACGAGCTTTCTGTGGCTTAGAAAGCAATTTTTCACCATATGCAATATTGCATTCTCTCCGTTTGCTCAGAAGCAATAAAACAGCATTAGTGTTCATAGAAGCTCAAAACTAAGCGATCTGTTCACTGGGGCCCTACCATAAAGTTACCTGCTTAAAACACCTAAGACATTAAAAAGTGTCTTTCTGGATTGCAAATAACTTTTTATTTCATGCATATTAAAGATTTTTCCTTTTGGTCAGATTTCCTCTTGACTTTGCACGAACGAACTTTCTGTGGCTTAGAAAGCAATTTTTCACCATATGCAATATTGCATTCTCTCCGTTTGCTCAGAAGCATTTAAACAGCATTAGTGTTCATAGAAGCTGAAAAGTAAGCGATCTGTTCACTGGGACCCTACCATAAAGTTACCTGCTTAAAACACCTAAGACATTAAAAAGTGTCTTTCTGGATTGCAAATAACTTTTTATTTCATGCATATTAAAGATATTTCATTTTGGTCAGATATCCTCTTGATATTGCACGAACGAGCTTTCTGTGGCCGAGAAAGCAATTTTTCACCATATGCAATATTGCATTCTCTCCGTTTGCTCAGAAGCATTAAAACAGCATTAGTGTTCATAGAAGCTGAAAATTAAGCGATCTGTTCACTGGGGCCCTACCATAAAGTTACCTGCTTAAAACACCTAAGACATTAAAAAGTGACTTTCTGCATTGCAAATAACTTTTTATTTCATGCATATTAAAGATATTTCCTTTTGGTCAGATTTCCTCTTGATATTGCACGAATGAACTTTCTGTGGCTTAGAAAGCAATTTTTCACCATATGCAATATTGCATTCTCTCCGTTTGCTCAGAAGCATTAAAACAGCATTAGTGTTCATAGAAGCTCAAAACTAAGCGATCTGTTCACTGGGGCCCTACCATAAAGTTACCTGCTTAAAACACCTAAGACATTAAAAAGTGTCTTTCTGGATTGCAAATAACTTTTTATTTCATGCATATTAAAGATATTTCATTTTGGTCAGATATCCTCTTGATATTGCACGAACGAGCTTTCTGTGGCCGAGAAAGCAATTTTTCACCATATGCAATATTGCATTCTCTCCGTTTGCTCAGAAGCATTAAAACAGCATTAGTGTTCATAGAAGCTCAAAACTAAGCGATCTGTTCACTGGGGCCCTACCATAAAGTTACCTGCTTAAAACACCTAAGACATTAAAAAGTGACTTTCTGCATTGCAAATAACTTTTTATTTCATGCATATTAAAGATATTTTCTTTTGGTCAGATTTCCTCTTGATATTGCACGAACGAACTTTCTGTGGCTTAGAAAGCAATTTTTCACCATATGCAATATTGCATTCTCTCCGTTTGCTCAGAAGCATTAAAACAGCATTAGTGTTCATAGAAGCTGAAAACTAAGCGATCTGTTCACTGGGGCCCTACCATAAAGTTACCTGCTTAAAACACCAAAGACATTAAAAAGTGACTTTCTGCATTGCAAATAACTATTTATTTCATGCATATTAAAGATATTTCCTTTTGGTCAGATTTCCTCTTGATATTGCACGAACGAACTTTCTGTGGCCAAGAAAGTAATTTTTCACCATATGCAATATTGCATTCTCTCCGTTTGCTCAGAAGCATTAAAACAGCATTAGTGTTCATAGAAGCTGAAAACTAAGCGATCTGTTCACTGGGGCCCTACCATAAAGTTACTTGCTTAAAACACCTAAGACATTAAAAAGTGTCTTTCTGGATTGCAAATAACTTTTTATTTCATGCATATTAAAGATTTTTCCTTTTGGTCAGATTTCCTCTTGATATTGGACGAACGAACTTTCTGTGGCCGAGAAAGTAATTTTTCACCATATGCAATATTGCATTCTCTCCGTTTGCTCAGAAGCATTAAAACAGCATTAGTGTTCATAGAAGCTGAAAACTAAGCGATCTGTTCACTGGGACCCTACCATAAAGTTACTTGCTTAAAACACCTAAGACATTAAAAAGTGTCTTTCTGGATTGCAAATAACTTTTTATTTCATGCATATTAAAGATTTTTCCTTTTGGTCATATTTCCTCTTGATATTGCACGAACGAGCTTTCTGTGGCTTAGAAAGCAATTTTTCAACATATGCAATATTGCATTCTCTCCGTTTGCTCAGAAGCAATAAAACAGCATTAGTGTTCATAGAAGCTCAAAACTAAGCGATCTGTTCACTGGGGCCCTACCATAAAGTTACCTGCTTAAAACACCTAAGACATTAAAAAGTGTCTTTCTGGATTGCAAATAACTTTTTATTTCATGCATATTAAAGATTTTTCCTTTTGGTCAGATTTCCTCTTGACTTTGCACGAACGAACTTTCTGTGGCTTAGAAAGCAATTTTTCACCATATGCAATATTGCATTCTCTCCGTTTGCTCAGAAGCATTAAAACAGCATTAGTGTTCATAGAAGCTGAAAACTAAGCGATCTGTTCACTGGGACCCTACCATAAAGTTACTTGCTTAAAACACCTAAGACATTAAAAAGTGTCTTTCTGGATTGCAAATAACTTTTTATTTCATGCATATTAAAGATTTTTCCTTTTGGTCAGATTTCCTCTTGATATTGCACGAACGAGCTTTCTGTGGCTTAGAAAGCAATTTTTCACCATATGCAATATTGCATTCTCTCCGTTTGCTCAGAAGCAATAAAACAGCATTAGTGTTCATAGAAGCTCAAAACTAAGCGATCTGTTCACTGGGGCCCTACCATAAAGTTACCTGCTTAAAACACCTAAGACATTAAAAAGTGTCTTTCTGGATTGCAAATAACTTTTTATTTCATGCATATTAAAGATATTTCATTTTGGTCAGATATCCTCTTGATATTGCACGAACGAGCTTTCTGTGGCCGAGAAAGCAATTTTTCACCATATGCAATATTGCATTCTCTCCGTTTGCTCAGAAGCATTAAAACAGCATTAGTATTCATAGAAGCTGAAAACTAAGCGATCTGTTCACTGGGGCCCTACCATAAAGTTACTTGCTTAAAACACCTAAGACATTAAAAAGTGTCTTTCTGGATTGCAAATAACTTTTTATTTCATGCATATTAAAGATTTTTCCTTTTGGTCAGATTTCCTCTTGATATTGCACGAACGAGCTTTCTGTGGCTTAGAAAGCAATTTTTCACCATATGCAATATTGCATTCTCTCCGTTTGCTCAGAAGCAATAAAACAGCATTAGTGTTCATAGAAGCTCAAAACTAAGCGATCTGTTCACTGGGGCCCTACCATAAAGTTACCTGCTTAAAACACCTAAGATATTAAAAAGTGTCTTTCTGGATTGCAAATAACTTTTTATTTCATGCATATTAAAGATATTTCATTTTGGTCAGATATCCTCTTGATATTGCACGAACAAGCTTTCTGTGGCCCCGAAAGCAATTTTTCACCATATGCAATATTGCATTCTCTCAGTTTGCTCAGAAGCATTAAAACAGCATTAGTGTTCATAGAAGCTGAAAACTAAGCGATCTGTTCACTGGGGCCCTACCATAAAGTTACCTGCTTAAAACACCTAAGACATTAAAAAGTGTCTTTCTAGGTTGCAAATAACTTTTTATTTCATGCATATTAAAGATTTTTCCTTTTGGTCAGATTTCCTCTTGACATTGCACAAACGAGCTTTCTGTGGCTTAGAAAGCAATTTTTCACCATATGCAATATTGCATTCTCTCCGTTTGCTCAGAAGCAATAAAACAGCATTAGTGTTCATAGAAGCTCAAAACTAAGCGATCTGTTCACTGGGGCCCTACCATAAAGTTACCTGCTTAAAACACCTAAGACATTAAAAAGTGTCTTTCTGGATTGCAAATAACTTTTTATTTCATGCATATTAAAGATTTTTCCTTTTGGTCAGATTTCCTCTTGACATTGCACGAACGAACTTTCTGTGGCTTAGAAAGCAATTTTTCACCATATGCAATATTGCATTCTCTCCGTTTGCTCAGAAGCATTTAAACAGCATTAGTGTTCATAGAAGCTGAAAAGTAAGCGATCTGTTCACTGGGACCCTACCATAAAGTTACCTGCTTAAAACACCTAAGACATTAAAAAGTGTCTTTCTGGATTGCAAATAACTTTTTATTTCATGCATATTAAAGATATTTCATTTTGGTCAGATATCCTCTTGATATTGCACGAACGAGCTTTCTGTGGCCGAGAAAGCAATTTTTCACCATATGCAATATTGCATTCTCTCCGTTTGCTCAGAAGCATTAAAACAGCATTAGTGTTCATAGAAGCTGAAAATTAAGCGATCTGTTCACTGGGGCCCTACCATAAAGTTACCTGCTTAAAACACCTAAGACATTAAAAAGTGACTTTCTGCATTGCAAATAACTTTTTATTTCATGCATATTAAAGATATTTCCTTTTGGTCAGATTTCCTCTTGATATTGCACGAACGAACTTTCTGTGGCTTAGAAAGCAATTTTTCACCATATGCAATATTGCATTCTCTCCGTTTGCTCAGAAGCATTAAAACAGCATTAGTGTTCATAGAAGCTCAAAACTAAGCGATCTGTTCACTGGGGCCCTACCATAAAGTTACCTGCTTAAAACACCTAAGACATTAAAAAGTGTCTTTCTAGGTTGCAAATAACTTTTTATTTCATGCATATTAAAGATTTTTCCTTTTGGTCAGATTTCCTCTTGACATTGCACGAACGAGCTTTCTGTGGCTTAGAAAGCAATTTTTCACCATATGCAATATTGCATTCTCTCCGTTTGCTCAGAAGCAATAAAACAGCATTAGTGTTCATAGAAGCTGAAAATTAAGCGATCTGTTCACTGGGGCCCTACCATAAAGTTACCTGCTTAAAACACCTAAGACATTAAAAAGTGACTTTCTGCATTGCAAATAACTTTTTATTTCATGCATATTAAAGATATTTCCTTTTGGTCAGATTTCCTCTTGATATTGCACGAACGAACTTTCTGTGGCTTAGAAAGCAATTTTTCACCATATGCAATATTGCATTCTCTCCGTTTGCTCAGAAGCATTAAAACAGCATTAGTGTTCATAGAAGCTGAAAACTAAGCGATCTGTTCACTGGGGCCCTACCATAAAGTTACCTGCTTAAAACACCTAAGACATTAAAAAGTGTCTTTCTGGATTGCAAATAACTTTTTATTTCATGCATATTAAAGATTTTTCCTTTTGGTCAGATTTCCTCTTGACATTGCACGAACGAACTTTCTGTGGCTTAGAAAGCAATTTTTCACCATATGCAATATTGCATTCTCTACGTTTGCTCAGAAGCATTAAAACAGCATTAGTGTTCACAGAAGCTGAAAACTAAGCGATCTGTTCACTGGGGCCCTACCATAAAGTTACTTGCTTAAAACTCCTAAGACATTAAAAAGTGTCTTTCTGGATTGCAAATAACTTTTTATTTCATGCATATTAAAGATTTTTCCTTTTGGTCAGATTTCCTCTTGATATTGCACGAACGAGCTTTCTGTGGCTTAGAAAGCAATTTTTCACCATATGCAATATTGCATTCTCTCCGTTTGCTCAGAAGCAATAAAACAGCATTAGTGTTCATAGAAGCTCAAAACTAAGCGATCTGTTCACTGGGGCCCTACCATAAAGTTACCTGCTTAAAACACCTAAGACATTAAAAAGTGTCTTTCTGGATTGCAAATAACTTTTTATTTCATGCATATTAAAGATTTTTCCTTTTGGTCAAATTTCCTCTTGACATTGCACGAACGAACTTTCTGTGGCTTAGAAAGCAATTTTTCACCATATGCAATATTGCATTCTCTCCGTTTGCTCAGAAGCATTAAAACAGCATTAGTGTTCATAGAAGCTCAAAACTAAGCGATCTGTTCACTGGGGCCCTACCATAAAGTTACCTGCTTAAAACACCTAAGACATTAAAAAGTGTCTTTCTAGGTTGCAAATAACTTTTTATTTCATGCATATTAAAGATTTTTCCTTTTGGTCAGATTTCCTCTTGACATTGCACGAACGAGCTTTCTGTTGCTTAGAAAGCAATTTTTCACCATATGCAATATTGCATTCTCTCCGTTTGCTCAGAAGCAATAAAACAGCATTAGTGTTCATAGAAGCTCAACACTAAGCGATCTGTTCACTGGGGCCCTACCATAAAGTTACCTGCTTAAAACACCTAAGACATTAAAAAGTGTCTTTCTGGATTGCAAATAACTTTTTATTTCATGCATATTAAAGATTTTTCCTTTTGGTCAGATTTCCTCTTGACATTGCACGAACGAACTTTCTGTGGCTTAGAAAGCAATTTTTCACCATATGCAATATTGCATTCTCTCCGTTTGCTCAGAAGCATTTAAACAGCATTAGTGTTCATAGAAGCTGAAAACTAAGCGATCTGTTCACTGGGACCCTACCATAAAGTTACCTGCTTAAAACACCTAAGACATTAAAAAGTGTCTTTCTGGATTGCAAATAACTTTTTATTTCATGCATATTAAAGATATTTCATTTTGGTCAGATATCCTCTTGACATTGCACGAACGAACTTTCTGTGGCTTAGAAAGCAATTTTTCACCATATGCAATATTGCATTCTCTACGTTTGCTCAGAAGCATTAAAACAGCATTAGTGTTCATAGAAGCTGAAAACTAAGCGATCTGTTCACTGGGGCCCTACCATAAAGTTACTTGCTTAAAACACCTAAGACATTAAAAAGTGTCTTTCTGGATTGCAAATAACTTTTTATTTCATGCATATTAAAGATTTTTCCTTTTGGTCAGATTTCCTCTTAATATTGCACGAACGAGCTTTCTGTGGCTTAGAAAGCAATTTTTCACCATATGCAATATTGCATTCTCTCCGTTTGCTCAGAAGCAATAAAACAGCATTAGTGTTCATAGAAGCTCAAAACTAAGCGATCTGTTCACTGGGGCCCTACCATAAAGTTACCTGCTTAAAACACCTAAGACATTAAAAAGTGTCTTTCTGGATTGCAAATAACTTTTTATTTCATGCATATTAAAGATTTTTCCTTTTGGTCAGATTTCCTCTTGACATTGCACGAACGAACTTTCTGTGGCTTAGAAAGCAATTTTTCACCATATGCAATATTGCATTCTCTCCGTTTGCTCAGAAGCATTTAAACAGCATTAGTGTTCATAGAAGCTGAAAACTAAGCGATCTATTCACTGGGACCCTACCATAAAGTTACCTGCTTAAAACACCTAAGACATTAAAAAGTGTCTTTCTGGATTGCAAATAACTTTTTATTTCATGCATATTAAAGATATTTCATTTTGGTCAGATATCCTCTTGATATTGCACGAACGAGCTTTCTGTGGCCGAGAAAGCAATTTTTCACCATATGCAATATTGCATTCTCTCCGTTTGCTCAGAAGCATTAAAACAGCATTAGTGTTCATAGAAGCTGAAAACTAAGCGATCTGTTCACTGGGGCCCTACCATAAAGTTACCTGCTTAAAACACCAAAGACATTAAAAAGTGACTTTCTGCATTGCAAATAACTTTTTATTTCATGCATATTAAAGATATTTCCTTTTGGTCAGATTTCCTCTTGATATTGCACGAACGAACTTTCTGTGGCCGAGAAAGTAATTTTTCACCATATGCAATATTGCATTCTCTCCGTTTGCTCAGAAGCATTAAAACAGCATTAGTGTTCATAGAAGCTGAAAACTAAGCGATCTGTTCACTGGGACCCTACCATAAAGTTACTTGCTTAAAACACCTAAGACATTAAAAAGTGTCTTTCTGGATTGCAAATAACTTTTTATTTCATGCATATTAAAGATTTTTCCTTTTGGTCAGATTTCCTCTTGATATTGCACGAACGAGCTTTCTGTGGCTTAGAAAGCAATTTTTCACCATATGCAATATTGCATTCTCTCCGTTTGCTCAGAAGCAATAAAACAGCATTAGTGTTCATAGAAGCTCAAAACTAAGCGATCTGTTCACTGGGGCCCTACCATAAAGTTACCTGCTTAAAACACCTAAGACATTAAAAAGTGTCTTTCTGGATTGCAAATAACTTTTTATTTCATGCATATTAAAGATATTTCATTTTGGTCAGATATCCTCTTGATATTGCACGAACGAGCTTTCTGTGGCCGAGAAAGCAATTTTTCACCATATGCAATATTGCATTCTCTCCGTTTGCTCAGAAGCATTAAAACAGCATTAGTATTCATAGAAGCTGAAAACTAAGCGATCTGTTCACTGGGGCCCTACCATAAAGTTACTTGCTTAAAACACCTAAGACATTAAAAAGTGTCTTTCTGGATTGCAAATAACTTTTTATTTCATGCATATTAAAGATTTTTCCTTTTGGTCAGATTTCCTCTTGATATTGCACGAACGAGCTTTCTGTGGCTTAGAAAGCAATTTTTCACCATATGCAATATTGCATTCTCTCCGTTTGCTCAGAAGCAATAAAACAGCATTAGTGTTCATAGAAGCTCAAAACTAAGCGATCTGTTCACTGGGGCCCTACCATAAAGTTACCTGCTTAAAACACCTAAGACATTAAAAAGTGTCTTTCTGGATTGCAAATAACTTTTTATTTCATGCATATTAAAGATTTTTCCTTTTGGTCAGATTTCCTCTTGACATTGCACGAACGAACTTTCTGTGGCTTAGAAAGCAATTTTTCACCATATGCAATATTGCATTCTCTCCGTTTGCTCAGAAGCATTAAAACAGCATTAGTGTTCATAGAAGCTGAAAACTAAGCGATCTGTTCACTGGGGCCCTACCATAAAGTTACCTGCTTAAAACACCTAAGACATTAAAAAGTGTCTTTCTGGGTTGCAAATAACTTTTTATTTCATGCATATTAAAGATTTTTCCTTTTGGTCAGATTTCCTCTTGACATTGCACGAACGAGCTTTCTGTGGCTTAGAAAGCAATTTTTCACCATATGCAATATTGCATTCTCTCCGTTTGCTCAGAAGCAATAAAACAGCATTAGTGTTCATAGAAGCTGAAAACTAAGCGATCTGTTCACTGGGGCCCTACCATAAAGTTACCTGCTTAAAACACCTAAGACATTAAAAAGTGTCTTTCTGGGTTGCAAATAACTTTTTATTTCATGCATATTAAAGATTTTTCCTTTTGGTCAGATTTCCTCTTGACATTGCACGAACGAGCTTTCTGTGGCTTAGAAAGCAATTTTTCACCATATGCAATATTGCATTCTCTCCGTTTGCTCAGAAGCAATAAAACAGCATTAGTATTCATAGAAGCTCAAAACTAAGCGATCTGTTCACTGGGGCCCTACCATAAAGTTACCTGCTTAAAACACCTAAGACATTAAAAAGTGTCTTTCTGGATTGCAAATAACTTTTTATTTCATGCATATTAAAGATTTTTCCTTTTGGTCAGATTTCCTCTTGACATTGCACGAACGAGCTTTCTGTGGCTTAGAAAGCAATTTTTCACCATATGCAATATTGCATTCTCTCCGTTTGCTCAGAAGCAATAAAACAGCATTACTGTTCATAGAAGCTCAAAACTAAGCGATCTGTTCACTGGGGCCCTACCATAAAGTTACCTGCTTAAAACACCTAAGATATTAAAAAGTGTCTTTCTGGATTGCAAATAACTTTTTATTTCATGCATATTAAAGATATTTCATTTTGGTCAGATATCCTCTTGATATTGCACGAACAAGCTTTCTGTGGCCCCGAAAGCAATTTTTCACCATATGCAATATTGCATTCTCTCAGTTTGCTCAGAAGCATTAAAACAGCATTAGTGTTCATAGAAGCTGAAAACTAAGCGATCTGTTCACTGGGGCCCTACCATAAAGTTACCTGCTTAAAACACCTAAGACATTAAAAAGTGTCTTTCTAGGTTGCAAATAACTTTTTATTTCATGCATATTAAAGATTTTTCCTTTTGGTCAGATTTCCTCTTGACATTGCACGAACGAGCTTTCTGTGGCTTAGAAAGCAATTTTTCACCATATGCAATATTGCATTCTCTCCGTTTGCTCAGAAGCAATAAAACAGCATTAGTGTTCATAGAAGCTCAAAACTAAGCGATCTGTTCACTGGGGCCCTACCATAAAGTTACCTGCTTAAAACACCTAAGACATTAAAAAGTGTCTTTCTGGATTGCAAATAACTTTTTATTTCATGCATATTAAAGATTTTTCCTTTTGGTCAGATTTCCTCTTGACTTTGCACGAACGAACTTTCTGTGGCTTAGAAAGCAATTTTTCACCATATGCAATATTGCATTCTCTCCGTTTGCTCAGAAGCATTTAAACAGCATTAGTGTTCATAGAAGCTGAAAAGTAAGCGATCTGTTCACTGGGACCCTACCATAAAGTTACCTGCTTAAAACACCTAAGACATTAAAAAGTGTCTTTCTGGATTGCAAATAACTTTTTATTTCATGCATATTAAAGATATTTCATTTTGGTCAGATATCCTCTTGATATTGCACGAACGAGCTTTCTGTGGCCGAGAAAGCAATTTTTCACCATATGCAATATTGCATTCTCTCCGTTTGCTCAGAAGCATTAAAACAGCATTAGTGTTCATAGAAGCTGAAAATTAAGCGATCTGTTCACTGGGGCCCTACCATAAAGTTACCTGCTTAAAACACCTAAGACATTAAAAAGTGACTTTCTGCATTGCAAATAACTTTTTATTTCATGCATATTAAAGATATTTCCTTTTGGTCAGATTTCCTCTTGATATTGCACGAATGAACTTTCTGTGGCTTAGAAAGCAATTTTTCACCATATGCAATATTGCATTCTCTCCGTTTGCTCAGAAGCATTAAAACAGCATTAGTGTTCATAGAAGCTCAAAACTAAGCGATCTGTTCACTGGGGCCCTACCATAAAGTTACCTGCTTAAAACACCTAAGACATTAAAAAGTGTCTTTCTGGATTGCAAATAACTTTTTATTTCATGCATATTAAAGATATTTCATTTTGGTCAGATATCCTCTTGATATTGCACGAACGAGCTTTCTGTGGCCGAGAAAGCAATTTTTCACCATATGCAATATTGCATTCTCTCCGTTTGCTCAGAAGCATTAAAACAGCATTAGTGTTCATAGAAGCTCAAAACTAAGCGATCTGTTCACTGGGGCCCTACCATAAAGTTACCTGCTTAAAACACCTAAGACATTAAAAAGTGACTTTCTGCATTGCAAATAACTTTTTATTTCATGCATATTAAAGATATTTTCTTTTGGTCAGATTTCCTCTTGATATTGCACGAACGAACTTTCTGTGGCTTAGAAAGCAATTTTTCACCATATGCAATATTGCATTCTCTCCGTTTGCTCAGAAGCATTAAAACAGCATTAGTGTTCATAGAAGCTGAAAACTAAGCGATCTGTTCACTGGGGCCCTACCATAAAGTTACCTGCTTAAAACACCAAAGACATTAAAAAGTGACTTTCTGCATTGCAAATAACTATTTATTTCATGCATATTAAAGATATTTCCTTTTGGTCAGATTTCCTCTTGATATTGCACGAACGAACTTTCTGTGGCCAAGAAAGTAATTTTTCACCATATGCAATATTGCATTCTCTCCGTTTGCTCAGAAGCATTAAAACAGCATTAGTGTTCATAGAAGCTGAAAACTAAGCGATCTGTTCACTGGGGCCCTACCATAAAGTTACTTGCTTAAAACACCTAAGACATTAAAAAGTGTCTTTCTGGATTGCAAATAACTTTTTATTTCATGCATATTAAAGATTTTTCCTTTTGGTCAGATTTCCTCTTGATATTGGACGAACGAACTTTCTGTGGCCGAGAAAGTAATTTTTCACCATATGCAATATTGCATTCTCTCCGTTTGCTCAGAAGCATTAAAACAGCATTAGTGTTCATAGAAGCTGAAAACTAAGCGATCTGTTCACTGGGACCCTACCATAAAGTTACTTGCTTAAAACACCTAAGACATTAAAAAGTGTCTTTCTGGATTGCAAATAACTTTTTATTTCATGCATATTAAAGATTTTTCCTTTTGGTCATATTTCCTCTTGATATTGCACGAACGAGCTTTCTGTGGCTTAGAAAGCAATTTTTCAACATATGCAATATTGCATTCTCTCCGTTTGCTCAGAAGCAATAAAACAGCATTAGTGTTCATAGAAGCTCAAAACTAAGCGATCTGTTCACTGGGGCCCTACCATAAAGTTACCTGCTTAAAACACCTAAGACATTAAAAAGTGTCTTTCTGGATTGCAAATAACTTTTTATTTCATGCATATTAAAGATTTTTCCTTTTGGTCAGATTTCCTCTTGACTTTGCACGAACGAACTTTCTGTGGCTTAGAAAGCAATTTTTCACCATATGCAATATTGCATTCTCTCCGTTTGCTCAGAAGCATTAAAACAGCATTAGTGTTCATAGAAGCTGAAAACTAAGCGATCTGTTCACTGGGACCCTACCATAAAGTTACTTGCTTAAAACACCTAAGACATTAAAAAGTGTCTTTCTGGATTGCAAATAACTTTTTATTTCATGCATATTAAAGATTTTTCCTTTTGGTCAGATTTCCTCTTGATATTGCACGAACGAGCTTTCTGTGGCTTAGAAAGCAATTTTTCACCATATGCAATATTGCATTCTCTCCGTTTGCTCAGAAGCAATAAAACAGCATTAGTGTTCATAGAAGCTCAAAACTAAGCGATCTGTTCACTGGGGCCCTACCATAAAGTTACCTGCTTAAAACACCTAAGACATTAAAAAGTGTCTTTCTGGATTGCAAATAACTTTTTATTTCATGCATATTAAAGATATTTCATTTTGGTCAGATATCCTCTTGATATTGCACGAACGAGCTTTCTGTGGCCGAGAAAGCAATTTTTCACCATATGCAATATTGCATTCTCTCCGTTTGCTCAGAAGCATTAAAACAGCATTAGTATTCATAGAAGCTGAAAACTAAGCGATCTGTTCACTGGGGCCCTACCATAAAGTTACTTGCTTAAAACACCTAAGACATTAAAAAGTGTCTTTCTGGATTGCAAATAACTTTTTATTTCATGCATATTAAAGATTTTTCCTTTTGGTCAGATTTCCTCTTGATATTGCACGAACGAGCTTTCTGTGGCTTAGAAAGCAATTTTTCACCATATGCAATATTGCATTCTCTCCGTTTGCTCAGAAGCAATAAAACAGCATTAGTGTTCATAGAAGCTCAAAACTAAGCGATCTGTTCACTGGGGCCCTACCATAAAGTTACCTGCTTAAAACACCTAAGATATTAAAAAGTGTCTTTCTGGATTGCAAATAACTTTTTATTTCATGCATATTAAAGATATTTCATTTTGGTCAGATATCCTCTTGATATTGCACGAACAAGCTTTCTGTGGCCCCGAAAGCAATTTTTCACCATATGCAATATTGCATTCTCTCAGTTTGCTCAGAAGCATTAAAACAGCATTAGTGTTCATAGAAGCTGAAAACTAAGCGATCTGTTCACTGGGGCCCTACCATAAAGTTACCTGCTTAAAACACCTAAGACATTAAAAAGTGTCTTTCTAGGTTGCAAATAACTTTTTATTTCATGCATATTAAAGATTTTTCCTTTTGGTCAGATTTCCTCTTGACATTGCACAAACGAGCTTTCTGTGGCTTAGAAAGCAATTTTTCACCATATGCAATATTGCATTCTCTCCGTTTGCTCAGAAGCAATAAAACAGCATTAGTGTTCATAGAAGCTCAAAACTAAGCGATCTGTTCACTGGGGCCCTACCATAAAGTTACCTGCTTAAAACACCTAAGACATTAAAAAGTGTCTTTCTGGATTGCAAATAACTTTTTATTTCATGCATATTAAAGATTTTTCCTTTTGGTCAGATTTCCTCTTGACATTGCACGAACGAACTTTCTGTGGCTTAGAAAGCAATTTTTCACCATATGCAATATTGCATTCTCTCCGTTTGCTCAGAAGCATTTAAACAGCATTAGTGTTCATAGAAGCTGAAAAGTAAGCGATCTGTTCACTGGGACCCTACCATAAAGTTACCTGCTTAAAACACCTAAGACATTAAAAAGTGTCTTCCTGGATTGCAAATAACTTTTTATTTCATGCATATTAAAGATATTTCATTTTGGTCAGATATCCTCTTGATATTGCACGAACGAGCTTTCTGTGGCCGAGAAAGCAATTTTTCACCATATGCAATATTGCATTCTCTCCGTTTGCTCAGAAGCATTAAAACAGCATTAGTGTTCATAGAAGCTGAAAATTAAGCGATCTGTTCACTGGGGCCCTACCATAAAGTTACCTGCTTAAAACACCTAAGACATTAAAAAGTGACTTTCTGCATTGCAAATAACTTTTTATTTCATGCATATTAAAGATATTTCCTTTTGGTCAGATTTCCTCTTGATATTGCACGAACGAACTTTCTGTGGCTTAGAAAGCAATTTTTCACCATATGCAATATTGCATTCTCTCCGTTTGCTCAGAAGCATTAAAACAGCATTAGTGTTCATAGAAGCTCAAAACTAAGCGATCTGTTCACTGGGGCCCTACCATAAAGTTACCTGCTTAAAACACCTAAGACATTAAAAAGTGTCTTTCTAGGTTGCAAATAACTTTTTATTTCATGCATATTAAAGATTTTTCCTTTTGGTCAGATTTCCTCTTGACATTGCACGAACGAGCTTTCTGTGGCTTAGAAAGCAATTTTTCACCATATGCAATATTGCATTCTCTCCGTTTGCTCAGAAGCAATAAAACAGCATTAGTGTTCATAGAAGCTGAAAATTAAGCGATCTGTTCACTGGGGCCCTACCATAAAGTTACCTGCTTAAAACACCTAAGACATTAAAAAGTGACTTTCTGCATTGCAAATAACTTTTTATTTCATGCATATTAAAGATATTTCCTTTTGGTCAGATTTCCTCTTGATATTGCACGAACGAACTTTCTGTGGCTTAGAAAGCAATTTTTCACCATATGCAATATTGCATTCTCTCCGTTTGCTCAGAAGCATTAAAACAGCATTAGTGTTCATAGAAGCTGAAAACTAAGCGATCTGTTCACTGGGGCCCTACCATAAAGTTACCTGCTTAAAACACCTAAGACATTAAAAAGTGTCTTTCTGGATTGCAAATAACTTTTTATTTCATGCATATTAAAGATTTTTCCTTTTGGTCAGATTTCCTCTTGACATTGCACGAACGAACTTTCTGTGGCTTAGAAAGCAATTTTTCACCATATGCAATATTGCATTCTCTACGTTTGCTCAGAAGCATTAAAACAGCATTAGTGTTCACAGAAGCTGAAAACTAAGCGATCTGTTCACTGGGGCCCTACCATAAAGTTACTTGCTTAAAACTCCTAAGACATTAAAAAGTGTCTTTCTGGATTGCAAATAACTTTTTATTTCATGCATATTAAAGATTTTTCCTTTTGGTCAGATTTCCTCTTGATATTGCACGAACGAGCTTTCTGTGGCTTAGAAAGCAATTTTTCACCATATGCAATATTGCATTCTCTCCGTTTGCTCAGAAGCAATAAAACAGCATTAGTGTTCATAGAAGCTCAAAACTAAGCGATCTGTTCACTGGGGCCCTACCATAAAGTTACCTGCTTAAAACACCTAAGACATTAAAAAGTGTCTTTCTGGATTGCAAATAACTTTTTATTTCATGCATATTAAAGATTTTTCCTTTTGGTCAAATTTCCTCTTGACATTGCACGAACGAACTTTCTGTGGCTTAGAAAGCAATTTTTCACCATATGCAATATTGCATTCTCTCCGTTTGCTCAGAAGCATTAAAACAGCATTAGTGTTCATAGAAGCTCAAAACTAAGCGATCTGTTCACTGGGGCCCTACCATAAAGTTACCTGCTTAAAACACCTAAGACATTAAAAAGTGTCTTTCTAGGTTGCAAATAACTTTTTATTTCATGCATATTAAAGATTTTTCCTTTTGGTCAGATTTCCTCTTGACATTGCACGAACGAGCTTTCTGTTGCTTAGAAAGCAATTTTTCACCATATGCAATATTGCATTCTCTCCGTTTGCTCAGAAGCAATAAAACAGCATTAGTGTTCATAGAAGCTCAACACTAAGCGATCTGTTCACTGGGGCCCTACCATAAAGTTACCTGCTTAAAACACCTAAGACATTAAAAAGTGTCTTTCTGGATTGCAAATAACTTTTTATTTCATGCATATTAAAGATTTTTCCTTTTGGTCAGATTTCCTCTTGACATTGCACGAACGAACTTTCTGTGGCTTAGAAAGCAATTTTTCACCATATGCAATATTGCATTCTCTCCGTTTGCTCAGAAGCATTTAAACAGCATTAGTGTTCATAGAAGCTGAAAACTAAGCGATCTGTTCACTGGGACCCTACCATAAAGTTACCTGCTTAAAACACCTAAGACATTAAAAAGTGTCTTTCTGGATTGCAAATAACTTTTTATTTCATGCATATTAAAGATATTTCATTTTGGTCAGATATCCTCTTGACATTGCACGAACGAACTTTCTGTGGCTTAGAAAGCAATTTTTCACCATATGCAATATTGCATTCTCTACGTTTGCTCAGAAGCATTAAAACAGCATTAGTGTTCATAGAAGCTGAAAACTAAGCGATCTGTTCACTGGGGCCCTACCATAAAGTTACTTGCTTAAAACACCTAAGACATTAAAAAGTGTCTTTCTGGATTGCAAATAACTTTTTATTTCATGCATATTAAAGATTTTTCCTTTTGGTCAGATTTCCTCTTAATATTGCACGAACGAGCTTTCTGTGGCTTAGAAAGCAATTTTTCACCATATGCAATATTGCATTCTCTCCGTTTGCTCAGAAGCAATAAAACAGCATTAGTGTTCATAGAAGCTCAAAACTAAGCGATCTGTTCACTGGGGCCCTACCATAAAGTTACCTGCTTAAAACACCTAAGACATTAAAAAGTGTCTTTCTGGATTGCAAATAACTTTTTATTTCATGCATATTAAAGATTTTTCCTTTTGGTCAGATTTCCTCTTGACATTGCACGAACGAACTTTCTGTGGCTTAGAAAGCAATTTTTCACCATATGCAATATTGCATTCTCTCCGTTTGCTCAGAAGCATTTAAACAGCATTAGTGTTCATAGAAGCTGAAAACTAAGCGATCTATTCACTGGGACCCTACCATAAAGTTACCTGCTTAAAACACCTAAGACATTAAAAAGTGTCTTTCTGGATTGCAAATAACTTTTTATTTCATGCATATTAAAGATATTTCATTTTGGTCAGATATCCTCTTGATATTGCACGAACGAGCTTTCTGTGGCCGAGAAAGCAATTTTTCACCATATGCAATATTGCATTCTCTCCGTTTGCTCAGAAGCATTAAAACAGCATTAGTGTTCATAGAAGCTGAAAACTAAGCGATCTGTTCACTGGGGCCCTACCATAAAGTTACCTGCTTAAAACACCAAAGACATTAAAAAGTGACTTTCTGCATTGCAAATAACTTTTTATTTCATGCATATTAAAGATATTTCCTTTTGGTCAGATTTCCTCTTGATATTGCACGAACGAACTTTCTGTGGCCGAGAAAGTAATTTTTCACCATATGCAATATTGCATTCTCTCCGTTTGCTCAGAAGCATTAAAACAGCATTAGTGTTCATAGAAGCTGAAAACTAAGCGATCTGTTCACTGGGACCCTACCATAAAGTTACTTGCTTAAAACACCTAAGACATTAAAAAGTGTCTTTCTGGATTGCAAATAACTTTTTATTTCATGCATATTAAAGATTTTTCCTTTTGGTCAGATTTCCTCTTGATATTGCACGAACGAGCTTTCTGTGGCTTAGAAAGCAATTTTTCACCATATGCAATATTGCATTCTCTCCGTTTGCTCAGAAGCAATAAAACAGCATTAGTGTTCATAGAAGCTCAAAACTAAGCGATCTGTTCACTGGGGCCCTACCATAAAGTTACCTGCTTAAAACACCTAAGACATTAAAAAGTGTCTTTCTGGATTGCAAATAACTTTTTATTTCATGCATATTAAAGATATTTCATTTTGGTCAGATATCCTCTTGATATTGCACGAACGAGCTTTCTGTGGCCGAGAAAGCAATTTTTCACCATATGCAATATTGCATTCTCTCCGTTTGCTCAGAAGCATTAAAACAGCATTAGTATTCATAGAAGCTGAAAACTAAGCGATCTGTTCACTGGGGCCCTACCATAAAGTTACTTGCTTAAAACACCTAAGACATTAAAAAGTGTCTTTCTGGATTGCAAATAACTTTTTATTTCATGCATATTAAAGATTTTTCCTTTTGGTCAGATTTCCTCTTGATATTGCACGAACGAGCTTTCTGTGGCTTAGAAAGCAATTTTTCACCATATGCAATATTGCATTCTCTCCGTTTGCTCAGAAGCAATAAAACAGCATTAGTGTTCATAGAAGCTCAAAACTAAGCGATCTGTTCACTGGGGCCCTACCATAAAGTTACCTGCTTAAAACACCTAAGACATTAAAAAGTGTCTTTCTGGATTGCAAATAACTTTTTATTTCATGCATATTAAAGATTTTTCCTTTTGGTCAGATTTCCTCTTGACATTGCACGAACGAACTTTCTGTGGCTTAGAAAGCAATTTTTCACCATATGCAATATTGCATTCTCTCCGTTTGCTCAGAAGCATTAAAACAGCATTAGTGTTCATAGAAGCTGAAAACTAAGCGATCTGTTCACTGGGGCCCTACCATAAAGTTACCTGCTTAAAACACCTAAGACATTAAAAAGTGTCTTTCTGGGTTGCAAATAACTTTTTATTTCATGCATATTAAAGATTTTTCCTTTTGGTCAGATTTCCTCTTGACATTGCACGAACGAGCTTTCTGTGGCTTAGAAAGCAATTTTTCACCATATGCAATATTGCATTCTCTCCGTTTGCTCAGAAGCAATAAAACAGCATTAGTGTTCATAGAAGCTGAAAACTAAGCGATCTGTTCACTGGGGCCCTACCATAAAGTTACCTGCTTAAAACACCTAAGACATTAAAAAGTGTCTTTCTGGGTTGCAAATAACTTTTTATTTCATGCATATTAAAGATTTTTCCTTTTGGTCAGATTTCCTCTTGACATTGCACGAACGAGCTTTCTGTGGCTTAGAAAGCAATTTTTCACCATATGCAATATTGCATTCTCTCCGTTTGCTCAGAAGCAATAAAACAGCATTAGTATTCATAGAAGCTCAAAACTAAGCGATCTGTTCACTGGGGCCCTACCATAAAGTTACCTGCTTAAAACACCTAAGACATTAAAAAGTGTCTTTCTGGATTGCAAATAACTTTTTATTTCATGCATATTAAAGATTTTTCCTTTTGGTCAGATTTCCTCTTGACATTGCACGAACGAGCTTTCTGTGGCTTAGAAAGCAATTTTTCACCATATGCAATATTGCATTCTCTCCGTTTGCTCAGAAGCAATAAAACAGCATTAGTATTCATAGAAGCTCAAAACTAAGCGATCTGTTCACTGGGGCCCTACCATAAAGTTACCTGCTTAAAACACCTAAGACATTAAAAAGTGTCTTTCTGGATTGCAAATAACTTTTTATTTCATGCATATTAAAGATATTTCATTTTGGTCAGATATCCTCTTGATATTGCACGAACAAGCTTTCTGTGGCCCCGAAAGCAATTTTTCACCATATGCAATATTGCATTCTCTCAGTTTGCTCAGAAGCATTAAAACAGCATTAGTGTTCATAGAAGCTGAAAACTAAGCGATCTGTTCACTGGGGCCCTACCATAAAGTTACCTGCTTAAAACACCTAAGACATTAAAAAGTGTCTTTCTAGGTTGCAAATAACTTTTTATTTCATGCATATTAAAGATTTTTCCTTTTGGTCAGATTTCCTCTTGACATTGCACGAACGAGCTTTCTGTGGCTTAGAAAGCAATTTTTCACCATATGCAATATTGCATTCTCTCCGTTTGCTCAGAAGCAATAAAACAGCATTAGTGTTCATAGAAGCTCAAAACTAAGCGATCTATTCACTGGGACCCTACCATAAAGTTACCTGCTTAAAACACCTAAGACATTAAAAAGTGTCTTTCTGGATTGCAAATAACTTTTTATTTCATGCATATTAAAGATATTTCATTTTGGTCAGATATCCTCTTGATATTGCACGAACGAGCTTTCTGTGGCCGAGAAAGCAATTTTTCACCATATGCAATATTGCATTCTCTCCGTTTGCTCAGAAGCATTAAAACAGCATTAGTGTTCATAGAAGCTGAAAACTAAGCGATCTGTTCACTGGGGCCCTACCATAAAGTTACCTGCTTAAAACACCAAAGACATTAAAAAGTGACTTTCTGCATTGCAAATAACTTTTTATTTCATGCATATTAAAGATATTTCCTTTTGGTCAGATTTCCTCTTGATATTGCACGAACGAACTTTCTGTGGCCGAGAAAGTAATTTTTCACCATATGCAATATTGCATTCTCTCCGTTTGCTCAGAAGCATTAAAACAGCATTAGTGTTCATAGAAGCTGAAAACTAAGCGATCTGTTCACTGGGACCCTACCATAAAGTTACTTGCTTAAAACACCTAAGACATTAAAAAGTGTCTTTCTGGATTGCAAATAACTTTTTATTTCATGCATATTAAAGATTTTTCCTTTTGGTCAGATTTCCTCTTGATATTGCACGAACGAGCTTTCTGTGGCTTAGAAAGCAATTTTTCACCATATGCAATATTGCATTCTCTCCGTTTGCTCAGAAGCAATAAAACAGCATTAGTGTTCATAGAAGCTCAAAACTAAGCGATCTGTTCACTGGGGCCCTACCATAAAGTTACCTGCTTAAAACACCTAAGACATTAAAAAGTGTCTTTCTGGATTGCAAATAACTTTTTATTTCATGCATATTAAAGATATTTCATTTTGGTCAGATATCCTCTTGATATTGCACGAACGAGCTTTCTGTGGCCGAGAAAGCAATTTTTCACCATATGCAATATTGCATTCTCTCCGTTTGCTCAGAAGCATTAAAACAGCATTAGTATTCATAGAAGCTGAAAACTAAGCGATCTGTTCACTGGGGCCCTACCATAAAGTTACTTGCTTAAAACACCTAAGACATTAAAAAGTGTCTTTCTGGATTGCAAATAACTTTTTATTTCATGCATATTAAAGATTTTTCCTTTTGGTCAGATTTCCTCTTGATATTGCACGAACGAGCTTTCTGTGGCTTAGAAAGCAATTTTTCACCATATGCAATATTGCATTCTCTCCGTTTGCTCAGAAGCAATAAAACAGCATTAGTGTTCATAGAAGCTCAAAACTAAGCGATCTGTTCACTGGGGCCCTACCATAAAGTTACCTGCTTAAAACACCTAAGACATTAAAAAGTGTCTTTCTGGATTGCAAATAACTTTTTATTTCATGCATATTAAAGATTTTTCCTTTTGGTCAGATTTCCTCTTGACATTGCACGAACGAACTTTCTGTGGCTTAGAAAGCAATTTTTCACCATATGCAATATTGCATTCTCTCCGTTTGCTCAGAAGCATTAAAACAGCATTAGTGTTCATAGAAGCTGAAAACTAAGCGATCTGTTCACTGGGGCCCTACCATAAAGTTACCTGCTTAAAACACCTAAGACATTAAAAAGTGTCTTTCTGGGTTGCAAATAACTTTTTATTTCATGCATATTAAAGATTTTTCCTTTTGGTCAGATTTCCTCTTGACATTGCACGAACGAGCTTTCTGTGGCTTAGAAAGCAATTTTTCACCATATGCAATATTGCATTCTCTCCGTTTGCTCAGAAGCAATAAAACAGCATTAGTGTTCATAGAAGCTGAAAACTAAGCGATCTGTTCACTGGGGCCCTACCATAAAGTTACCTGCTTAAAACACCTAAGACATTAAAAAGTGTCTTTCTGGGTTGCAAATAACTTTTTATTTCATGCATATTAAAGATTTTTCCTTTTGGTCAGATTTCCTCTTGACATTGCACGAACGAGCTTTCTGTGGCTTAGAAAGCAATTTTTCACCATATGCAATATTGCATTCTCTCCGTTTGCTCAGAAGCAATAAAACAGCATTAGTATTCATAGAAGCTCAAAACTAAGCGATCTGTTCACTGGGGCCCTACCATAAAGTTACCTGCTTAAAACACCTAAGACATTAAAAAGTGTCTTTCTGGATTGCAAATAACTTTTTATTTCATGCATATTAAAGATTTTTCCTTTTGGTCAGATTTCCTCTTGACATTGCACGAACGAGCTTTCTGTGGCTTAGAAAGCAATTTTTCACCATATGCAATATTGCATTCTCTCCGTTTGCTCAGAAGCAATAAAACAGCATTAGTATTCATAGAAGCTCAAAACTAAGCGATCTGTTCACTGGGGCCCTACCATAAAGTTACCTGCTTAAAACACCTAAGACATTAAAAAGTGTCTTTCTGGATTGCAAATAACTTTTTATTTCATGCATATTAAAGATATTTCATTTTGGTCAGATATCCTCTTGATATTGCACGAACAAGCTTTCTGTGGCCCCGAAAGCAATTTTTCACCATATGCAATATTGCATTCTCTCAGTTTGCTCAGAAGCATTAAAACAGCATTAGTGTTCATAGAAGCTGAAAACTAAGCGATCTGTTCACTGGGGCCCTACCATAAAGTTACCTGCTTAAAACACCTAAGACATTAAAAAGTGTCTTTCTAGGTTGCAAATAACTTTTTATTTCATGCATATTAAAGATTTTTCCTTTTGGTCAGATTTCCTCTTGACATTGCACGAACGAGCTTTCTGTGGCTTAGAAAGCAATTTTTCACCATATGCAATATTTCATTCTCTCCGTTTGCTCAGAAGCAATAAAACAGCATTAGTGTTCATAGAAGCTCAAAACTAAGCGATCTGTTCACTGGGGCCCTACCATAAAGTTACCTGCTTAAAACACCTAAGACATTAAAAAGTGTCTTTCTGGATTGCAAATAACTTTTTATTTCATGCATATTAAAGATTTTTCCTTTTGGTCAGATTTCCTCTTGACATTGCACGAACGAACTTTCTGTGGCTTAGAAAGCAATTTTTCACCATATGCAATATTGCATTCTCTCCGTTTGCTCAGAAGCATTTAAACAGCATTAGTGTTCATAGAAGCTGAAAACTAAGCGATCTGTTCACTGGGACCCTACCATAAAGTTACCTGCTTAAAACACCTAAGACATTAAAAAGTGTCTTTCTGGATTGCAAATAACTTTTTATTTCATGCATATTAAAGATATTTCATTTTGGTCAGATATCCTCTTGATATTGCACGAACGAGCTTTCTGTGGCCGAGAAAGCAATTTTTCACCATATGCAATATTGCATTCTCTCCGTTTGCTCAGAAGCATTAAAACAGCATTAGTGTTCATAGAAGCTGAAAATTAAGCGATCTGTTCACTGGGGCCCTACCATAAAGTTACCTGCTTAAAACACCTAAGACATTAAAAAGTGACTTTCTGCATTGCAAATAACTTTTTATTTCATGCATATTAAAGATATTTCATTTTGGTCAGATATCCTCTTGACATTGCACGAACGAACTTTCTGTGGCTTAGAAAGCAATTTTTCACCATATGCAATATTGCATTCTCTACGTTTGCTCAGAAGCATTAAAACAGCATTAGTGTTCATAGAAGCTGAAAACTAAGCGATCTGTTCACTGGGGCCCTACCATAAAGTTACTTGCTTAAAACACCTAAGACATTAAAAAGTGTCTTTCTGGATTGCAAATAACTTTTTATTTCATGCATATTAAAGATTTTTCCTTTTGGTCAGATTTCCTCTTAATATTGCACGAACGAGCTTTCTGTGGCTTAGAAAGCAATTTTTCACCATATGCAATATTGCATTCTCTCCGTTTGCTCAGAAGCAATAAAACAGCATTAGTGTTCATAGAAGCTCAAAACTAAGCGATCTGTTCACTGGGGCCCTACCATAAAGTTACCTGCTTAAAACACCTAAGACATTAAAAAGTGTCTTTCTGGATTGCAAATAACTTTTTATTTCATGCATATTAAAGATTTTTCCTTTTGGTCAGATTTCCTCTTGACATTGCACGAACGAACTTTCTGTGGCTTAGAAAGCAATTTTTCACCATATGCAATATTGCATTCTCTCCGTTTGCTCAGAAGCATTTAAACAGCATTAGTGTTCATAGAAGCTGAAAACTAAGCGATCTGTTCACTGGGACCCTACCATAAAGTTACCTGCTTAAAACACCTAAGACATTAAAAAGTGTCTTTCTGGATTGCAAATAACTTTTTATTTCATGCATATTAAAGATATTTCATTTTGGTCAGATATCCTCTTGATATTGCACGAACGAGCTTTCTGTGGCCGAGAAAGCAATTTTTCACCATATGCAATATTGCATTCTCTCCGTTTGCTCAGAAGCATTAAAACAGCATTAGTGTTCATAGAAGCTGAAAACTAAGCGATCTGTTCACTGGGGCCCTACCATAAAGTTACCTGCTTAAAACACCAAAGACATTAAAAAGTGACTTTCTGCATTGCAAATAACTTTTTATTTCATGCATATTAAAGATATTTCCTTTTGGTCAGATTTCCTCTTGATATTGCACGAACGAACTTTCTGTGGCCGAGAAAGTAATTTTTCACCATATGCAATATTGCATTCTCTCCGTTTGCTCAGAAGCATTAAAACAGCATTAGTGTTCATAGAAGCTGAAAACTAAGCGATCTGTTCACTGGGGCCCTACCATAAAGTTACTTGCTTAAAACACCTAAGACATTAAAAAGTGTCTTTCTGGATTGCAAATAACTTTTTATTTCATGCATATTAAAGATTTTTCCTTTTGGTCAGATTTCCTCTTGATATTGCACGAACGAACTTTCTGTGGCCGAGAAAGTAATTTTTCACCATATGCAATATTGCATTCTCTCCGTTTGCTCAGAAGCATTAAAACAGCATTAGTGTTCATAGAAGCTGAAAACTAAGCGATCTGTTCACTGGGACCCTACCATAAAGTTACTTGCTTAAAACACCTAAGACATTAAAAAGTGTCTTTCTGGATTGCAAATAACTTTTTATTTCATGCATATTAAAGATTTTTCCTTTTGGTCAGATTTCCTCTTGATATTGCACGAACGAGCTTTCTGTGGCTTAGAAAGCAATTTTTCACCATATGCAATATTGCATTCTCTCCGTTTGCTCAGAAGCAATAAAACAGCATTAGTGTTCATAGAAGCTCAAAACTAAGCGATCTGTTCACTGGGGCCCTACCATAAAGTTACCTGCTTAAAACACCTAAGACATTAAAAAGTGTCTTTCTGGATTGCAAATAACTTTTTATTTCATGCATATTAAAGATATTTCATTTTGGTCAGATATCCTCTTGATATTGCACGAACGAGCTTTCTGTGGCCGAGAAAGCAATTTTTCACCATATGCAATATTGCATTCTCTCCGTTTGCTCAGAAGCATTAAAACAGCATTACTATTCATAGAAGCTGAAAACTAAGCGATCTGTTCACTGGGGCCCTACCATAAAGTTACTTGCTTAAAACACCTAAGACATTAAAAAGTGTCTTTCTGGGTTGCAAATAACTTTTTATTTCATGCATATTAAAGATTTTTCCTTTTGGTCAGATTTCCTCTTGACATTGCACGAACGAGCTTTCTGTGGCTTAGAAAGCAATTTTTCACCATATGCAATATTGCATTCTCTCCGTTTGCTCAGAAGCAATAAAACAGCATTAGTGTTCATAGAAGCTGAAAACTAAGCGATCTGTTCACTGGGGCCCTACCATAAAGTTACCTGCTTAAAACACCTAAGACATTAAAAAGTGTCTTTCTGGATTGCAAATAACTTTTTATTTCATGCATATTAAAGATTTTTCCTTTTGGTCAGATTTCCTCTTGACATTGCACGAACGAGCTTTCTGTGGCTTAGAAAGCAATTTTTCACCATATGCAATATTGCATTCTCTCCGTTTGCTCAGAAGCAATAAAACAGCATTAGTATTCATAGAAGCTCAAAACTAAGCGATCTGTTCACTGGGGCCCTACCATAAAGTTACCTGCTTAAAACACCTAAGACATTAAAAAGTGTCTTTCTGGATTGCAAATAACTTTTTATTTCATGCATATTAAAGATTTTTCCTTTTGGTCAGATTTCCTCTTGACATTGCACGAACGAGCTTTCTGTGGCTTAGAAAGCAATTTTTCACCATATGCAATATTGCATTCTCTCCGTTTGCTCAGAAGCAATAAAACAGCATTAGTATTCATAGAAGCTCAAAACTAAGCGATCTGTTCACTGGGGCCCTACCATAAAGTTACCTGCTTAAAACACCTAAGACATTAAAAAGTGTCTTTCTGGATTGCAAATAACTTTTTATTTCATGCATATTAAAGATTTTTCCTTTTGGTCAGATTTCCTCTTAATATTGCACGAACGAGCTTTCTGTGGCTTAGAAAGCAATTTTTCACCATATGCAATATTGCATTCTCTCCGTTTGCTCAGAAGCATTAAAACAGCATTAGTGTTCATAGAAGCTGAAAACTAAGCGATCTGTTCACTGGGGCCCTACCATAAAGTTACCTGCTTAAAACACCTAAGACATTAAAAAGTGTCTTTCTGGATTGCAAATAACTTTTTATTTCATGCATATTAAAGATATTTCCTTTTGGTCAGATTTCCTCTTGATATTGCACGAACGAGCTTTCTGTGGCTTAGAAAGCAATTTTTCACCATATGCAATATTGCATTCTCTCCGTTTGCTCAGAAGCAATAAAACAGCATTAGTGTTCATAGAAGCTCAAAACTAAGCGATCTGTTCACTGGGGCCCTACCATAAAGTTACCTGCTTAAAACACCTAAGATATTAAAAAGTGTCTTTCTGGATTGCAAATAACTTTTTATTTCATGCATATTAAAGATATTTCATTTTGGTCAGATATCCTCTTGATATTGCACGAACAAGCTTTCTGTGGCCCCGAAAGCAATTTTTCACCATATGCAATATTGCATTCTCTCAGTTTGCTCAGAAGCATTAAAACAGCATTAGTGTTCATAGAAGCTGAAAACTAAGCGATCTGTTCACTGGGGCCCTACCATAAAGTTACCTGCTTAAAACACCTAAGACATTAAAAAGTGTCTTTCTAGGTTGCAAATAACTTTTTATTTCATGCATATTAAAGATTTTTCCTTTTGGTCAGATTTCCTCTTGACATTGCACGAACGAGCTTTCTGTGGCTTAGAAAGCAATTTTTCACCATATGCAATATTGCATTCTCTCCGTTTGCTCAGAAGCAATAAAACAGCATTAGTGTTCATAGAAGCTCAAAACTAAGCGATCTGTTCACTGGGGCCCTACCATAAAGTTACCTGCTTAAAACACCTAAGACATTAAAAAGTGTCTTTCTGGATTGCAAATAACTTTTTATTTCATGCATATTAAAGATTTTTCCTTTTGGTCAGATTTCCTCTTGACATTGCACGAACGAACTTTCTGTGGCTTAGAAAGCAATTTTTCACCATATGCAATATTGCATTCTCTCCGTTTGCTCAGAAGCATTTAAACAGCATTAGTGTTCATAGAAGCTGAAAACTAAGCGATCTGTTCACTGGGACCCTACCATAAAGTTACCTGCTTAAAACACCTAAGACATTAAAAAGTGTCTTTCTGGATTGCAAATAACTTTTTATTTCATGCATATTAAAGATATTTCATTTTGGTCAGATATCCTCTTGATATTGCACGAACGAGCTTTCTGTGGCCGAGAAAGCAATTTTTCACCATATGCAATATTGCATTCTCTCCGTTTGCTCAGAAGCATTAAAACAGCATTAGTGTTCATAGAAGCTGAAAATTAAGCGATCTGTTCACTGGGGCCCTACCATAAAGTTACCTGCTTAAAACACCTAAGACATTAAAAAGTGACTTTCTGCATTGCAAATAACTTTTTATTTCATGCATATTAAAGATATTTCCTTTTGGTCAGATTTCCTCTTGATATTGCACGAACGAACTTTCTGTGGCTTAGAAAGCAATTTTTCACCATATGCAATATTGCATTCTCTCCGTTTGCTCAGAAGCATTAAAACAGCATTAGTGTTCATAGAAGCTCAAAACTAAGCGATCTGTTCACTGGGGCCCTACCATAAAGTTACCTGCTTAAAACACCTAAGACATTAAAAAGTGTCTTTCTAGGTTGCAAATAACTTTTTATTTCATGCATATTAAAGATTTTTCCTTTTGGTCAGATTTCCTCTTGACATTGCACGAACGAGCTTTCTGTGGCTTAGAAAGCAATTTTTCACCATATGCAATATTGCATTCTCTCCGTTTGCTCAGAAGCAATAAAACAGCATTAGTGTTCATAGAAGCTCAAAACTAAGCGATCTGTTCACTGGGGCCCTACCATAAAGTTACCTGCTTAAAACACCTAAGACATTAAAAAGTGTCTTTCTGGATTGCAAATAACTTTTTATTTCATGCATATTAAAGATTTTTCCTTTTGGTCAGATTTCCTCTTGACATTGCACGAACGAACTTTCTGTGGCTTAGAAAGCAATTTTTCACCATATGCAATATTGCATTCTCTCCGTTTGCTCAGAAGCATTTAAACAGCATTAGTGTTCATAGAAGCTGAAAACTAAGCGATCTGTTCACTGGGACCCTACCATAAAGTTACCTGCTTAAAACACCTAAGACATTAAAAAGTGTCTTTCTGGATTGCAAATAACTTTTTATTTCATGCATATTAAAGATATTTCATTTTGGTCAGATATCCTCTTGATATTGCACGAACGAGCTTTCTGTGGCCGAGAAAGCAATTTTTCACCATATGCAATATTGCATTCTCTCCGTTTGCTCAGAAGCATTAAAACAGCATTAGTGTTCATAGAAGCTGAAAATTAAGCGATCTGTTCACTGGGGCCCTACCATAAAGTTACCTGCTTAAAACACCTAAGACATTAAAAAGTGACTTTCTGCATTGCAAATAACTTTTTATTTCATGCATATTAAAGATATTTCCTTTTGGTCAGATTTCCTCTTGATATTGCACGAACGAACTTTCTGTGGCTTAGAAAGCAATTTTTCACCATATGCAATATTGCATTCTCTCCGTTTACTCAGAAGCATTAAAACAGCATTAGTGTTCATAGAAGCTGAAAACTAAGCGATCTGTTCACTGGGGCCCTACCATAAAGTTACTTGCTTAAAACACCTAAGACATTAAAAAGTGTCTTTCTGGATTGCAAATAACTTTTTATTTCATGCATATTAAAGATTTTTCCTTTTGGTCAGATTTCCTCTTGATATTGCACGAACGAGCTTTCTGTGGCTTAGAAAGCAATTTTTCACCATATGCAATATTGCATTCTCTCCGTTTGCTCAGAAGCAATAAAACAGCATTAGTGTTCATAGAAGCTCAAAACTAAGCGATCTGTTCACTGGGGCCCTACCATAAAGTTACCTGCTTAAAACACCTAAGACATTAAAAAGTGTCTTTCTGGATTGCAAATAACTTTTTATTTCATGCATATTAAAGATTTTTCCTTTTGGTCAAATTTCCTCTTGACATTGCACGAACGAACTTTCTGTGGCTTAGAAAGCAATTTTTCACCATATGCAATATTGCATTCTCTACGTTTGCTCAGAAGCATTAAAACAGCATTAGTGTTCATAGAAGCTGAAAACTAAGCGATCTGTTCACTGGGGCCCTACCATAAAGTTACTTGCTTAAAACACCTAAGACATTAAAAAGTGTCTTTCTGGATTGCAAATAACTTTTTATTTCATGCATATTAAAGATTTTTCCTTTTGGTCAGATTTCCTCTTAATATTGCACGAACGAGCTTTCCGTGGCTTAGAAAGCAATTTTTCACCATATGCAATATTGCATTCTCTCCGTTTGCTCAGAAGCAATAAAACAGCATTAGTGTTCATAGAAGCTCAAAACTAAGCGATCTGTTCACTGGGGCCCTACCATAAAGTTACCTGCTTAAAACACCTAAGACATTAAAAAGTGTCTTTCTGGATTGCAAATAACTTTTTATTTCATGCATATTAAAGATTTTTCCTTTTGGTCAGATTTCCTCTTGACATTGCACGAACGAACTTTCTGTGGCTTAGAAAGCAATTTTTCACCATATGCAATATTGCATTCTCTCCGTTTGCTCAGAAGCATTTAAACAGCATTAGTGTTCATAGAAGCTGAAAACTAAGCGATCTGTTCACTGGGACCCTACCATAAAGTTACCTGCTTAAAACACCTAAGACATTAAAAAGTGTCTTTCTGCATTGCAAATAACTTTTTATTTCATGCATATTAAAGATATTTCATTTTGGTCAGATATCCTCTTGATATTGCACGAACGAGCTTTCTGTGGCCGAGAAAGCAATTTTTCACCATATGCAATATTGCATTCTCTCCGTTTGCTCAGAAGCATTAAAACAGCATTAGTGTTCATAGAAGCTGAAAACTAAGCGATCTGTTCACTGGGGCCCTACCATAAAGTTACCTGCTTAAAACACCAAAGACATTAAAAAGTGACTTTCTGCATTGCAAATAACTTTTTATTTCATGCATATTAAAGATATTTCCTTTTGGTCAGATTTCCTCTTGATATTGCACGAACGAACTTTCTGTGGCCGAGAAAGTAATTTTTCACCATATGCAATATTGCATTCTCTCCGTTTGCTCAGAAGCATTAAAACAGCATTAGTGTTCATAGAAGCTGAAAACTAAGCGATCTGTTCACTGGGGCCCTACCATAAAGTTACCTGCTTAAAACACCTAAGACATTAAAAAGTGTCTTTCTGGATTGCAAATAACTTTTTATTTCATGCATATTAAAGATTTTTCCTTTTGGTCAAATTTCCTCTTGACATTGCACGAACGAACTTTCTGTGGCTTAGAAAGCAATTTTTCACCATATGCAATATTGCATTCTCTACGTTTGCTCAGAAGCATTAAAACAGCATTAGTGTTCATAGAAGCTGAAAACTAAGCGATCTGTTCACTGGGGCCCTACCATAAAGTTACTTGCTTAAAACACCTAAGACATTAAAAAGTGTCTTTCTGGATTGCAAATAACTTTTTATTTCATGCATATTAAAGATTTTTCCTTTTGGTCAGATTTCCTCTTAATATTGCACGAACGAGCTTTCCGTGGCTTAGAAAGCAATTTTTCACCATATGCAATATTGCATTCTCTCCGTTTGCTCAGAAGCAATAAAACAGCATTAGTGTTCATAGAAGCTCAAAACTAAGCGATCTGTTCACTGGGGCCCTACCATAAAGTTACCTGCTTAAAACACCTAAGACATTAAAAAGTGTCTTTCTGGATTGCAAATAACTTTTTATTTCATGCATATTAAAGATTTTTCCTTTTGGTCAGATTTCCTCTTGACATTGCACGAACGAACTTTCTGTGGCTTAGAAAGCAATTTTTCACCATATGCAATATTGCATTCTCTCCGTTTGCTCAGAAGCATTTAAACAGCATTAGTGTTCATAGAAGCTGAAAACTAAGCGATCTGTTCACTGGGACCCTACCATAAAGTTACCTGCTTAAAACACCTAAGACATTAAAAAGTGTCTTTCTGCATTGCAAATAACTTTTTATTTCATGCATATTAAAGATATTTCATTTTGGTCAGATATCCTCTTGATATTGCACGAACGAGCTTTCTGTGGCCGAGAAAGCAATTTTTCACCATATGCAATATTGCATTCTCTCCGTTTGCTCAGAAGCATTAAAACAGCATTAGTGTTCATGGAAGCTGAAAACTAAGCGATCTGTTCACTGGGGCCCTACCATAAAGTTACCTGCTTAAAACACCAAAGACATTAAAAAGTGACTTTCTGCATTGCAAATAACTTTTTATTTCATGCATATTAAAGATATTTCCTTTTGGTCAGATTTCCTCTTGATATTGCACGAACGAACTTTCTGTGGCCGAGAAAGTAATTTTTCACCATATGCAATATTGCATTCTCTCCGTTTGCTCAGAAGCAATAAAACAGCATTAGTGTTCATAGAAGCTCAAAACTAAGCGATCTGTTCACTGGGGCCCTACAATAAAGTTACCTGCTTAAAACACCTAAGACATTAAAAAGTGTCTTTCTGGATTGCAAATAACTTTTTATTTCATGCATATTAAAGATTTTTCCTTTTGGTCAGATTTCCTCTTGACATTGCACGAACGAACTTTCTGTGGCTTAGAAAGCAATTTTTCACCATATGCAATATTGCATTCTCTCCGTTTGCTCAGAAGCATTAAAACAGCATTAGTGTTCATAGAAGCTGAAAACTAAGCGATCTGTTCACTGGGGCCCTACCATAAAGTTACCTGCTTAAAACACCAAAGACATTAAAAAGTGACTTTCTGCATTGCAAATAACTTTTTATTTCATGCATATTAAAGATATTTCCTTTTGGTCAGATTTCCTCTTGATATTGCACGAACGAACTTTCTGTGGCCGAGAAAGTAATTTTTCACCATATGCAATATTGCATTCTCTCCGTTTGCTCAGAAGCAATAAAACAGCATTAGTGTTCATAGAAGCTCAAAACTAAGCGATCTGTTCACTGGGGCCCTACCATAAAGTTACCTGCTTAAAACACCTAAGACATTAAAAAGTGTCTTTCTGGATTGCAAATAACTTTTTATTTCATGCATATTAAAGATTTTTCCTTTTGGTCAGATTTCCTCTTGACATTGCACGAACGAACTTTCTGTGGCTTAGAAAGCAATTTTTCACCATATGCAATATTGCATTCTCTCCGTTTGCTCAGAAGCATTAAAACAGCATTAGTGTTCATAGAAGCTGAAAACTAAGCGATCTGTTCACTGGGGCCCTACCATAAAGTTACCTGCTTAAAACACCTAAGACATTAAAAAGTGTCTTTCTGGGTTGCAAATAACTTTTTATTTCATGCATATTAAAGATTTTTCCTTTTGGTCAGATTTCCTCTTGACATTGCACGAACGAGCTTTCTGTGGCTTAGAAAGCAATTTTTCACCATATGCAATATTGCATTCTCTCCGTTTGCTCAGAAGCAATAAAACAGCATTAGTGTTCATAGAAGCTGAAAACTAAGCGATCTGTTCACTGGGGCCCTACCATAAAGTTACCTGCTTAAAACACCTAAGACATTAAAAAGTGACTTTCTGCATTGCAAATAACTTTTTATTTCATGCATATTAAAGATATTTCCTTTTGGTCAGATTTCCTCTTGATATTGCACGAACAAGCTTTCTGTGGCCCCGAAAGCAATTTTTCACCATATGCAATATTGCATTCTCTCCGTTTGCTCAGAAGCATTAAAACAGCATTAGTGTTCATAGAAGCTGAAAACTAAGCGATCTGTTCACTGGGGCCCTACCATAAAGTTACTTGCTTAAAACACCTAAGATTTTAAAAAGTGTCTTTCTGGATTGCAAATAACTTTTTATTTCATGCATATTAAAGATTTTTCCTTTTGGTCAGATTTCCTCTTAATATTGCACGAACGAACTTTCTGTGGCTTAGAAAGCAATTTTTCACCATATGCAATATTGCATTCTCTCCGTTTGCTCAGAAGCATTTAAACAGCATTAGTGTTCATAGAAGCTGAAAACTAAGCGATCTGTTCACTGGGACCCTACCATAAAGTTACCTGCTTAAAACACCTAAGACATTAAAAAGTGTCTTTCTGGATTGCAAATAACTTTTTATTTCATGCATATTAAAGATATTTCATTTTGGTCAGATATCCTCTTGATATTGCACGAACGAGCTTTCTGTGGCCGAGAAAGCAATTTTTCACCATATGCAATATTGCATTCTCTCCGTTTGCTCAGAAGCATTAAAACAGCATTAGTGTTCATAGAAGCTGAAAATTAAGCGATCTGTTCACTGGGGCCCTACCATAAAGTTACCTGCTTAAAACACCTAAGACATTAAAAAGTGACTTTCTGCATTGCAAATAACTTTTTATTTCATGCATATTAAAGATATTTCCTTTTGGTCAGATTTCCTCTTGATATTGCACGAACGAACTTTCTGTGGCTTAGAAAGCAATTTTTCACCATATGCAATATTGCATTCTCTCCGTTTACTCAGAAGCATTAAAACAGCATTAGTGTTCATAGAAGCTGAAAACTAAGCGATCTGTTCACTGGGGCCCTACCATAAAGTTACTTGCTTAAAACACCTAAGACATTAAAAAGTGTCTTTCTGGATTGCAAATAACTTTTTATTTCATGCATATTAAAGATTTTTCCTTTTGGTCAGATTTCCTCTTGATATTGCACGAACGAGCTTTCTGTGGCTTAGAAAGCAATTTTTCACCATATGCAATATTGCATTCTCTCCGTTTGCTCAGAAGCAATAAAACAGCATTAGTGTTCATAGAAGCTCAAAACTAAGCGATCTGTTCACTGGGGCCCTACCATAAAGTTACCTGCTTAAAACACCTAAGACATTAAAAAGTGTCTTTCTGGATTGCAAATAACTTTTTATTTCATGCATATTAAAGATTTTTCCTTTTGGTCAAATTTCCTCTTGACATTGCACGAACGAACTTTCTGTGGCTTAGAAAGCAATTTTTCACCATATGCAATATTGCATTCTCTACGTTTGCTCAGAAGCATTAAAACAGCATTAGTGTTCATAGAAGCTGAAAACTAAGCGATCTGTTCACTGGGGCCCTACCATAAAGTTACCTGCTTAAAACACCTAAGACATTAAAAAGTGTCTTTCTGGATTGCAAATAACTTTTTATTTCATGCATATTAAAGATATTTCATTTTGGTCAGATATCCTCTTGACATTGCACGAACGAACTTTCTGTGGCTTAGAAAGCAATTTTTCACCATATGCAATATTGCATTCTCTACGTTTGCTCAGAAGCATTAAAACAGCATTAGTGTTCATAGAAGCTGAAAACTAAGCGATCTGTTCACTGGGGCCCTACCATAAAGTTACTTGCTTAAAACACCTAAGACATTAAAAAGTGTCTTTCTGGATTGCAAATAACTTTTTATTTCATGCATATTAAAGATTTTTCCTTTTGGTCAGATTTCCTCTTAATATTGCACGAACGAGCTTTCTGTGGCTTAGAAAGCAATTTTTCACCATATGCAATATTGCATTCTCTCCGTTTGCTCAGAAGCAATAAAACAGCATTAGTGTTCATAGAAGCTCAAAACTAAGCGATCTGTTCACTGGGGCCCTACCATAAAGTTACCTGCTTAAAACACCTAAGACATTAAAAAGTGTCTTTCTGGATTGCAAATAACTTTTTATTTCATGCATATTAAAGATTTTTCCTTTTGGTCAGATTTCCTCTTGACATTGCACGAACGAACTTTCTGTGGCTTAGAAAGCAATTTTTCACCATATGCAATATTGCATTCTCTCCGTTTGCTCAGAAGCATTTAAACAGCATTAGTGTTCATAGAAGCTGAAAACTAAGCGATCTGTTCACTGGGACCCTACCATAAAGTTACCTGCTTAAAACACCTAAGACATTAAAAAGTGTCTTTCTGGATTGCAAATAACTTTTTATTTCATGCATATTAAAGATATTTCATTTTGGTCAGATATCCTCTTGATATTGCACGAACGAGCTTTCTGTGGCCGAGAAAGCAATTTTTCACCATATGCAATATTGCATTCTCTCCGTTTGCTCAGAAGCATTAAAACAGCATTAGTGTTCATAGAAGCTGAAAACTAAGCGATCTGTTCACTGGGGCCCTACCATAAAGTTACCTGCTTAAAACACCAAAGACATTAAAAAGTGACTTTCTGCATTGCAAATAACTTTTTATTTCATGCATATTAAAGATATTTCCTTTTGGTCAGATTTCCTCTTGATATTGCACGAACGAACTTTCTGTGGCCGAGAAAGTAATTTTTCACCATATGCAATATTGCATTCTCTCCGTTTGCTCAGAAGCAATAAAACAGCATTAGTGTTCATAGAAGCTCAAAACTAAGCGATCTGTTCACTGGGGCCCTACCATAAAGTTACCTGCTTAAAACACCTAAGACATTAAAAAGTGTCTTTCTGGATTGCAAATAACTTTTTATTTCATGCATATTAAAGATATTTCATTTTGGTCAGATATCCTCTTGATATTGCACGAACGAGCTTTCTGTGGCCGAGAAAGCAATTTTTCACCATATGCAATATTGCATTCTCTCCGTTTGCTCAGAAGCATTAAAACAGCATTACTATTCATAGAAGCTGAAAACTAAGCGATCTGTTCACTGGGGCCCTACCATAAAGTTACTTGCTTAAAACACCTAAGACATTAAAAAGTGTCTTTCTGGATTGCAAATAACTTTTTATTTCATGCATATTAAAGATTTTTCCTTTTGGTCAGATTTCCTCTTGATATTGCACGAACGAGCTTTCTGTGGCTTAGAAAGCAATTTTTCACCATATGCAATATTGCATTCTCTCCGTTTGCTCAGAAGCAATAAAACAGCATTAGTGTTCATAGAAGCTCAAAACTAAGCGATCTGTTCACTGGGGCCCTACCATAAAGTTACCTGCTTAAAACACCTAAGACATTAAAAAGTGTCTTTCTGGATTGCAAATAACTTTTTATTTCATGCATATTAAAGATTTTTCCTTTTGGTCAGATTTCCTCTTGACATTGCACGAACGAACTTTCTGTGGCTTAGAAAGCAATTTTTCACCATATGCAATATTGCATTCTCTCCGTTTGCTCAGAAGCATTAAAACAGCATTAGTGTTCATAGAAGCTGAAAACTAAGCGATCTGTTCACTGGGGCCCTACCATAAAGTTACCTGCTTAAAACACCTAAGACATTAAAAAGTGTCTTTCTGGGTTGCAAATAACTTTTTATTTCATGCATATTAAAGATTTTTCCTTTTGGTCAGATTTCCTCTTGACATTGCACGAACGAGCTTTCTGTGGCTTAGAAAGCAATTTTTCACCATATGCAATATTGCATTCTCTCCGTTTGCTCAGAAGCAATAAAACAGCATTAGTGTTCATAGAAGCTGAAAACTAAGCGATCTGTTCACTGGGGCCCTACCATAAAGTTACCTGCTTAAAACACCTAAGACATTAAAAAGTGTCTTTCTGGGTTGCAAATAACTTTTTATTTCATGCATATTAAAGATTTTTCCTTTTGGTCAGATTTCCTCTTGACATTGCACGAACGAGCTTTCTGTGGCTTAGAAAGCAATTTTTCACCATATGCAATATTGCATTCTCTCCGTTTGCTCAGAAGCAATAAAACAGCATTAGTATTCATAGAAGCTCAAAACTAAGCGATCTGTTCACTGGGGCCCTACCATAAAGTTACCTGCTTAAAACACCTAAGACATTAAAAAGTGTCTTTCTGGAATGCAAATAACTTTTTATTTCATGCATATTAAAGATTTTTCCTTTTGGTCAGATTTCCTCTTGACATTGCACGAACGAGCTTTCTGTGGCTTAGAAAGCAATTTTTCACCATATGCAATATTGCATTCTCTCCGTTTGCTCAGAAGCAATAAAACAGCATTAGTATTCATAGAAGCTCAAAACTAAGCGATCTGTTCACTGGGGCCCTACCATAAAGTTACCTGCTTAAAACACCTAAGACATTAAAAAGTGTCTTTCTGGATTGCAAATAACTTTTTATTTCATGCATATTAAAGATTTTTCCTTTTGGTCAGATTTCCTCTTAATATTGCACGAACGAGCTTTCTGTGGCTTAGAAAGCAATTTTTCACCATATGCAATATTGCATTCTCTCCGTTTGCTCAGAAGCATTAAAACAGCATTAGTGTTCATAGAAGCTGAAAACTAAGCGATCTGTTCACTGGGGCCCTACCATAAAGTTACCTGCTTAAAACACCTAAGACATTAAAAAGTGTCTTTCTGGATTGCAAATAACTTTTTATTTCATGCATATTAAAGATATTTCCTTTTGGTCAGATTTCCTCTTGATATTGCACGAACGAGCTTTCTGTGGCTTAGAAAGCAATTTTTCACCATATGCAATATTGCATTCTCTCCGTTTGCTCAGAAGCAATAAAACAGCATTAGTGTTCATAGAAGCTCAAAACTAAGCGATCTGTTCACTGGGGCCCTACCATAAAGTTACCTGCTTAAAACACCTAAGATATTAAAAAGTGTCTTTCTGGATTGCAAATAACTTTTTATTTCATGCATATTAAAGATATTTCATTTTGGTCAGATATCCTCTTGATATTGCACGAACAAGCTTTCTGTGGCCCCGAAAGCAATTTTTCACCATATGCAATATTGCATTCTCTCAGTTTGCTCAGAAGCATTAAAACAGCATTAGTGTTCATAGAAGCTGAAAACTAAGCGATCTGTTCACTGGGGCCCTACCATAAAGTTACCTGCTTAAAACACCTAAGACATTAAAAAGTGTCTTTCTAGGTTGCAAATAACTTTTTATTTCATGCATATTAAAGATTTTTCCTTTTGGTCAGATTTCCTCTTGACATTGCACGAACGAGCTTTCTGTGGCTTAGAAAGCAATTTTTCACCATATGCAATATTGCATTCTCTCCGTTTGCTCAGAAGCAATAAAACAGCATTAGTGTTCATAGAAGCTCAAAACTAAGCGATCTGTTCACTGGGGCCCTACCATAAAGTTACCTGCTTAAAACACCTAAGACATTAAAAAGTGTCTTTCTGGATTGCAAATAACTTTTTATTTCATGCATATTAAAGATTTTTCCTTTTGGTCAGATTTCCTCTTGACATTGCACGAACGAACTTTCTGTGGCTTAGAAAGCAATTTTTCACCATATGCAATATTGCATTCTCTCCGTTTGCTCAGAAGCATTTAAACAGCATTAGTGTTCATAGAAGCTGAAAACTAAGCGATCTGTTCACTGGGACCCTACCATAAAGTTACCTGCTTAAAACACCTAAGACATTAAAAAGTGTCTTTCTGGATTGCAAATAACTTTTTATTTCATGCATATTAAAGATATTTCATTTTGGTCAGATATCCTCTTGATATTGCACGAACGAGCTTTCTGTGGCCGAGAAAGCAATTTTTCACCATATGCAATATTGCATTCTCTCCGTTTGCTCAGAAGCATTAAAACAGCATTAGTGTTCATAGAAGCTGAAAATTAAGCGATCTGTTCACTGGGGCCCTACCATAAAGTTACCTGCTTAAAACACCTAAGACATTAAAAAGTGACTTTCTGCATTGCAAATAACTTTTTATTTCATGCATATTAAAGATATTTCCTTTTGGTCAGATTTCCTCTTGATATTGCACGAACGAACTTTCTGTGGCTTAGAAAGCAATTTTTCACCATATGCAATATTGCATTCTCTCCGTTTGCTCAGAAGCATTAAAACAGCATTAGTGTTCATAGAAGCTCAAAACTAAGCGATCTGTTCACTGGGGCCCTACCATAAAGTTACCTGCTTAAAACACCTAAGACATTAAAAAGTGTCTTTCTAGGTTGCAAATAACTTTTTATTTCATGCATATTAAAGATTTTTCCTTTTGGTCAGATTTCCTCTTGACATTGCACGAACGAGCTTTCTGTGGCTTAGAAAGCAATTTTTCACCATATGCAATATTGCATTCTCTCCGTTTGCTCAGAAGCAATAAAACAGCATTAGTGTTCATAGAAGCTCAAAACTAAGCGATCTGTTCACTGGGGCCCTACCATAAAGTTACCTGCTTAAAACACCTAAGACATTAAAAAGTGTCTTTCTGGATTGCAAATAACTTTTTATTTCATGCATATTAAAGATTTTTCCTTTTGGTCAGATTTCCTCTTGACATTGCACGAACGAACTTTCTGTGGCTTAGAAAGCAATTTTTCACCATATGCAATATTGCATTCTCTCCGTTTGCTCAGAAGCATTTAAACAGCATTAGTGTTCATAGAAGCTGAAAACTAAGCGATCTGTTCACTGGGACCCTACCATAAAGTTACCTGCTTAAAACACCTAAGACATTAAAAAGTGTCTTTCTGGATTGCAAATAACTTTTTATTTCATGCATATTAAAGATATTTCATTTTGGTCAGATATCCTCTTGATATTGCACGAACGAGCTTTCTGTGGCCGAGAAAGCAATTTTTCACCATATGCAATATTGCATTCTCTCCGTTTGCTCAGAAGCATTAAAACAGCATTAGTGTTCATAGAAGCTGAAAATTAAGCGATCTGTTCACTGGGGCCCTACCATAAAGTTACCTGCTTAAAACACCTAAGACATTAAAAAGTGACTTTCTGCATTGCAAATAACTTTTTATTTCATGCATATTAAAGATATTTCCTTTTGGTCAGATTTCCTCTTGATATTGCACGAACGAACTTTCTGTGGCTTAGAAAGCAATTTTTCACCATATGCAATATTGCATTCTCTCCGTTTACTCAGAAGCATTAAAACAGCATTAGTGTTCATAGAAGCTGAAAACTAAGCGATCTGTTCACTGGGGCCCTACCATAAAGTTACTTGCTTAAAACACCTAAGACATTAAAAAGTGTCTTTCTGGATTGCAAATAACTTTTTATTTCATGCATATTAAAGATTTTTCCTTTTGGTCAGATTTCCTCTTGATATTGCACGAACGAGCTTTCTGTGGCTTAGAAAGCAATTTTTCACCATATGCAATATTGCATTCTCTCCGTTTGCTCAGAAGCAATAAAACAGCATTAGTGTTCATAGAAGCTCAAAACTAAGCGATCTGTTCACTGGGGCCCTACCATAAAGTTACCTGCTTAAAACACCTAAGACATTAAAAAGTGTCTTTCTGGATTGCAAATAACTTTTTATTTCATGCATATTAAAGATTTTTCCTTTTGGTCAAATTTCCTCTTGACATTGCACGAACGAACTTTCTGTGGCTTAGAAAGCAATTTTTCACCATATGCAATATTGCATTCTCTACGTTTGCTCAGAAGCATTAAAACAGCATTAGTGTTCATAGAAGCTGAAAACTAAGCGATCTGTTCACTGGGGCCCTACCATAAAGTTACTTGCTTAAAACACCTAAGACATTAAAAAGTGTCTTTCTGGATTGCAAATAACTTTTTATTTCATGCATATTAAAGATTTTTCCTTTTGGTCAGATTTCCTCTTAATATTGCACGAACGAGCTTTCCGTGGCTTAGAAAGCAATTTTTCACCATATGCAATATTGCATTCTCTCCGTTTGCTCAGAAGCAATAAAACAGCATTAGTGTTCATAGAAGCTCAAAACTAAGCGATCTGTTCACTGGGGCCCTACCATAAAGTTACCTGCTTAAAACACCTAAGACATTAAAAAGTGTCTTTCTGGATTGCAAATAACTTTTTATTTCATGCATATTAAAGATTTTTCCTTTTGGTCAGATTTCCTCTTGACATTGCACGAACGAACTTTCTGTGGCTTAGAAAGCAATTTTTCACCATATGCAATATTGCATTCTCTCCGTTTGCTCAGAAGCATTTAAACAGCATTAGTGTTCATAGAAGCTGAAAACTAAGCGATCTGTTCACTGGGACCCTACCATAAAGTTACCTGCTTAAAACACCTAAGACATTAAAAAGTGTCTTTCTGGATTGCAAATAACTTTTTATTTCATGCATATTAAAGATATTTCATTTTGGTCAGATATCCTCTTGATATTGCACGAACGAGCTTTCTGTGGCCGAGAAAGCAATTTTTCACCATATGCAATATTGCATTCTCTCCGTTTGCTCAGAAGCATTAAAACAGCATTAGTGTTCATAGAAGCTGAAAACTAAGCGATCTGTTCACTGGGGCCCTACCATAAAGTTACCTGCTTAAAACACCAAAGACATTAAAAAGTGACTTTCTGCATTGCAAATAACTTTTTATTTCATGCATATTAAAGGTATTTCCTTTTGGTCAGATTTCCTCTTGATATTGCACGAACGTACTTTCTGTGGCCGAGAAAGTAATTTTTCACCATATGCAATATTGCATTCTCTCCGTTTGCTCAGAAGCATTAAAACAGCATTAGTGTTCATAGAAGCTGAAAACTAAGCGATCTGTTCACTGGGGCCCTACCATAAAGTTACTTGCTTAAAACACCTAAGACATTAAAAAGTGTCTTTCTGGATTGCAAATAACTTTTTATTTCATGCATATTAAAGATTTTTCCTTTTGGTCAGATTTCCTCTTGATATTGCACGAACGAACTTTCTGTGGCCGAGAAATTAATTTTTCACCATATGCAATATTGCATTCTCTCCGTTTGCTCAGAAGCATTAAAACAGCATTAGTGTTCATAGAAGCTGAAAACTAAGCGATCTGTTCACTGGGACCCTACCATAAAGTTACTTGCTTAAAACACCTAAGACATTAAAAAGTGTCTTTCTGGATTGCAAATAACTTTTTATTTCATGCATATTAAAGATTTTTCCTTTTGGTCAGATTTCCTCTTGATATTGCACGAACGAGCTTTCTGTGGCTTAGAAAGCAATTTTTCACCATATGCAATATTGCATTCTCTCCGTTTGCTCAGAAGCAATAAAACAGCATTAGTGTTCATAGAAGCTCAAAACTAAGCGATCTGTTCACTGGGGCCCTACCATAAAGTTACCTGCTTAAAACACCTAAGACATTAAAAAGTGTCTTTCTGGGTTGCAAATAACTTTTTATTTCATGCATATTAAAGATTTTTCCTTTTTGGTCAGATTTCCTCTTGACATTGCACGAACGAGCTTTCTGTGGCTTAGAAAGCAATTTTTCACCATATGCAATATTGCATTCTCTCCGTTTGCTCAGAAGCAATAAAACAGCATTAGTGTTCATAGAAGCTGAAAACTAAGCGATCTGTTCACTGGGGCCCTACCATAAAGTTACCTGCTTAAAACACCTAAGACATTAAAAAGTGTCTTTCTGGGTTGCAAATAACTTTTTATTTCATGCATATTAAAGATTTTTCCTTTTGGTCAGATTTCCTCTTGACATTGCACGAACGAGCTTTCTGTGGCTTAGAAAGCAATTTTTCACCATATGCAATATTGCATTCTCTCCGTTTGCTCAGAAGCAATAAAACAGCATTAGTGTTCATAGAAGCTGAAAACTAAGCGATCTGTTCACTGGGGCCCTACCATAAAGTTACTTGCTTAAAACACCTAAGACATTAAAAAGTGTCTTTCTGGATTGCAAATAACTTTTTATTTCATGCATATTAAAGATATTTCCTTTTGGTCAGATTTCCTCTTGATATTGCACGAACAAGCTTTCTGTGGCCCCGAAAGCAATTTTTCATCATATGCAATATTGCATTCTATCCGTTTGCTCAGAAGCATTAAAACAGCATTAGTGTTCATAGAAGCTGAAAATTAAGCGATCTGTTCACTGGGACCCTACCATAAAGTTACCTGCTTAAAACACCTAAGACATTAAAAAGTGTCTTTCTGGATTGCAAATAACTTTTTATTTCATGCATATTAAAGATATTTCATTTTGGTCAGATATCCTCTTGATATTGCACGAACGAGCTTTCTGTGGCCGAGAAAGCAATTTTTCACCATATGCAATATTGCATTCTCTCCGTTTGCTCAGAAGCATTAAAACAGCATTAGTGTTCATGGAAGCTGAAAACTAAGCGATCTGTTCACTGGGGCCCTACCATAAAGTTACCTGCTTAAAACACCAAAGACATTAAAAAGTGACTTTCTGCATTGCAAATAACTTTTTATTTCATGCATATTAAAGATATTTCCTTTTGGTCAGATTTCCTCTTGATATTGCACGAACGAACTTTCTGTGGCCGAGAAAGTAATTTTTCACCATATGCAATATTGCATTCTCTCCGTTTGCTCAGAAGCAATAAAACAGCATTAGTGTTCATAGAAGCTCAAAACTAAGCGATCTGTTCACTGGGGCCCTACAATAAAGTTACCTGCTTAAAACACCTAAGACATTAAAAAGTGTCTTTCTGGATTGCAAATAACTTTTTATTTCATGCATATTAAAGATTTTTCCTTTTGGTCAGATTTCCTCTTGACATTGCACGAACGAACTTTCTGTGGCTTAGAAAGCAATTTATCACCATATGCAATATTGCATTCTCTCCGTTTGCTCAGAAGCATTAAAACAGCATTAGTGTTCATAGAAGCTGAAAACTAAGCGATCTGTTCACTGGGGCCCTACCATAAAGTTACCTGCTTAAAACACCTAAGACATTAAAAAGTGTCTTTCTGGGTTGCAAATAACTTTTTATTTCATGCATATTAAAGATTTTTCCTTTTGGTCAGATTTCCTCTTGACATTGCACGAACGAGCTTTCTGTGGCTTAGAAAGCAATTTTTCACCATATGCAATATTGCATTCTCTCCGTTTGCTCAGAAGCAATAAAACAGCATTAGTGTTCATAGAAGCTGAAAACTAAGCGATCTGTTCACTGGGGCCCTACCATAAAGTTACCTGCTTAAAACACCAAAGACATTAAAAAGTGACTTTCTGCATTGCAAATAACTTTTTATTTCATGCATATTAAAGATATTTCCTTTTGGTCAGATTTCCTCTTGATATTGCACGAACGAACTTTCTGTGGCCGAGAAAGTAATTTTTCACCATATGCAATATTGCATTCTCTCCGTTTGCTCAGAAGCAATAAAACAGCATTAGTGTTCATAGAAGCTCAAAACTAAGCGATCTGTTCACTGGGGCCCTACCATAAAGTTACCTGCTTAAAACACCTAAGACATTAAAAAGTGTCTTTCTGGATTGCAAATAACTTTTTATTTCATGCATATTAAAGATTTTTCCTTTTGGTCAGATTTCCTCTTGACATTGCACGAACGAACTTTTTGTGGCTTAGAAAGCAATTTTTCACCATATGCAATATTGCATTCTCTCCGTTTGCTCAGAAGCATTAAAACAGCATTAGTGTTCATAGAAGCTGAAAACTAAGCGATCTGTTCACTGGGGCCCTACCATAAAGTTACCTGCTTAAAACACCTAAGACATTAAAAAGTGTCTTTCTGGGTTGCAAATAACTTTTTATTTCATGCATATTAAAGATTTTTCCTTTTGGTCAGATTTCCTCTTGACATTGCACGAACGAGCTTTCTGTGGCTTAGAAAGCAATTTTTCACCATATGCAATATTGCATTCTCTCCGTTTGCTCAGAAGCAATAAAACAGCATTAGTGTTCATAGAAGCTGAAAACTAAGCGATCTGTTCACTGGGGCCCTACCATAAAGTTACCTGCTTAAAACACCTAAGACATTAAAAAGTGACTTTCTGCATTGCAAATAACTTTTTATTTCATGCATATTAAAGATATTTCCTTTTGGTCAGATTTCCTCTTGATATTGCACGAACAAGCTTTCTGTGGCCCCGAAAGCAATTTTTCACCATATGCAATATTGCATTCTCTCCGTTTGCTCAGAAGCATTAAAACAGCATTAGTGTTCATAGAAGCTGAAAACTAAGCGATCTGTTCACTGGGGCCCTACCATAAAGTTACCTGCTTAAAACACCTAAGACATTAAAAAGTGTCTTTCTGGGTTGCAAATAACTTTTTATTTCATGCATATTAAAGATTTTTCCTTTTGGTCAGATTTCCTCTTGACATTGCACGAACGAACTTTCTGTGGCTTAGAAAGCAATTTTTCACCATATGCAATATTGCATTCTCTACGTTTGCTCAGAAGCATTAAAACAGCATTAGTGTTCATAGAAGCTGAAAACTAAGCGATCTGTTCACTGGGGCCCTACCATAAAGTTACTTGCTTAAAACACCTAAGATTTTAAAAAGTGTCTTTCTGGATTGCAAATAACTTTTTATTTCATGCATATTAAAGATTTTTCCTTTTGGTCAGATTTCCTCTTAATATTGCACGAACGAGCTTTCTGTGGCTTAGAAAGCAATTTTTCACCATATGCAATATTGCATTCTCTCCGTTTGCTCAGAAGCATTAAAACAGCATTAGTGTTCATAGAAGCTGAAAACTAAGCGATCTGTTCACTGGGGCCCTACCATAAAGTTACCTGCTTAAAACACCTAAGACATTAAAAAGTGACTTTCTGCATTGCAAATAACTTTTTATTTCATGCATATTAAAGATATTTCCTTTTGGTCAGATTTCCTCTTGATATTGCACGAACAAGCTTTCTGTGGCCCCGAAAGCAATTTTTCACCATATGCAATATTGCATTCTCTCCGTTTGCTCAGAAGCAATAAAACAGCATTAGTGTTCATAGAAGCTCAAAACTAAGCGATCTGTTCACTGGGGCCCTACCATAAAGTTACCTGCTTAAAACACCTAAGACATTAAAAAGTGTCTTTCTGGATTGCAAATAACTTTTTATTTCATGCATATTAAAGATTTTTCCTTTTGGTCAAATTTCCTCTTGACATTGCACGAACGAACTTTCTGTGGCTTAGAAAGCAATTTTTCACCATATGCAATATTGCATTCTCTACGTTTGCTCAGAAGCATTAAAACAGCATTAGTGTTCATAGAAGCTGAAAACTAAGCGATCTGTTCACTGGGGCCCTACCATAAAGTTACTTGCTTAAAACACCTAAGACATTAAAAAGTGTCTTTCTGGATTGCAAATAACTTTTTATTTCATGCATATTAAAGATTTTTCCTTTTGGTCAGATTTCCTCTTAATATTGCACGAACGAGCTTTCTGTGGCTTAGAAAGCAATTTTTCACCATATGCAATATTGCATTCTCTCCGTTTGCTCAGAAGCAATAAAACAGCATTAGTGTTCATAGAAGCTCAAAACTAAGCGATCTGTTCACTGGGGCCCTACCATAAAGTTACCTGCTTAAAACACCTAAGACATTAAAAAGTGTCTTTCTGGATTGCAAATAACTTTTTATTTCATGCATATTAAAGATTTTTCCTTTTGGTCAGATTTCCTCTTGACATTGCACGAACGAACTTTCTGTGGCTTAGAAAGCAATTTTTCACCATATGCAATATTGCATTCTCTCCGTTTGCTCAGAAGCATTTAAACAGCATTAGTGTTCATAGAAGCTGAAAACTAAGCGATCTGTTCACTGGGACCCTACCATAAAGTTACCTGCTTAAAACACCTAAGACATTAAAAAGTGTCTTTCTGGATTGCAAATAACTTTTTATTTCATGCATATTAAAGATATTTCATTTTGGTCAGATATCCTCTTGATATTGCACGAACGAGCTTTCTGTGGCCGAGAAAGCAATTTTTCACCATATGCAATATTGCATTCTCTCCTTTTGCTCAGAAGCATTAAAACAGCATTAGTGTTCATGGAAGCTGAAAACTAAGCGATCTGTTCACTGGGGCCCTACCATAAAGTTACCTGCTTAAAACACCAAAGACATTAAAAAGTGACTTTCTGCATTGCAAATAACTTTTTATTTCATGCATATTAAAGATATTTCCTTTTGGTCAGATTTCCTCTTGATATTGCACGAACGAACTTTCTGTGGCCGAGAAAGTAATTTTTCACCATATGCAATATTGCATTCTCTCCGTTTGCTCAGAAGCATTAAAACAGCATTAGTGTTCATAGAAGCTGAAAACTAAGCGATCTGTTCACTGGGGCCCTACCATAAAGTTACTTGCTTAAAACACCTAAGACATTAAAAAGTGTCTTTCTGGATTGCAAATAACTTTTTATTTCATGCATATTAAAGATTTTTCCTTTTGGTCAGATTTCCTCTTGATATTGCACGAACGAACTTTCTGTGGCCGAGAAAGTAATTTTTCACCATATGCAATATTGCATTCTCTCCGTTTGCTCAGAAGCATTAAAACAGCATTAGTGTTCATAGAAGCTGAAAACTAAGCGATCTGTTCACTGGGACCCTACCATAAAGTTACTTGCTTAAAACACCTAAGACATTAAAAAGTGTCTTTCTGGATTGCAAATAACTTTTTATTTCATGCATATTAAAGATTTTTCCTTTTGGTCAGATTTCCTCTTGATATTGCACGAACGAGCTTTCTGTGGCTTAGAAAGCAATTTTTCACCATATGCAATATTGCATTCTCTCCGTTTGCTCAGAAGCAATAAAACAGCATTAGTGTTCATAGAAGCTCAAAACTAAGCGATCTGTTCACTGGGGCCCTACCATAAAGTTACCTGCTTAAAACACCTAAGACATTAAAAAGTGTCTTTCTGGATTGCAAATAACTTTTTATTTCATGCATATTAAAGATATTTCATTTTGGTCAGATTTCCTCTTGACATTGCACGAACGAGCTTTCTGTGGCTTAGAAAGCAATTTTTCACCATATGCAATATTGCATTCTCTCCGTTTGCTCAGAAGCAATAAAACAGCATTAGTGTTCATAGAAGCTGAAAACTAAGCGATCTTTTCACTGGGGCCCTACCATAAAGTTACCTGCTTAAAACACCTAAGACATTAAAAAGTGACTTTCTGCATTGCAAATAACTTTTTATTTCATGCATATTAAAGATATTTCCTTTTGGTCAGATTTCCTCTTGATATTGCACGAACAAGCTTTCTGTGGCCCCGAAAGCAATTTTTCACCATATGCAATATTGCATTCTCTCCGTTTGCTCAGAAGCATTAAAACAGCATTAGTGTTCATAGAAGCTGAAAACTAAGCGATCTGTTCACTGGGGCCCTACCATAAAGTTACCTGCTTAAAACACCGAAGACATTAAAAAGTGTCTTTCTGGGTTGCAAATAACTTTTTATTTCATGCATATTAAAGATTTTTCCTTTTGGTCAGATTTCCTCTTGACATTGCACGAACGAACTTTCTGTGGCTTAGAAAGCAATTTTTCACCATATGCAATATTGCATTCTCTACGTTTGCTCAGAAGCATTAAAACAGCATTAGTGTTCATAGAAGCTGAAAACTAAGCGATCTGTTCACTGGGGCCCTACCATAAAGTTACTTGCTTAAAACACCTAAGATTTTAAAAAGTGTCTTTCTGGATTGCAAATAACTTTTTATTTCATGCATATTAAAGATTTTTCCTTTTGGTCAGATTTCCTCTTAATATTGCACGAACGAGCTTTCTGTGGCTTAGAAAGCAATTTTTCACCATATGCAATATTGCATTCTCTCCGTTTGCTCAGAAGCATTAAAACAGCATTAGTGTTCATAGAAGCTGAAAACTAAGCGATCTGTTCACTGGGGCCCTACCATAAAGTTACCTGCTTAAAACACCTAAGACATTAAAAAGTGACTTTCTGCGTTGCAAATAACTTTTTATTTCATGCATATTAAAGATATTTCCTTTTGGTCAGATTTCCTCTTGATATTGCACGAACAAGCTTTCTGTGGCCCCGAAAGCAATTTTTCATCATATGCAATATTGCATTCTATCCGTTTGCTCAGAAGCATTAAAACAGCATTAGTGTTCATAGAAGCTGAAAATTAAGCGATCTGTTCACTGGGACCCTACCATAAAGTTACCTGCTTAAAACACCTAAAACATTAAAAAGTGTCTTTCTGGGTTGCAAATAACTTTTTATTTCATGCATATTAAAGATTTTTCCTTTTGGTCAGATTTCCTCTTGACATTGCACGAACGAACTTTCTGTGGCTTAGAAAGCAATTTTTCACCATATGCAATATTGCATTCTCTACGTTTGCTCAGAAGCATTAAAACAGCATTAGTGTTCATAGAAGCTGAAAACTAAGCGATCTGTTCACTGGGGCCCTACCATAAAGTTACTTGCTTAAAACACCTAAGATTTTAAAAAGTGTCTTTCTGGATTGCAAATAACTTTTTATTTCATGCATATTAAAGATTTTTCCTTTTGGTCAGATTTCCTCTTAATATTGCACGAACGAGCTTTCTGTGGCTTAGAAAGCAATTTTTCACCATATGCAATATTGCATTCTCTCCGTTTGCTCAGAAGCATTAAAACAGCATTAGTGTTCATAGAAGCTGAAAACTAAGCGATCTGTTCACTGGGGCCCTACCATAAAGTTACCTGCTTAAAACACCTAAGACATTAAAAAGTGACTTTCTGCGTTGTAAATAACTTTTTATTTCATGCATATTAAAGATATTTCCTTTTGGTCAGATTTCCTCTTGATATTGCACGAACAAGCTTTCTGTGGCCCCGAAAGCAATTTTTCATCATATGCAATATTGCATTCTCTCCGTTTGCTCAGAAGCATTAAAACAGCATTGGTATTCATAGAAGCTGAAAACTAAGCGATCTGTTCACTGGGGCCCTACCATAAAGTTACTTGCTTAAAACACCTAAGACATTAAAAAGTGTCTTTCTGGATTGCAAATAACTTTTTATTTCATGCATATTAAAGATTTTTCCTTTTGGTCAGATTTCCTCTTGATATTGCACGAACGAGCTTTCTGTGGCTTAGAAAGCAATTTTTCACCATATGCAATATTGCATTCTCTCCGTTTGCTCAGAAGCAATAAAACAGCATTAGTGTTCATAGAAGCTCAAAACTAAGCGATCTGTTCACTGGGGCCCTACCATAAAGTTACCTGCTTAAAACACCTAAGACATTAAAAAGTGTCTTTCTGGATTGCAAATAACTTTTTATTTCATGCATATTAAAGATATTTCATTTTGGTCAGATATCCTCTTGATATTGCACGAACGAGCTTTCTGTGGCCGAGAAAGCAATTTTTCACCATATGCAATATTGCATTCTCTCCGTTTGCTCAGAAGCATTAAAACAGCATTAGTATTCATAGAAGCTGAAAACTAAGCGATCTGTTCACTGGGGCCCTACCATAAAGTTACTTGCTTAAAACACCTAAGACATTAAAAAGTGTCTTTCTGGATTGCAAATAACTTTTTATTTCATGCATATTAAAGATTTTTCCTTTTGGTCAGATTTCCTCTTGATATTGCACGAACGAGCTTTCTGTGGCTTAGAAAGCAATTTTTCACCATATGCAATATTGCATTCTCTCCGTTTGCTCAGAAGCAATAAAACAGCATTAGTGTTCATAGAAGCTCAAAACTAAGCGATCTGTTCACTGGGGCCCTACCATAAAGTTACCTGCTTAAAACACCTAAGACATTAAAAAGTGTCTTTCTGGATTGCAAATAACTTTTTATTTCATGCATATTAAAGATTTTTCCTTTTGGTCAGATTTCCTCTTGACATTGCACGAACGAACTTTCTGTGGCTTAGAAAGCAATTTTTCACCATATGCAATATTGCATTCTCTCCGTTTGCTCAGAAGCATTAAAACAGCATTAGTGTTCATAGAAGCTGAAAACTAAGCGATCTGTTCACTGGGGCCCTACCATAAAGTTACCTGCTTAAAACACCTAAGACATTAAAAAGTGTCTTTCTGGGTTGCAAATAACTTTTTATTTCATGCATATTAAAGATTTTTCCTTTTGGTCAGATTTCCTCTTGACATTGCACGAACGAGCTTTCTGTGGCTTAGAAAGCAATTTTTCACCATATGCAATATTGCATTCTCTCCGTTTGCTCAGAAGCAATAAAACAGCATTAGTGTTCATAGAAGCTCAAAACTAAGCGATCTGTTCACTGGGGCCCTACCATAAAGTTACCTGCTTAAAACACCTAAGACATTAAAAAGTGTCTTTCTGGATTGCAAATAACTTTTTATTTCATGCATATTAAAGATTTTTCCTTTTGGTCAGATTTCCTCTTGACATTGCACGAACGAACTTTCTGTGGCTTAGAAAGCAATTTTTCACCATATGCAATATTGCATTCTCTACGTTTGCTCAGAAGCATTAAAACAGCATTAGTGTTCATAGAAGCTGAAAACTAAGCGATCTGTTCACTGGGGCCCTACCATAAAGTTACTTGCTTAAAACACCTAAGACATTAAAAAGTGTCTTTCTGGATTGCAAATAACTTTTTATTTTAAGCATATTAAAGATTTTTCCTTTTGGTCAGATTTCCTCTTAATATTGCACGAACGAGCTTTCTGTGGCTTAGAAAGCAATTTTTCACCATATGCAATATTGCATTCTCTACGTTTGCTCAGAAGCATTAAAACAGCATTAGTGTTCATAGAAGCTGAAAACTAAGCGATCTGTTCACTGGGGCCCTACCATAAAGTTACTTGCTTAAAACACCTAAGACATTAAAAAGTGTCTTTCTGGATTGCAAATAACTTTTTATTTCATGCATATTAAAGATTTTTCCTTTTGGTCAGATTTCCTCTTGATATTGCACGAACGAGCTTTCTGTGGCTTAGAAAGCAATTTTTCACCATATGCAATATTGCATTCTCTCCGTTTGCTCAGAAGCAATAAAACAGCATTAGTGTTCATAGAAGCTCAAAACTAAGCGATCTGTTCACTGGGGCCCTACCATAAAGTTACCTGCTTAAAACACCTAAGACATTAAAAAGTGTCTTTCTGGATTGCAAATAACTTTTTATTTCATGCATATTAAAGATATTTCATTTTGGTCAGATATCCTCTTGATATTGCACGAACGAGCTTTCTGTGGCCGAGAAAGCAATTTTTCACCATATGCAATATTGCATTCTCTCCGTTTGCTCAGAAGCATTAAAACAGCATTAGTATTCATAGAAGCTGAAAACTAAGCGATCTGTTCACTGGGGCCCTACCATAAAGTTACTTGCTTAAAACACCTAAGACATTAAAAAGTGTCTTTCTGGATTGCAAATAACTTTTTATTTCATGCATATTAAAGATTTTTCCTTTTGGTCAGATTTCCTCTTGATATTGCACGAACGAGCTTTCTGTGGCTTAGAAAGCAATTTTTCACCATATGCAATATTGCATTCTCTCCGTTTGCTCAGAAGCAATAAAACAGCATTAGTGTTCATAGAAGCTCAAAACTAAGCGATCTGTTCACTGGGGCCCTACCATAAAGTTACCTGCTTAAAACACCTAAGACATTAAAAAGTGTCTTTCTGGATTGCAAATAACTTTTTATTTCATGCATATTAAAGATTTTTCCTTTTGGTCAGATTTCCTCTTGACATTGCACGAACGAACTTTCTGTGGCTTAGAAAGCAATTTTTCACCATATGCAATATTGCATTCTCTCCGTTTGCTCAGAAGCATTAAAACAGCATTAGTGTTCATAGAAGCTGAAAACTAAGCGATCTGTTCACTGGGGCCCTACCATAAAGTTACCTGCTTAAAACACCTAAGACATTAAAAAGTGTCTTTCTGGGTTGCAAATAACTTTTTATTTCATGCATATTAAAGATTTTTCCTTTTGGTCAGATTTCCTCTTGACATTGCACGAACGAGCTTTCTGTGGCTTAGAAAGCAATTTTTCACCATATGCAATATTGCATTCTCTCCGTTTGCTCAGAAGCAATAAAACAGCATTAGTGTTCATAGAAGCTCAAAACTAAGCGATCTGTTCACTGGGGCCCTACCATAAAGTTACCTGCTTAAAACACCTAAGACATTAAAAAGTGTCTTTCTGGATTGCAAATAACTTTTTATTTCATGCATATTAAAGATTTTTCCTTTTGGTCAGATTTCCTCTTGACATTGCACGAACGAACTTTCTGTGGCTTAGAAAGCAATTTTTCACCATATGCAATATTGCATTCTCTACGTTTGCTCAGAAGCATTAAAACAGCATTAGTGTTCATAGAAGCTGAAAACTAAGCGATCTGTTCACTGGGGCCCTACCATAAAGTTACTTGCTTAAAACACCTAAGACATTAAAAAGTGTCTTTCTGGATTGCAAATAACTTTTTATTTTAAGCATATTAAAGATTTTTCCTTTTGGTCAGATTTCCTCTTAATATTGCACGAACGAGCTTTCTGTGGCTTAGAAAGCAATTTTTCACCATATGCAATATTGCATTCTCTCCGTTTGCTCAGAAGCATTAAAACAGCATTAGTGTTCATAGAAGCTGAAAACTAAGCGATCTGTTCACTGGGGCCCTACCATAAAGTTACCTGCTTAAAACACCTAAGACATTAAAAAGTGTCTTTCTGGGTTGCAAATAACTTTTTATTTCATGCATATTAAAGATTTTTCCTTTTGGTCAGATTTCCTCTTGACATTGCACGAACGAGCTTTCTGTGGCTTAGAAAGCAATTTTTCACCATATGCAATATTGCATTCTCTCCGTTTGCTCAGAAGCAATAAAACAGCATTAGTGTTCATAGAAGCTGAAAACTAAGCGATCTGTTCACTGGGGCCCTACCATAAAGTTACCTGCTTAAAACACCTAAGACATTAAAAAGTGACTTTCTGCATTGCAAATAACTTTTTATTTCATGCATATTAAAGATATTTCCTTTTGGTCAGATTTCCTCTTGATATTGCACGAACAAGCTTTCTGTGGCCCCGAAAGCAATTTTTCACCATATGCAATATTGCATTCTCTCCGTTTGCTCAGAAGCATTAAAACAGCATTAGTGTTCATAGAAGCTGAAAACTAAGCGATCTGTTCACTGGGGCCCTACCATAAAGTTACCTGCTTAAAACACCTAAGACATTAAAAAGTGTCTTTCTGGGTTGCAAATAACTTTTTATTTCAAGCATATTAAAGATTTTTCCTTTTGGTCAGATTTCCTCTTGACATTGCACGAACGAACTTTCTGTGGCTTAGAAAGCAATTTTTCACCATATGCAATATTGCATTCTCTACGTTTGCTCAGAAGCATTAAAACAGCATTAGTGTTCATAGAAGCTGAAAACTAAGCGATCTGTTCACTGGGGCCCTACCATAAAGTTACTTGCTTAAAACTCCTAAGACATTAAAAAGTGTCTTTCTGGATTGCAAATAACTTTTTATTTCATGCATATTAAAGATATTTCCTTTTGGTCAGATTTCCTCTTGACATTGCACGAACGAGCTTTCTGTGGCTTAGAAAGCAATTTTTCACCATATGCAATATTGCATTCTCTCCGTTTGCTCAGAAGCAATAAAACAGCATTAGTGTTCATAGAAGCTCAAAACTAAGCGATCTGTTCACTGGGGCCCTACCATAAAGTTACCTGCTTAAAACACCTAAGACATTAAAAAGTGTCTTTCTGGATTGCAAATAACTTTTTATTTCATGCATATTAAAGATTTTTCCTTTTGGTCAGATTTCCTCTTGACATTGCACGAACAAGCTTTCTGTGGCCCCGAAAGCAATTTTTCATCATATGCAATATTGCATTCTATCCGTTTGCTCAGAAGCATTAAAACAGCATTAGTGTTCATAGAAGCTGAAAATTAAGCGATCTGTTCACTGGGACCCTACCATAAAGTTACCTGCTTAAAACACCTAAAACATTAAAAAGTGTCTTTCTGGGTTGCAAATAACTTTTTATTTCATGCATATTAAAGATTTTTCCTTTTGGTCAGATTTCCTCTTGACATTGCACGAACGAACTTTCTGTGGCTTAGAAAGCAATTTTTCACCATATGCAATATTGCATTCTCTACGTTTGCTCAGAAGCATTAAAACAGCATTAGTGTTCATAGAAGCTGAAAACTAAGCGATCTGTTCACTGGGGCCCTACCATAAAGTTACTTGCTTAAAACACCTAAGATTTTAAAAAGTGTCTTTCTGGATTGCAAATAACTTTTTATTTCATGCATATTAAAGATTTTTCCTTTTGGTCAGATTTCCTCTTAATATTGCACGAACGAGCTTTCTGTGGCTTAGAAAGCAATTTTTCACCATATGCAATATTGCATTCTCTCCGTTTGCTCAGAAGCATTAAAACAGCATTAGTGTTCATAGAAGCTGAAAACTAAGCGATCTGTTCACTGGGGCCCTACCATAAAGTTACCTGCTTAAAACACCTAAGACATTAAAAAGTGACTTTCTGCGTTGTAAATAACTTTTTATTTCATGCATATTAAAGATATTTCCTTTTGGTCAGATTTCCTCTTGATATTGCACGAACAAGCTTTCTGTGGCCCCGAAAGCAATTTTTCATCATATGCAATATTGCATTCTCTCCGTTTGCTCAGAAGCATTAAAACAGCATTGGTATTCATAGAAGCTGAAAACTAAGCGATCTGTTCACTGGGGCCCTACCATAAAGTTACTTGCTTAAAACACCTAAGACATTAAAAAGTGTCTTTCTGGATTGCAAATAACTTTTTATTTCATGCATATTAAAGATTTTTCCTTTTGGTCAGATTTCCTCTTGATATTGCACGAACGAGCTTTCTGTGGCTTAGAAAGCAATTTTTCACCATATGCAATATTGCATTCTCTCCGTTTGCTCAGAAGCAATAAAACAGCATTAGTGTTCATAGAAGCTCAAAACTAAGCGATCTGTTCACTGGGGCCCTACCATAAAGTTACCTGCTTAAAACACCTAAGACATTAAAAAGTGTCTTTCTGGATTGCAAATAACTTTTTATTTCATGCATATTAAAGATATTTCATTTTGGTCAGATATCCTCTTGATATTGCACGAACGAGCTTTCTGTGGCCGAGAAAGCAATTTTTCACCATATGCAATATTGCATTCTCTCCGTTTGCTCAGAAGCATTAAAACAGCATTAGTATTCATAGAAGCTGAAAACTAAGCGATCTGTTCACTGGGGCCCTACCATAAAGTTACTTGCTTAAAACACCTAAGACATTAAAAAGTGTCTTTCTGGATTGCAAATAACTTTTTATTTCATGCATATTAAAGATTTTTCCTTTTGGTCAGATTTCCTCTTGATATTGCACGAACGAGCTTTCTGTGGCTTAGAAAGCAATTTTTCACCATATGCAATATTGCATTCTCTCCGTTTGCTCAGAAGCAATAAAACAGCATTAGTGTTCATAGAAGCTCAAAACTAAGCGATCTGTTCACTGGGGCCCTACCATAAAGTTACCTGCTTAAAACACCTAAGACATTAAAAAGTGTCTTTCTGGATTGCAAATAACTTTTTATTTCATGCATATTAAAGATTTTTCCTTTTGGTCAGATTTCCTCTTGACATTGCACGAACGAACTTTCTGTGGCTTAGAAAGCAATTTTTCACCATATGCAATATTGCATTCTCTCCGTTTGCTCAGAAGCATTAAAACAGCATTAGTGTTCATAGAAGCTGAAAACTAAGCGATCTGTTCACTGGGGCCCTACCATAAAGTTACCTGCTTAAAACACCTAAGACATTAAAAAGTGTCTTTCTGGGTTGCAAATAACTTTTTATTTCATGCATATTAAAGATTTTTCCTTTTGGTCAGATTTCCTCTTGACATTGCACGAACGAGCTTTCTGTGGCTTAGAAAGCAATTTTTCACCATATGCAATATTGCATTCTCTCCGTTTGCTCAGAAGCAATAAAACAGCATTAGTGTTCATAGAAGCTCAAAACTAAGCGATCTGTTCACTGGGGCCCTACCATAAAGTTACCTGCTTAAAACACCTAAGACATTAAAAAGTGTCTTTCTGGATTGCAAATAACTTTTTATTTCATGCATATTAAAGATTTTTCCTTTTGGTCAGATTTCCTCTTGACATTGCACGAACGAACTTTCTGTGGCTTAGAAAGCAATTTTTCACCATATGCAATATTGCATTCTCTACGTTTGCTCAGAAGCATTAAAACAGCATTAGTGTTCATAGAAGCTGAAAACTAAGCGATCTGTTCACTGGGGCCCTACCATAAAGTTACTTGCTTAAAACACCTAAGACATTAAAAAGTGTCTTTCTGGATTGCAAATAACTTTTTATTTTAAGCATATTAAAGATTTTTCCTTTTGGTCAGATTTCCTCTTAATATTGCACGAACGAGCTTTCTGTGGCTTAGAAAGCAATTTTTCACCATATGCAATATTGCATTCTCTACGTTTGCTCAGAAGCATTAAAACAGCATTAGTGTTCATAGAAGCTGAAAACTAAGCGATCTGTTCACTGGGGCCCTACCATAAAGTTACTTGCTTAAAACACCTAAGACATTAAAAAGTGTCTTTCTGGATTGCAAATAACTTTTTATTTCATGCATATTAAAGATTTTTCCTTTTGGTCAGATTTCCTCTTGATATTGCACGAACGAGCTTTCTGTGGCTTAGAAAGCAATTTTTCACCATATGCAATATTGCATTCTCTCCGTTTGCTCAGAAGCAATAAAACAGCATTAGTGTTCATAGAAGCTCAAAACTAAGCGATCTGTTCACTGGGGCCCTACCATAAAGTTACCTGCTTAAAACACCTAAGACATTAAAAAGTGTCTTTCTGGATTGCAAATAACTTTTTATTTCATGCATATTAAAGATATTTCATTTTGGTCAGATATCCTCTTGATATTGCACGAACGAGCTTTCTGTGGCCGAGAAAGCAATTTTTCACCATATGCAATATTGCATTCTCTCCGTTTGCTCAGAAGCATTAAAACAGCATTAGTATTCATAGAAGCTGAAAACTAAGCGATCTGTTCACTGGGGCCCTACCATAAAGTTACTTGCTTAAAACACCTAAGACATTAAAAAGTGTCTTTCTGGATTGCAAATAACTTTTTATTTCATGCATATTAAAGATTTTTCCTTTTGGTCAGATTTCCTCTTGATATTGCACGAACGAGCTTTCTGTGGCTTAGAAAGCAATTTTTCACCATATGCAATATTGCATTCTCTCCGTTTGCTCAGAAGCAATAAAACAGCATTAGTGTTCATAGAAGCTCAAAACTAAGCGATCTGTTCACTGGGGCCCTACCATAAAGTTACCTGCTTAAAACACCTAAGACATTAAAAAGTGTCTTTCTGGATTGCAAATAACTTTTTATTTCATGCATATTAAAGATTTTTCCTTTTGGTCAGATTTCCTCTTGACATTGCACGAACGAACTTTCTGTGGCTTAGAAAGCAATTTTTCACCATATGCAATATTGCATTCTCTCCGTTTGCTCAGAAGCATTAAAACAGCATTAGTGTTCATAGAAGCTGAAAACTAAGCGATCTGTTCACTGGGGCCCTACCATAAAGTTACCTGCTTAAAACACCTAAGACATTAAAAAGTGTCTTTCTGGGTTGCAAATAACTTTTTATTTCATGCATATTAAAGATTTTTCCTTTTGGTCAGATTTCCTCTTGACATTGCACGAACGAGCTTTCTGTGGCTTAGAAAGCAATTTTTCACCATATGCAATATTGCATTCTCTCCGTTTGCTCAGAAGCAATAAAACAGCATTAGTGTTCATAGAAGCTCAAAACTAAGCGATCTGTTCACTGGGGCCCTACCATAAAGTTACCTGCTTAAAACACCTAAGACATTAAAAAGTGTCTTTCTGGATTGCAAATAACTTTTTATTTCATGCATATTAAAGATTTTTCCTTTTGGTCAGATTTCCTCTTGACATTGCACGAACGAACTTTCTGTGGCTTAGAAAGCAATTTTTCACCATATGCAATATTGCATTCTCTACGTTTGCTCAGAAGCATTAAAACAGCATTAGTGTTCATAGAAGCTGAAAACTAAGCGATCTGTTCACTGGGGCCCTACCATAAAGTTACTTGCTTAAAACACCTAAGACATTAAAAAGTGTCTTTCTGGATTGCAAATAACTTTTTATTTTAAGCATATTAAAGATTTTTCCTTTTGGTCAGATTTCCTCTTAATATTGCACGAACGAGCTTTCTGTGGCTTAGAAAGCAATTTTTCACCATATGCAATATTGCATTCTCTCCGTTTGCTCAGAAGCATTAAAACAGCATTAGTGTTCATAGAAGCTGAAAACTAAGCGATCTGTTCACTGGGGCCCTACCATAAAGTTACCTGCTTAAAACACCTAAGACATTAAAAAGTGTCTTTCTGGGTTGCAAATAACTTTTTATTTCATGCATATTAAAGATTTTTCCTTTTGGTCAGATTTCCTCTTGACATTGCACGAACGAGCTTTCTGTGGCTTAGAAAGCAATTTTTCACCATATGCAATATTGCATTCTCTCCGTTTGCTCAGAAGCAATAAAACAGCATTAGTGTTCATAGAAGCTGAAAACTAAGCGATCTGTTCACTGGGGCCCTACCATAAAGTTACCTGCTTAAAACACCTAAGACATTAAAAAGTGACTTTCTGCATTGCAAATAACTTTTTATTTCATGCATATTAAAGATATTTCCTTTTGGTCAGATTTCCTCTTGATATTGCACGAACAAGCTTTCTGTGGCCCCGAAAGCAATTTTTCACCATATGCAATATTGCATTCTCTCCGTTTGCTCAGAAGCATTAAAACAGCATTAGTGTTCATAGAAGCTGAAAACTAAGCGATCTGTTCACTGGGGCCCTACCATAAAGTTACCTGCTTAAAACACCTAAGACATTAAAAAGTGTCTTTCTGGGTTGCAAATAACTTTTTATTTCAAGCATATTAAAGATTTTTCCTTTTGGTCAGATTTCCTCTTGACATTGCACGAACGAACTTTCTGTGGCTTAGAAAGCAATTTTTCACCATATGCAATATTGCATTCTCTACGTTTGCTCAGAAGCATTAAAACAGCATTAGTGTTCATAGAAGCTGAAAACTAAGCGATCTGTTCACTGGGGCCCTACCATAAAGTTACTTGCTTAAAACTCCTAAGACATTAAAAAGTGTCTTTCTGGATTGCAAATAACTTTTTATTTCATGCATATTAAAGATATTTCCTTTTGGTCAGATTTCCTCTTGACATTGCACGAACGAGCTTTCTGTGGCTTAGAAAGCAATTTTTCACCATATGCAATATTGCATTCTCTCCGTTTGCTCAGAAGCAATAAAACAGCATTAGTGTTCATAGAAGCTCAAAACTAAGCGATCTGTTCACTGGGGCCCTACCATAAAGTTACCTGCTTAAAACACCTAAGACATTAAAAAGTGTCTTTCTGGATTGCAAATAACTTTTTATTTCATGCATATTAAAGATTTTTCCTTTTGGTCAGATTTCCTCTTGACATTGCACGAACGAACTTTCTGTGGCTTAGAAAGCAATTTTTCACCATATGCAATATTGCATTCTCTACGTTTGCTCAGAAGCATTAAAACAGCATTAGTGTTCATAGAAGCTGAAAACTAAGCGATCTGTTCACTGGGGCCCTACCATAAAGTTACTTGCTTAAAACACCAAAGACATTAAAAAGTGTCTTTCTGGATTGCAAATAACTTTTTATTTCATGCATATTAAAGATTTTTCCTTTTGGTCAGATTTCCTCTTAATATTGCACGAACGAGCTTTCTGTGGCTTAGAAAGCAATTTTTCACCATATGCAATATTGCATTCTCTCCGTTTGCTCAGAAGCAATAAAACAGCATTAGTGTTCATAGAAGCTCAAAACTAAGCGATCTGTTCACTGGGGCCCTACCATAAAGTTACCTGCTTAAAACACCTAAGACATTAAAAAGTGTCTTTCTGGATTGCAAATAACTTTTTATTTCATGCATATTAAAGATATTTCATTTTGGTGAGATATCCTCTTGATATTGCACGAACAAGCTTTCTGTGGCCCCGAAAGCAATTTTTCACCATATGCAATATTGCATTCTCTCCGTTTGCTCAGAAGCATTAAAACAGCATTAGTGTTCATAGAAGCTGAAAACTAAGCGATCTGTTCACTGGGGCCCTACCATAAAGTTACCTGCTTAAAACACCTAAGACATTAAAAAGTGTCTTTCTGGGTTGCAAATAACTTTTTATTTCATGCATATTAAAGATTTTTCCTTTTGGTCAGATTTCCTCTTGACATTGCACGAACGAGCTTTCTGTGGCTTAGAAAGCAATTTTTCACCATATGCAATATTGCATTCTCTCCGTTTGCTCAGAAGCAATAAAACAGCATTAGTGTTCATAGAAGCTCAAAACTAAGCGATCTGTTCACTGGGGCCCTACCATAAAGTTACCTGCTTAAAACACCTAAGACATTAAAAAGTGTCTTTCTGGATTGCAAATAACTTTTTATTTCATGCATATTAAAGATTTTTCCTTTTGGTCAGATTTCCTCTTGACATTGCACGAACGAACTTTCTGTGGCTTAGAAAGCAATTTTTCACCATATGCAATATTGCATTCTCTACGTTTGCTCAGAAGCATTAAAACAGCATTAGTGTTCATAGAAGCTGAAAACTAAGCGATCTGTTCACTGGGGCCCTACCATAAAGTTACTTGCTTAAAACTCCTAAGACATTAAAAAGTGTCTTTCTGGATTGCAAATAACTTTTTATTTCATGCATATTAAAGATATTTCCTTTTGGTCAGATTTCCTCTTGACATTGCACGAACGAGCTTTCTGTGGCTTAGAAAGCAATTTTTCACCATATGCAATATTGCATTCTCTACGTTTGCTCAGAAGCATTAAAACAGCATTAGTGTTCATAGAAGCTGAAAACTAAGCGATCTGTTCACTGGGGCCCTACCATAAAGTTACTTGCTTAAAACACCTAAGATTTTAAAAAGTGTCTTTCTGGATTGCAAATAACTTTTTATTTCATGCATATTAAAGATTTTTCCTTTTGGTCAGATTTCCTCTTAATATTGCACGAACGAGCTTTCTGTGGCTTAGAAAGCAATTTTTCACCATATGCAATATTGCATTCTCTCCGTTTGCTCAGAAGCATTAAAACAGCATTAGTGTTCATAGAAGCTGAAAACTAAGCGATCTGTTCACTGGGGCCCTACCATAAAGTTACCTGCTTAAAACACCTAAGACATTAAAAAGTGACTTTCTGCATTGCAAATAACTTTTTATTTCATGCATATTAAAGATATTTCCTTTTGGTCAGATTTCCTCTTGATATTGCACGAACAAGCTTTCTGTGGCCCCGAAAGCAATTTTTCAACATATGCAATATTGCATTCTCTCCGTTTGCTCAGAAGCAATAAAACAGCATTAGTGTTCATAGAAGCTCAAAACTAAGCGATCTGTTCACTGGGGCCCTACCATAAAGTTACCTGCTTAAAACACCTAAGACATTAAAAAGTGTCTTTCTGGATTGCAAATAACTTTTTATTTCATGCATATTAAAGATTTTTCCTTTTGGTCAAATTTCCTCTTGACATTGCACGAACGAACTTTCTGTGGCTTAGAAAGCAATTTTTCACCATATGCAATATTGCATTCTCTACGTTTGCTCAGAAGCATTAAAACAGCATTAGTGTTCATAGAAGCTGAAAACTAAGCGATCTGTTCACTGGGGCCCTACCATAAAGTTACTTGCTTAAAACACCTAAGACATTAAAAAGTGTCTTTCTGGATTGCAAATAACTTTTTATTTCATGCATATTAAAGATTTTTCCTTTTGGTCAGATTTCCTCTTAATATTGCACGAACGAGCTTTCTGTGGCTTAGAAAGCAATTTTTCACCATATGCAATATTGCATTCTCTCCGTTTGCTCAGAAGCAATAAAACAGCATTAGTGTTCATAGAAGCTGAAAACTAAGCGATCTGTTCACTGGGGCCCTACCATAAAGTTACTTGCTTAAAACACCTAAGACATTAAAAAGTGTCTTTCTGGATTGCAAATAACTTTTTATTTCATGCATATTAAAGATATTTCCTTTTGGTCAGATTTCCTCTTGATATTGCACGAACAAGCTTTCTGTGGCCCCGAAAGCAATTTTTCATCATATGCAATATTGCATTCTATCCGTTTGCTCAGAAGCATTAAAACAGCATTAGTGTTCATAGAAGCTGAAAATTAAGCGATCTGTTCACTGGGACCCTACCATAAAGTTACCTGCTTAAAACACCTAAGACATTAAAAAGTGTCTTTCTGGATTGCAAATAACTTTTTATTTCATGCATATTAAAGATATTTCATTTTGGTCAGATATCCTCTTGATATTGCACGAACGAGCTTTCTGTGGCCGAGAAAGCAATTTTTCACCATATGCAATATTGCATTCTCTCCGTTTGCTCAGAAGCATTAAAACAGCATTAGTGTTCATGGAAGCTGAAAACTAAGCGATCTGTTCACTGGGGCCCTACCATAAAGTTACCTGCTTAAAACACCAAAGACATTAAAAAGTGACTTTCTGCATTGCAAATAACTTTTTATTTCATGCATATTAAAGATATTTCCTTTTGGTCAGATTTCCTCTTGATATTGCACGAACGAACTTTCTGTGGCCGAGAAAGTAATTTTTCACCATATGCAATATTGCATTCTCTCCGTTTGCTCAGAAGCAATAAAACAGCATTAGTGTTCATAGAAGCTGAAAACTAAGCGATCTGTTCACTGGGGCCCTACAATAAAGTTACCTGCTTAAAACACCTAAGACATTAAAAAGTGTCTTTCTGGATTGCAAATAACTTTTTATTTCATGCATATTAAAGATTTTTCCTTTTGGTCAGATTTCCTCTTGACATTGCACGAACGAACTTTCTGTGGCTTAGAAAGCAATTTTTCACCATATGCAATATTGCATTCTCTCCGTTTGCTCAGAAGCATTAAAACAGCATTAGTGTTCATAGAAGCTGAAAACTAAGCGATCTGTTCACTGGGGCCCTACCATAAAGTTACCTGCTTAAAACACCTAAGACATTAAAAAGTGTCTTTCTGGGTTGCAAATAACTTTTTATTTCATGCATATTAAAGATTTTTCCTTTTGGTCAGATTTCCTCTTGACATTGCACGAACGAGCTTTCTGTGGCTTAGAAAGCAATTTTTCACCATATGCAATATTGCATTCTCTCCGTTTGCTCAGAAGCAATAAAACAGCATTAGTGTTCATAGAAGCTGAAAACTAAGCGATCTGTTCACTGGGGCCCTACCATAAAGTTACCTGCTTAAAACACCAAAGACATTAAAAAGTGACTTTCTGCATTGCAAATAACTTTTTATTTCATGCATATTAAAGATATTTCCTTTTGGTCAGATTTCCTCTTGATATTGCACGAACGAACTTTCTGTGGCCGAGAAAGTAATTTTTCACCATATGCAATATTGCATTCTCTCCGTTTGCTCAGAAGCAATAAAACAGCATTAGTGTTCATAGAAGCTCAAAACTAAGCGATCTGTTCACTGGGGCCCTACCATAAAGTTACCTGCTTAAAACACCTAAGACATTAAAAAGTGTCTTTCTGGATTGCAAATAACTTTTTATTTCATGCATATTAAAGATTTTTCCTTTTGGTCAGATTTCCTCTTGACATTGCACGAACGAACTTTCTGTGGCTTAGAAAGCAATTTTTCACCATATGCAATATTGCATTCTCTCCGTTTGCTCAGAAGCATTAAAACAGCATTAGTGTTCATAGAAGCTGAAAACTAAGCGATCTGTTCACTGGGGCCCTACCATAAAGTTACCTGCTTAAAACACCTAAGACATTAAAAAGTGTCTTTCTGGGTTGCAAATAACTTTTTATTTCATGCATATTAAAGATTTTTCCTTTTGGTCAGATTTCCTCTTGACATTGCACGAACGAGCTTTCTGTGGCTTAGAAAGCAATTTTTCACCATATGCAATATTGCATTCTCTCCGTTTGCTCAGAAGCAATAAAACAGCATTAGTGTTCATAGAAGCTGAAAACTAAGCGATCTGTTCACTGGGGCCCTACCATAAAGTTACCTGCTTAAAACACCTAAGACATTAAAAAGTGACTTTCTGCATTGCAAATAACTTTTTATTTCATGCATATTAAAGATATTTCCTTTTGGTCAGATTTCCTCTTGATATTGCACGAACAAGCTTTCTGTGGCCCCGAAAGCAATTTTTCACCATATGCAATATTGCATTCTCTCCGTTTGCTCAGAAGCATTAAAACAGCATTAGTGTTCATAGAAGCTGAAAACTAAGCGATCTGTTCACTGGGGCCCTACCATAAAGTTACCTGCTTAAAACACCTAAGACATTAAAAAGTGTCTTTCTGGGTTGCAAATAACTTTTTATTTCATGCATATTAAAGATTTTTCCTTTTGGTCAGATTTCCTCTTGACATTGCACGAACGAACTTTCTGTGGCTTAGAAAGCCATTTTTCACCATATGCAATATTGCATTCTCTACGTTTGCTCAGAAGCATTAAAACAGCATTAGTGTTCATAGAAGCTGAAAACTAAGCGATCTGTTCACTGGGGCCCTACCATAAAGTTACTTGCTTAAAACACCTAAGACATTAAAAAGTGTCTTTCTGGATTGCAAATAACTTTTTATTTCATGCATATTAAAGATTTTTCCTTTTGGTCAGATTTCCTCTTAATATTGCACGAACGAGCTTTCTGTGGCTTAGAAAGCAATTTTTCACCATATGCAATATTGCATTCTCTCCGTTTGCTCAGAAGCAATAAAACAGCATTAGTGTTCATAGAAGCTCAAAACTAAGCGATCTGTTCACTGGGGCCCTACCATAAAGTTACCTGCTTAAAACACCTAAGACATTAAAAAGTGTCTTTCTGGATTGCAAATAACTTTTTATTTCATGCATATTAAAGATATTTCATTTTGGTGAGATATCCTCTTGATATTGCACGAACAAGCTTTCTGTGGCCCCGAAAGCAATTTTTCACCATATGCAATATTGCATTCTCTCCGTTTGCTCAGAAGCATTAAAACAGCATTAGTGTTCATAGAAGCTGAAAACTAAGCGATCTGTTCACTGGGGCCCTACCATAAAGTTACCTGCTTAAAACACCTAAGACATTAAAAAGTGTCTTTCTGGGTTGCAAATAACTTTTTATTTCATGCATATTAAAGATTTTTCCTTTTGGTCAGATTTCCTCTTGACATTGCACGAACGAGCTTTCTGTGGCTTAGAAAGCAATTTTTCACCATATGCAATATTGCATTCTCTCCGTTTGCTCAGAAGCAATAAAACAGCATTAGTGTTCATAGAAGCTCAAAACTAAGCGATCTGTTCACTGGGGCCCTACCATAAAGTTACCTGCTTAAAACACCTAAGACATTAAAAAGTGTCTTTCTGGATTGCAAATAACTTTTTATTTCATGCATATTAAAGATTTTTCCTTTTGGTCAGATTTCCTCTTGACATTGCACGAACGAACTTTCTGTGGCTTAGAAAGCAATTTTTCACCATATGCAATATTGCATTCTCTACGTTTGCTCAGAAGCATTAAAACAGCATTAGTGTTCATAGAAGCTGAAAACTAAGCGATCTGTTCACTGGGGCCCTACCATAAAGTTACTTGCTTAAAACACCTAAGACATTAAAAAGTGTCTTTCTGGATTGCAAATAACTTTTTATTTTAAGCATATTAAAGATTTTTCCTTTTGGTCAGATTTCCTCTTAATATTGCACGAACGAGCTTTCTGTGGCTTAGAAAGCAATTTTTCACCATATGCAATATTGCATTCTCTCCGTTTGCTCAGAAGCATTAAAACAGCATTAGTGTTCATAGAAGCTGAAAACTAAGCGATCTGTTCACTGGGGCCCTACCATAAAGTTACCTGCTTAAAACACCTAAGACATTAAAAAGTGACTTTCTGCGTTGCAAATAACTTTTTATTTCATGCATATTAAAGATATTTCCTTTTGGTCAGATTTCCTCTTGATATTGCACGAACAAGCTTTCTGTGGCCCCGAAAGCAATTTTTCATCATATGCAATATTGCATTCTCTCCGTTTGCTCAGAAGCATTAAAACAGCATTGGTATTCATAGAAGCTGAAAACTAAGCGATCTGTTCACTGGGGCCCTACCATAAAGTTACTTGCTTAAAACACCTAAGACATTAAAAAGTGTCTTTCTGGATTGCAAATAACTTTTTATTTCATGCATATTAAAGATTTTTCCTTTTGGTCAGATTTCCTCTTGATATTGCACGAACGAGCTTTCTGTGGCTTAGAAAGCAATTTTTCACCATATGCAATATTGCATTCTCTCCGTTTGCTCAGAAGCAATAAAACAGCATTAGTGTTCATAGAAGCTCAAAACTAAGCGATCTGTTCACTGGGGCCCTACCATAAAGTTACCTGCTTAAAACACCTAAGATATTAAAAAGTGTCTTTCTGGATTGCAAATAACTTTTTATTTCATGCATATTAAAGATTTTTCCTTTTGGTCAGATTTCCTCTTGACATTGCACGAACGAACTTTCTGTGGCTTAGAAAGCAATTTTTCACCATATGCAATATTGCATTCTCTCCGTTTGCTCAGAAGCAATAAAACAGCATTAGTGTTCATAGAAGCTCAAAACTAAGCGATCTGTTCACTGGGGCCCTACCATAAAGTTACCTGCTTAAAACACCTAAGACATTAAAAAGTGTCTTTCTGGATTGCAAATAACTTTTTATTTCATGCATATTAAAGATATTTCATTTTGGTGAGATATCCTCTTGATATTGCACGAACAAGCTTTCTGTGGCCCCGAAAGCAATTTTTCACCATATGCAATATTGCATTCTCTCCGTTTGCTCAGAAGCATTAAAACAGCATTAGTGTTCATAGAAGCTGAAAACTAAGCGATCTGTTCACTGGGGCCCTACCATAAAGTTACCTGCTTAAAACACCTAAGACATTAAAAAGTGTCTTTCTGGGTTGCAAATAACTTTTTATTTCATGCATATTAAAGATTTTTACTTTTGGTCAGATTTCCTCTTGACATTGCACGAACGAGCTTTCTGTGGCTTAGAAAGCAATTTTTCACCATATGCAATATTGCATTCTCTCCGTTTGCTCAGAAGCAATAAAACAGCATTAGTGTTCATAGAAGCTGAAAACTAAGCGATCTGTTCACTGGGGCCCTACCATAAAGTTACCTGCTTAAAACACCTAAGACATTAAAAAGTGACTTTCTGCATTGCAAATAACTTTTTATTTCATGCATATTAAAGATATTTCCTTTTGGTCAGATTTCCTCTTGATATTGCACGAACAAGCTTTCTGTGGCCCCGAAAGCAATTTTTCACCATATGCAATATTGCATTCTCTCCGTTTGCTCAGAAGCATTAAAACAGCATTAGTGTTCATAGAAGCTGAAAACTAAGCGATCTGTTCACTGGGGCCCTACCATAAAGTTACCTGCTTAAAACACCTAAGACATTAAAAAGTGTCTTTCTGGGTTGCAAATAACTTTTTATTTCATGCATATTAAAGATTTTTCCTTTTGGTCAGATTTCCTCTTGACATTGCACGAACGAACTTTCTGTGGCTTAGAAAGCAATTTTTCACCATATGCAATATTGCATTCTCTACGTTTGCTCAGAAGCATTAAAACAGCATTAGTGTTCATAGAAGCTGAAAACTAAGCGATCTGTTCACTGGGGCCCTACCATAAAGTTACTTGCTTAAAACACCTAAGACATTAAAAAGTGTCTTTCTGGATTGCAAATAACTTTTTATTTCATGCATATTAAAGATTTTTCCTTTTGGTCAGATTTCCTCTTAATATTGCACGAACGAGCTTTCTGTGGCTTAGAAAGCAATTTTTCACCATATGCAATATTGCATTCTCTCCGTTTGCTCAGAAGCAATAAAACAGCATTAGTGTTCATAGAAGCTGAAAACTAAGCGATCTGTTCACTGGGGCCCTACCATAAAGTTACTTGCTTAAAACACCTAAGACATTAAAAAGTGTCTTTCTGGATTGCAAATAACTTTTTATTTCATGCATATTAAAGATATTTCCTTTTGGTCAGATTTCCTCTTGATATTGCACGAACAAGCTTTCTGTGGCCCCGAAAGCAATTTTTCATCATATGCAATATTGCATTCTATCCGTTTGCTCAGAAGCATTAAAACAGCATTAGTGTTCATAGAAGCTGAAAATTAAGCGATCTGTTCACTGGGACCCTACCATAAAGTTACCTGCTTAAAACACCTAAGACATTAAAAAGTGTCTTTCTGGATTGCAAATAACTTTTTATTTCATGCATATTAAAGATATTTCATTTTGGTCAGATATCCTCTTGATATTGCACGAACGAGCTTTCTGTGGCCGAGAAAGCAATTTTTCACCATATGCAATATTGCATTCTCTCCGTTTGCTCAGAAGCATTAAAACAGCATTAGTGTTCATGGAAGCTGAAAACTAAGCGATCTGTTCACTGGGGCCCTACCATAAAGTTACCTGCTTAAAACACCAAAGACATTAAAAAGTGACTTTCTGCATTGCAAATAACTTTTTATTTCATGCATATTAAAGATATTTCCTTTTGGTCAGATTTCCTCTTGATATTGCACGAACGAACTTTCTGTGGCCGAGAAAGTAATTTTTCACCATATGCAATATTGCATTCTCTCCGTTTGCTCAGAAGCAATAAAACAGCATTAGTGTTCATAGAAGCTGAAAACTAAGCGATCTGTTCACTGGGGCCCTACAATAAAGTTACCTGCTTAAAACACCTAAGACATTAAAAAGTGTCTTTCTGGATTGCAAATAACTTTTTATTTCATGCATATTAAAGATTTTTCCTTTTGGTCAGATTTCCTCTTGACATTGCACGAACGAACTTTCTGTGGCTTAGAAAGCAATTTTTCACCATATGCAATATTGCATTCTCTCCGTTTGCTCAGAAGCATTAAAACAGCATTAGTGTTCATAGAAGCTGAAAACTAAGCGATCTGTTCACTGGGGCCCTACCATAAAGTTACCTGCTTAAAACACCTAAGACATTAAAAAGTGTCTTTCTGGGTTGCAAATAACTTTTTATTTCATGCATATTAAAGATTTTTCCTTTTGGTCAGATTTCCTCTTGACATTGCACGAACGAGCTTTCTGTGGCTTAGAAAGCAATTTTTCACCATATGCAATATTGCATTCTCTCCGTTTGCTCAGAAGCAATAAAACAGCATTAGTGTTCATAGAAGCTGAAAACTAAGCGATCTGTTCACTGGGGCCCTACCATAAAGTTACCTGCTTAAAACACCAAAGACATTAAAAAGTGACTTTCTGCATTGCAAATAACTTTTTATTTCATGCATATTAAAGATATTTCCTTTTGGTCAGATTTCCTCTTGATATTGCACGAACGAACTTTCTGTGGCCGAGAAAGTAATTTTTCACCATATGCAATATTGCATTCTCTCCGTTTGCTCAGAAGCAATAAAACAGCATTAGTGTTCATAGAAGCTCAAAACTAAGCGATCTGTTCACTGGGGCCCTACCATAAAGTTACCTGCTTAAAACACCTAAGACATTAAAAAGTGTCTTTCTGGATTGCAAATAACTTTTTATTTCATGCATATTAAAGATTTTTCCTTTTGGTCAGATTTCCTCTTGACATTGCACGAACGAACTTTCTGTGGCTTAGAAAGCAATTTTTCACCATATGCAATATTGCATTCTCTCCGTTTGCTCAGAAGCATTAAAACAGCATTAGTGTTCATAGAAGCTGAAAACTAAGCGATCTGTTCACTGGGGCCCTACCATAAAGTTACCTGCTTAAAACACCTAAGACATTAAAAAGTGTCTTTCTGGGTTGCAAATAACTTTTTATTTCATGCATATTAAAGATTTTTCCTTTTGGTCAGATTTCCTCTTGACATTGCACGAACGAGCTTTCTGTGGCTTAGAAAGCAATTTTTCACCATATGCAATATTGCATTCTCTCCGTTTGCTCAGAAGCAATAAAACAGCATTAGTGTTCATAGAAGCTGAAAACTAAGCGATCTGTTCACTGGGGCCCTACCATAAAGTTACCTGCTTAAAACACCTAAGACATTAAAAAGTGACTTTCTGCATTGCAAATAACTTTTTATTTCATGCATATTAAAGATATTTCCTTTTGGTCAGATTTCCTCTTGATATTGCACGAACAAGCTTTCTGTGGCCCCGAAAGCAATTTTTCACCATATGCAATATTGCATTCTCTCCGTTTGCTCAGAAGCATTAAAACAGCATTAGTGTTCATAGAAGCTGAAAACTAAGCGATCTGTTCACTGGGGCCCTACCATAAAGTTACCTGCTTAAAACACCTAAGACATTAAAAAGTGTCTTTCTGGGTTGCAAATAACTTTTTATTTCATGCATATTAAAGATTTTTCCTTTTGGTCAGATTTCCTCTTGACATTGCACGAACGAACTTTCTGTGGCTTAGAAAGCCATTTTTCACCATATGCAATATTGCATTCTCTACGTTTGCTCAGAAGCATTAAAACAGCATTAGTGTTCATAGAAGCTGAAAACTAAGCGATCTGTTCACTGGGGCCCTACCATAAAGTTACTTGCTTAAAACACCTAAGACATTAAAAAGTGTCTTTCTGGATTGCAAATAACTTTTTATTTCATGCATATTAAAGATTTTTCCTTTTGGTCAGATTTCCTCTTAATATTGCACGAACGAGCTTTCTGTGGCTTAGAAAGCAATTTTTCACCATATGCAATATTGCATTCTCTCCGTTTGCTCAGAAGCAATAAAACAGCATTAGTGTTCATAGAAGCTCAAAACTAAGCGATCTGTTCACTGGGGCCCTACCATAAAGTTACCTGCTTAAAACACCTAAGACATTAAAAAGTGTCTTTCTGGATTGCAAATAACTTTTTATTTCATGCATATTAAAGATATTTCATTTTGGTGAGATATCCTCTTGATATTGCACGAACAAGCTTTCTGTGGCCCCGAAAGCAATTTTTCACCATATGCAATATTGCATTCTCTCCGTTTGCTCAGAAGCATTAAAACAGCATTAGTGTTCATAGAAGCTGAAAACTAAGCGATCTGTTCACTGGGGCCCTACCATAAAGTTACCTGCTTAAAACACCTAAGACATTAAAAAGTGTCTTTCTGGGTTGCAAATAACTTTTTATTTCATGCATATTAAAGATTTTTCCTTTTGGTCAGATTTCCTCTTGACATTGCACGAACGAGCTTTCTGTGGCTTAGAAAGCAATTTTTCACCATATGCAATATTGCATTCTCTCCGTTTGCTCAGAAGCAATAAAACAGCATTAGTGTTCATAGAAGCTCAAAACTAAGCGATCTGTTCACTGGGGCCCTACCATAAAGTTACCTGCTTAAAACACCTAAGACATTAAAAAGTGTCTTTCTGGATTGCAAATAACTTTTTATTTCATGCATATTAAAGATTTTTCCTTTTGGTCAGATTTCCTCTTGACATTGCACGAACGAACTTTCTGTGGCTTAGAAAGCAATTTTTCACCATATGCAATATTGCATTCTCTACGTTTGCTCAGAAGCATTAAAACAGCATTAGTGTTCATAGAAGCTGAAAACTAAGCGATCTGTTCACTGGGGCCCTACCATAAAGTTACTTGCTTAAAACACCTAAGACATTAAAAAGTGTCTTTCTGGATTGCAAATAACTTTTTATTTTAAGCATATTAAAGATTTTTCCTTTTGGTCAGATTTCCTCTTAATATTGCACGAACGAGCTTTCTGTGGCTTAGAAAGCAATTTTTCACCATATGCAATATTGCATTCTCTCCGTTTGCTCAGAAGCATTAAAACAGCATTAGTGTTCATAGAAGCTGAAAACTAAGCGATCTGTTCACTGGGGCCCTACCATAAAGTTACCTGCTTAAAACACCTAAGACATTAAAAAGTGACTTTCTGCGTTGCAAATAACTTTTTATTTCATGCATATTAAAGATATTTCCTTTTGGTCAGATTTCCTCTTGATATTGCACGAACAAGCTTTCTGTGGCCCCGAAAGCAATTTTTCATCATATGCAATATTGCATTCTCTCCGTTTGCTCAGAAGCATTAAAACAGCATTGGTATTCATAGAAGCTGAAAACTAAGCGATCTGTTCACTGGGGCCCTACCATAAAGTTACTTGCTTAAAACACCTAAGACATTAAAAAGTGTCTTTCTGGATTGCAAATAACTTTTTATTTCATGCATATTAAAGATTTTTCCTTTTGGTCAGATTTCCTCTTGATATTGCACGAACGAGCTTTCTGTGGCTTAGAAAGCAATTTTTCACCATATGCAATATTGCATTCTCTCCGTTTGCTCAGAAGCAATAAAACAGCATTAGTGTTCATAGAAGCTCAAAACTAAGCGATCTGTTCACTGGGGCCCTACCATAAAGTTACCTGCTTAAAACACCTAAGATATTAAAAAGTGTCTTTCTGGATTGCAAATAACTTTTTATTTCATGCATATTAAAGATTTTTCCTTTTGGTCAGATTTCCTCTTGACATTGCACGAACGAACTTTCTGTGGCTTAGAAAGCAATTTTTCACCATATGCAATATTGCATTCTCTCCGTTTGCTCAGAAGCAATAAAACAGCATTAGTGTTCATAGAAGCTCAAAACTAAGCGATCTGTTCACTGGGGCCCTACCATAAAGTTACCTGCTTAAAACACCTAAGACATTAAAAAGTGTCTTTCTGGATTGCAAATAACTTTTTATTTCATGCATATTAAAGATATTTCATTTTGGTGAGATATCCTCTTGATATTGCACGAACAAGCTTTCTGTGGCCCCGAAAGCAATTTTTCACCATATGCAATATTGCATTCTCTCCGTTTGCTCAGAAGCATTAAAACAGCATTAGTGTTCATAGAAGCTGAAAACTAAGCGATCTGTTCACTGGGGCCCTACCATAAAGTTACCTGCTTAAAACACCTAAGACATTAAAAAGTGTCTTTCTGGGTTGCAAATAACTTTTTATTTCATGCATATTAAAGATTTTTACTTTTGGTCAGATTTCCTCTTGACATTGCACGAACGAGCTTTCTGTGGCTTAGAAAGCAATTTTTCACCATATGCAATATTGCATTCTCTCCGTTTGCTCAGAAGCAATAAAACAGCATTAGTGTTCATAGAAGCTGAAAACTAAGCGATCTGTTCACTGGGGCCCTACCATAAAGTTACCTGCTTAAAACACCTAAGACATTAAAAAGTGACTTTCTGCATTGCAAATAACTTTTTATTTCATGCATATTAAAGATATTTCCTTTTGGTCAGATTTCCTCTTGATATTGCACGAACAAGCTTTCTGTGGCCCCGAAAGCAATTTTTCACCATATGCAATATTGCATTCTCTCCGTTTGCTCAGAAGCATTAAAACAGCATTAGTGTTCATAGAAGCTGAAAACTAAGCGATCTGTTCACTGGGGCCCTACCATAAAGTTACCTGCTTAAAACACCTAAGACATTAAAAAGTGTCTTTCTGGGTTGCAAATAACTTTTTATTTCATGCATATTAAAGATTTTTCCTTTTGGTCAGATTTCCTCTTGACATTGCACGAACGAACTTTCTGTGGCTTAGAAAGCAATTTTTCACCATATGCAATATTGCATTCTCTACGTTTGCTCAGAAGCATTAAAACAGCATTAGTGTTCATAGAAGCTGAAAACTAAGCGATCTGTTCACTGGGGCCCTACCATAAAGTTACTTGCTTAAAACTCCTAAGACATTAAAAAGTGTCTTTCTGGATTGCAAATAACTTTTTATTTCATGCATATTAAAGATTTTTCCTTTTGGTCAGATTTCCTCTTAATATTGCACGAACGAGCTTTCTGTGGCTTAGAAAGCAATTTTTCACCATATGCAATATTGCATTCTCTCCGTTTGCTCAGAAGCATTAAAACAGCATTAGTGTTCATAGAAGCTGAAAACTAAGCGATCTGTTCACTGGGGCCCTACCATAAAGTTACCTGCTTAAAACACCTAAGACATTAAAAAGTGACTTTCTGCGTTGCAAATAACTTTTTATTTCATGCATATTAAAGATATTTCCTTTTGGTCAGATTTCCTCTTGATATTGCACGAACAAGCTTTCTGTGGCCCCGAAAGCAATTTTTCATCATATGCAATATTGCATTCTCTCCGTTTGCTCAGAAGCATTAAAACAGCATTGGTATTCATAGAAGCTGAAAACTAAGCGATCTGTTTACTGGGGCCCTACCATAAAGTTACTTGCTTAAAACACCTAAGACATTAAAAAGTGTCTTTCTGGATTGCAAATAACTTTTTATTTCATGCATATTAAAGATTTTTCCTTTTGGTCAGATTTCCTCTTGATATTGCACGAACGAGCTTTCTGTGGCTTAGAAAGCAATTTTTCACCATATGCAATATTGCATTCTCTCCGTTTGCTCAGAAGCAATAAAACAGCATTAGTGTTCATAGAAGCTCAAAACTAAGCGATCTGTTCACTGGGGCCCTACCATAAAGTTACCTGCTTAAAACACCTAAGATATTAAAAAGTGTCTTTCTGGATTGCAAATAACTTTTTATTTCATGCATATTAAAGATTTTTCCTTTTGGTCAGATTTCCTCTTGACATTGCACGAACGAACTTTCTGTGGCTTAGAAAGCAATTTTTCACCATATGCAATATTGCATTCTCTCCGTTTGCTCAGAAGCAATAAAACAGCATTAGTGTTCATAGAAGCTCAAAACTAAGCGATCTGTTCACTGGGGCCCTACCATAAAGTTACCTGCTTAAAACACCAAAGACATTAAAAAGTGACTTTCTGCATTGCAAATAACTTTTTATTTCATGCATATTAAAGATATTTCCTTTTGGTCAGATTTCCTCTTGATATTGCACGAACGAACTTTCTGTGGCCGAGAAAGTAATTTTTCACCATATGCAATATTGCATTCTCTCCGTTTGCTCAGAAGCATTAAAACAGCATTAGTGTTCATAGAAGCTGAAAACTAAGCGATCTGTTCACTGGGGCCCTACCATAAAGTTACTTGCTTAAAACACCTAAGACATTAAAAAGTGTCTTTCTGGATTGCAAATAACTTTTTATTTCATGCATATTAAAGATTTTTCCTTTTGGTCAGATTTCCTCTTGATATTGCACGAACAAGCTTTCTGTGGCCCCGAAAGCAATTTTTCACCATATGCAATATTGCATTCTCTCCGTTTGCTCAGAAGCATTAAAACAGCATTAGTGTTCATAGAAGCTGAAAACTAAGCGATCTGTTCACTGGGGCCCTACCATAAAGTTACCTGCTTAAAACACCTAAGACATTAAAAAGTGACTTTCTGCATTGCAAATAACTTTTTATTTCATGCATATTAAAGATATTTCCTTTTGGTCAGATTTCCTCTTGATATTGCACGAACGAACTTTCTGTGGCCGAGAAAGTAATTTTTCACCATATGCAATATTGCATTCTCTCCGTTTGCTCAGAAGCATTAAAACAGCATTAGTGTTCATAGAAGCTGAAAACTAAGCGATCTGTTCACTGGGACCCTACCATAAAGTTACTTGCTTAAAACACCTAAGACATTAAAAAGTGTCTTTCTGGATTGCAAATAACTTTTCATTTCATGCATATTAAAGATTTTTCCTTTTGGTCAGATTTCCTCTTGACATTGCACGAACGAACTTTCTGTGGCTTAGAAAGCAATTTTTCACCATATGCAATATTGCATTCTCTCCGTTTGCTCAGAAGCAATAAAACAGCATTAGTGTTCATAGAAGCTGAAAACTAAGCGATCTGTTCACTGGGGCCCTACCATAAAGTTACCTGCTTAAAACATCTAAGACATTAAAAAGTGTCTTTCTGGGTTGCAAATAACTTTTTATTTCATGCATATTAAAGATTTTTCCTTTTGGTCAGATTTCCTCTTGACATTGCACGAACGAGCTTTCTGTGGCTTAGAAAGCAATTTTTCACCATATGCAATATTGCATTCTCTCCGTTTGCTCAGAAGCAATAAAACAGCATTAGTGTTCATAGAAGCTGAAAACTAAGCGATCTGTTCACTGGGACCCTACCATAAAGTTACTTGCTTAAAACACCTAAGACATTAAAAAGTGTCTTTCTGGATTGCAAATAAATTTTTATTTCATGCATATTAAAGATTTTTCCTTTTGGTCAGATTTCCTCTTGATATTGCACGAACGAGCTTTCTGTGGCTTAGAAAACAATTTTTCACCATATGCAAGATTGCATTAGCTCCGTTTGCTCAGAAACAATAAAACAGCATTAGTGTTCATAGAAGCTGAAAACTAAGCGATCTGTTCACTGGGGCCCTACCATAAAGTTACTTGCTTAAAACACCCAAGACATTAAAAAGTGACTTACTGCATTGCAAATAACTTTTTATTTCATGCATATTAAAGATATTTCCTTTTGGTCAGATTTCCTCTTGATATTGCACGAACGAACTTTCTGTGGCCGAGAAAGTAATTTTTCACCATATGCAATATTGCATTCTCTCCGTTTGCTCAGAAGCATTAAAACAGCATTAGTGTTCATAGAAGCTGAAAACTAAGCGATCTGTTCATTGGGGCCCTACCATAAAGTTACTTGCTCAAAACACCTAAGACATTAAAAAGTGTCTTTCTGGATTGCAAATAACTTTTTATTTCATGCATATTAAAGATTTTTCCTTTTGGTCAGATTTCCTCTTGATATTGCACGAACGAGCTTTCTGTGGCTTAGAAAGCAATTTTTCACCATATGCAATATTGCATTCTCTCCGTTTGCTCAGAAGCAATAAAACAGCATTAGTGTTCATAGAAGCTCAAAACTAAGCGATCTGTTCACTGGGGCCCTACCATAAAGTTACCTGCTTAAAACACCTAAGACATTGAAAAGTGTCTTTCTGGGTTGCAAATAACTTTTTATTTCATGCATATTAAAGATTTTTCCTTTTGGTCAGATTTCCTCTTGACATTGCACGAACGAGCTTTCTGTGGCTTAGAAAACAATTTTTCACCATATGCAATATTGCATTAGCTCCGTTTGCTCAGAAACAATAAAACAGCATTAGTGTTCATAGAAGCTCAAAACTAAGCGATCTGTTCACTGGGGCCCTACCATAAAGTTACTTGCTTAAAACACCTAAGACATTAAAAAGTGACTTACTGCATTGCAAATAACTTTTTATTTCATGCATATTAAAGATATTTCTTTTTGGTCAGATTTCCTCTTGATATTGCACGAACGTCTTGGTTACGTATGGTAACCCTCGGCTCCCTGATGGAGGGAACGGAGACGTTGTGTCGAAGTGACGACTAGGGGTCGCTCTTGAGAGCCCGAATACCTCTGACAGCTTTGAGAAAAGGCCAATGAGAATTGGTATGCAGTATTTGCATAGCCCGCTCCGCCCCGGAGATCCGGGCATAAGAGGGGGGGGCTAGGCAACACTCATTGTTCTGATCTGAGGAGCCGAAGCACCCGGCTACACTCAGAGGCGGTCCGAGGTTGTGGCAAGGGGGACACAACGTCTCCGTTCCCTCCATCAGGGAACGAGGGTTACCATACGTAACCAAGACGTTCCCCGTCTGTCGTTCACGTTCGACGTTGTGTCGAAGTGACGACTAGGGGTCCCAGTTGAAAACGCCACAACCAGCGGACCGCGTCACGAGTGCATGGAGTGCAAATATTAACAGGTCTTGCGTGTTAGATAAATGTCACTCACCTCTACGTGACCTTCCAATGCCCAAGAGCTTCAGCCAGCCTTTCCTCACCTTTGGTTGAACATCTTGGAGAACATTGGGCCAGTGTCCGTCCTCCCCGGGGGGGGATGGGCACTACGGAGACCACACCCTGCCCGGAGGGAGGTATTTGTGTGGAGAATACACTTGAGGGCTCGCACTAGGGGAGCACAACAAGGGGACGATCCTGAGGCAGGCTCCGCATGAGGAGAGACTGCTGAGCTCAGGGTCGGAGACAAGTTTTGTCTTAAGGGAAACACCGCATCTCTGGGAGTATAGGTGGAGATACACACATGGGGCCGCATTAGGAGCCACTACATGTGGGGCACCAACCTAATATGAGAGTTCACAAGAGGCAACCTAACCTCATATTAGATTCTGATAGCTAGTTCCTCCGCTGAACATAGCTACGTTGCGGGTGCAACATGATGGAAATTGTCGTTCAGGGTTCACGCCAGGAAACTTACTGAACTGGGGAAGCGTCATCACCCGTGGGGAACGACGCTTCAGCAAGCTTCTACACCGTGTCAGCTTCAGGAGTTACTGGGCTTGCGTTCAGGACTCCCGAAGAGACTGGTTCTACACGCAGATTGTAGAACCTGGCAAACGTGTTAGGTGTAGCCCAACCTGCAGCTCTGCAAATGTCTGTTAAAGAGATCCCGTTCGCCAGCGCAACCGACGCTGCGACGCCCCTGGTGGAGTGGGCGTGCACCCCCAGCGGGCAGGGCACCCCTGTGGCCTGGTAGGCCAAACGAATCGCATCCACAATCCAGTGGGAAATTCTTTGTTTGGAGACAGCTTTCCCCTTCTGCTGTCCTCCAAAACAGACAAAGAGCTGACTCGACCGTCTGAAGCTTTCAGTACGTTCCAAGTAAATGCTCAGGGCACGGACTGGGCATAACAAGGAGAGGTTGGGGTCGCCTTCCTGAGAAGGGATAGCTTGCAGAGTGACCACCTGGTCCCTGAAGGGAGTGGTGGGCACTTTGGGCACATAACCGGGCCGGGGTCTCAGGATAACGTGAGAGTTAGCCGGCCCGAATTCGAGGCACGAGTCACTGACGGAGAGGGCTTGGAGGTCTCCCACTCTTTTGATCGATGTGAGCGCAGTCAGGAGAGCCGTCTTTTGGGAGAGAGCACTGAGTTCGACTGACTGGAGCGGCTCAAAGGGATCTGACTGTAGGCCCCGGAGGACCACAGACAGATCCCAAGAGGGGACAAGGCGCGGTCTGACGGGGTTCAGCCTGCGTGCACCTTTAAGGAATCGTATAACCAAATTGTGCTTCCCAACCGATCTACCTTCCACCAGGTCGTGGTTAGCGGCAATAGCGGCTACCTGGACCTTAAGTGTTGAAGCAGAAAGGTGTCTATCCAGTCCTCCTTGGAGGAAGGAAAGCACCGTTCGGATGCCACATCTCCGTGGGTTCTCCCCCCGGGAGGAACACCAGTTTGTGAATTTGCGCCATCTGAGGTCGTACAGCCGCCTCGTGGAAGGAGCTCTCGACTGCAACAGAGTGTTTACCACTGCCAGTGGGAGATCTCTGAAATCCTCCTGGTCGCGTCCAGGGACCATACGTGGAGGTTCCAGAGATCTGGGCGCGGGTGCCATATCGTGCCCTTCCCCTGTGAAAGGAGGTCCTTCCTCAGGGGAATGCGCCAGGGAGGAACGGGGGAGAGGAGCACCAGCTCTGAGAACCAAACCCTGTTGGGCCAGTAGGGGGCCACCAGCAGGATCTGTTCTCTGTCCTCCCTGACTTTGCACAGGGTCTGTGCAATTAGGCTCACTGGTGGAAACGCATACTTGAGGAGGCCCTGAGGCCAGCTGTGTGCCAGTGCATCTGTGCCGAGGGGCGCCTCGGACAGACCGTACCACCACTGGCAGTGAGTGTTCTCTATCGAGGCAAACAGGTCGACCTGGGCCTGACCGAAAAGACTCCAGATCAGCTGAACCGTCTGAGGGTGAAGTCTCCACTCGCCCCGAAGCGAAGTCTGTCGGGAGAGCGCGTCCGCTACCCAATTGAGTTCGCCCGGTATGTGGGTGGCTCGTAGAGACTTGACATTGTTTCGACACCAAAGGAGGAGATGGCGGGCTAGCTGTGACATGCGAAAGGAGCGTACACCGCCCTGGTGATTGATGTAGGCTACAGTCGCAGTGCTGTCTGTGCGGACCAGCACGTGTTTGCCCTGAACCAAAGGTCGGAACCTCTTCAGGGCCAAAAACACTGTCAGCAGCTCGAGGCAATTGATATGCCAATGCAGCCGAGGGCCCGACCAGAGCCCTGCAGCTGCTTGCCCATTGCATACGGCGCCCCAGCCTGTGTTAGATGCATCTGTCGTAACCAAAATGCGCCTGGACACTTGTCCTAAGGGCACCCCGGCCCGTAGGAACGAAATGTCTTTCCAAGGACCGAGGGTTTTTAGACATACGGGTGTGACGTGCACCCGGTATGAACCCTGGCGCCATGGCCATCTCGGGACTCGGGAACGCAGCCAGTGTTGTAACGGTCTCATGTGCATCAGGCCCAGCGGCGTGACGGCGGCTGCGGATGCCATGTGACCCAGGAGCCTCTGAAATTGTTTGAGGGGGACCGTCGGGCTGCGTGAGAGCTTCTGGACGCAGCTCAGCACTGACTGTGCACGCTCCGGGGAGAGCCGTGCACTCATGGCAACCGAGTCTAGTTGTATACCGAGAAAAGAGATGCTCCGTACCGGGGCGAGCTTGCTCTTTTCCCAGTTGACCCGAAACCCCAGATGGGCCAGATGGTTGAGAACCACATCCCTGTGTTTGCATACCAACTCCTGAGAGTGTGCTATGACCAGCCAGTCGTCGAGGTAATTGAGAATGCGGATGCCCCTCTCCCGGAGAGGGGCAAGGGCTGCCTCTGCGACTTTCGTAAAGACGCGGGGAGACAGGGAGAGCCCAAATGGAAGGACTTTGTACTGAAATGCTCGACCTTCGAAGGCAAACCGCAGGAAGGGCCTGTGTCTTGGAAGAATCGAGACATGAAAGTACGCGTCTTTCAGGTCTATCGCCACAAACCAATCCTGGAATCTGATGCACGTGAGAATGCGTTTGAGCGTTAGCATTCTGAAGGGGAGCTTGTGAAGGGCCCGATTCAGAATCCTCAGATCCAGGATTGGTCTTAAACCGCCACCTTTCTTGGGTACAATGAAGTAGGGGCTGTAGAACCCTTTCTTCATGTCGGCCGAGGGGACCGGCTCTATCGCGTCCTTCACCAGAAGGGTCGCGATCTCCGCCCGAAGAACCGCAGCATTCTCGTCCCGAACCGCGGTAGAGAAGATGCCGCTGAACTTGGGCGGGTTGCGTGCGAATTGGATAGCATAGCCGAGTCGGATGGTTCTGAGAAGCCAGCGAGAGAGGTTGGGTATCTCGAGCCAAGCTGTAAAACTCTCTGCCAACGGTCTCAGGGGGACCACCGACGTACCTCGGGTGGGTACGGTGTGACTGAGTTGTGGTGAAAGCCCTTTGTTCGGGGGCGTGCTGTCCCGGAGGACACAAGGTGCTTTGATCGCCATAACCGACATACAAGGATCCGTGAGAAGATCGCCTGAGCTCAGGGGATCGACTGACGGATGCGCTTGTTTCTCTGTCAAAGTATGCAGAAGCGCAAGTTTTGCGGTTGAGCATGCTTTGATGTGTTTTGGTGGCTGGGTACCCCGGAGGGACCCAGCCATGGGAGGATCGACCATCGGAACCGACAGACAAGGATCCATCAGAAGATCGCCTGAGCTCAGGGGATCGACTGATGGATGCACTTGATTCGTCAAAGCATGCCGAAGCGCAGGCCCTGCGGTTGAGCATGCTTTGACATGTTTTAGTGGCTGGGTACCCCGGAGGGACGCAGTCACATAGATTTTTTCGCCCAGAGAAGAAAATTGCTCTTTTATTGACCATGTGGTGGCCGTCTGCCGAGAGGCAGACAGCCGGGGTGGAGCCGAAACCCACACTCGTCCCCTCGCCGAGTGTGGATCCAGACAGGTCAGCAGATCTCTCTCCTCCGGGCTGCTCGTTTCAGGAACGCTTCGAAGCCTGACGAGGGTTCTTAGCGGCCTGAGACTGAGCTAACGGCGCCACCTTCTTGCGAGAGCTCGACCGCAAGGCTGGTTTAGGTGCAGGACCAGCCTGTGGCGGGCCCTGAGCCGGTCTGGAAGGCGGTCGTCCTCGGCGTGAAACAGGCGGAGGCTGCTGCCTCGGGGGTGCGGGCCCGGGGGGCGGCGCCCGACGAGGCAAGATGTGTTTGATAGCCTCCGTCTGTTTCTTCACTGCGGAGAACTGCTGTGCAAATTCCTCGACAGTGTCGCCAAAGAGACCAGCCTGAGAAATGGGGGCGTCAAGAAAGCGAACCTTCTCAGCGTCCTTCATTTCCGCCAGATTCAGCCAAAGGTGGCGCTCCTGGACCACCATAGTGGACATCGCCCTCCCCAGAGCCTGCGCCGTGACCTTCGTAGCTCGTAGAGCATAGTCAGTCGCCGAGCGCAGATCCTGCAAAAGCTCTGGTTTGGGAACACCCTCGTGCAACTCGCTAAGAACCTTGGCCTGATAGACCTGCAGGACGGCCATAGCGTGAAGGGCGGACGCAGCTTGTCCAGAAGCAGCATAAGCCTTCCCCACGAGAGCGGAAGAAGCCTTACATGCCCTGGACGGGAGTTTTGGGCGGTCCCGCCAGGTGGCGGCGGTCTGCGGGCAAAGATGCACCGCGATCGCACGCTCCACGGCGGGAACCTCCGTATACCCCTTCGCTGGACCTCCATCGAGGGTGGTGAGAGAGGAAGAACCGCTAAGACGCGTTCTGGCTGAAAAAGGAGCCTTCCACGACTTAGTCAGTTCCTCATGCACTTCCGGGAAGAAAGGAACTGGGGTAGAACGTGGCCGAGAACCACGGTCGTTACCCAGATACCAATCATCCAGCCGTGAGCGCTCAGGATGGGGCGGAGACTTCCACTCAATCCCGATTGCTTTGGCCGCCCGTTCGAGCATGGCCGCCATTTCCGCGTCTGCTACTGACTGAGAACCCGCCCCCGCAGCGGGTGCCTCAGATAGCGCGTCTGCTTCAGATGGCTGCCCACTCTCCGATGCTGCAGACACTTCTTCCTCCCCCGCAGGAGCCCCGAATAACCAATCCAACCCGTACTGAGACGAGTTTTCAAAGTCATCCGAAAGCTCGACCGGCAGACACACAGAGCGCGAGGGACGCGGGGAATTACCCGGCGAAACGCTCGCGCTCTCTCGCTCTTCATCAACACGCGCCGCGGCAGCCTCGTACCCGGAAGTAGAAGGACGAGCCGCGGTAGCGGTTGATGCGAGCCGCGGTCTTTTAGTAAAGAACGCGACTCGCGAACGAAGTGTGCTGAGGGGCATGTCCTCGCAAGCAGGACATCCGCCCTCGCCGAACGCTGCTTCAGCATGGTCACGACCCAAACATTGAAGACAGAGCTCGTGCCGATCGTTTTGGGAGAGAAAGAAGCCGCAACCAGAAGGACACGGAAGGAAAGGCATAGTAAACACACAAACCCACCGTGTCTGCACTCTTTTAGAGAAATTTGCTCTTTAGATTTTATTAAGAGGAAATCTGCTCTTCAAGATTCGCCGTCGAAGCACCCAGGGGACTCTCACTGCTACTGCGTTCGAGAAGGAAGAGACCGCTGCCCGTGCCGTAGATCCAACGACGAGAGAGGTGAGTAACGCTGCTTCTCAATGAAGAGACGCTGCATTCGGCTCCGAAGAAACAGAACAATGAGTGTTGCCTAGCCCCCCCCTCTTATGCCCGGATCTCCGGGGCGGAGCGGGCTATGCAAATACTGCATACCAATTCTCATTGGCCTTTTCTCAAAGCTGTCAGAGGTATTCGGGCTCTCAAGAGCGACCCCTAGTCGTCACTTCGACACAACGTCGAACGTGAACGACAGACGGGGAACGAACTTTCTGTGGCCGAGAAAGTAATTTTTCACCATATGCAATATTGCATTCTCTCCGTTTGCTCAGAAGCAATAAAACAGCATTAGTGTTCATAGAAGCTCAAAACTAAGCGATCTGTTCACTGGGGCCCTACCATAAAGTTACCTGCTTAAAACACCTAAGACATTAAAAAGTGACTTACTGCATTGCAAATAACTTTTTATTTCATGCATATTAAAGATATTTCCTTTTGGTCAGATTTCCTCTTGATATTGCACGAACGAGCTTTCTGTGGCTTAGAAAGCAATTTTTCACCATATGCAAGATTGCATTCTCTCCGTTTGCTCAGAAGCAATAAAACAGCATTAGTGTTCATAGAAGCTGAAAACTAAGCGATCTGTTCACTGGGGCCCTACCATAAAGTTACTTGCTTAAAACACCTAAGACATTAAAAAGTGTCTTTCTGGATTGCAAATAACTTTTTATTTCATGCATATTAAAGATTTTTCCTTTTGGTCAGATTTCCTCTTGATATTGCACGAACGAGCTTTCTGTGGCTTAGAAAACAATTTTTCACCATATGCAATATTGCATTAGCTCCGTTTGCTCAGAAACAATAAAACAGCATTAGTGTTCATAGAAGCTCAAAACTAAGCGATCTGTTCACTGGGGCCCTACCATAAAGTTACTTGCTTAAAACACCTAAGACATTAAAAAGTGACTTACTGCATTGGAAATAACTTTTTATTTCATGCATATTAAAGATATTTCCTTTTGGTCAGATTTCCTCTTGATATTGCACGAACGAACTTTCTGTGGCCGAGAAAGTAATTTTTCACCATATGCAATATTGCATTCTCTCCGTTTGCTCAGAAGCATTAAAACAGCATTAGTGTTCATAGAAGCTGAAAACTAAGCGATCTGTTCATTGGGGCCCTACCATAAAGTTACTTGCTTAAAACACCTAAGACATTAAAAAGTGTCTTTCTGGATTGCAAATAACTTTTTATTTCATGCATATTAAAGATTTTTCCTTTTGGTCAGATTTCCTCTTGACATTGCACGAACGAACTTTCTGTGGCTTAGAAAGCAATTTTTCACCATATGCAATATTGCATTCTCTCCGTTTCCTCAGAAGCAATAAAACAGCATTAGTGTTCATAGAAGCTCAAAACTAAGCGATCTGTTCACTGGGGCCCTACCATAAAGTTACCTGCTTAAAACACCTAAGACATTAAAAAGTGTCTTTCTGGATTGCAAATAAATTTTTATTTCATGCATATTAAAGATTTTTCCTTTTGGTCAGATTTCCTCTTGATATTGCACAAACGAGCTTTCTGTGGCTTAGAAAACAATTTTTCACCATATGCAAGATTGCATTAGCTCCGTTTGCTCAGAAACAATAAAACAGCATTAGTGTTCATAGAAGCTGAAAACTAAGCGATCTGTTCACTGGGGCCCTACCATAAAGTTACTTGCTTAAAACACCCAAGACATTAAAAAGTGACTTACTGCATTGCAAATAACTTTTTATTTCATGCATATTAAAGATATTTCCTTTTGGTCAGATTTCCTCTTGATATTGCACGAACGAACTTTCTGTGGCCGAGAAAGTAATTTTTCACCATATGCAATATTGCATTCTCTCCGTTTGCTCAGAAGCATTAAAACAGCATTAGTGTTCATAGAAGCTGAAAACTAAGCGATCTGTTCATTGGGGCCCTACCATAAAGTTACTTGCTTAAAACACCTAAGACATTAAAAAGTGTCTTTCTGGATTGCAAATAACTTTTTATTTCATGCATTTTAAAGATTTTTCCTTTTGGTCAGATTTCCTCTTGATATTGCACGAACGAGCTTTCTGTGGCTTAGAAAGCAATTTTTCACCATATGCAATATTGCATTCTCTCCGTTTGCTCAGAAGCAATAAAACAGCATTAGTGTTCATAGAAGCTCAAAACTAAGCGATCTGTTCACTGGGGCCCTACCATAAAGTTACCTGCTTAAAACACCTAAGACATTAAAAAGTGACTTACTGCATTGCAAATAACTTTTTATTTCATGCATATTAAAGATATTTCCTTTTGGTCAGATTTCCTCTTGATATTGCACGAACGAGCTTTCTGTGGCTTAGAAAGCAATTTTTCACCATATGCAAGATTGCATTCTCTCCGTTTGCTCAGAAGCAATAAAACAGCATTAGTGTTCATAGAAGCTGAAAACTAAGTGATCTGTTCACTGGGGCCCTACCATAAAGTTACTTGCTTAAAACACCTAAGACATTAAAAAGTGTCTTTCTGGATTGCAAATAACTTTTTATTTCATGCATATTAAAGATTTTTCCTTTTGGTCAGATTTCCTCTTGATATTGCACGAACGAGCTTTCTGTGGCTTAGAAAACAATTTTTCACCATATGCAATATTGCATTAGCTCCGTTTGCTCAGAAACAATAAAACAGCATTAGTGTTCATAGAAGCTCAAAACTAAGCGATCTGTTCACTGGGGCCCTACCATAAAGTTACTTGCTTAAAACACCTAAGACATTAAAAAGTGACTTACTGCATTGGAAATAACTTTTTATTTCATGCATATTAAAGATATTTCCTTTTGGTCAGATTTCCTCTTGATATTGCACGAACGAACTTTCTGTGGCCGAGAAAGTAATTTTTCACCATATGCAATATTGCATTCTCTCCGTTTGCTCAGAAGCATTAAAACAGCATTAGTGTTCATAGAAGCTGAAAACTAAGCGATCTGTTCATTGGGGCCCTACCATAAAGTTACTTGCTTAAAACACCTAAGACATTAAAAAGTGTCTTTCTGGATTGCAAATAACTTTTTATTTCATGCATATTAAAGATTTTTCCTTTTGGTCAGATTTCCTCTTGACATTGCACGAACGAACTTTCTGTGGCTTAGAAAGCAATTTTTCACCATATGCAATATTGCATTCTCTCCGTTTCCTCAGAAGCAATAAAACAGCATTAGTGTTCATAGAAGCTCAAAACTAAGCGATCTGTTCACTGGGGCCCTACCATAAAGTTACCTGCTTAAAACACCTAAGACATTAAAAAGTGTCTTTCTGGATTGCAAATAACTTTTTATTTCATGCATATTAAAGATTTTTCCTTTTGGTCAGATTTCCTCTTGACATTGCACGAACGAACTTTCTGTGGCTTAGAAAGCAATTTTTCACCATATGCAATATTGCATTCTCTCCGTTTGCTCAGAAGCATTAAAACAGCATTAGTATTCATAGAAGCTCAAAACTAAGCGATCTGTTCACTGGGGCCCTACCATAAAGTTACCTGCTTAAAACACCTAAGACATTAAAAAGTGACTTACTGCATTGCAAATAACTTTTTATTTCATGCATATTAAAGATATTTCCTTTTGGTCAGATTTCCTCTTGATATTGCACGAACGAGCTTTCTGTGGCTTAGAAAGCAATTTTTCACCATATGCAAGATTGCATTCTCTCCGTTTGCTCAGAAGCAATAAAACAGCATTAGTGTTCATAGAAGCTGAAAACTAAGCGATCTGTTCACTGGGGCCCTACCATAAAGTTACTTGCTTAAAACACCTAAGACATTAAAAAGTGTCTTTCTGGATTGCAAATAACTTTTTATTTCATGCATATTAAAGATTTTTCCTTTTGGTCAGATTTCCTCTTGATATTGCACGAACGAGCTTTCTGTGGCTTAGAAAACAATTTTTCACCATATGCAATATTGCATTAGCTCCGTTTGCTCAGAAACAATAAAACAGCATTAGTGTTCATAGAAGCTCAAAACTAAGCGATCTGTTCACTGGGGCCCTACCATAAAGTTACTTACTTAAAACACCTAAGACATTAAAAAGTGACTTACTGCATTGTAAATAACTTTTTATTTCATGCATATTACAGATATTTCCTTTTGGTCAGATTTCCTCTTGATATTGCACGAACGAACTTTCTGTGGCCGAGAAAGTAATTTTTCACCATATGCAATATTGCATTCTCTCCGTTTGCTCAGAAGCATTAAAACAGCATTAGTGTTCATAGAAGCTGAAAACTAAGCGATCTGTTCATTGGGGCCCTACCATAAAGTTACTTGCTTAAAACACCTAAGACATTAAAAAGTGTCTTTCTGGATTGCAAATAACTTTTTATTTCATGCATATTAAAGATTTTTCCTTTTGGTCAGATTTCCTCTTGATATTGCACGAACGAGCTTTCTGTGGCTTAGAAAGCAATTTTTCACCATATGCAATATTGCATTCTCTCCGTTTGCTCAGAAGCAATAAAACAGCATTAGTGTTCATAGAAGCTCAAAACTAAGCGATCTGTTCACTGGGGCCCTACCATAAAGTTACCTGCTTAAAACACCTAAGACATTAAAAAGTGTCTTTCTGGGTTGCAAATAACTTTTTATTTCATGCATATTAAAGATTTTTCCTTTTGGTCAGATTTCCTCTTGACATTGCACGAACGAACTTTCTGTGGCTTAGAAAGCAATTTTTCACCATATGCAATATTGCATTCTCTCCGTTTGCTCAGAAGCATTAAAACAGCATTAGTGTTCATAGAAGCTGAAAACTAAGCGATCGGTTCACTGGGACCCTACCATAAAGTTACCTGCTTAAAACACCTAAGACATTAAAAAGTGTCTTTCTGGATTGCAAATAACTTTTTATTTCATGCATATTAAAGATATTTCCTTTTGGTCAGATTTCCTCTTGATATTGCACGAACGAGCTTTCTGTGGCTTAGAAAGCAATTTTTCACCATATGCAAGATTGCATTCTCTCCGTTTGCTCAGAAGCAATAAAACAGCATTAGTGTTCATAGAAGCTGAAAACTAAGCGATCGGTTCACTGGGACCCTACCATAAAGTTACCTGCTTAAAACACCTAAGACATTAAAAAGTGTCTTTCTGGATTGCAAATAACTTTTTATTTCATGCATATTAAAGATATTTCCTTTTGGTCAGATTTCCTCTTGATATTGCACGAACGAGCTTTCTGTGGCTTAGAAAGCAATTTTTCACCATATGCAATATTGCATTCTCTCCGTTTGCTCAGAAGCATTTAAACAGCATTAGTGTTCATAGAAGCTGAAAACTAAGCGATCTGTTCACTGGGACCCTACCATAAAGTTACCTGCTTAAAACACCTAAGACATTAAAAAGTGTCTTTCTGGATTGCAAATAACTTTTTATTTCATGCATATTAAAGATATTTCATTTTGGTCAGATATCCTCTTGATATTGCACGAACGAGCTTTCTGTGGCCGAGAAAGCAATTTTTCACCATATGCAATATTGCATTCTCTCCGTTTGCTCAGAAGCATTAAAACAGCATTAGTGTTCATAGAAGCTCAAAACTAAGCGATCTGTTCACTGGGGCCCTAAAATAAAGTTACCTGCTTAAAACACCTAAGACATTAAAAAGTGTCTTTCTGGATTGCAAATAACTTTTTATTTCATGCATATTAAAGATATTTCATTTTGGTCAGATATCCTCTTGATATTGCACGAACGAGCTTTCTGTGGCTTAGAAAGCAATTTTTCACCATATGCAATATTGCATTCTCTCCGTTTGCTCAGAAGCAATAAAACAGCATTAGTGTTCATAGAAGCTCAAAACTAAGCGATCTGTTCACTGGGGCCCTACCATAAAGTTACCTGCTTAAAACACCTAAGACATTAAAAAGTGTCTTTCTGGATTGCAAATAACTTTTTATTTCATGCATATTAAAGATTTTTCCTTTTGGTCAGATTTCCTCTTGACATTGCACGAACGAACTTTCTGTGGCTTAGAAAGCAATTTTTCACCATATGCAATATTGCATTCTCTCCGTTTGCTCAGAAGCAATAAAACAGCATTAGTGTTCATAGAAGCTCAAAACTAAGCGATCTGTTCACTGGGGCCCTACCATAAGGTTACCTGCTTAAAACACCTAAGACATTAAAAAGTGTCTTTCTGGATTGCAAATAACTTTTTATTTCATGCATATTAAAGATTTTTCCTTTTGGTCAGATTTCCTCTTGACATTGCACGAACGAACTTTCTGTGGCTTAGAAAGCAATTTTTCACCATATGCAATATTGCATTCTCTCCGTTTGCTCAGAAGCAATAAAACAGCATTAGTGTTCATAGAAGCTCAAAACTAAGCGATCTGTTCACTGGGGCCCTATCATAAAGTTACCTGCTTAAAACACCTAAGACATTAAAAAGTGTCTTTCTGGATTGCAAATAACTTTTTATTTCATGCATATTAAAGATTTTTCCTTTTGTTCAGATTTCCTCTTGACATTGCACGAACGAACTTTCTGTGGCTTAGAAAGCAATTTTTCACCATATGCAATATTGCATTCTCTCCGTTTGCTCAGAAGCATTTAAACAGCATTAGTGTTCATAGAAGCTGAAAACTAAGCGATCTGTTCACTGGGACCCTACCATAAAGTTACCTGCTTAAAACACCTAAGACATTAAAAAGTGTCTTTCTGGATTGCAAATAACTTTTTATTTCATGCATATTAAAGATATTTCATTTTGGTCAGATATCCTCTTGATATTGCACGAACGAGCTTTCTGTGGCCGAGAAAGCAATTTTTCACCATATGCAATATTGCATTCTCTCCGTTTACTCAGAAGCATTAAAACAGCATTAGTGTTCATAGAAGCTGAAAACTAAGCGATCTGTTCACTGGGGCCCTACCATAAAGTTACCTGCTTAAAACACCTAAGACATTAAAAAGTGACTTTCTGCATTGCAAATAACTTTTTATTTCATGCATATTAAAGATATTTCCTTTTGGTCAGATTTCCTCTTGATATTGCACGAACGAACTTTCTGTGGCTTAGAAAGCAAATTTTCACCATATGCAATATTGCATTCTCTCCGTTTGCTCAGAAGCATTAAAACAGCATTAGTGTTCATAGAAGCTGAAAACTAAGCGATCTGTTCATTGGGGCCCTACCTTAAAGTTACTTGCTTAAAACACCTAAGACATTAAAAAGTGTCTTTCTGGATTGCAAATAACTTTTTATTTCATGCATATTAAAGATATTTCCTTTTGGTCAGATTTCCTCTTGATATTGCACGAACGAGCTTTCTGTGGCTTAGAAAGCAATTTTTCACCATATGCAATATTGCATTCTCTCCGTTTCCTCAGAAGCAATAAAACAGTATTAGTGTTCATAGAAGCTCAAAACTAAGCGATCTGTTCACTGGGGCCCTACCATAAAGTTACCTGCTTAAAACACCTAAGACATTAAAAAGTGTCTTTCTGGATTGCAAATAACTTTTTATTTCATGCATATTAAAGATTTTTCCTTTTGGTCAGATTTCCTCTTGAAATTGCACGAACGAACTTTCTGTGGCTTAGAAAGCAATTTTTCACCATATGCAATATTGCATTCTCTCCGTTTGCTCAGAAGCATTAAAACAGCATTAGTGTTCATAGAAGCTGAAAACTAAGCGATCTGTTCACTGGGACCCTACCATAAAGTTACCTGCTTAAAACACCTAAGACATTAAAAAGTGTCTTTCTGGATTGCAAATAACTTTTTATATCATGCATATTAAAGATATTTCATTTTGGTCAGATTTCCTCTTGATATTGCACGAACGAGCTTTCTGTGGCCGAGAAAGCAATTTTTCACCATATGCAATATTGCATTCTCTCCGTTTGCTCAGAAGCAATAAAACAGCATTAGTGTTCATAGAAGCTGAAAACTAAGCGATCTGTTCACTGAGGCTCTACCATAAAGTTACCTGCTGAAATCACCTAACTTATAACTTTTCATTTCATGCATATGAAAGATATTTAATTTTGGTTAGATTTCATCTTGTCATTGCATGAAATAAATTTCTGTGGATGAGAAAGCAACTTTTCAATATATGCAATAGTGAATTCTGCCCGTTTGCTAAGAAGCATTAAAACAGCAAAAGTGGTCATAGAAGCTCAAAACTAAGCCATCTGTTCACTGAGGCTCTACCATAAAGTGATTTGCTTAAAACATCTAACACATTAAAAAAAGTGTCTTTCTGGATTCCAAATAACTTTTTAGTTCATGCATATGAAAGATATTTACTTTTGGTCAGATTATCTCTTGACATTGCATGAACGAAATTTCTGTGGTTGAGAAATCAACTTTTCATTACATGCAATACTGAATTTTCCCTGTTTGTTCAGAAGCATTAAAACAGCATTAGTGATCATAGAGGCTCAAAACTAAGTCATCTGTTCACTGAGGCTCTACCAGAAAGTTACTTGCTTAAATCATCTAACACATTAAAAAGTGTCTTTCTGGATTGCAAATAAATGTTTTTTCATGCATATGAAAGATATTTAATTTTTGTCAGATTTCCTCTTGATATTGCATGAACGGAATTTCTGTGGCTGAGAAATCAACTTTTCAATATCTGCAATACTGAATTCTCCCCATTTGCTAAGAAGCATTAAAACAGCATTAGTGTTCATAGAAGCTCAAAACTAAGCCATCTGTTCACTGAGGCTCTACCATAAAGTGACTTGCTTAAAGCATCTAACACATTAAAAAGTGTTTTTCTGGATTGCAAATACATTTTGGTTATAATTTATTTTGATAGTCCACTTTAGACATTCTACTAACTGTAAGTAACTTCGTAGCTACATGTCAACTACTTGTCAACTACATATCAACTAAATCTCATTATTTGCAACTACAGGTCCACTAACTCTCAGAGTAGACTTTAGGGTTAGTTTAATAAGCTGACAAAGAAAGCGTTAGAAGATATTAAGCAGACAGTCTACTAATACTCTACTAACTGCTAGTTGACATTTTGTTGCAAAGTTAATTACTGTTAGTAGAATATCTAAAGTGGACTATCAAAATAAAGTGTTACCTCAACTTTTCATTATATGCAATACTGAATTTTTAGTGATCATAGAGGCTCAAAACTAAGTCATCTGTTCACTGAGGCTCTACCAAAGAGTTACTTGCTTAAACCATCTAACACATTAAAAAGTGTCTTTCTGGACTGCAAATATTTTTTTTTTCATGCATATGAAAGATATTTAATTTTTGCCAGATTTCCTCTTGACATTGCATAAACGGACTTTCTGTGGATGAGAAATCAACTTTTCATTATATGCAATATTGAATTCTCTCCCTCTGCTCAGAAGCATTAAAATAGCATTAGTGGTCATAGAAGCTCAAAACTAAGCCATCTGTTCACTGAGGCTCTACCATAAAGTTCCTTGCTTAAAACATCTAACACATTAAAAAGTGTCTTTCTGGATTTCTAATACCTTTTTATTTCATGCATATGAAAGATATTTAATTTTGGTCAGATTTCCTCTTGCCATTGCATGAAATAAATTTGTGTCTATGAGAAAGCAACTTTTCAATATATGCAATACTGAATTCTCCCCATTTGCTAGGAAGCGTTAAAACAGCATTAGTGGTCATAGAAGCTCAAAACTAAGCCATCTGTTCACTGAGGCTCTACCATAAAGTGACTTGCTTAAAACATCTAACACATTAAAAAGTGTCTTTCTGGATTGCAAATAAATTTTTATTTCATGCATATGAAAGATATTTATTTTTGGTCAGATTTCCTCTTGACACTGCATGAAAGGAATTTCTGTGGCTGAGAAATCAACTTTTCAATATATGCAATACTGAATTCTCCCCATTTGCTAGGAAGCATTAAAACAGCATTAGTGGTCATAGAAGCTCAAAACTAAGCAATCTGTTCACTGAGGCTCTACCATAAAGTCACTTGCTTAAAACATCTAACACATTAAAAAGTGTCTTTCTGGATTTCAAATACCTTTTTATTTCATGCATATGAAAGATATTTAATTTTGGTCAGATTTCCTCTTGCCATTGCATGAAATAAATTTGTGTCGATGAGAAAGCAACTTTTCAATATATGCAATAGTGAATTCTCCCCGGTGCTAAGAAGCATTAAAACAGCATTAGTGTTCATAGAAGCTCAAAACTAAGCCATCTGTTCACTGAGGCTCTACCATAAAGTGACTTGCTTAAAACATCTAACATATTAAAAAGTGCCTTTCTGGATTGCAAATAAATTTTTATTTCATGCATATGAAAGATATTTATTTTTGGTCATATTTCCTCTTGACGTTGCATGAACTAAATTTCTGTGGTTGAGAAATCAGCTTTTCAATATGTGCAATACTGAATTCTCCACATTTGCTAAGAAGCATTAAAACAGCATTAGTGTTCATAGAAGCTCAAAACTAAGCAATCTGTTTCCAGAGCCAGATTTCCTCTTGACATTGCATGAACAAAATTTCTATGGCTGAGAAATCAACTTTTCATTATATGCAATATTGAATTCTCCCCGTTTGCTCAGAAGCATTAAAACAGCATTAGTGGTCATAGAAGCTCAAAATTAAGCCATCTGTTCACTGAGGCTCTACCATACAGTTACGTGCTTAAAACATCTAACACATTAAAAAGTGTGTTTCTGGATTGGAAATAAATTTTTATTTCATGCATATGAAAGATATTTAATTTTGGTCAGATATCCACTTGCCATTGCATGAAAGAAATTTCTGTGGATGAGAAAGCAACTTTTCAATATATGCAATAGTGAATTCTCCCCGTTTGCTAAGAAGCATTAAAACAGTTTTAGTGGTCATAGAAGCTCAAAACTAAGCCATCTGTTCACTGAGGCTCTACCATAAAGTTACTTGCTTAAAACATCTAACACATTAAAAAGTGTCTTTGTTTCATGCATATGAAAGATATTTAATTTTGGTCAGATCTCCTCTGAACATTACATAAACTTTCTGTGGCTGAAAAAGGCATTTTCCGTCATATTCATGCATGCATTCTCTCCGTTTCTCAGAACCGGAGATCTCCTCTTAACATTGCATAAACAAAGTTTCTGAGGCTGAGGAATCAACTTTAAACCATATGCAATATTGCGTTCTCTCCGTTTTCTCAGGAGCATTAAAACGTCTAGGTTACGTATGTATCCCTGGTTCCCCTAGGGGAACGAGACGCTGTGTAGAAACGCTTTGGGGAACGCCCCCGTCGAGACATCGTAGTGAAGCGTGTGTAGAACAACCCAATAGGAGAGCGCGACGTCATGAGCGGGATGACGTAGCCGACCAGGAAGCATAAGAGAGCCCCAGCGATCGCTCATTTTAGCTTGAAATGAAGCGAGCACAAAGGAGGGGCAGGGGTATGGCAGAAGACGCAGCGTTACATACGTAACCTAGACGTTCCCCGTCAGTTCACTCCAGCTGCGTCAAAACCCTTTGGGGAACGAGAATACCAACTGCGCCATACGCCCGAGACCCCCCCCCCCCCCCCCCCGTCAAGGGTGTGAGCACATCAGGACAAGAGGTCCCGGGAACTTGGAGTGAAGGGCAAGTCCAGGTTGTAGAACCGGACAAATGTGTGCGGAGAGGACCAGCCTGCCGCAGCACAAATGTCTGGAAGGGCCAACCCCAAGGAGAGAGCCTTAGAGGCCGCCATACCCCTAGTCGAGTGGGCTCAGACCTCCAAGGTTGAGGGGAGCCCCATCGACTGCTTAGAGGTGGGGGACCCCTTCTTGGGTGCACCGAAGCAGACAAAAAGCTGATCTGAGCTACGCCACTGGGCAGCTCTGTGGACGTAGGTGTCCAGCGCTCGAACTGGACACAACAGATTCAGCCTCTCTTGATTTGCTTCTCGGAAGGGTGGAGGACAGAAGGCCTGGAGAACAATGGGACCTGATGTTGAGGTCGGCACTTTAGGGACGTACCCCACCCTCGGATAGAGGAATGCCCTAAGGGACAGTGCCTGAAGGTCTCCCACCCTCTTCAGAGATGAAATAGCGAGGAGGAAGACCGTCTTGAGTGTCAGAACCTTGTCTGACACTTCCTCAAGCGGCTCAAAGGGCGCTCCGCAGAGGCCCTCCAATACCACTGCCAGGTCCCAGGCGGGCACCCTGGAGCATTGTGCTGGCCTCAGCCTCAGCGTGCCACATAGGAAACGAGTCACCAGGGGGTCCCTCCCAAGAGATTGTCCACCCAGAGGGGCATGGTAAGCAGATATATAGCCGCCACGTACACCTTCAGGGTGGAAGGAGTCAGTCCCGTGGAGAAGCAGTCCTGCAGAAACTCCAGAACTGTACCAACTGGGCAGTTGACTGGGTCTTGCAGCCGTTGTCTGCACCAAAAAGTGAAAAGTTTCCACTTCAAGGTGTACTGTTTCCTAGTGGTGGGAGCTCTGGACTGGAGTATGGTCTCAACAAACACAGTTGAGAGACCTGAAGCTATGCGGTGCACCCCCTCAGAGGCCACGCCCACAGCTTCCACAACTCTGGGCAGGGGTGCAGGATCGTACCCCCTGCTTGCGAGAGAAGGTCCCTCCTGAGAAGCACATGATGGCCCCTGAGGTCTGGGAGGAAGTGTTTCAGCCCTCGAAACACGGCCAGCATCTCCAGGCAATTGATGTGCCACCTAAGATGGCGGCCTTCCCACAGACCCCAGGCTGAGCGGCCACTCATGACCGCTCCCCAACCCGTGAGAGAGGCATCCGTCGTTAGCGTTACGCGACGATGCGAGCCCACTGAGCCCTGAAGCACCGGGCCTTGGTGGGAAGCTTTGGGGCCTTCAGGGATGATGCTGAAGCGGGGGAGAGATAGCGCGCAAGCGTCTGCTCCACCGCTGGCACTGTCCCATAACCCATCTCATTCAGCCCCACCACGTTGGAATAAGTGGAAACACTGGGGCTGAAGATCTGGGCTGAATAAGGTTTCTCCCACAACCTCGACACCTCGGTGTGGAGGTCGGGGAAAAATGGAAGGCCCCGGCGTGAAGGCTGTGACCTGACGCAAAGGAAACGCTCGTCCAGTTTGCTTTTGGGACGAGCGTCCTCGCATTCGGCTGGCCAATCGATGTTAAGCTTAGCCACAGCCCGAGTCACAACCTCCACAAGCTCCTCATACGCGAGGGACTGTGGTGGCGAGTCCACAGTCCCCTCGGTGTCGACGCTCATCACATCAACCTCCTCGGAGGAAGATAGATGAAGCGCCGAGCCCGCCCTCTTGGGGGAAGAAACCGCAGCACGGACTTCCGAACCTTGAGAGCGGGCAGAGGATCTAGCGGGTGAGGCCTGAGAAAGGGAAGAACCCGTCTCAGAGCCCTCCACTAGATCCATCTGCGAATCCATGACAACAGTCGCCGCTGGGCCTCAGCCACAGCGGGACCGCTGCCAGCAGGTTCGCGGGGCTGGCCTGACTCGTCAAACACAGCCAAACGAGAGCAGAGCACGCGCAGCGGCAATAGCTCGCAGTCATAGCAGTCAGCCTTTTTAATGTGTGGTTATCATTAGATTGCAATTTGGCGCTTCTCCATTTCCTTACTGTGATTGGCTGGTTCCATCAGAGTGGGAGGACATGGGGTTTTACCAGTGCATTTCTCCCTTTCCAAACCACAACAAGAATACATGTGACAACGTTACGAACGCATTAAGTCCAAACATGATCGAAAAAGATTGAACTCTCATGCATGTATTCATTTGTCCAGTAACAGCTGAGTTTGTGTAAGATGTTGCACTACACATCGCTGTCAGTGAGAATACTTATTTCTCTCAATAAGTATAAGGTGTGTGTGTTGTGGTGCGCTTCAGTTCAAGGTTTGAAAACATAGTTATCATGGATTTGGTGGATCTCCATGATCTCTTTTTGTTTCACCCACTGCTGCTGCGTCTGGAGAGCCTAAGGAATTTTTATGACAGTCACAGGGCTGAAATCTTAGAAAGCAGTCTTAAGGTGGTTGAAGGCAGAAACTGTTTTTTGACCAATAGGAAGTTCTGTCCTTCCTGGGCTTTTTACCAAAGGTCTTCTTCTTGCCCTCTAAGAGGTGTCTGGCAGTTGTCCTGGCATCTTTATCTGATGGCGTTGGCCAGTTTGCTTATGTTAGTCCACCAAGATCCAATCAAAATGTAGCAAACCTTTGTCCACTATTGTGGTCAGAAAAGAGGCCATAAACTGGGCCCTGGGTTCACTACACCGAACTGTTCACTGAGGCCCTACCATAGTTAGTTGCTTAAAACATCTAACACATTAAAAAGTGTCTTTCCTTATGCGGAGCCTGCCTCAGGATCTTCCCTTTGTAGTGATCCCCTAGTGCGAGCCCTCAGGTGTATTTCCCACATAACGACCTCCCTCCCCCCCAGGGGGGACGGACACTGGCCCAGTGTTCTCCAAGATGTTCAACCAAAGGTGAGGAAATGCTGGCTGAAGCTCTTGGGCATTGGAAGGTCACGCAGAGGTGAGTTGCATTTATTTAACATGTAGACCTGTTATTATTTGCACTCCATGCACTCGTGACGCAGTCCGCTGGTTGTGGCATTTTCAACTGGGACCCCTAGTGTCCTTCACGTCGACACAACGTTGAACGTGAACGACAGACAGGGGAACGTCTTGGTTACGTATGGTAACCCTCGTTCCCTGATGGAGGGAACAGAGACGTTGTGTCCCCCCTGCCACAACCTCGGACTGCCTCTGAGTGTAGCCGAGTGACTATTCGGCTCCTCAGATCAGAACAATGTGTAGCGCCTAGCCACCTCCTCTTATACCCAGATGTCCGGGGCGGATCTGGCTATGCAAATACTGCACACCAATTCTCATTGGCCCTTTTCTCAAAGCTGTCAGAGGTGTTCGGGCTCCCTAGAGCAACCCCTAGTGTCCTTCATGTCGACACAACGTCTCCATTCCCTCCATCAGGGAACGAGGGTTACCATACGTAACCAAGACGTTAAATGCTAATGCCTAAATGCTGATTTAAAGACTCATTAAATTATTTGCTACACACACACACACACACACACACACACACACACACAAAAACGCTGGTATCATTTCACAATAATGTCTGCTTTATGCATTAATTAACATGAACTAACACAGAGTAATTTATTAGTTTATTTATTCAGCTTTGTTAATGTTAGATAATGTTCGGGTCAATAGATTTAAAATGTACAGTTGCATAAAAAAATCATAATAATAAAAAAAAACAGTTGCATGATTAACCACTATTATTAGTATTAGTGAGATTTCTGAAAATAATTTATTATTTATTAAATTAATTAAGTGTTTTTACTGTCAGAAGATGTTTGCAAGAAGCCACAAAGCACCTTTGTTAAAATTTAAAATGGTAGGTTCTTCACAAAAACTATAGAATCCTAAAATACCTGTTTCTAGGTGCCAGAAGTTGGTTGCCTTAATGCAACGCAGATGTGCAGCAATTGAATCAAATATTTCACCTCACATCTTACCATTTGTTTCTCAAAAAATTGCAATTACTCAGATTTAGATTTTGACTCAAACACCCAGGAGGTGTATGATTTGAAGAATTTTCAAACTTATTATATGTAGAATCTGAGAGCCTATAACATCTGACAGTTTTGTTTCCTCAGCATTACAGGTTTTTGGCAGTTGGTGCTACCTCTAGGAACAGTTGAAGGAAGACTGTGAGTTTATTTAACAATCCTGGGAACAGTTTCAAATGAATGAAGGGGATGTAAATCACAATGCCACTCAGCATGAAGAGGGTCACATAGAGGTACTCAATCTGAGGGTCATCAATGATGGGTGCCAGTACCAGGAACGCTGCGGCCAGCAACACCAAGATGGGAACAATTATAGGTACCTTGGAAGGGTAGATAAAAAGACAAAGGTTAAATGGGTCCTGAAGGTTTTCTTTTCATTAAAAGAATCACGCTTTAACTGATGTCTTAACATTTAATATGCTCTTTGCAAGGAGCATAAGCATCATTGTCATTGCCATCTTGATTGCACTGTGACACCTTTTGGATATCATTAACATCTTGAAATCTTTACGTCTTGACACAGTGAAAAACTGAAACAAATAAAATGACATCCAGATACATAATGTGTGAGTGCATGTGTTTCTGTTTTTCACCACAGTTTAACCAAGTCTGTTTCTTACTTAATATCAATACACACAGCACATTATTGCAAATAAACAGATTAAAAGAAAATCAAAGAATAAAATGTGCGCCCTCTAATCAGAAATCCAAGAGACATTAGGAGACATTTATGTAGGCATTCCTTTTAACGATCAATCTTACAATCAGACAGCTTTCAGTGTGTGCATTTCTATGTGAATCTGCTACTAACATGGCTAGCTAGATCACGTGACAAATTCAGCTATTTCACCTGTAGGTGTCACCAGGGATGGGCAGTATTTTAGATAAATGTATTTAAAATACGTATTTGAAATACAAAATACTATTTTGTATTTTGTATTTTAAAGCCTTTGGGAAAAATCTAATGTAATTTGTATTTAAATACATTTAAGATGAGTATTTAGTATTTTCAAAATACATAAAATACTTTGTGCCAATCAACCTCTTTATCAGGGTGCTGATTTAGTTCAGACACACCCCTCCCCAACCTTAAAGGGATAGTTCACTTTGAAATTAAATTTTGATATGTTTTAGCTTACCCCAAGGGCATCCAAGATGTAGGTGTCTTTGTTTTACGCAGTAGTTTCAATTTTGAAAAATTGAACAGTCCAAATTAAACAATTCCACATCGTAAGTACACATTGATGGTCTAAGACACGAAACGAGCGGTAAACATCCCTAAACATATATATATATATATATATATTAAACATTTCTTGTTTAAAACATCCTGGATAAGCGCAAACTAGTACCATTTCTGTTAGCCGTCTTACCTACAATCTCTGTTCTGTGTAAACAATGAGTGATGTTCACACACAAGAGAGATCACTTCCGGTGCTTTCCGGGAGTTGCGCCGGCGCATCAATAAGCCAGAACGCGCTCACACACCAGGAAGCTCGCTCCCTCCAACTTGGACATGATGTTTTTCAAGAGGTAAAAAACTATATAAATACTGTTTGTTTTTTCACACAAACTGCTTGTTTCGTGTCTTAGGTCATCAATGTGTACTTACAATAGGAAATTGTTTAATTTGGACTGTTCAATTTGAATCTGTGCATTTTCTTTGATGAGGTGACCATAGGCATGCATTATATGACAATTTATATCGAGAAAGTGCCCTGTTGTTAACTGATTGTGAAGCCACTGAATTGTAGTCTATCCAAAATTAATAAAAGTATGTGAAAAATATAAATTAAACTTCACATTGGAAAATATACTTGGAATAGCACTGAGGAAAGTGCACAGTTTGAATGAATATAAAGTTTACACATTTTATTGTAGATTTCATTTTTTCTCCTGCCAAACTCGTTTCTCACTCCAGTCCAGCAGGTGTCAGAAGAGAGCGTTAACTCATTTCCCTTATCTTTCCACGAGGAGATCGTTAGCGTAGTTTTGTTTTTCCTCTCACACAAAAGGTTTAGGAAGTATTAAAAATCTACTACTGGGTAAGTACATTTTGTGGTATTTTATTAATGTGGTTGAGTTTTGTTTGACACGAAAAAACCGAAAATAAATTATGCGCACTGTCAACTGAAACGTAGTTAGAGTATTTTTTGGCTAAAATTAGCTAGTGTGCTAAAATTTACTAGGGTTAATGCTAGGCTTTATTTACCCTAAAACAAAACTGCTAGCGTGAGTTCGCAAGTATAAACCATCATGGGGGTTACTTGAGTTCTGCTATTTTATCCAGTTAAGCAATCCTCTTGGTGGAAAATTGATAGTTTATTGGAAGAAAGCGTATTAATTAAAGGCAAAAAAACAAACAAACAAACAAAAAAAAACATGAATTTGTTACAACTTCAAAGAAATATGTTTTCATTGTAGACATGCAGCATATGATGCATTAAATGTTATTATTTTCAGATGTAATATAAATGACTGCCATAGTAACCTCAACATTTAATATTACTTGAATGCAAGACTTCACACACTACTAGATATATTTAAATAATAATAAATGCCTGTTTTTGTGTTAAGTTTAATGATGCTGTACTGACTCAGACTGTCTGAAAGACCAAAAACAAAATATCAAAACCTAATGTCAGTGTAAGCAATGAATGACATTCATTACTTGTCACAAGGTTTGTGGATATTGATAAGAATGTAGTTTACAGCACTTTTGTAAAAGTGTATGTTTTAAACATTGCGTGCAGTTGCCATGCTGCACAGTACTGTTAATTTGTAATACTGACTTTACGTTGAAATTGTCTTAAGTGAAGTAATCATGATTCATTTCTTTCACAGAATCATGTCAAGTGCCTTATTGGGAAAATTCAGTATGAGGGATGGTGGCCAACTTGAAAAGAAGCCATTCAAAGGTACACCTTTATACTACGTAATTCAAGGGAAATTTGGCGTTATGACATTTTAAAAAAACCTGACGTTCCTTGTCTATTATTTATTTGAAAGACCACCTGTCTTTATCAGAGATGTCCTGTTCACTTTCACACAGTTACACACCTAGTTATGAGTCTTTCTCAAGAGCACCATAGTGATACTGAAGAGGAAGGGGACAAATGCTGTGTTTTAAGTAAGGCTGCAAGATAAATCGCATGTGACTGTCATGCGCACCTTGGCAGTAAAGCCGGTTCCATGATTAGTAGTAAATGTCCATCACGTGCATTTAAATCACTGGTATTTAATACACAGAGCTGTAGATCACTTGACAAGCTACACAATATCATGTTCACAATCGCATATGAATCGTATTTGATTGTGAACACAGTACTGCATAGCTCTGTATTAAATGTTGGTGATCTGAAAGCACATGATGATTTACTACTAATCATGGAACCGGCTTTACTGACGAGATGTGCGTGACAATCACATACGATTTATCGTGCAGCCCTAATTTGAAATAATCTAGCACACATGTAATGCAGAACCTCTTTTATTGACAAATTTTTCTAGACTAAAATAACATGTAAGAATACATATTCTTTTCTCTCAGATGCTGTGAAGAGGTGGAGCCCAAATGCTACGGACGCAGCAATTGATGCAGCAATGGAGGAACACCTGAACCACACTCCAGGAAGAGCTGGGGGTGATGGATATAAGAAATGAGTCAACTGTTTTGACAGACTCAAAACATTTACATGTATGTTCACCTCATTTCAGTATTTTTGTTATTTGATTTATTTTAACAGTAATGCAAGACTGTTAGAGAAAAAAATACTGCTACAAGAATCACACTCCTGTGAGAGCTGTTGGTTGTGGACCAACATTTTATGAAAAAAATAAAATTAAGTTCCATATGTGTACACATTTATCCTGTACTTTTGTTATGTTCTTGTTTGAATAATGGTTGCTTAACATTAATGTACTTAGTCTGCCTTATGTTATGTGTATGCATAGTTAATTATTTGTAGTATATGTATAGTTAGATTTTCAGTAGGTTAGCTATGTATAGGTTTAAAAATTGTTCATACGTCTAGTGTTGTATGTTTATATTTGTTTATTTATGTAGCACTGTGGTCCAGTGAGGCACAACATTTCGTTCCACTGTATGTCCACACATGTAGCGGAATGACAATAAAGCTCAACTTGACTTGATGTAAAATTAGAGAAAATGCCATTGCCACAGACTCAGAGTTAACTACATTCCGCTGTTTCTATTGTCTTGTTCGAATTGTATGTATTTAACAAATGATAGTCCTTTTTTTAAAAATGTAATATTCACAGTAAGATATGTTATGTTAAATTAGAACACTCTTTATACAAATCATGTGTTATTGTTTGTAATGCTCACGTGGTTAAAACGTTGTATAGACGTTCAGGTCTGACTGGACCGATTTTGGACCTTTTTAGGACCTTTGAGCCTATGTTAAAAAGATGTGTAAATAAAGACATAATTGCCTTTAAGGACGTTACAGAGTGAGTGCGTGAATATTTCATATGCAGGCTTGTACTTGCACATTAATACATTAACAGAAAATATACATCCAGAAGACGACACTTTTAAACGTCCAGGGACGTGTAGAAAAGACGTGTAATTCACGGCCAGAAGACGTCAAAGACGTCGGTTGGATTTTCATTTCGGATACATTTTTCAACCATGACGGGACGTGTAGGAAGGACGTCTTTTCAACGGTCATTAAACGTCAAAATGTTTGCTGGGAAGTCATGTGACTTAAGTCCCCCACCTCTGGGTGTCACTATTACCCGGTTTTATAGTACTCAAATACAGTTCCAAATAAACATTCATAATACATTACACACCATGCTAGATACATTACAATAATACATTACACAGAGCTACAGTGTGCATAATTATTATAGGCACATTGATATTCTGGTCATATTTGTTTTCCAAGAACATTTTACCAATTTCCAAAACACACATCAATCTTAATAATCAGGGGCAGTTTCTTAATTAGGGCAACACACCACCAAAGTGCAAAAGGGATTTTTTCCCCTATCACATTCAACCACATGTTGATGCTAGCTTTCACTGTTCTAGAATGACACAAAGAATGATGGCCCTGAAGTGGCCCAGAACTGGATTAAAGACAAGGGCCACACATGGGCCATAACTGGCCCGAATCTTAGTCAGTTAATCACCCTTAACTGGCCCTGAGCTGGGCCAAAACAGGTTTTATAATTGGTACCAATTATCAGCCTTAAGTAAACCAGAATCCCCAAATCTGAGCCACACCCGAGCCTTGTATAGCCTGGACCCAATACAGAATCTTAATATTTGATATTATTGCATTGTATATTACTATAATTGCCATTATTCATTTTATGAAATGTTTTCATAATGTACACACAAACTATGCCAATAAAGTACGTTAAACTGAATAGACAGCCTTAAAATCCACAAATCAAGTAAGTTTGCAATAAAAATGTATTGCATTGAAAATGTTTTTATTTATAAAGAACAAATCAACCAATAAAGAGTGAGTGTATAAAGTATATCGTCTATAAGAGAAACGTAACAGCTATGTAATGTTAAAGTCCCTTTCAGGCAAGTCATGCCACTCGGCGGCCATCTTTGAAACGCCTCTCGGGCATGCAAGTGCAGCTCCTATCTCTTTGAATGGGGAAACATCAAATTCTCCAAAACTGTTCACCAAGTTTATGATTACATTTCATATTTGAAATCACCAATGAAATCGGACAAGAACTGCCTCATAAATGTGGTTCCTTGTGCTTTAATAGCATTAAAAAATGCTTATTTGTCAGACTAGATCAGCCAGTGTGCATGCGCAGTACTGAGCGCATGTCTTAGAACGGCGATTGTTTCTATAGCAACTGGGACTTCTATCGGCAGCTGCAGTGACTTTACTTTTTCAAAGATTTCATGAAGAAGGCGGGGCTTCGCGGCCATAATGAGTTGCATTTTTCCCCATTCAAAACTATACGAGTGACACGTCTTGGGTATTCTACAGTCTTTGGTAATGTTAATCACAAGAATTTATTGCAGAAATGTTAAAGAGCAGTACCACAGTAAGGTGAGTCCAAATGACGATATGTTTTAGTCGCTTTAATCCCTTCTGGCAGAATATAATAGTTTAGTACGAGGAGCATGGCATAATTTAAGTTGTTAAAAATACTATCCCGATATACTCCATGAACCGAGTTTCTCATTCAAAAGACACATCACTGGAAACACAGCATGTCGCAATCTATGACGAAACTGGTGACAGCCAATGAGCGTTTGGCATCGCTACCGTATAACGTGTAGTAAACTCTTCTTAACTACAAATTACATAACTGCATACATATCGCCGATGAATTGTTTGAATTTGGATCTGTTTCTCACACAAAGCATCACATGGATACCTAGGATTTGAATAGAAATAAAATAAATTTATGATAATTGTATTTAATGCTTGTGCATGACAGCATATTGATACAATTATGTGCCCCATGGTAAACCAAATAAATATTACATGATAATGGTCTCTCTCTCTCTCTCTCTCTTTATGTAAGCATTATAAGATTATTTGTACTGAGAATAATATAATACAATTATAATTAAGTGCTGTTTAATGCAGTTGACTGATTAACTGATTTGCTTACTTTTGAAATGATAATGTTTCATTCTGTTTTGACTTGCCATTTCAAAGATTAAATTTAAACATTCCTACATTTCACTGAAATTTCTGTGATCATTTAATCATTATCATGCAATATTTTGTTTATCTTGTTTATCATGGGTCACATAATAGGCTGTCATCATTGCCACACATGGCCTAGCTCTGGCTGAAAGGGTACATGCCATTGACATCAGGAGGCCAGCAGTGCCAGCTTGAGGCCACATTTGGGCCAAGACCGTTCGCTATGTGGGTGTTTGTTCTGCTTCTGGTTCTGCTTCTGGACAGTCCAATCATCGTCAAGTCATGTTCTGTGGAGTATTGCCCATTGCCCAATTTCACTCCGGCTCAGAATCGCCCTGAGTGTTCTTAAAGACTTTCATACCAAAATGTTTTTTTTTTTTAACTTGCAGGCACTGCAATGCAATCTCCAGAAGTTCCAGAAGGGTTAGCACTAACATGCTTTCATCTTCATACGTAACCTTAACTTGTACAGTGATTGGTGGGAACAAACCTCTGATAATAAGAAATATGAAGTCAGGGATGTGCATGCGCGACGGGCGATGACGGCTGCTTAGTGTTTCGGCGCTCCGCTTCAGAAGTTCTTTTTCCTGCTAAGTGTTAGGTTGAGCTTTTAGTCGTTTTTTTGTTCAAGATACATCTGAGATGGCATTCAAACAGGATTTGCCACATTCCCCTTCCAAAAAACGGCCTAAAAGATGCTAGAGAAGCAACTGAGTGCCAGTAAGTTAAGCATGTCGGCGATCGTTCGCAAGGAAATTTCAATGATTTCTACACGACTTGATTCCTTGGAAAAAGATGTCAAAGCCTTTGGTGACAGATTTGATTACATGCAAACAACAGTGCGTGATATCAAAAAGGATTTGATCGCTAACATGTCTCGGTTGGAAGAGCTGCAGGAGAAGCTATGACTTTATGAAGACAAGTCCAGACAAAATAATCTAAGGCTGGTGGGTCTACCTGAAGGAGCTGATGGTGGCTCCTATGTCGGAGAGAAGGAATCGCCTTCAACAGCTGGGTATTGAGTCGTTCCTGTTATATCTAGCTTTAGTTAAAGTGATAAATGGCCATGAGCAGATTCTTTTCAAGACCCCAGAAGTTTGTCTCGTCGCTGGATGCTGATACTCGGATGGAATTGAACCCCGCGACGCGAATCACCAACGACTAAACTTGGCCCTCTTGATCCTGCGTTACAAAGTTTCTGTACTGTCATCAAGGACATTTGGGTAAGCGGGACGTTGATATCTAGGTTTTGCCTCATGGTGCGAGTGCATGGCCTTGAATACTTTTACTTTCCAGGCAGGTTGGAGAGAGTGTTTTATATCTCTGCGTTCTGTCAGGTTCAAAATATGTGCTCTAAAGTTGATTTCTTAATCGGGGAACAGACAGAGCAGAAAAAAGTGATCAACGAACACACGGGCATCTGGATGCCCTCGAGCAACAAGTGATAGACCTACAAGACCGCAGCAGACGCAACAACCTCCGCCTACTGGGACTACCTGAAGGGGCAGAGAAGGATGACCCGATTGGCTTTTTGAAACGGTTACTGCCGAGATGGTTACCATCACTTTCGTTAACGGGATAAGTTAAAGGCAGACTAAAGAGATTTCATTTGCAGTGGTTTTATTTCCCCCCATTTGTTTTATTTCCCCCCATTTGTTCAGGTTACTTATTTGTTTGATAGTAATGACTAAAATCAATATACTAAGTTATAATGTCAGTGGTTTAAATGGCCCCCATAAACGTACAAGTTTTCTAGAATTACTGCGACGAAAAAAAGTTGACATTGCTTTAATCCAGGATTCTCACTTGCAGAAGGAGAGTGTTCATAGATGCAATAATAAATATTATGAGGTGGTCTCTTTTCCTGCGACTGATAATAAAACTAGAGGTGTTGTTAGAAGAAATTCAAATATTTCAGTTTTAGACAAAAATGGTGATAATGCTGGCAGAATAGCTCATAGAAAGACTATGGTTGAGAACAGGAAGATAGCATTTCTCTCAGTTTATGCACCATGTAGTCCAGATCCAACTTTTTTTCTCAGAATTATCTACCTATCTCACTGATCTCACGGACTTTGAGATTTTAATGGGAGCAGATATGAACACTGTAATGTCCAATGAACTTGATAGATCTGGTGACAATTTTTCTAACTCCCAGTCTATTTCTACTGAGCAACTCAATCAATGCATAGCCTCATTTTCACTAGTAGATGCATGGCGATTATTCAATCCTTCCCAGAAATCTTACACATTTTTCTCAGCTAGACACAAATCATATTCACGGATTGACTACATTTTTGCTTCCTCTTCCTTGACCTCAATGCTACTTGAAGTCGACATCTTTTCCATTGCTCTCTCTGACCATAGCAGTAATTTTTTGAAGCTTTCAATCACCCAGCGACTGCCGCGATCCCTCCGATGGCGTTTTAATTCTAATTTATTAAAAGACAGATCTTTTTGTGATCAATTCAGAAGTAAGCTACGTGAATTTATTGACATCAACAAAAGGTTCGGTAGATGACCCACAAATTCTTTGGGAGGCGACAAAGGGGTTCATAAGGAATTTTTCAATATCATTTGCTTCCTTTCGTCAGAAAATCCACCGCAAGAAAGTCTCTGACCTGGAATCCAATCTTCGATCACTGGAACTGGCAAATCAATACACTTTTTCTGATAATACAGCAGCTAAAATTGAAACTGTTAGGAAAGAACTTAATTTGTTATATAGGGAGAGAGCCGAATTTCTGATTCAAAGATCCAGACAAAACTATTATTTTCAAGGTAGCAGACCTAGCCATTTACTGGCACCAAGGCTACGTAAAATTTTGCTAGTGAAAAATTTGCTAATATTACAGCGGTAAACTCTCAAACTGGCGAGGTTCTGACTGATCAGAAGAGTATAAATGACGCTTTTCATTCCTTCTATTGTGATCTTTATAGTTCCAACTCTAAATGTGAACCTACATCTTTCACTTCTTTTTTATCATCTCTTCACCTTCCACATCTGTCAGAATCTGACTCTGAGTCTTTGGATAGACCTTTATCACTTATTGAATTAGAATCATCGATTAAAGTTATGAGCAAAAAGAAATCCCCTGGCCTAGATGGCATACCAGTGGAGTTTTACTTGACCTTCTGGTCTGATTTGGGGCCACTTATGTTGGATATGATGCAATATTCGATTGATCAAGGATCCTTTCCACAAAATATGAACATGGCCATTATATCTCTTCTACTAAAAAAAGATAAAGACTCTACTTTATGTAACGGGGGGTATTTATCCCGTTGTGTAGGGGAAATGAATTGGCTGCCCTGGCAGTTTGGAAAACGAAAGGATCGTAGTCCCCGTTCACCAAGCTTTCTGGTCTCTTTACACACTAATATGTGTATGTGGTTTCTTACTTTATTGTGTTGTGACACTACGGATCAGCAAGGGTAGGCTTCAGAATTACTAATGTTCCACGATGGCGTTCTGAAGTAATTTGCATATGTGAGAATGTCTAACATGCTCCTCCCTCCCAGATCTAATAAGGTAGGTGAGACGCCCCTACTCCCTGACAGCTTTCACCAAAACAAAACGTACACTGCAAACAAAGTGTAAAAAGAAATAAACAGAATTTATTCCTTTAAATTCTTCTGTTTGAGTAGTGAGTTGAATTAAAGAAAATAAAAAGAATTTACAGTCTTTGTGTTGTCTTTTGAATTCACAAAATCACCTTCAACACACAACCGGTGAAAACTTAGACTTTCAGTATGACAAATTCCCTTAAGCAACTTAAAAAAAATGAAACACTTTCAATTTGTCAATTTGTAAACTCACCAATTCTTAGTTTCAAATGATCACCTTCAAACAATCACATTTGAAAAGAACAAACAAAAACCAAAGCATTCACAAAGAAATCTCACTTTAAGATGAGCACTTACATGAAACTTCCCTTCAAAAGTTTACTCACAGTTCACATCACGTTCTGTAGCTCACTTGTATTACCACAGTTCACTGATTCAGTTCAGTCATCCAAAAAAATGGGAAGAACAAGAAAAATACAAGTGCAAAGAACTACAAATTTGAGTGCGCTGTCTTGACGTGGGGTGCGTTGAAATTAACTGAAGATAACGTAGCTGAAGTGGTTAACTTCAAAGATCTTCTCTATTTTGTTCAGACGTCCCACAGACGAATATATTTAGAAGAAATATAATTAAACTGGAGATGAATCAAATTGAGATGTCACTTGGATGGCAGGGCAACAAAACAATTTGTAAAACTGAATCTTCTGATCGCTACGTCTTTGCATCAATTACGTTACACAGCGGTAGCACTCTCACGTGTGCGGGAAACTCGTATACACGTGAACAGTCTCGTTGAAACGCTATTCTCGGTGCTGCGCTTTAATCAAAACACGAAAAATGCAAAATACAGCAAAAATATGCAACAAGTCTTTTCAGATGACGATAATCAAGCAGGATCTTCACTTTAAGCGTACTCACAGCTTTTGTGGCCTTCAATATATGTTACTGCGTCATAACAGCCAATACATACCACTAAAAGGAAACCAAAAAACTCTTTTCCACCACGAAACGCGGGTCACTGTCCACACTTTCTCTTAGTGCTGCCGTCCTTTATCCGACTTAAGTCTCGATAATCTTCCGTTGAAGCAACTTTATCGAGCGAGCTCTCGACAACGACACGACACTCACTTCTATGTGCGACACACTCATACAACGCGCTCTTCTTCGTCTCCCTCTGCTGCGCTCCAGGCACGCGAAAAACAGATTACTCGTCAAAATAAAAGCCTCTAAAAATAATCACTTCTTAAAACGAATATATATATATATATCCGTTACATTTCCCCCCGGCTAAACCCTGCCACTCCATTGACATCTCCAGCAGGTTCATCTCTGAAACACAAAACAACATATTAGAAAAACATTACATTACACACGTATATCTTCATACACCGTTACCCTAAAGTTGTAGAAATCTCTCAATTCTTATTTCACAACATAGTCATTTCTGTATTTCACAGGTAAGATACCCCTTGTTTGTCTCTGAGAACGCCTAAGCTCAGGAATAATTTCTCTTTCAGCTTCTGAAACATCAGCATCATCTGAGTCATCTTGAACTCTCAACTCTGACTCTGCTATTACACTCTGATTTTCGTTGTTGTCATCCTGTCCTACTTCCTCTGATTCCCCTTGACCCACCCTTGTGTGTGCATGGTAAGTGGGGTGTTGTGAAGTTGCAGGAAAGCAGACAATATCTGACATGTCTGTATCTGTCTCCGTTTTGTCTCTCATACTGCGCCGGCATGTACGCGGTGTTGCGGGCGATGGCAATGAGCAGTGACGAAGCTGATCTCGGTGTACTACCTTTGTAGGACCACCCTTTTCAGGTTTGATGGTAAACACAGGTATGTTAGCGTGGTTTTGCTTTAACACTATGTATGGTGTGTTTTCCCATTTATCTTGAATTTTATTTCTACCACGGTGCTTGTGATTACGCAGTAGCACTCGATCTCCAGACCTCACAAGAGCTCCAAATGACTTGCGGTCATAAATCCTCTTTCTCTTTCTGGAAGCCTCTTGAGATGCTGCGTTTGCAACCTCGACAGCCGTCTTCAATCTTGCGTGATGACCTTTCACCCAGTCATCCAGATTATCCACTTCATCCTCCTCTAGATCCTTCTCCCCAACAATGTCCATTGGTAAGCGCGCATCCCTTCCGAACATTAAATAGAACGGAGAATAACCAGTAGATGAATGGACATGACTGTTGTAAGCCATTACCAGTTCTGGAAGGTGAGTCTTCCAATCTCTCTTCTTCTCTGGTGGTAAGGTTCTTAGCAAATCGTGCATAGTACGATTGAATCTCTCACATTGAGAGTTGCCTTGTGGATGGTATGGGCTTGTGCGACTTTTTCCTATACCATAGATTCTGCAAAGCTCTTTGATCACGCTAGCTTCAAAACACCTGCCCTGGTCAGAGTGCAGGCGAGCCGGACAACCATAACAAGCAAACCAGTGCTTGACTAGGGCTTTTGCTGTTGTGTTTGATGTCTGATTCCTGGTAGGAACAGCGACTGTGAATCTGGTAAACATATCGGTAAGAACGAGCACATTTTCATATCCTCCAGCTGACTGCTCAAGCTGAGTATAATCCATAGCCAAGACCTCGAGTGGAGCTGAAACATTACTGCACGTCATAGGGGCTCGTAGTCTGGGAAAAACATCTTTGGCCAGTGTACATCTTTTGCACTGCCTTATCCAGCATGGAACATCCTTAGACATGGTTGGCCAGTAATAACTTCTTCTCATTCGAGTCAACGTACTTCTCTCTCTGAAATGACCTCCGTGTTCATGTTGTCCTTCGTACACTTCACGCTGTAGAGGTTCTGGAACAACCATCTGCCAGACCTCTTCTCCATCTCTAGGGTCAAGGATGCGTCTGAACAGCACTCTCTGACGCAGCTTAAGGCGGTCAAACTCTTTGGCAAGCTTTTTCTGTTTTGGCTCCATACAACCGTGGTCAATTCTACTTGGTCTTTTGTTATCGGATACTGCTTTATAAATAGGACCAATCACAAGATCGTTTTTCTGCTGCTGTCCTATCTCGTTCCAGCTATACCCATTTATTTCTCCTCTTATTGATGCTTGCACTGCAGCTTTACCTGCAGGTTCCTCCTCATCAATCCTCTTGCCTGGCCACAAACATGCCCTTACCTCGTCAGCTCCTAGCCAGATGAAATCCTTCTCATCGTCGTCCTTCTCCGGTTCCTCCCTGGAGGGTATCCGTGACAGGGCGTCTGCATTCGTGTTGTGTCGGCCAGGTTTATAGCATACTTCAAAGTTATACTCTGCCAGCTGCGCTACCCAGCGCTGCTCAACCGCTCCGAGATTAGCTGAGTACAGGTACCGTAGCGGGTTATGATCAGTAATCACAGTAAATTTTGAATACATGAGGTATTCTCTAAATTTTTCTGTGACCGCCCATTTTAATGCAAGCAGCTCCAACTTGAACGCACTATAGTTTTTATCATTTTTCTCAGAACCTCTTAGACCTCGGCTTGCATATGCCACAACACGCTCAATCCCCTCCTGTTTCTGGCTGAGGACAGCCCCTAATCCATGACAACTTCCATCTGTGGTGAGTGTGAAGGGCTTACTGAAGTCGGGATATGCTAGAATTGGTGGTGACATTAAACACTCTTTCAACTCATCCAATGCGGTCTGGCATTCCTGGCTCCAAGTGAACGTTACTGGGTTCTTACTTCTCTTTCCTCCACTTACCAGCGCATGTAACGGTTTGGCAATTTGAGCGAATCTCGGGACAAATCTTCGGTAATAGCTCATAAAACCAAGCACCTGTCTGACTTCTCTGACATTTCTGGGGACTGGCCACATTTCCAGTGCTTTAACTTTCTCATCATCCACTTTTATGCCTTCTGCGGAGATCCGATGTCCCAGAAACTTTACTTCAGGCCTTAGAAGAAAACACTTGCTTGGCTTTAACTTTAGACCATGTTGTTTCAGACGGTTAAAGACGAGTTCTAACCTTTCACAGTGGCTTTCGAAATCTCTGGAGAAGATAATGACATCATCCAAATAGACCAGAAGAACATCAAAGGCTAAGTCACCAAGCACCACCCCCATAAGGCGCTGAAAAGTGGCCGGAGCGTTACACAACCCGAAGGGCATTCTGGTCCACTCAAACAGCCCAAATGGGGTGGTGACGGCTGTCTTCTCCCTATCCTTCTCACTCACAGCCACCTGGAAATACCCAGCAGTTAAATCCAGGGTAGAGAATAGTTTAGCGTTGCCCAACGCGTCCAAGGACTCGTCCACCCTTGGAAGCGGATATGCGTCCTTATACGTCACTTGATTCAGCTTTCGATAATCGCAGCAGAAACGCACGCTGCCATCTTTCTTCATAACGATAACTGCAGGTGATGACCAGGGACTACTGCTCTCTTTGAGGATTCCCTGGGACACAAGGTTCTGGACATGCCTTTTGACCTCTTGGAATATTTGCGGTGGTACTCTGCGATGACGCTGTTTTATCGGTGGTGCTTCACCAGTAGGAATATCATGCACCACAGCCGTGGTGTAACCGTAATCTTGGTCATCTCTGGAGAAGACATCCCTGTGTTTAGATAACAACTCAGCAAGACTTTCACATTGTGCTGGTGTGAGACCTTCATAGTTCACTTCAATAGGAACTGGTGGCTGCATGAGTGAGTTCTTGTCAGTCTGAAACTTGTCTTGCTTCAATTCCTTGACATGAAGTACGCCGTCATCTTCCTCAAACTCAAGAACATCCTTTGTGACCACCTCCTTTGGCTTGTAAATGGAAGCCACTCTAGATCGGGGTGCAATTCTAACCGTCCTTCCACTCAAGTTCACCATACGCACAGGGACCTTCCCACAATCTGTTTCCGCGAGAACGTGAGCCACTAAGAGTCCTTTTGGCAAACTTGTTCCAGCTGCAGGCTCCACTAGCACATTACTCTTTACCCTAGGTGACACTCCACAGCGGCCCTCCAGTACCTTCTCACAGTGGGGAGGAATAGTAACAGCTTGTCTTCCAGCAATCTTAACATACCCAATTCTTCCATCAGGCCCCAGGCGTCCTGCTTCCTTCTCAACTCTAGCAAGTATCCTACGGACTTGAGCTTCATCTTGCCGACTATACTTGTCTACCTTTTCCATCCCCTCCGCTGAGATGAACAGAGACTGAACTTCGCTAAGTATATTCATACCGATGATTCCAGACACTCCTTTCATTTCTTTGACGTCAGGACTTGAGTCAGTCAGAACGAATATACACTTATTAGGAAGCACTTTTCCCAGACATTCTACATCGGCCTGTAAGCAACCTAAGACAGGAATGTCTAATCCGTTTGCTGCTGTCAGTTTAACCCAGCATGCGGATGACAACTTCAGGTTTTGCTCCTCAAAGTGCTGTCTGAAATGTGACTCAGAGATGGTGGACACCTCTGACCCTGTATCTAAGAGGCACTTGGTCTTGACACCTGCTATCTTCACCTCAACAGTGAGGCAATCCCCAAAAGCGCTATCCTTAAGTTTTTCAGTTGTCTCATCTGCCAGCCATTCTGCTGTGTGACACCTAATCAACGAGGGTCCCGGGCTTTTCTGTACTGCACCTCCCGAGTCTTTCTCAGTAACTTCAGTGGACTCCATTGTACACTGTGGTGGAGCTGGTCCCCTCTTCGCCTTGCCACCCTGTGGACAATGGCGACTGGTGTGTCCGGGTTCACCACACGAATAACAAATATAGCGGCCTTCGCTGTCTTTTAACGGTTGTTTCTTTGGACGGCTTTGCTGTAGCCTATTCATCTCTTTTGCATGAACAACTTGATATAATTCCTCTTGACGAGCAGCTATTTTCTGGATCTCCTCATACAATTTCTCCAGCGACAGAGTGGAGGGACCATCCTGTGCTGCAGCAGCATTCACTACCCCTCTGGCACGGGTACTGGACCTTACATTACTAGGAGGCTGTGCTTCCTCTTCTTCTGACCAGGTAATTGCTGCTTGCATCAGCTGCACAAAACTTAAATCTGGCTCAGCTTTAATTCTGCGCTTCATCTCTCGACGCAAGAAATCATCTTTAAGGCCTAATACTAACTGCTCTTTCAGAACTTTTTCAGCATCCGCCACTCTATCTGGCTCTCGGCGTTGAACACGATTAAGTTTTTCCCGAAGGTCATATGCATAGGAGCGTATTGTTTCTCCTGTATTCTGAGCACGATCGTAGAATTCTTTAAGTCTCGTACCAATGGGCACTTTATCTCCATAGGTGTCAAGGAGAACAGTGAAGATGTTGTCAACAGACTCTTCCTTTCCGTCCATCATAAATCTTACTGTGGCTTTGGCTTCATCTTTTAGGTGCTGTTTCACCAGCTCAACTCGGTCCTCAGTAGGCACCCTCATGACCTGAAATGCAGACTTCATCGATGCCACCCATTCTTCAATACTCATCTCTCCAGGTTTTGATATGCATCCAGTAAAATCAGGGAGCTTCCGGTCTCTGGGAATATAAATGGCGGATGGGGTCGTTTGTGCAGAGGCCTGACTCTCAATTACCACCTTAGCTAGAGATAGGGCTTCTCTCTGCTCTGTCCTGGCTTGTTCAAGTGCCCCTGCCTGCTCAGCAAACCTCCTCTGCATCTCTGCCATTTCTCTTCTTAATTCCTCTAGCTCAGCCATCTTCTTATTGGACAAAAACAACTTGTGGGCCTGGAGACGTGTGACTACTTAAATTTGCTTACTGAACTCGATCCTGTTCGTGACGCCACTTTTGTAACGGGGGGTATTTATCCCGTTGTGTAGGGGAAATGAATTGGCTGCCCTGGCAGTTTGGAAAACGAAAGGATCGTAGTCCCCGTTCACCAAGCTTTCTGGTCTCTTTACACACTAATATGTGTATGTGGTTTCTTACTTTATTGTGTTGTGACACTACGGATCAGCAAGGGTAGGCTTCAGAATTACTAATGTTCCACGATAGCGTTCTGAAGTAATTTGCATATGTGAGAATGTCTAACATGCTCCTCCCTCCCAGATCTAATAAGGTAGGTGAGACGCCCCTACTCCCTGACAGCTTTCACCAAAACAAAACGTACACTGCAAACAAAGTGTAAAAAGAAATAAACAGAATTTATTCCTTTAAATTCTTCTGTTTGAGTAGTGAGTTGAATTAAAGAAAATAAAAAGAATTTACAGTCTTTGTGTTGTCTTTTGAATTCACAAAATCACCTTCAACACACAACCGGTGAAAACTTAGACTTTCAGTATGACAAATTCCCTTAAGCAACTTAAAAAAAATGAAACACTTTCAATTTGTCAATTTGTAAACTCACCAATTCTTAGTTTCAAATGATCACCTTCAAACAATCACATTTGAAAAGAACAAACAAAAACCAAAGCATTCACAAAGAAATCTCACTTTAAGATGAGCACTTACATGAAACTTCCCTTCAAAAGTTTACTCACAGTTCACATCACGTTCTGTAGCTCACTTGTATTACCACAGTTCACTGATTCAGTTCAGTCATCCAAAAAAATGGGAAGAACAAGAAAAATACAAGTGCAAAGAACTACAAATTTGAGTGCGCTGTCTTGACGTGGGGTGCGTTGAAATTAACTGAAGATAACGTAGCTGAAGTGGTTAACTTCAAAGATCTTCTCTATTTTGTTCAGACGTCCCACAGACGAATATATTTAGAAGAAATATAATTAAACTGGAGATGAATCAAATTGAGATGTCACTTGGATGGCAGGGCAACAAAACAATTTGTAAAACTGAATCTTCTGATCGCTACGTCTTTGCATCAATTACGTTACACAGCGGTAGCACTCTCACGTGTGCGGGAAACTCGTATACACGTGAACAGTCTCGTTGAAACGCTATTCTCGGTGCTGCGCTTTAATCAAAACACGAAAAATGCAAAATACAGCAAAAATATGCAACAAGTCTTTTCAGATGACGATAATCAAGCAGGATCTTCACTTTAAGCGTACTCACAGCTTTTGTGGCCTTCAATATATGTTACTGCGTCATAACAGCCAATACATACCACTAAAAGGAAACCAAAAAACTCTTTTCCACCACGAAACGCGGGTCACTGTCCACACTTTCTCTTAGTGCTGCCGTCCTTTATCCGACTTAAGTCTCGATAATCTTCCGTTGAAGCAACTTTATCGAGCGAGCTCTCGACAACGACACGACACTCACTTCTATGTGCGACACACTCATACAACGCGCTCTTCTTCGTCTCCCTCTGCTGCGCTCCAGGCACGCGAAAAACAGATTACTCGTCAAAATAAAAGCCTCTAAAAATAATCACTTCTTAAAACGAATATATATATATATATCCGTTACATTTATGTTCAAGTTACCGCCCACTTTCTCTAATTGGTACAGATGTTAAAATCTATGCAAAAGTTTTAGCCTGCCACCTAGAAGTTTTTATGACCAAACTTGTTAATCATGATCAAACAGGGTTTATTAAATCTCGTTCTGCTTCAGATAATCGGTGGAGACTACTTCACATAATCTCCTCATCTGAACAATTGATTTCTCCCACTGCTATACTTTCTTTAGATGCAATGAAAGCATTCGACCATTTGGAGTGGAACTATTTATGGGCAGTGCTAGATCACCTAGGTTTTAGCTCTAATTTTATAAATATGATTAAAATCCTCTATGCTAATCCCTCAGCCACTATTCTTACGGGCCAGATAAGTTCACAATCATTTCCAATTGGAAGAGGCACCTGCCAGGGTTGTCCTCTTTCACCTTTACTGTTTGCTTTATCTTTAGAACCTCTTGCTCAAGCTGTACGTCAGTCAGAACTTATACTGCCTATATCTGTTAAGAATACTTCGCATCACATATCTTTATTTGCAGATGATATATTGCTATTTTTGGACAATCCAGTTTTATTAATCCCTCATGTTTTAAATTTATTTGATCAGTTTGGTAATCTATCAGGGTATAAAATCAATTGGACAAAGTCATATCTGCTCCCTCTCAATTTTTGTGTTGGGTCTGCTATGTTTTCTGATTTCATTCCAGTGGTGCAGTCTTTTACATACTTAGATGTAGATATCTATCCTTCCACGCAGGATATTGTCTCAAAAAAATTGAATAAAAACCTGGCTAAAGTCACCTCAGATCTGGCAAATTGGTCACATCTTTCTACTTCTTTTCATGCAAGAATATCTGTTGTTAAAATGAACATCCTTCCTCGTGTTAATTTCTATTCATCTATGATTCCTCTACCCCCACCTGCAGAATATTGGAAAAAACTTGATTCAGTAATCTCTCAATACATTTGGAATGGTAAACAGCCCCGAATTAAATGATCTGCTTTACAACGAAACAGATCAGATGGTGGCTGGTCCTTTCCAAATTTTAAATTATACGCTGACTCCTTTACTCTTCGTGCACTGTCAGCCTGGTTTAAACCAAATGTGTCAACCTCATGGTGGGCCATCGAAGAATCTCTTGTTTCTCCACACAACCTAGAGCATTTGGTTTCTGCTGGTGTCACACTTAGACAATGTAAACTTCATTTTGGCCCTATAATAACACATTTTATTTCTACTTGGAGATCTGTGACCAGGAATATAGAACCAAACTTGAGATTGCATCGTCATTCACCTTTGTTCCATAATAACAATTTTTTATCGGGTAAAACCCCATTTTATTGCCCACAATGGAATAAATGTAAAGTAAATTCCTTTGGTGACATTTTTGATGACAAAGGCCTGAAGTCTGTTCAAGATCTTCTTTTAACCTACCAGGAACCTCCTTTTTCATGTATCTTCGTAGTTCCCTGGGATGCACAATTACCTGTACATCCTTTGCGAAAAGTAATTCTCCCCACTGATAATTCATTTATCTCTGCTTCATCTATTTACTCTTTTCTTCTTAAACAATCATATAAACCATTATCCATCATAACTATCTGGTCTGAGGATATCAGTGGTGATTTACAAACTTTATTCTCTGATCAAATTTGGGAGACAATCACATCAGCCTCAAAAAACCCAAACCATCAGATGATCCATTGGAAATTACTACATAGAGTTTATTTGTCCCCTTTAAAAGGCTTCTATATGCATGTGTCACCTTCCCCAAATTGCAATCTATGTCCGCAGGGGGCACTTGGTACATATTTACATTTTTTTGGGGAATGCTCTTCACTTTCTTTTTTCTGGTCTCAGCTTGCTCTTGACATATCATTTCTTTTAGAAAAAGATGTGGTTTTGACTCCAGATCTTTTCTTCTTAAATGATTTTTCTGAATTGGTTTTGTCTCCGCAACAGAGAAACGTACTTTTAGCTGCTTTTACTGTTGCAAAGAAAATGTTAGTCAGTCGCTGGGTTCCTCCTCATTCAATGACCAGACGTGTATGGGGCTTATCTTTGCTGGACATTGTTTCCATGGAACTGTCTACAGCTCGCATTCATGGAGCAAAGACAAAAACTTTGAAGTTGTGGCGTGCCATTTTTGACACTGTTAAATATTTTATTTCCTCTTTTTGATGTATGATTTATTTGTTAATTTTATTTATTTATTTTCTTTATCTTCTTTGATTTAGGATTATATTCTGTATTTTCTCCACTGCAATGTTTTGTATTTCCTTTTTTTGTATAATCCTGCACTGTATAATCAATAAATAATTGTTCACAAAAAAAAAAAAAAAAAAAAAAAAAAAAAGACCCCAAAGCTTATGTGAAATTACAAAATATGTGTAAAGCTTTTGGGTTAGTAAATATTTGGAGGATTCTGAATCCAAATGGGAGAGAGTACACATTCTGTTCTGCTCCACATAAGCTATATTCTAGAATGGATTACTTTTTGGCATCAAAGTATCTGATTTCTTGTTCTGCTTGTTCTATTGGCACCATTATATTATATTCACTATTTTTTTAACAGAAACATAGGACAACAATTCTCTAAGCCATACAAAATGACTTGGTGGTTCTTCTGCATTTCCATTGTATAGCTATACATTTATTTTCTGCTATCAGAGCCATCTTAACTAAATGCAATCACTCTTCAAGTTGAAGAACCAATTCCTCCCCCAGTAACATAAGGTTACACTTTATTTTGATAGTCCACTTTAGACATTCTACTAACTGTAAGTAACTTTGTAGCTACATGTCAACTACTTGTCAACTACATATCAACTAAATCTCGTTATTTGCAACTACATGTCCACTAACACTCAGAGTAGACTTTAGGGTTAGTTTAGGGTAGGTTTAGGGTTAGTTGAATAAGTTGACAAAGAAAGTGTTAGAAGATATTAAGCAGACAGTCTACTAATGCTCTACTAACTGCTAGTTGACATTTTGTTGCAAAGTTAATTACTGTTAGTAGAATATCTAAAGTGGACTATCAAAATAAAGTGTTACCTAACATAAATCTTGGATCAGATGGAAGTTTAACATGAATAATTTTGTCAGTAGTCTCTATTATAGTTCTCTAATAGGTTTTAAATTCAGAACAGGTCCAAAACATATGCAATAATGTACCATCCTCCGTTTTACATCTAGGGCAACATTCTGAATATGAATCACATCTTGTGTAATCTTTCAGGTGTATAATATACCCCTTGTACAATATACCATGTGTATTGAACTGTATTAATATATGCCTACACACGTCCTGATTTTGCTGAGTTACATGTCACCATATTTTGTTGACCCTGGAACAACATTTTAATCCAAAAAATTAGTCTTGATCACATCCATACACCTAAACCTAACCTTACCCATGAGTAATCCCTAAAACCAGAGGAAATGATAGATGAATGATACTGATGTACAAGCACCAAACAGTTATTGTAAGCCTAAACACAAAAACTATAAACTGTTTTTTCAAATCTGATTGGTTAATCACAATGTTGTTCCAGGGTCAACAAAGATGCTGATCCAGGAACATGCTGCACTTGGTAAAATCAGGATCTGCATATGCCTACTATTACATGAGAATGTTAAAGCAGTTTTACAGATGAGTTCCCAAGTATCTTGTTCAAAAGTACATTCCATATCTTTTTCCCATGTAAGTTTTGAAGATCCTCCCCATACAAGTCAAAGAAATTGGTATATATATAAGACACAAAACCTTTGGATCCTTTTTTCTCTCTTATAATACTGCCTATTGGAAGTGAAGAGAGGGATCTTAAATGACTCCCTTTTACTGTATTAATATAACCTGAAAATATTTAAAAATGTTTAACAGGAAAAGAAAACTTTGTACTTAATTGTTCAAATGGCATAGTGTGTAATGTCATTTATTAAGATGCATTAAGATATATGGTTAGAGATACAGTTTAAGTGTTTATGTCGATTTAAATCAGCATATAATTAACCTTATAGAGGTTAATTTTGTGTTGTATATAGTAGTGCTGGGTGATATGCTAGTTTATCTATTTTTTTTTTTTTACATTTTTTTTCTTAATACCATGATATTGGTGTATATGTGAAACAATTGTTGTATTTATGTACATCGCCACAAAGAAACATGCATGAATAAAGTAAAGTGAAGGTAAAGAAATAAAGTGCAGGACGTGTAAGATGATAAACATGCTTACTGACACAGACCCGAAGTGTGTAGTAAGTATGTGATCACAAATTCAGCTCTATTTAGCAGCTTAGTTCGCTTAAATTGTCAAATACACACAAAGTTATGTCAAAATGTGATTATTCACATAAACAGTCAGTCAACAAGCTGAGAGAAAATTGCCTGTGTATCAGCAAATTTGATCCGTGCATTAGCCTCATAAACCTGCTGATATCTGTTCAATTAATGTTAAAAAAAAAAAAAAAAAAAGCTATGACAACACTCACTGCTCTTGACTGCACAAATTTACAGTATTCATGTACTGGTAAATACAGATACTGTCCAAGGAAAGCAACAATGTTTATTGCAGTTGTATTCTTATGATGTCTTATTGTGTAAATAAATAAATAAATAAATAAAAGTCAAATCATATCACCCACCCTAGCCTTCAATATATGCATTGCAATATTTTTGAAGATACATAGGTTTATTGTAATCCTGCTGGTAAAATAAATCACTCTAAACATATATAAAGGCCCAGTTTTTCAAAGCAAAAAACAACACAGCAACAACAACAAAAAAACTAACAACAAACAACAACAACAACAACAGTGACAGATTATTTTTGGTCATACCTCCCAGCAGTCTGACACATTTTCATAAACTACAATTGACATGATGGAACATTGAATGAATTTTAAGAATTTTTATCCCAGGTAACATTTGCGAACGTAACCTCGGTTCCCTTAGATACAGGAACGAGTACTGCGTCGCTAGCCTTTTTCTCCTGAACTGAAGTCTTTTGAAATCATGCAGTGAAACTGCACAAACACTGGTTTATGCCTTTAGTGGAGTGGCCCCTTACTCCTATGGGGCATTGAAGGCCCAATGAAGAGTACGCTAATGCAACAGAGCATGCACCTGGAAAGTCTCCGCTTCGTAACCGGAAGTCCTTTGGCGTGGTTACCGAAGCTGACGAAATGCTGTTCTGACTTTCTAAACAGGGCAGAATGCTCAATATAAATTCTGAGTGCTCTGACAGGGCACAGCAATGACAACTCCTGGTCCTCCTGAGATGGGGGAGTGCAGAGAGTGTGATCACTTGAGCTCTAAACAGAGTAAAGAGCACCTTAGACATATATACGAGCCTTGGTTTCAGGACGACTTTAGAGTCATTTAGAGACTTTAGAGTCATCAAATTCCAGGCAGGCAGGGTTTACAGGTTGGACCTGCAGGTTGCCTATATGCTTGACCGATGCTAGGGCTAGGAGCAAGACAGTCTTTAGCAACAGGAGTCGGATACCGGCAGTCTGTAGTGGCTCAAAGAGGACAGCACAGTAGGCAAGTCCCAAGTAGGGACAGTGCGGGGGCGAACCCAATAACCCAATTTGACACCCCAGGGATGGCCTGCCAGGCCTTTGCCCTTGTGGCGAGGGGTTGAATCTTTTCGAGTGGCTGGACACTGGGGTGGGCCCAGGGAACTCATAATAATAGGAAGAGGAATTTTGTTCTCTTTTTGAAAATGTTTGTGTTTTATTTTTTCCGCTATAACAGCTGGACGTTGCACGGGCACTTGAACGGGCCGACATTTTGCAATACAAACAACTTCCTCTGCACCCGGAACCAGACGGAGTGTGCTGCAGTCGAAGACAGGCCGTTTAGGACACAGTCGGGTTGTGATGGGACTTAGTCTCCTCTTCTTCCTGTCCCTCCGACTAGGAAGATGCGGGGGGTGCTGGGTCCAACGAGATTAGGGAAGGGAATTCGAAGGGAAAGTACTTCGGTGCGCGGGAACGACCTCGTACCTGAGCTTTCTCAGGTTGCACCACCGGAGCGGGGGGTGCAGGCTTGGCGGGCTTTCGAGTCGGCGATGGTCTGGGGCGACTCAGAGTAGCTGAGGCACTGGAGCTCTTGGGAAGGAAGTGTTGCATAGGCTGGGATGACTTCTGTGCTTCTGTGAAGCATTCAGGCTGGTAGGAGATATGGGAGCATCCAGGAAGGGGACCTTGTCAGCCTCCTTGATCTCAGTTAAGCTGAGCCATAGGAGGCGCTCCAGCACCACCAGGCTGGCCATCGATCTCCCCATGGCCTGGGCTGTGGTTCTGGCAGGAACCATTCGTCCAGATGGTTGCGAGAAGGCTCCTCTGGTGGAGACCAATCCAAACCCAGCTCTTCAACTGCTCTAGAAAGGATACGGAAGAGCTCGGCATCCATTCCTGCTTTGGCCGCGCTGGGCTTGGATGACAGCAAGGGGGTGGGGTCAGCGATCGAGCCCGACAGCTCCTCTGCGTCCGAGGCAGCCAATGAAACACTGTCATCAGCTTGCTCGTCGTCACTCCCCCCCCAAATGAAACCAGATCGCTCGCGCAGGCAGAGGGGCGCTGGTCAGGCTGAGTAAAGAGGACGGGAGAAATCTCTCTGTGTGGCGAGAGGGAGGCACGTGGGATCTGAGCCGACGTGAGCTTGCTCGCAGCCGAGCGCTGAAGCCTTTTGCCCTACTGTTTTTTCCTCACAGGCTTGTGGGAGAAAGAAAATGAGAGGGCGCAAGGGGCGGGGCCGCTCTTTGAAAAGAAAGCAATCTGCAAGCGCAGAGAGGCAAGACTGAAGCTCTCGCAATGAGAACAGTCAGTCTCTAAGAACGCGGCTTCCGCATGGGATTTACCCAAACAACTCAACTATCCAGCTACACAGACTGTCAACACAGTTGAAACGGGTAAAGTTCTTTCTTACAATGTCTATAAATGTTAACTTTTTTTTATTGTAACTGCTTTCCCAGTATCAATAATGTCTTTTTCTTTTTTTAGTTTCTTTTTAGTGTGAAGTAAATAACAGAGGTAATGAGTTTATAATTTATTGTTAGATTTTTCTTTTAGATTTTTCTAATTAAATTATTATTTGAGTTTATGCTTAAAGCTGCTAAAGCTATATTAAAGCAAACCCATGACTTTAAATCACTTTTCCTTTTTTAATGTGTTTTAAACACATGGACACTCTTTAACTCTAAACTCAACTGTGTATTTCAGATGCATCACATTTACAACATCATCATCTGCAGAGAAACTGCCACTCAATCACTCAAAATTGAGGATCCTGAAGTTATAGTATTTCGTTATGAAGTATGTTTCATTTCATTGCATCTAAATGTCTCACGACGCCAGGATGTTTTTTTTTTATGTTCTAGAAAACTATGCGATATAAAAGTAATAGTGTTTACACTGTAACACTGAATGATAGAGTCTAAGAATGTTTAGACAACATGTATTGCATAATACATACAAAGCATGCTTGTGTTTATGACTCTACGGTCATATTTATATATTTATTTTATTTATTTAGCGTTTAACAATAGAATGAAAACATAAGTCTATGAGTGTTTATACTGAAAATAAATACTTATATATATATATATATATATAAAATGTCTTGGTTACGTATGGTAACCCTTGTTCCTTGATGGAGGGAACGGAGACGTTGTGTCGAAGTCAAATAGCCACTCGGCTACACCCAGAGGCAGTCCGAGGTTGTGGCAAGGGGGACACAACGTCTCCGCCTCCATCAGGAAACGAGGGTTACCATACGTAACCAAGACGTTCCCCGTCTGTTGTTCATGTTCGACGTTGTGTCGAAGTGAAGACACTAGAGGTCCCAGTTGAAAACGCCACAACCAGCGGACTGCGTCACGAGTGTATGGAGTGCAAATAATAACAGGTCTTACATGTTAAATAAATGCAACTCACCTCTGCGTGACCTTCCAATGCCCAAGAGCTTCAGCCAGCCTTTCCTCACCTTTGGTTGAACATCTTGGAGAACATTGGGCCAGTGTTCGTCCCCTCCGTCTTTGAGGGAAACACCGCATCTCTGGGAATATAGGTGGAAATACACACATGGGGCCGCATTAGGAGCCACTACATGCGGAGCACCAACCTAATATGGGAGGTCACAAGAGGCAACCTAACCTCATATTACATTCTGATAGCTAGTTCCTCCGCCGAACATAGCTATGTTGCGGGTGCAACATGATGGAAGTGTCGTTCAGGGTTCAAGCCAGGAAACTTACTGAACTGGGGAAGCATCATCACCCGTGGGGAACAATGCTACAGCAAGCTTCTACACCGTGTCAGCTTCAGGAGTCGCCAGGCTTGCGTTCAGGACTCCTGAAGAGACTGGTTCTACACGCAGATTGTAGAACCTGGCAAACGTGTTCGGTGTAGCCCAACCTGCAGCTCTGCAAATGTCTGTTAAAGAGGTCCCGTTCGCTAGCGCTACCGACGCTGCGATGCCCCTGGTGGAGTGGGCGTGCACCCCCAGCGGGCAGGGCACACCCCTGGCCTGGTAGGCCAAACGAATCGCATCCACAATCCAATGGGAAATTCTTTGTTTGGAGACAGCCTTCCCCTTCTGCTGTCCTCCAAAACACAGTGATAGGTGCGGATCGCGGTCTTTTGACGAAGAACGCAACCCGCGAACGGAGTGTGCCAAGGGGCATGTCCTCGCAAGCAAGACATCCCCCTTCAGCGAACGCTGCTTCAGCATGTTTACGACCCAAACACTGAAGACAGAGCTCGTGCCGATTGGTCTGGGAGAGGTAGAAACCGCAACCAGAAGGACATGGATGGAAAGGCATTGTAAACACACAAACCAACCGTGTCTGAGTCTTTTAGAGAAATTTGCTCTTTTAGTTTTAATCAGAGGAAATCTGGTCTTCAAGATTCGCTGTCGAAGCACCCAGGGGACTCTCACTGCTGCCGCGTCCGAGAAGGAAGAGACCGCTGCCTGTGCCGTAGATCCAACAAACGAAGAGGTGAGTAACGCTGCTTCTCAACAAAGAGATGCTGCATTTGGCTCCGAAGAAATAGAACAATGAGTGTTGCTTAGCCCCCGCCCTTATACCCGGATGTCCGGGGCGGAGCTGGCTATGCAAATACTGCACACCAATTCTCATTGGCCTTTTCTCAAAGCTGTCAGAGGTGTTCGGGCTCCCTAGAGCGACCCCTAGTGTCTTCACTTCGACACAACGTTGAACGTGAACGACAGACGGGGAACAGATGAATCCTGTTGTCTCTTCAAACTGTTTTCCTCTGAGAGCGCTTTGCCAACTTTAGATGTTCAACTACACTGATATTCTAGTGTAAAACAAGTTTCTAGACTACTGATGATGAGTGTTGCAATCACTTAAATATCAGGTATGATTTACTTGTTTCACTTGTTGAACAGAATTCAGGAAAATTCAGTTTTCAGAAATAACACAAACATCTGTTCACATCTCTGTGGTTAGATCAGTGTGCTCAATAATGTGTCTTTGACCTTCATTATGTATGTTTTGATTATACTGTGTTACATATAAAATACAAATAATCTAAAACTTCATTCTTTGAATCTTCTCACATTGTTTCTTACCTGACAATCACAGTCTCACTGATGGGCCATTAGGGGAGGGCTCTTTGTCTCTCAGGTGTGAATCACTAAATATTCATGACCATTGTCACTCTCTTGAATATTCTCTTTCAATGACAAAACATGTTTTGAAAGATTTACATCAATATATTGTTTTCTTTGAAGGAGTGAACAAGATGATTTTCACATCATTTTGTATAAAAAACTCTAGCTTACCACATCCAGTTCTCAAAAGTCTTGTGAACAAATGTTCTGTATGTGTTTCATGGCCTTATTTCAGTGACTTTATTTATTTATTTTTTGTTTTTCACTAACCACGCATAAATGTTGTTTTCTCAAAAACACAAACATGTACATTCATGTCGCTTACATATTATTATAACCCAGTTTGTGCTGATTACAATGTAACCAGATTTTAGCCATTAATATGTTTTTATATTAATAGCAGAAGCTGTTCCCTGTCCTCCCTGACTTTGCAACGAGTTTGTTCAACGAGGCTCAATGGGGAAAGGCATATTTGAGTAGGCCCCTGGGTCAGCTGTGCACCAGTGCATTTGTACCGAGGGGGGTCTCGGTCAGGCCATACCATAACTGGCAGTGAGTGGATCTTCCTGAGCGGACAAAACACTCTATGGCCACTCCAGGTACGTCGGGTATAGTCCCCTTGAGACCCCTCCATCTGCTTCTTCCCCATGGAGAACTGCTGTACAAAAACTTTCCACAGTGTCGCCAAAGAGACCAACCTGGGAGATGGGGGCGTCAAGAAAGCAAACTTTCTCAGTATCCTGAATCTCAGTCACGTTTAGCCACAGGTGGCGCTCCTGGACCTCCATAGTGGACATCACCCTCACCAGAGCCTGCGCCGTGACCTTTGTAGCTTGGAGAGTGTAGTCAGTCGCTGAGCGCAGTTCCTGCAGGAACTCTGGATTGGGAATACCCTTGTGCAGATCTCTCAACACATTGGCCTGGTAGACCAGCAGGATGGCCATGGCGTGCAGGGCGGATGCAGTTTGTCCGGAAGTCGCATAAGCCTTCACCACAAGAGTGGAAGAGAACTTCGTAAAGAACATGACTCGCAAGCGCAGTGTGCTCAAGGGCATGTTCTCGCAAGCAGGACATTCACCATCAGCGAACGCTGCTTCAGGTGGTCATGGTCACGCCCCAAACAAAACCATCATGCAGATCATTACAGGAAAGGTAGAAACTGTAACCAGAAGGACATAATGAAACATACAATCCAACTGTGTCAGCACTTTTCGAGAAATTTACCTCCTTGAGATCACCGTCGAGGCACCTAGGGACTCTCACTACAGTTAGCTATGTCTGAGAAGGGAGAGACCGCTGCCCGTGCTGTAGATCCAACGACGAAGAGGTGAGTGGTGCTGCTTCTCACAGAGAGATGCTGCATTCGGCTCTGAAGAATAGAACGAGTGAGCAGATGCCACATTGGCCTATTTATACCCGGATGTCTGAGATGTGGCCAGCTATACAAATTCTGCACACCCAATTTCATTGGCCTTTTCTCATAGATGTCAGAGGTGTTTGGGCTCCCAAGAGCAACCCCTAGTATCATATCATTCGACACAACATCGAAGTGAATGACAGAAAGGGAACTAGTTTCAAATTAAATAATTTTGTTTGAATTATTTCTTTAAGTGTAGTGCTAATAGTTGAAATATTTTGCTTATTATTATACATTTAATAATAATAATGGGGATTGTGTGGCGAATGGCCAACTCCTCCATCCCCTCACGAACAACAGCTATCACTCCATTCTCTGGCAGACAGCAGCAAGCCCTTCCATCCCCTTGGCAAGATCCATAGCATACACCTCGAGCATAAATAGTGGCAAAATCTGCTCCTCCTTGCTCGATAACATCGCAAATTTCCACCAGCGGCAAGGACTCTCTGACAGTGTATCAACCCTTTCTCCCCGGGTTTCAGCATTAGTGTAATAAAGTTCATAGCTCTGGGAAGGAGGAGAAGGAAACTGGCTGAGATTTAACATCAATTTATTAATAAAATAAACTACAAAAGTAAAGCCCCTCACAGACAACTATCGAATAAAACATAAACAAAAAGCAGAACAAAAGTCCAGGCCTGTCTTGCACTGTTGTCACTCCTTTTATCTTTCTGGAGCTCCTCCATGGGACTCTAGACCAGTGAGTGGTGCAATTGTCACTCATTATCGTTTACTCCACTTGCCTCACTCCACACTCATCACTGTGGACCTTTTTCTCATTTCTGGGTTTCTCGGCAGAGGAAGTCGTCATAGTTTGGTTAACTTCAAGAGTGGTAAATGGCAGAGAACCACATATATATTTTTTGCATTCTGATTTGCTCAAATAACAATAGAAAAACTCCATGATAGTGTTTTCACGACTTTCAAAAAGAGGAAAAAATTGAGAGAGACTGATAATGGCAATCAGAAGAGAGAGCGATGTCAAATTTACGTCTCTCCCATGCATTAGAAACACCCTTGCATTAGTGTTAATTAGTTTTTTTGTAATTTGAAGCATAGGTGATATAATACAAAGTATAATGTCAGAAATGTTTATAGATTAAAAAAAAAATCAAAATATAAAAAACTTTTAAGGATTTACGATACCGATGACCGTTGAAATGCTACATCACAGCCCTGTGAAAAGGGTCCATTAACTTTGTTCTTCTTTAACCATTTTATGATAAAATCACTTGTGTACTTGTGGGGTTGTCTTCTTACTGCATGACCCACTTTCTGTTGACATTCAGTTCTCAGACAGATTTCCTGACACTGCCTTCCTCAAGACGCTGCACATTCAGGTTCTACATCAGACTCTTGAGTCTGCAACACCACACACATATGTTGTGGTACTCTTGTGGATGCATGTCATAGACTGTCATGCCCATTTCATTTGGTTAAATAAATGCAAAATATGAATACAGATTCTAAATTCAATTAAAGCTGCAAGCAGCAATGAATGGGCCCTTGCACCTGGGCTCACCGCCGACCGGTGGCTTTAGAAACAGCAAACGCTGACCAATGTATGCATTTAAAGTGATAAATATAAATGACTGACATATTCCTTCTATATGTACCCAACTTCCTGCTGCCAGATGGTGGCGCTATCACTATAACTGGATATTGGCATGTAGATGTCTTCAGGCCGGCACTGTCATCAGACATATGAAGTTTGGTGCAGATTGAACATGGCATGGTTGAGTTATCGAGTGATTTTCATGTTGCCAAGAGGTGGTGCTATGATTGTAACTGTATATTGGCACATATATGTGTTCAGGTCAGGACTCTTATCTAAATTCCTGTTGCTAGCAGGTGGCGCTATGATTGTAACAGAGTATTGGCCTTTAGATGTGTTCAAGTCAGGACTGTTATCAGACAAGTGAAGTTTGGGGCAGATCGGACATTACATGTGTAAAAAAGAAGCAATTTCCTGTTTCCAGCAGGTGGCACTATGATTGTAACAGAGTATTGGCCTTTAGATGTGTTCAAGTCAGGACTTTTATCAAACATGCGTAGTTTGGGGCAGATCGGACATTGCAAGTGTAAAAAAAGCAATTTCCTGTTTCCAGCAGGTGGTGCTATGATTGTAACAGTGTATTGGCCTTTAGATGTGTTCAAGTCAGGACTCTTATCAAACAAGTGAAGTTTGGGGAAGATCAGACACTGCCTGCCTGAGTTACAGTAACTTCCTGTTTAATTGCATTAATAGCATCCTTTAGCACTTAGCTAAGTGTTGCTAGCATGTTTTAACATGTGTATAACATGTTGCTAGCCTATTTTACACTTGCTGATCCTTTTTAATATGCTACTAGGAGACATAACAGTTTTAAAATGTTACTTCCTATTGCCAGCAGGTGGAGCCATTACTATATATTGGCATGAACACGTGTTAAGGACATGACTGTTAATAAACCTGTGAAGTTTGGAGCTGATGAAGCACGTGTCTACAAATTTGCTCTGCTAAATCAAAATATACCGTATGACAAAATTTTCAGTTGAGTTTTGTGTAATTTTAAACATGGAAAGTCCCTCAAAATGGCGTGTGAAAATTAAAAAACTGCAAATTCAATCCAAGATGGCTGACTTCCTGTTGGGTGGAGTCAGATAAAACCAGGTGATCTTAGCCCATCATGATGTCACCAATGACCATATCGAGTTTTGTGCAGATCGGAGAAACTTCATCCTGGCCCCAGCCTCCATTTAACGTCTTACTTTATTTTACCAGTTGGTGGCGCTACAACTTTGATCTACACTAACCACATCAATGCGATCAGCCCACAAAGCCAAACATGTGTGTCCAATTTGAAGTAAATCACTTGATGCACAAAGAAGATAGAGTCCACTTCCTGTTTCATATTTTTGATGCTTATTTGACGCATCACCGTGGCAACACTGTTTGAGCTCTTAATAAAAGCTCCGCAATTTAACATCTCCTATGTCTTGACATGATTGTACCAAATTTTGGTGCCATTTACATGAATCCCCTAGGAGGAGTATTTCGAAAACGACAGCATGCCATTTTCAAACAATCCAAAATGGCCGACTTCCTGTTGGGTGGAGCTAAAAAGTTGAAGTGGAAATTTGTTTGTCATGATGATGGCAATGTCCCTATGAACTTTTGTGAGGATCAGACAAAGTCTGTGGCAACCACAGCAATAAATAAAATTTTTAAATTGTAGGGGGCGCTACAGAGTCCACTGGCCACACCCAAAACAAATGACCACAGAATTAAATATTGTGGCTAAGCTTCTACCAGTGTGCCAATTTTCGTGAGTTTTCATGTATTCCGAAGGTATGAAACATGCATTTTCATACTAGGTGGCGCTATGGAGCTGATGAAACACGTCTCTACAAATTTGCACTACTAAATCAAAATATACCGTAAGACAAAATTTTCAGTTGACTATTGTGTAATTTTAAACATGGAAAGTCAGTCAAAATGGCGTGTGAAAATTAAAAAACTGCTAATTCAATCCAAGATGGCTGACTTCCTGTTGGGCAGAGTCAGATAAAACCAAGTGATCTTAGTCCTTCATGACGTCACCAATGACCATACCGAGTTTCGTGCAGATCGGAGAAACTTCATCCTGGCCCATGCCCTCATTTGGTGGCGCTGTAGAGCCCCTCGACCACGCCCAAGCTCAAGCAGTACTAAACATTTAAATTTTTCGCAGGTCTGATCTCTGTGCCAAATTTCATGAATTTTCAACCATTTTAAAGCACTTAAAAATGAGCGCGAACATTAAAACTGAAAAAAAAAAAAATAATAATAATAAATATAGCTGCGAGCAGCGATGGGCGGGCCCTCGCCCTCAGTGCAATCGCCACCCTGGTGTAATCAGGAAAATGATGCATGGCAGACACATGGATTTACAGTATCGCTCTGGCTGTCAGGTTTTAAGGGTTTCAGCAATGAAAGGGTTACACTACGACATCAACAGAGTTAAACACACACAGACACATGCAAAATAAACAATACAACTTTAGGGAAACTGTGCATATCTATCTTTATAGAAAATTATGGAAATGTCTCTTGATAACCGCAAAAGACAAGTTAGCATGGAATAGCAAGATCATTAAATGAGACAAAAGGCTGAATCACCCTATGGTGAGTCCACCAGTGTGATATTTCCAAATATCTGTCCACTGTAGTGACCTCCATGTGTGATTAGGTTAATTATATTAGTTAACAAGAAAAATAATTAGATAGCATTTATTAATGTTAATTATTATTAAGTTCAACATGTATTATGTAATTAAAATGCACAGTTGTATTTTAATATTAGTTTATATGCACTGTGAGTTAACATGAACAGGAATATTTTTATTAACTAACTCTAAAAGATTAATAAATGCTGTCAAAATATATTGTTCATTGTTAGTTCATATTAGTTGATGCATTAATTAATGTTAACCAAAAAAGAGACCTCATTGTAAATTGTTAATTACACATTTTATGATCCATAACTATTTAAAAAAAAAAAAAAAAAAGAAATTGTGATCTATAAGCATTTGCGAAATGTGAATTATATAAACTATATTACCAGTAAGGGACATATTAACTCATTTTATGTATTTGTTTCTGTAATTATATAAAAGTAAACTACATTTCAACTGATCTGTGAATGTATTTTTTTTCTGATGGGTTAAAAGATATCTTAGCGTATGACTCTATCCAGTGTTCATCCTGGGTATTACAGTCTTCATCTCTCTGTTACAAAAAGTTTAAATATCCCCCCCCTCTCCCTCTCCCTCCCTCTCTTTCCACCCATCCCCCTTCCCCACACTCACTCTGACACTCACACACCCACCACCACACACACACACACACACACACACACACACACACACACAGAGGCAGATTGACATGAGATGTCTATTTGTTTTTTCATTTTCTTTAATTCATAGAGGTTTGGATTTGTTTGAATTCTTGCATACTTCCTCAGAATGACTAGTTTTCTGTATGAAAAAAGTTTGAAAGACTTTGAATGCTGCATTTTAAAGATATAATAAAATGATGGTTGTTGTTTTTACTGTTACTTTAATAAATCACCACGTCAACACCATTCAAGATATCCCAAATCCGCTCACAATTTAGCATCTTCAGTATCTTGGCATCATGCAGAAAAAGTTTGGTGTGAATTTCTTATTTTTCCTGATAGGAGTATTTAAAATTCCACAGCCTGATTTTTCCAAAAATCCACATTCAAACCAAAATTGCCGACTTCCTGTTGGTCGTGGCTAATGGATGTAAATTAGAAAGTTGTCCGGATTGAAGTGAACAATATATGTACCGAGTTTGGTGAGTGTAGCAAAAACTAACCCCCAAATATTGTCAAAAGGTGGCGCTATAGAGTGCCTCCTCCACGCCCATTTATGAGCTTTTGCCAGTGTCTAACTATCATTAATACTGATGTGTGTGTTGTGTTTCATGGAATTCTAAGCATGTTAACTGCCTCAAAAACACAGGAAACAAATGTTCAACTTTGACGCGTTGACATGGAAACAGCTTTTAATGTATCGACAACCTGTTTACAGATTCTTATCGGCCATGTTTTGACATTATACTGATGAAGTTTGAAGCAAATCGAGTAAAATTAAGATCTTGAATTTAAAGCATTTTGAAAATGACACATTTCCTTCAGCCAGTCCTTCAGCGCTATAACTTGGACTTCTAATAGTCACATCTATGCGACCGGCATCATACAACGAACAAACTGCTGAAGTTTCATCAGAATCAGACAATGTATGCAATAGTTATTAGAAACTTCCTGTTTCTCATTTCTCGCCATAACTTTGTCGCCTCGCCACGGCCAAACCGTTCGAGATATCAAAAATCCCATGGCAATTTTGCATCCCCACTGTCTCTAGATCATGCTGACCAAGTTTGGTGACAATCCTATGGAAATCCTGGGAGGAGTATTTCAAATTCCAGAGCATGTGTTTTTCAAACAGCCCTGAATAGCTCACTTCCTGTTGGGCGTAGCTTATGACATAGAGTATGAAAGTCGTTTGGATTAGTGAGATCTATATGTGTACCGAGTTTCATATGAATACGTCGAAGTATGTGTGCGCTATACATCAAGATTTCTGACTGTGTTCCAGGGGGCGCCGTAGAGCCCTTGTGCCACGCCCCAAGCCTCTGCGGCGTCCTGATGGCCGCGGATTCCAATGTGTGTGCAAAATTTCAAGAGTTTTTGAGCATGTTACGCCCCCCAAAAACCCCCGGAAGGTTGAAAAAAAAAAAAAAAAAAAAAAAAAAAAGAAAAACCCTTAGAAAAACAATAGGGCCTTCGCCCCTTTGGGCTCGGGCCCTAATAATAATAGTGAAAAAACATGCCGAAAACAATAGGGCTTTAGCACCTTGGTGCAAGCCGTTCCGGCTTGCTCCTCGCTGCTCGGGCCCTAAATATAGCTGCAAGAAGCGATGTGCGGGCCCTCGCCCTCAGCGCAATCGCCACCCTGGTGCAATCAATGAAAAAAGTGCACAGCGGGCACATTGATTTACAGTATCGCTCTGGCTGTCTGGTTTTAATGGTTACAGCAATGAAAGGGTTACTACTATGACATCAAGAGAGTTAAACATACAAACATACACAAATGAACAATATATGAAGGGTTCAGATGCAAAAGCCACTAAATCTTTTTTTAAATAAAATGCACTTTTGTCAGACTCCGATATACAGGTTTCTATGTAAATAGTGGTATTTCTGACTGGACTGAGGCTGGGAACTTACTGTGTTTGATGTCAAAGTATTTGATGGATGTATAATGTGTGTCAAGAACATTTACTCATTTATCTAACTTTTGACTGAGACGGCTTTTAGGGGGGTTTGCATCTGAACTCTTCATATACAACTTCAGGGAAACTGTGCACATCTATCATTAAAATTCTGGAAGTCTCTTGATAACCGCTAATGACAATGGTGTGTCCACCAGTGTGATGATTGTACTGTCACACCACATGAAAAGATGTCACACCAGAGGACAAGGTCTCTCTCTCTCTCTCTCTCTCTCTCTGTATATAAAATCATATTAACTTACTTTAAATATTTGTTTCTTATTCTAATTAATTAAACTGAGTAATAAATGGTTACATTTAAAACATTTCTCATCATATCAGTGAAAGAGTGTATAAAATATATAAAACTTTTATATATTTTTATTATAGATTTTTTAAATAAATATTTTAATGCTCTGTAAGCATTTCTACAATTATTATATATAAGTACACTGACAGTACAGTACATATCAACTGATTCTGTGAAAGTACTTTTCTTTCTGATGGGTTAAAAGATATCTTAGCCTACGTCTCCATCCGGTGGTCATCCTGGGTATTATAGTCTTCATTTATGTGTAAAACCAGAAGGAGGACAGAGAGAAGGATGCAGAAAGAAAATAGAATTTAAATGATGCCTTACAAAAGAATAACCATATAGTTTAAAATGAAAAATTTCCCATTTTAATGAATAAATATCCCCTGTTTGTCTCCCACTCAGACTCTCTCTTGCTCTCTCTTGCCACCCTTCCCTCTCTCCACACTCACATTCACTCTAACAGTCACACACACACACACACACACACACACACACACCTAGATGAAACACACAAACACAGAGGCAGAGTTTCTACTTGTTTTTTAATTTTCTTTAATTCATAGAACCTTGGATTTGGTTGAATTCTTGCATAAGTATTGAAAACGACTAGTTCTCTGTATGAAAAAAGTTTGAAAGCGTTTGAATGCTGCATTTTAAAGATATAATAAAATTATGGTTCCCCGTCTGTCGTTCACGTTCGACGTTGTGTCGAAGTGACGACTAGGGGTCGCTCTTGAGAGCCCGAATACCTCTGACAGCTTTGAGAAAAGGCCAATGAGAATTGGTATGCAGTATTTGCATAGCCTGCTCCGCCCCGGAGATCCGGGCATAAGAGGGGGGGGCTAGGCAACACTCATTGTTCTGTTTCTTCGGAGCCGAATGCAGCGTCTCTTCATTGAGAAGCAGCGTTACTCACCTCTCTCGTCGTTGGATCTACGGCACGGGCAGCGGTCTCTTCCTTCTCGAACGCAGTAGCAGTGAGAGTCCCCTGGGTGCTTCGACGGCGAATCTTGAAGAGCAGATTTCCTCTTAATAAAATCTAAAGAGCAAATTTCTCTAAAAGAGTGCAGACACGGTGGGTTTGTGTGTTTACTATGCCTTTCCTTCCGTGTCCTTCTGGTTGCGGCTTCTTTCTCTCCCAAAACGATCGGCACGAGCTCTGTCTTCAGTGTTTGGGTCGTGACCATGCTGAAGCGGCGTTCGGCGAGGGCGGATGTCCTGCTTGCGAGGACATGCCCCTCAGCACACTTCGTTCGCGAGTCGCGTTCTTTACTAAAAGACCGCGGCTCACATCAACCGCTCCCGCGGCTCGTCCTTCTACTTCCGGGTACGAGGCTGCCGCGGCGCGTGTTGATGAAGAGCGAGAGAGCGCGAGCGTTTCGCCGGGTAATTCCCCGCGTCCCTCGCGCTCTGTGTGTCTGCCGGTCGAGCTTTCGGATGACTTTGAAAACTCGTCTCAGTACGGGTTGGATTGGTTATTCGGGGCTCCTGCGGGGGAGGAAGAAGTGTCTGCAGCATCGGAGAGTGGGCAGCCATCTGAAGCAGACGCGCTGTCTGAGGCACCTGCTGCGGGGGCGGGTTCTCAGTCAGTAGCAGACGCGGAAATGGCGGCCATGCTCGAACGGGCGGCCAAAGCAATCGGGATTGAGTGGAAGTCTCCGCCCCGTCCTGAGCGCTCACGGCTGGATGATTGGTATCTGGGTAACGACCGTGGTTCTCGGCCACGTTCTACCCCAGTTCCTTTCTTCCCGGAAGTGCATGAGGAACTGACTAAGTCGTGGAAGGCTCCTTTTTCAGCCAGAATGCGTCTTAGCGGTTCTTCCTCTCTCACCACCCTCGATGGAGGTCCAGCGAAGGGGTATACGGAGGTTCCCGCCGTGGAGCGTGCGATCGCGGTGCATCTTTGCCCGCAGACCGCCGCCACCTGGCGGGACCGCCCAAAACTCCCGTCCAGGGCATGTAAGGCTTCTTCCGCTCTCGTGGGGAAGGCTTATGCTGCTTCTGGACAAGCTGCGTCCGCCCTTCACGCTATGGCCGTCCTGCAGGTCTATCAGGCCAAGGTTCTTAGCGAGTTGCACGAGGGTGTTCCCAAACCAGAGCTTTTGCAGGATCTGCGCTCGGCGACTGACTATGCTCTACGAGCTACGAAGGTCACGGCGCAGGCTCTGGGGAGGGCGATGTCCACTATGGTGGTCCAGGAGCGCCACCTTTGGCTGAATCTGGCGGAAATGAAGGACGCTGAGAAGGTTCGCTTTCTTGACGCCCCCATTTCTCAGGCTGGTCTCTTTAGCGACACTGTCGAGGAATTTGCACAGCAGTTCTCCGCAGTGAAGAAACAGACGGAGGCTATCAAACACATCTTGCCTCGTCGGGCGCCGGCCCCCGGGCCCGCACCCCCGAGGCAGCAGCCTCCGCCTGTTTCACGCCGAGGACGACCGCCTTCCAGACCGGCTCAGGGCCCGCCACAGGCTGGTCCTGCACCTAAACCAGCCTTGCGGTCGAGCTCTCGCAAGAAGGTGGCGCCGTTAGCTCAGTCTCAGGCCGCTAAGAACCCTCGTCAGGCTTCGAAGCGTTCCTGAAACGAGCAGCCCGGAGGAGAGAGATCTGCTGACCTGTCTGGATCCACACTTGGCGAGGGGACGAGTGTGGGTTTCGGCTCCACCCCGGCTGTCTGCCTCTCGGCAGACGGCCACCACATGGTCAATAAAAGAGCAATTTTCTTCTCTGGGCGAAAAAATCTATGTGACTGCGTCCCTCCGGGGTACCCAGCCACTAAAACATGTCAAAGCATGCTCAACCGCAAGCTCTGCGCTTCTGCATGCTTTGACGAATCAAGCGCATCCATCAGTCGATCCCCTGAGTTCAGGCGATCTTCGGATGGATCCTTGTCTGTCGGTTTCGATGGTCAACGCTTCCCATGGCTGGGTCCCTCCGGGGTACCCAGCCACCAGAACACATCAAAGCATGCTCAACCGCAGGGCCTGCGCTTCGGCATGCTTTGACGAATCAAGTGCATCCATCAGTCGATCCCCTGAGCTCAGGCGATCTTCTGATGGATCCTTGTCTGTCGGTTCCGATGGTCGATCCTTCCATGGCTGGGTCCCTCCGGGGTACCCAGCCACCAAAACACATCAAAGCATGCTCAACCGCAAAACTTGCGCTTCTGCATACTTTGACAGAGAAACAAGCGCATCCGTCAGTCGATCCCCTGAGCTCAGGCGATCTTCTCACGGATCCTTGTATGTCGGTTATGGCGATCAAAGCACCTTGTGTCCTCCGGGATAGCACGCCCCCGAACAAAGGGCTTTCACCACAACTCAGTCACACCGTACCCACCCGAGGTACGTCGGTGGTCCCCCTGAGACCGTTGGCAGAGAGTTTTACAGCTTGGCTCGAGATACCCAACCTCTCTCGCTGGCTTCTCAGAACCATCCGACTCGGCTATGCTATCCAATTCGCACGCAACCCGCCCAAGTTCAGCGGCATCTTCTCTACCGCGGTTCGGGACGAGAATGCTGCGGTTCTTCGGGCGGAGATCGCGACCCTTCTGGCGAAGGACGCGATAGAGCCGGTCCCCTCGGCCGACATGAAGAAAGGGTTCTACAGCCCCTACTTCATTGTACCCAAGAAAGGTGGCGGTTTAAGACCAATCCTGGATCTGAGGATTCTGAATCGGGCCCTTCACAAGCTCCCCTTCAGAATGCTAACGCTCAAACGCATTCTCACGTGCATCAGATTCCAGGATTGGTTTGTGGCGATAAACCTGAAAGACGCGTACTTTCATGTCTCGATTCTTCCAAGGCCCTTCCTGCGGTTTGCCTTTGAAGGTCGAGCATTTCAGTACAAAGTCCTTCCATTTGGGCTCTCCCTGTCTCCCCGCGCCTTTACGAAAGTCGCAGAGGCAGCCCTTGCCCCTCTCCGGGAGAGGGGCATCCGGGGTCACATGGCATCCGCAGCCGCCGTCACGCCGCTGGGCCTGATGCACATGAGACCGTTACAACACTGGCTGCGTTCCCGAGTCCCGAGATATCCTTGGTGCCAGGGTTCATACCGGGTGCACGTCACACCGGTATGTCTAAAAACCCTCGGTCCTTGGAAAGACATTTCTTTCCTACGGGCCGGGGTGCCCTTAGGACAAGTGTCCAGGCGCATTTTGGTTACGACAGATGCATCCAACACAGGCTGGGGCGCCGTATGCAATGGGCAAGCAGCTGCAGGGCTCTGGTCGGGCCCTCGGCTGCATTGGCATATCAATTGCCTCAAGCTGCTGACAGTGTTTTTGGCCCTGAAGAGGTTCCGACCTTTGGTTCAGGGCAAACACATGCTGGTCCGCACAGACAGCACTGCGACTGTAGCCTACATCAATCACCAGGGCGGTGTACGCTCCTTTCGCATGTCACAGCTAGCCCGCCATCTCCTCCTTTGGTGTCGAAACAATGTCAAGTCTCTACGAGCCACCCACATACCAGGCGAACTCAATTGGGTAGCGGACGCGCTCTCCCGACAGACTTCGCTTCGGGGCGAGTGGAGACTTCACCCTCAGACGGTTCAGCTGATCTGGAGTCTTTTCGATCAGGCCCAGGTCGACCTGTTTGCCTCGATAGAGAACACTCACTGCCAGTTGTGGTACGGTCTGTCCGAGGCGCCCCTCGGCACAGATGCACTGGCACACAGCTGGCCTCAGGGCCTCCTCAAGTATGCGTTTCCACCAGTGAGCCTAATTGCACAGACCCTGTGCAAAGTCAGGGAGGACAGAGAACAGATCCTGCTGGTGGCCCCCTACTGGCCCAACAGGGTTTGGTTCTCAGAGCTGGTGCTCCTCTCCCCCGTTCCTCCCTGGCGCATTCCCCTGAGGAAGGACCTCCTTTCACAGGGGAAGGGCACGATATGGCACCCGCGCCCAGATCTCTGGAACCTCCACGTATGGTCCCTGGACGCGACCAGGAGGATTTCAGAGATCTCCCACTGGCAGTGGTAAACACTCTGTTGCAGTCGAGAGCTCCCTCCACGAGGCGACTGTACGACCTCAGATGGCGTAAATTCACAAACTGGTGTTCCTCCCGGGGGGAGAACCCACGGAGATGTGGCATCCGAACGGTGCTTTCCTTCCTCCAAGGAGGACTGGATAGACACCTTTCTGCTTCAACACTTAAGGTCCAGGTAGCCGCTATTGCCGCTAACCACGACCTGGTGGAAGGTAGATCGGTTGGGAAGCACAATTTGGTTATACGATTCCTTAAAGGTGCACGCAGGCTGAACCCCGTCAGACCGCGCCTTGTCCCCTCTTGGGATCTGTCTGTGGTCCTCCGGGGCCTACAGTCAGATCCCTTTGAGCCGCTCCAGTCAGTCGAACTCAGTGCTCTCTCCCAAAAGACGGCTCTCCTGACTGCGCTCACATCGATCAAAAGAGTGGGAGACCTCCAAGCCCTCTCCGTCAGTGACTCGTGCCTCGAATTCGGGCCGGCTAACTCTCACGTTATCCTGAGACCCCGGCCCGGTTATGTGCCCAAAGTGCCCACCACTCCCTTCAGGGACCAGGTGGTCACTCTGCAAGCTATCCCTTCTCAGGAAGGCGACCCCAACCTCTCCTTGTTATGCCCAGTCCGTGCCCTGAGCATTTACTTGGAACGTACTGAAAGCTTCAGACGGTCGAGTCAGCTCTTTGTCTGTTTTGGAGGACAGCAGAAGGGGAAAGCTGTCTCCAAACAAAGAATTTCCCACTGGATTGTGGATGCGATTCGTTTGGCCTACCAGGCCACAGGGGTGCCCTGCCCGCTGGGGGTGCACGCCCACTCCACCAGGGGCGTCGCAGCGTCGGTTGCGCTGGCGAACGGGATCTCTTTAACAGACATTTGCAGAGCTGCAGGTTGGGCTACACCTAACACGTTTGCCAGGTTCTACAATCTGCGTGTAGAACCAGTCTCTTCGGGAGTCCTGAACGCAAGCCCAGTAACTCCTGAAGCTGACACGGTGTAGAAGCTTGCTGAAGCGTCGTTCCCCACGGGTGATGACGCTTCCCCAGTTCAGTAAGTTTCCTGGCGTGAACCCTGAACGACAATTTCCATCATGTTGCACCCGCAACGTAGCTATGTTCAGCGGAGGAACTAGCTATCAGAATCTAATATGAGGTTAGGTTGCCTCTTGTGAACTCTCATATTAGGTTGGTGCCCCACATGTAGTGGCTCCTAATGCGGCCCCATGTGTGTATCTCCACCTATACTCCCAGAGATGCGGTGTTTCCCTTAAGACAAAACTTGTCTCCGACCCTGAGCTCAGCAGTCTCTCCTCATGCGGAGCCTGCCTCAGGATCGTCCCCTTGTTGTGCTCCCCTAGTGCGAGCCCTCAAGTGTATTCTCCACACAAATACCTCCCTCCGGGCAGGGTGTGGTCTCCGTAGTGCCCATCCCCCCCCGGGGAGGACGGACACTGGCCCAATGTTCTCCAAGATGTTCAACCAAAGGTGAGGAAAGGCTGGCTGAAGCTCTTGGGCATTGGAAGGTCACGTAGAGGTGAGTGACATTTATCTAACACGCAAGACCTGTTAATATTTGCACTCCATGCACTCGTGACGCGGTCCGCTGGTTGTGGCGTTTTCAACTGGGACCCCTAGTCGTCACTTCGACACAACGTCGAACGTGAACGACAGACGGGGAACGTCTTGGTTACGTATGGTAACCCTCGTTCCCTGATGGAGGGAACGGAGACGTGTCCCCCTTGCCACAACCTCGGACCGCCTCTGAGTGTAGCCGGGTGCTTCGGCTCCTCAGATCAGAACAATGAGTGTTGCCTAGCCCCCCCCTCTTATGCCCGGATCTCCGGGGCGGAGCGGGCTATGCAAATACTGCATACCAATTCTCATTGGCCTTTTCTCAAAGCTGTCAGAGGTATTCGGGCTCTCAAGAGCGACCCCTAGTCGTCACTTCGACACAACGTCTCCGTTCCCTCCATCAGGGAACGAGGGTTACCATACGTAACCAAGACGTTTCCTTTTTTTACTGTTACTTTAATAAATCACCACGTCAACACCGTTCCAGATATCCCAAATCCGCTCGCAATTTAGCATCTTCAGTATCTTGGCATCATGCAGAAAAAGTTTGGTGTGAATTTGTTGGTTTTCCTGAGAGCAGTGTTTAAAATTCCAGCCTGATTTTTCCAAAAATTCACATTCAAGCCAAAATAGCCGACTTCCTGTTGGTCACAGCTAATGGATGTAAATTAGAAATTTGTCTGGATTGAAGTGAACAATATATGTTCAGAGTTTGGTGACTGTAGGAAAAACGAGCCCCCAAATATTGTCAAAAGGTGGCGCTATAGAGTGCCTCCTCCACGCCCATTTATGAGCTTTTGCCAGTGTCTAACTGTCATTAATGCTGATATGTGTGTTGCATTTCATGGAATTCTAAGCATCTTAAGTGCCTCAAAAACACAGGAAACTAATTTTAAACTTTGACACATTGCCATGGAAACAGCATTTAATGTATCAACAACCTGTTTACAGATTCTTATTGGCCGTGTTTTGACATTATACTGATGAAGTTTGAAGCAAATAGAGTAAAATTAAGATCTTGAATTTAAAGCATTTAGAAAATGACACATTTCTTGCAGCCAGTTGGTGGCGCTATAAATTTGACTCCTAATAGTCACATCTATGTGATCAGCATCATAGATCGAACAAACTGATGAAGTTTCGTCAGAATCAGACAGTCTGTGCAAAAGTTATTAGACACTTCCTGTTTCTCATTTCTCACCGTAATTTTGTCGCTTCGCCACGGCCAAACCGTTAGAGATATCAAAAATCCCCTCACAATTTTTCATCCCCAATGTCTCTACATCATGTTCCCTGAGTTTCGAGGCAAATGTTTCAAAATCCTCTGAGGAGTATATCAAATTCCAGAGCATGCGCTTTTTAAACAGCCCTGAATAGCGCACTTCCTGTTGGGTATAGCCTGAGACATAGAGCGCGAAAGTTGTTCAGCTCGACGAGTTCTATATGTCTCCTGAGTTTCATTTGAGTACATGCAAGTATGTGCACGCTAGACAGCAAGATTTTTTAATTTTTCCAGGGGGCGCTGTACAGCCCCTGTGCCACGCCCGGGCCCCAGTCTCTGATACGTCCTGATGGCCGCAGGTTCCAGCATGTGTGCCAATTTTCAAGAGTTGTTGAGCATGTTAAGGCCCCCAAAAACCCCCGAAAGGTCAAAAGGAGAATACTAATAATAATAAGAATAAGAATAAGAATAATCCTTACAGGAACAATAGGGCTTCCGCACCTACGGTGCAAGCCTCTGGCTTGCTCCTCGGTGCTCGGACCCTAATAAGAATAATCCTTACGGGAACAATAGGGCTTCCGCACCTCGGTGCAAGCCGTTCCGGCTTGCTCCTTGTTGCTCGGGCCCTAAATATTGCTGCGAGCAGCGATGGGCGGGCCCTCGCCCTCAGTGCAATCGCCACCCTCAGTGCAATCGCCACCCTGGTGCAATCGATAAAAAAAATGCCCAGTGGGCACATGGATTTACATTATTGCTCTGGCTGTCTGGATTTAAGGGTTACAGCAATGAAAGGGTTACACTATGACATCAAGAGAATTAAACACACACAGACACAGTAACATAAGTAACAATATATGAAGAGTTCAGATGCAAAAGCCACTACATCCATCTGACATATTTCTTTAAAAAAAAATGCATTTTTGTCAGGCACCGATGTATAGGTTTCTATGTGCATCATGGTACTTCTGATTAGGCTGAGGCTGGGATTTTAGTGAGTTTGAAGTGAAAGTATTTGATGGATGTATAATGTGTGTCAAGAGAATTCACTTATTTATCTAATGTTTGACTGAGATGGCTTTTAGGGGGGTTTACATCTGAACTCTTCATATACAACTTTAAAGAAACTGTGTACATCTATCAATATTAAAAAATATGGAAAAGTCTTATGATAACCGCTAATGACAGGTTAGCATGGAACAGCAAGGTCATTAATTAATATAAAAGGCTGAATCATCCTATGATGTGTCCACCAGTGTGATGCTTGTAGTGTCACACCACAGGAAAAGATGTCACACCAGAGGACTAGTTTTCTATAAGAAACTTAAAAAAAAAAATGCAACAAGAAACTATTATATATATATATATATATATATATATATATATATATATATATATGTATTAATAATCTAAAGGCATATTAAATCATATTAAATTACTTTATATATTTGTTTCTTATTCTAATTAATTAAACTGAGTAATAAACGGTCAGATTTAAAACATTTCTCATCTTATCAGTGAAAAAGTGTATAATATATATAAAACTTGAAATTATTTTTTCTTTAGAAGATTTTTTAAATAAATATTTTAATGCTGTGTAAGTATTTCTTACAATCATTATATACCAGAATACTGACAGTACAGTACATATCAATTGACTCTGTGAAAGTACTTTTCTTTCTGATGGGTTAAAAGATAACAGGGGAAATGTATTCATTAATATGTGAAATATTTCATTTTAAACTATATGGTTATTCTTTTGTAAGGCATAATTTTAATTCTATTTTCTTTTTGCATCCTTCTCTCTGTCCTCCTTCTGGTTTTACACATAAATGAAGACTATAATACCCAGGATGACCACCGGATGGAGACGTAGGCTAAGATTGTCTCCCACTCAGACTCTCTCTTGCCACCCATCCCCCTTTCCACACTCACATTCACTCTAACAGTCACACACACACCTAGATGAAACACACAAACACAGGGGCAGAGTTTCTGCTTGTTTTTTAATTTTCTTTAATTCATAGAACATTGGATTTGATTAAATTCTTGCATAAGTATTGAGAATGACTAGTTCTCTGTATGAAAAAAGTTTGAAAGCATTTGAATGCTGCATTTTAAAGATATAATAAAATTATGGTTTTCTTTTTTTACTGTTACTTTAATAAATCACCACGTCAACACCGTTCCAGATATCCCAAATCCACTCACAATTTAGCATCTTCAGTATCTTGGCATCATGCAGAAAAAGTTTGGTGTGAATTTGTTGGTTTTCCAGAGAGCAGTGTTTAAGATTCCACAGTCTGATTTTTCCACAAATCCACATTCAAACCAAAATAGCTGACTTCCTGTTGGTCACAGCCAAACCGTTCGAGATATCAAAAATCCCCTCGCAATTTTTCATCCCCAATGTCTCTAGATCATGTTCCCCGAGTTTCGAGGCAAATGTTTCAAAATCCTCTGAGGAGTATATCAAATTCCAGAGCATGCGCTTTTTAAACAGCCCTGAATAGCGCACTTCCTGTTGGGTATAGCCTGAGACATAGAGCGCGAAAGTTGTTCAGCTCGACGAGTTCTATATGTCTTCTGAGTTTCATTTGAATACACGCAAGTATGTGTGCGCTAGACAGCAAGATTTCTGGATTTTTTCCAGGGGGCGCTGTACAGCCCCTGTGCTACGCCCGGGCCCCAGTCTCTGATACGTCCTGATGGCCGCAGGTTCCAGCATGTGTGCCGATTTTCAAGAGTTTTTGAGCATGTTAAGGCCCCCAAAAACCCCCGAAAGGTTGAAAGGAGAATACTAATAATAATAAATATAGCTGCAAGCAGTGATGGGCGGGCCCTCGCCATAAGTGCAATCGCCACCCTGGTGCAATCGATAAAAAAAATGCCCAGTGGGCACATGGATTTACATTATTGCTCTGGCTGTCTGGATTTAAGGGTTACAGCAATGAACGGGTTACACTATGACATCAAGAGAATTAAACACACACAGACACAGTAACATAAGTAACAATATATGAAGAGTTCAGATGCAAAAGCCACTACATCCATCTGACATATTTCTTAAAAAAAATGCATTTTTGTCAGGTACCAATGTATAGGTTTCTATGTAAGTCCTGGTACATCTGATTTGGCTGAAGCTGGGATTTTAGTGAGTTTGAAGTGAAAGTATTTGATGGATGTATAATGTGCGTCAAGAGCATTCACTCATTTATCTAATGTTTGACTGAAATAGCTTTTAGGGGGGTTTGCATCTGAACTCTTCATATACAACTAAAGAAACTGTATAGAGAAAGAAGAAACTAAAGAAACTATAAAGAAACTGTGTGCATCTATCATTATTAAAAATAATGGAAAAGTCTTTTGATAACTGCTAATGACAGGTTAGCATGGAACAGCAAGGTCATTAATTAATATAAAAGGCTGAATCATCCTATGATGTGTCCACCAGTGTGATGCTTGTACTGTCACACCACAGGAAAAGATGTCACACCAGAGGACTAGGTTTCTATAAGAAACATTTTTAAAAATGCAATAAGAAACTATATATATATATATACATATATATATATATATATATATATATATATACATATATATATATATATATATATATATATATTAGGGCTGTCAAATGATTAATCGCGATTAATCGCATCCAAAATAAAAGTTTATGTTTACATACTATATGCTTGTTTACTCTGTATATTCATTGTGTATATATAAAAACACACACATACATGTATATAATTAAAAACAAATTTATATGTATATATATTTACACCTGTATACAATTTAGATTATAAATAAATATAAATATTTTATATATAAATCTAAAATATTTTTCCTGAATATATACATGAATGTGCTTGTATTTATATATACATAATAAATATACACAGTACACCGACATATAGTGTGTAAACATAAACTTTTATTTTGGATGTGATTAATCGTGATTAATCGTTTGACAGCCCTAATATATATATATATATATATATATATATATATATATATATATATATATATATATATAAATCATCTAAAGGCATTTGTGAAATGTGAATTGTATAAAATCATATTAACTTACTCTATATATGTTTCTTATTCTAATTAATTAAACCGAGTAATAAACGGTCAGATTTTACAACATTTCTCATCCTATCAGTGAAAGAGTGAATAATATATATAAAACTTTTAATGATTTTCTCTTTAGAAGATTTTTTAAATAAATATTTTAATGCTCTGTAAGCATTTCTACAATCATTATATACAAGTATACTGATAGTACAGTACATATCAATTGATTCTGTGAAAGTACTTTTCTTTCTGATGGGTTAAAAGATATCTTAGCCTACGTCTCCATCCGGTGGTCATCCTGGGTATTATAGTCTTAATTTATGTGTAAAACCAGAAGGAGAACAGAGAGAAGGATGCAGAAAGAAAATAGAATTAAAATGATGCCTTACAAAAGCATAACCATACAGTTTAAAATGAAATATTACACATCTTAATGAATAAATTTCCCCTGTTTGTCTCCCACTCAGACTCTCTCTTGCCACCCATCCCCCTCTCCACACTCACATTCACTCTAACAGTCACACACACACCTAGATGAAACACACAAACACAGGGGCAGAGTTTCTGCTTGTTTTTTAATTTTCTTTAATTCATAGAACCTTGGATTTGGTTGAATTCTTGCATAAGTATTAAGAATGACTAGTTCTCTGTATGAAAAAAGTTTGAAAGCGTTTGAATGCTGCATTTTAAAGATATAATAAAATTATGGTTTTCTTTTTTTACTGTTATTTTAATAAATCACCACATCAATACCGTTCCAGATATCCCAAATCCGCTCGCAATTTAGCATCTTCAGTATCTTGGCATCATGCAGAAAAAGTTTGGTGTGAATTTGTTGGTTTTCCTGAGAGCAGTGCTTAAAAATCCACAGCCTGATTTTTCCAAAAATCCACATTCAAACCAAAATAGCCGACTTCCTGTTGGTCACAGCTAATGGATGTAAATGAGAAATTTGTCCGGATTGAAGTGGACAATATATGTACCGAGTTTGGTGACTGTAGGAAAAACGTGCCCCCAAATATTGTCAAAAGGTGGCACTATAGAGTGCCTCCTCCACGCCCATTTATGAGCTTTTACCAGTGTCTGACTATCATTACTGCTGATATGTGTGTTGCGTTTCATGGAATTCTAAGCATCTTAAGTGCCTCAAAAACACAGGAAACTAATTTTAAACTTTGACACGTTGCCATGGAAACAGCATTTAATGTATCAACAACCCGTTTACAGATTCTTATTGGCCGTGTTTTGACATTATACTGATGAAGTTTGAAGCAAATAGAGTAAAATTAAGATCTTGAATTTAAAGCATTTAGAAAATGACACATTTCTTGCAGCCAGTTGGTGGCGCTATAACTTTGACTCCTAATAGTCACATCTATGTGATCAGCATCATAGAACGAACAAACTGATGAAGTTTCGTCAGAATCAGACAGTCTGTGCAAAAGTTATTAGACACTTCCTGTTTCTCATTTCTCACCGTAACTTTGTCGCTTCGCCACGGCCAAACCGTTCGAGATATCAAAAATCCCCTCACAATTTTTCATCCCCAATGTCTCTACATCATGTTCCCCGAGTTTCGAGGCAAATGTTTCAAAATTCTCTGAGGAGTATATCAAATTCCAGAGCATGCGCTTTTTAAACAGCCCTGAATAGCGCACTTCCTGTTGGATATAGCCTGAGACATAGAGCGCGAAAGTTGTTCAGCTCGACGAGTTCTATATGTCTACTGAGTTTCATTTGAATACACGCAAGTATGTGTGCGCTAGACAGCAAGATTTCTGGATTTTTTCCAGGGGGCGCCTCCGGCTTGCTCCTTGGTGCTCGGGCCCTAATAATAGTGAAAAAACATGCCGAAAACAATAGGGCTTTAGCACCTTGGTGCAAGCCGTTCCGGCTTGCTCCTCGATGCTCGAGCCCTAATAATAGTGAAAAAACATGCCGAAAACAATAGGGCTTTAGGGGCCCTAATAATAGTGAAAAAACATGCCAGAAACAATAGGGCTTTAGCACCTCAGTGCAAGCCGTTCCGGCTTGCTCCTCGGTGCTCGGGCCCTAATAATAATAATGAACGGAGCAATTCCAATAGGGTCCTCACACCATCGGTGCTCGGGCCCTAATAATCCTTAGAAGAACAATAGGGCCTTCGCCCATTTTGGCGAAGTTCCAGGGGGCGCCGTAGAGCCCCTGTGCCACACCCGGGTCCCACCCTCTGCAGCGTCCTGATGGCCGCAGATTCCAATGTGTGTGCAAAATTTCAAGCGTTTTTGAGTATGTTAAGCCCCCCAAAATGCCCCAGAAGTTTGAAAAAAAAAAAAAAAAAAAGAAAAATCCTTAGAAGAACAACATTTTGGGCTCGGGCCCTAATAAAGAAGTTATACTTACTGTACAATGCTGCAGATAATCCAAATTTTTCACAAAGGTGAACACAATAATGCACATTTTCAATAAATTAATAAATAAATAAATGAATGGATTGGGCATTTAGGGCAACTTAACTTTAGGTGCAAGATGTTCTCACCGTAATTGTCCGGGGAATTTCAGGTTTCTTGACTTTCAAATACAGAAGGCCTGATACTGTGACCCCATAAAAGAACCAGGCTGTAAAGCTAGAAAACAAAAGGAATAATGTTAGAGAAAACTTCACGTTTTCACATATTTTTCACCACTTTTTTATGATTTTAAAACCTGAAAGAATCTTTGAATGAGCTGACACTATTTGACTTTAACTGATAAAAATTTTAAATCTAAACTCCCAGAAGTCTAAGACTCATGCTGCCTTCACGTGTTATCGGAAAATTACTATTTCCCACTTGATCAACAATTCTGGAATTTCAGTCAAATACATGCTTATTTCACTGCTTATAAAACATACAATATACTTTTGAATGATCGTTCATATCTAACCTTTAGCGACAAGACAAAGGGATGTAGTTGATGTGAGAACAACATTGACAGCAACAATGGTTATCCCCTCCACCATGTTTAAAGCCCAACTCGGAAACTCTGGTATCAAAATTATTTCAGAATTTCCCAGTAGTAAATACGACTTGAGAGGCGTTCATGTCTAATTCCTGATTAGAAAACTCGTAATTGGGACATTCTACCAGAAACATACATTTCTACCTTTAAATTTTTTTGGGGGAAAAAATATCTGATTCTTAAATCTGAATGTTGAATCATATAGAGGATGTTAAACTATAAGAAACACATATCATGCCATGTCAGCATGTTTTTGTGATTGAATAAAATACATTTTTATATGCTTTTTACCCCTAAAATGACAGGCCCTATCACAGATAAAATTTGTATATTATTAGAATGGTTTTCTAATTAATTTATTTGATACAAATATCATTTTTTTTTTATTGGTCATAGTGCATCTAACGTGGATTTTTAATTCCTTTAACTTTTCAGTCAACTGCAGAACAATAAAATAACAGAATAATCACTAGGCACTCATATAATTGTGTAAAAGTTACCTTTAAATAGAAGATTTTTACAAAAAACAGTAAAGTTATAGTAATAGTAAAGTTCAACCAAGGACATATAATAAGGACCTAATTCATTAGAATATGACTGACATATACTCAATATAACTGATATAGTCCAAACATTTTTTTTTTTTAATTCAATCAACCAATTTCATTTTATTTCAATATAAAAACATTTTTTCATTTAAATGTAATCAATAGACATTTGACTGAATAGCAAAATGTAAAGTAACTCATAAACACATCATATTACGGCTCAGTAACAATAAGGTAATACTATGGTAATATCTACATTATTACTTAGGAAATTATATGGTATTAACAGAAATTACATGTCATTTCCTGGATAATGATGTAGATATTACCATGGTATCAACCTGTTATTACCAAGCTGTAATATGAAGTGGTACTGTGATGGTAGCCCTTTTTAATCTTGAAGGCCCTGGAACAGCAACCTTTCTCTTAAGCCTAGATTTTTTCTGTTGCTCTCTCCATAATTTGTTTTGGGTTCATTCATTCAACTCATGAATCTCTCATGAACCTCCATCTCTCTTTTTCTTTCTGAAGATGTTTCTCCTTTGTCTCAGGGTCTGCATTTAGTCATGTCAGACTAAATTATTTTCTGGGATGTTTTACCGTGACAGGGCCTGACCCTTTAGCTCATTCTCTTTGAAAAAAACAAAAACATAACAAGCTTAAAATCATACAATTCAATGATAGAAATCCATCTTGATCAGTGTCAGCTTCACCTCGGTCAAATGATGTAATATCCTCTGAGTCATACCCTTAAAGGTGTATTGCACATATTTTATGTTGAGTTTTATGTAAACAGGACTTTCTTAAACAGTCTCTGGGGCTATCGTCACAATAACCCAGTTAAATCAACTGCAAAGCAAGGCAAGGCAAGGCAAGTTTATTTATATAGCACATTTCACACACAATGGTAATTCAAAATGCTTTACATAAAAGGAAATAATAAAATCATAAAAACATAAGATGAGTTAAAATAATCATTAAAAAGTAATAATCAATAATAATCAACAATAAAAACATTTAAAATTATCTAAAAAAAATATTTAAAATGAATTAAAACAGGAATAAAAATGATTATACAAAATACAGTAAAATACATAAAATACAGTGCAATCAGTTCGGACATAGCACAGTGCTCATTCAGTAAATGCACAACTAAACAGATGAGTTTTTAGTCTGGATTTAAATGTGGCTAATGTTTTAGTACATCTGATCTCTTCTGGAAGCCGATTCCAACCGTGGGCAGCATAAAAGCAAAAGGCGGATTCCCCTTGTTTTGTGTGAACCCTTGGCATTTCTAACTGACTCGATCCTAGTGATCTGAGTGGTCTGTTAGGTTTGCATTCAGTGAGCATATCTGCAATGTATTTAGGTCCTAGGCCATTGAGTGATTTAACGAGTAAAAGTACTTTAAAATCAATCCTGAATGTAATTGGAAGCCAGTGTAAGGACCTGAGGACTGGTGTGATATGCTCTGATTTTCTGGTTCTAGTCAGAATCCCGGCAGCAGCATTCTGGATGAGGTGCAGCTGTCTAATGGTCTTCTTGGGAAGACCAGTGAGGAGACCATTACAATAGTCCACCCTACTGGTGATAAAGGCATGAACAAGTTTCTCTAAGTCTTGACTGGAAACAAAACATCTAATTATTGCAATGTTTTTGAGATGATAGTGTGCTGATCTAGTTACTGCTTTGACATGACTACTGAAACTAAGGTCTGACTCCAGAATCACCCCAAGATTTTTGACTTGATTTTTAGTTATTTGACCCCTAGCGTCAAGGTACGCATTCACCTTAAGAACTTGGGGCTGGGTCAATGGGGCTGTAGTAATTTGGCGATAAGGCTAGGTAAATCTGGGTATCATCTGCATAGCTGTGATATGCAATTTGGTTCTTTCTCATTATTTGGGAGCATATACAGGCTAAACAAGAGCGGCGCAAAAATTGAGCCTTGTGGGACTCCGCATGTCATGGACATCCACTTAGACTTATGCTTACCTATACTAACATAATAGCCTCTCCCTTCTAAGTAAGACCTGAACCACTTAAGGACCATCCCAGAAAGCCTGACCCAATTTTCCAGTCTCTCTATAAGAATGTTATGATCGACAGTGTCAAACGCAGCACTAAGATCTAGTAGTACCAGCACTGATATTTTGCCAGAATCAGAATTTAAGCTAATATTATTTATTATCTTTATGAGTGCTGTCTCTGTGCTGTGATGCGGTCGGAAACCAGATTGAAAATTGTCTAGGTAACCATTTGAGTTTATGTAGCAGTTCAGCTGATTAAAAACTACTTTTTCAATAATCTTGCCTATAAAAGGTCTATAGTTGCTCAATATTGTGTTATCAAGATTGCTCTTTTTCAGAAGGGGCTTAACAACTGCAGTTTTCAGGGAGTTTGGAAAGGTCCCAGAAAGAAGTGAGGTGTTCACCACTTCTAAGAGATCAGCTTCTAAACAATTAAACACACTTCTGAAAAAAAGATGTGGGAAGTGACGTAGCAGGTTGAAGATCTAAGGTGCTGTACTATTTCTTCCAAAATTTTGCAATCAATTGCTTCAAAAACAGACATGGTAACTTTTTTGAAATTGCAGGCGAATTTGTCTGACCTCAGCATAACTTGAGGATGTGCTAATCGTCTTTCTGATATTATCGATCTTCTCAGAAAAGAAGGAAGCAAACCCATTGCATTTGCTGTCGGAGAGCATTTCACTGGGAATCTGACTTGGGGGGGTTTGTTAGTCTCTCAACGGTAGCAAAAATAGTGTGAGTGTTGCTTAAGTTGCTGTTCATAAGGATTGAGAAGAATGTTTGTCTAGCTTTGCCTAATTCAACATTGAAAGCATGAAGGCTGTCTTTATAGATGCTATAGTGAATTTCAAGTTTCGTCTTCTGCCACATCCGCTTGGCTTTTCTGCATTGTCTTTTCATACTCTGTACTGCTGTTGATTTTCTCCATGGTGCTTTCTGTCTGCCAGCCATCATTCTTTTTACAGGTGCAATGTCATCAATGACATTTTTAACTTCTCTAGATTCTCTAGATCTAGATTCAGTGGTAGCAGAGATCAATATATCAAAGAAAATATAGAAGTGATCAGATAGTGCTATGTCCTTAAATAACAATGGATGAAATCGCTAGACCCTTACTGATGAGTAAATCAAGAGTGTGAACACGACTGTGTGTGGATCCATGCACATGCTGAACCAGGTCAAAAGTGTTCAAAACAGTTATAATTTCTTTTGCAGCATTGATTTCTGCATTATCTATGTGAATATTAAAAACCCCTGCAATAGCAAAACTGTCAAACTCTGAGGAAATCATTGATAACAGTTCTGTGAAGTCTTCAACAAAGGCTGGAGAGTATTTTGGAGGCCTGTAAATAATGATAAACAGTGTGTGTGGAGCACCTTTCAGCACAATCCTTAGATATTCAAAGGACAAGTACTGACCAAATGACACTTGCTTACATTGATAGACATCTTTAAATAGAGCAGCTACACCTCCACCTCTCCTAACAGCTCTGCAGACACTCATGAAAGTAAAGTTAGGAGGGGCTGTTTCACTGAGGACTGTTGCACTGCAGCTTTCTTCTAGCCATGTTTCATTTAAAAACATAAAATCAAGGTTGTTTGTGGTTATTAAGTCATTGGTCAGAAATGATTTATTTTTTAGTGAGCAAATGTTTAAAAATCCTCACTTGATGGCATTACTTTTTGTCCCCACATCAATCTTAGCTTGATGCATAATAGACCGCAGATTAGATGAGTCAGCCGTACGACTAGAGAAGGCCTTAGACTTTATCACGTGATAAAATAGAGATAGAGAAAGCTACAGGCACACTGGGTTCCTGCTTGTTCTGTAAACATTTGTGAATGTTGCTGCTATCATAGCGGGGACCCAACACATATCACTGAGAGCTGTTATCAGTTGTTTTTGGTTCACCTACAGCAGATGGAGGAGGGTTTGGGCCCTGGCGTTGTGGCAGTGGCTGAAGAGCTCTCACAGGAGGAGGAGGGTGAGCTGGGCCCACAGGCTTTGGTGGTTGTGGGACCCGCCGTTTTTTAGTTGATATCTGGGGGCTTGCAGCGAAAGAGTAAGAGAGTCTGGTCCCAGCATAAACAAGTTCCTCTTTTCTGTGAGAAGCTTAGAAGTGGAGATGCTGGAGAGAGGGATAGTGTGTCTGGTGAGTGCGGCTGTGGCTCTGGTGTTTCCAGTGGCTGAAATATGTTGTCCTGGCTTCTCTGGCTGTTTTCTAGAAAGTCGTCCTTGGGTGCTGAGTCTTGGAGCTGTCCTGATACGTCACAGTCTGTCTGTGATGAGTTCTGTGGGCAGGGCTCAAGCGGCATGGTGTCCATGAACAGTGGTTGTTTTGGCTGCGTGGTGTTATCAATGTCCTTTTGGGATGTGTCAGCCACATGATGACTCTGAGTCTGATATGAAGTCCTCTGATCACTTTGTCCAGGTGTGTGTGTGCCATCCAGGTTGAGTGGATTGCCACACAGTACTGAAGGATGATTGAGGGAGAAATAGATATTGTCCTTTAGCACTCTTGCACCAAGTTTGTTTGGGTGGAGGCCATCAAGTTTAAACAGTTGTCTGTGGCCCCTGAAAAGATTGAAGTTGTCAATGAAGTTGACAATATATTGAACCAGCATCATACCAAGTCAGTGCTCTCTCAGTGATCAATAAAATTGTCAGACAAGCAGGTAGGCAGGCATAGTAGTTCAGTTCAATGTTTTTTTTTTTTTTTTTTTTTAGTTTTTTTTGTTTGCTTGTTTTTGCTGTCGACCTGAAACCTCCTACTGGTGGTTGGTTTTGTGGCTTTATTGCATATAGATACGTTTTTGTTTGTTTTTTTATATATATTAAATGGTAACACTTTACAATAAGTTTTATTAATTAACATGAACTAAGAAATAACGGTAACACTTTTACGGTAAGAGTACATGCATTCATGCATGAATTATGCATTACTTCATGCATTAATATCTCATGATTTATCAGGAACTAACATGAGTTCAAAGTCTTTCATTCATGAGTTCATGAATGAACAACACCTTAATGAATACATTAACTAAGGTGGGTACATCATCATGATTTGTGATTTATTACACATGATCATGATTGTTTTCTTTGTTTACAAAAAAGGTCTTTATCCACTTTGGATAAATCTATACTTATGGTATATGAATCATCATGAATTCTTGAATTCATGTATCAAAATAGCATTATTTTGTGGAGGTGAGACTACTTACCTTTATTATTAAAGGAATATACAAAAATCCACATTACCTCATTCATGCATACAAGCTAGAACTGTATATCAACTAATGTTTTTTTTTGTTTTTTTGTTTTAATTATGATCTGAGTTACCAAGCATGTTCATATATTCTTCATAGTAGCCTGCAGGTAAATGGACAAACCCCAACATTGGCCAATCACAACACATATAGCACATTAATTCTTTTGACATCCAAATAATGTAGTCATCATTAACTAAGCATTAGCTTCTCATGATTTCATCATGTGTGTGGCCCCTCAACTAAAGTGGTGACCAGACCCCAACATTGGCCAATCACAGCACATATAGCACATGAATTCTTTTGACATCCAAATACTGTAGTCATCATTAACTAAGCATTAGCTTCTCATGATTTCATCATGTGTGTGGCCCCTCAACTAAAGTGGTGACCAGACCCCAACATTGGCCAATCACAGCACATACAGGATGTGAATTCTGTTGACATCCAAATACAGTAGTCATCAATAACTACGCATTAGCTTCTCATGATTTCATCATATTTGTGACCCCTCAACTAAAGTGGTGACCAGACCCCAACACTGGCCAATCACAGGACATATCGCATGTAAATTCTGTTGACATTCAATTACAGTAGTTGTCATTAACTAAGTATAAGCTTCTCATGATTTCATTATGTGTGTGGCCCCTTAACTAAAGTGGTGACTTGGTCCTTCACTCTTTAAAATAAAGGTGCTTTAAAAGGTTCTTCAAACGATGCCATAGAAGAAACATTTTTGGTTCCACAAAGAGCCATACAGTCAAAAGTTATTTCATATCATCTCTTTGGCTCTTCAGATGTTTAAGGTTCTTTATGGAACCATTTAGACAAAAAAAGGTAAAACCATGAAGCACCTTTATTTTTAAGAGTGTTGGAAATACTGCAAATCAGTGTTATTAATGATGGCATAATTGTGAAATGACATGAATATGAACATTAAAGTTTAACCTTTTGCACACAATCTTAACTTTCTGTTTTATTCTTAAACAGTATTCTTAAACATTATTCTTAAATTTTGTTCAGCATTAAATACTTCATGAGGAGTCCACATCAGTAGCTTTTTACATTAAAATGTGACTCCTTACCATAAAAAAGACCAAGCTGTTTGTGATTTTTCTTTCATCTTTATTTATTTATTTATTTAGATATTTTTATTAATTAATTTATTTATTTTTTGTAAATCCTTTAAGAGCTTTTTGGTTTTGTAAAGAGGTTTCAGATATACAGGCACTTAAAGTTCATGCTATATGTACTGAATGTCTTTTTCAGCTCTTTCCAGGCATTGCTGTTGATTGAACTGGGTTATACCGTTTAAGAATAAAGAAGTTAAAATTAAAGTCCCTTTGTGTTCACAGTACATTGTGTGCACAAGATTAAACTTCCTTGTTCATATTCATGTCACTTTACAATTATGCCTTCAGTATTAACAAAATGTTTTTCAGTATTTCAAAGGACCAAGTCACCACTTTAGTTGAGAGGCCACACACATGATGAAGTCCTGAAAAGCTAATGATTAGTTAATGATGACTACTGCATTTATGTCAACAGAATTCATGCTATGTGCTGTTACTGGCCAATGTTGGGGTCTGTCCTGTAAGCTGCTATGAATAATATATGATCATGCTTGATAACTCAGATCATAATAAATGAAAAACATCAGTTCTCTCATTAACTGATATTCTGTTCTAGCCTGTATGCATGCATGAGGTAATGTGGATTTTTTTTTTTTTTTTTTTTTGTGAACAAAGGAAAACATCATGTTCATTGTAATAAATCATAAATCATAATGATGTACCCATCTTAGTTAATGTATTAATTTAGGTGTTGTTCATCCACAAACTCATGAATGAAAGATTTTGAGCTCATATTAATTTCCTAAAAAATCATGAGATATTAATGCATGAAGTAATGCATAATTCATGCATGAATTTATGGTAATTCATGTACCCTTACCATAAAGTGTTACCAAATAAAACAATACTTCTGCAGCATTTCATCGCCTTAGAATTATAAGGTTCTCAAGTGAAGTAAAATTTTATTTAAATCCTTTACGGGCAATTTGGATGCAGCTAGAATTAGAAAACACTAGGGGTGTGACGAGACATTTATCCCACGAGACAAGACGAGACACGAGACTGGGTTCACGAGAAGAGACAAGATTTTTTAACTTTTTTAAATAAATCCTTAATAATTAAATATATAGAGAAAAATAGTATTTTATTCAACTGAAAACACAAAAAATATAGGTGCATTTTGATATGGACTTGTACTTTATGAAATTAAACTTCTATTTTAATGAATTATATGCAGTAATAAACATGTAAACTAATGCTGCATGATTCTGGATAAATTAAAAAACATGATTTTTAAAAAAATTGGAGATCACGATTCTCTCATGATTCTGAAGAAAAAAAATTTGATTAGAAATCTAAACAAAATAACATAATTTACTAGTGATTTTGACACAACATTCATTGCTTAAGTCTTTTTTCTAAAAAAAATAAATAAAAATATTCTATCAAATTGATTAATAAAGACTTAATTTACTATTGGAATTTCCTGAATGAATGATTCATTAATAAATACGTTTTTAAACGTGCAGTTGTCGCCACCTCCTGGTGGAAGAGGATAAACATTACAATACATGTGTTAAGATACTTTCGTTTTGATTGCTATTATAGACATTAAGTGTCTATAAAAACTAAGTGTCCCAAACTATAAACTTTTATTCTAGTACTTCTGTTATTTAAATGTCTGTAACACAGAAATAATGATCATTATGTGATTGAAAGACAAGAATAAGATTGCGTTTGCGTTCAAACAGAGATCGCAATCTTTTTAGGATTAATACTGCAGCTCTAATGTAAACACTGTAAGTACTATCATGTTCTCGCGAGACCAGATAGATCTCGTGACACACATCAGATCTCGTGAGATCTCGTGCCACGAGATCTCGTCACATCTCTAGAAAACACATTTCACAAATTAAACAAAAACAAACATAGCTTTCATAAAAATTCTCAGGATATAAGACTTATAGAACAATTCCATCAATGTCCTATATATATATTGAATGATCTCTAGTTACGCATGTAACTATATTTCCGTGAATTCTGGATGACCGCCAGAGGCAGTATGAATACTTGGATGACACATACCAACATAGTTATGAGGAATGCTACCTACCTGACAAACACAATTTAAGGCAGCTCCTGAAGGACCGCTGAACACACGGCATGATGAGCAGCAATGTTGACCTTTTAAAACCTGGCAAACGTGCACGGAGAAACCCAGGTAGCGGCAGTGTAGATGTCCGCCAAGGAAACTCCTCTAAAAGCAGCCCAAGACAATGAGACGGCCCTAGTGGAATGACAAGTTAAATCTGAGGGCAAAGGTTTCCCTGCTGCCTTGTAGGCTTGTATAATAGTCTCCACTATTCAGTTCGACAATCTCTGTTTCGACACTGGAGCACCTTTCTTCACGCCACCATAACAGACAAACAACTGATCTGAACGCCTAAACTGAGCAGTAGTGTCTACAAAACACTTCAAGGCACGTACGGGACACAAAAGGTGAGTGCTCGAATCAGACCCAGAAGTAGTCTGAAAAGAGGCCAATTCAATGTTCTGATTTATGAACTGAGAAAGGAGGACTTTTGGTAGAAAAGAAGGATTGGGTCATAATACCACCCCGGAGTTATCTGGCAAGCAAGCACAACTCACTAAGAGTGCATGCAACTCACCAACTCGTTTTGCAGAAGCAACGGCCAACAAAAAGGCAGTTTTCAAGGATATACATTTGATGTCATTACTCTGCAAAGGCTCAAATTGTGATGAGCAAAGGAACGAAAGCACGAGTGGCAGATCCCATACCGGAAAATAAGGATTCCGAGCAGGTTTCAGATGGTGTGACGAGTTGCAGGATGTTTGCAACTTCTCTAACAGTGAACGAATTTCCAGAGAGAGAGCCATTGAACAAACTGCATCCCTGATAACCGCCGGAACAATTCTTGAAAATCTGTGAGGCCAGCGTCGAAACTGTAGAGTATATCTCCTGCTTAGAGTTGACAACGTTGGTCTTCCAGTACTCTAGCTGTTCCATTGAAAAACGATCGACCACTGGCCTGAATGTCTCAGGCTTTATGTATGCGACCTTTAGTTATCGTGAGGGGGGCGCTGACGGGGTCCCCTTGGCAACTGTTGCTGAGGTGGCTGAGAAACTCTTGCGTCTTCAGAAAGACGAGGCCTTTGATGGGGCTGTGACTGAGGTGCAGCATGCTGGCGGAAAACGGTGGTCCACTGCAGCATAGCGATAACGATTCTGATCTGCTGGAATCTTAAAAGTAGAGTTCCGCTGCACCTGCGTTTCCAACAGCTCTGGGACATTAGGTCCAAAAAGATGCCCAGGAACAAAAGGGAGATCTCTCAGGGTCTTCTTACAGTCCTCAGATAGTCGTGCTTGGGTAAGCTACACTTGGCGGCGGGCTGCCAAAAGCTCACGTGTCACATGGCCCATGGCCAAAAGAGCCGTTTGCAGGAACTGTGAAAAGGAAGGGTCAACATTTGCTGGTTCCAGAGTGCTGGTGGCAGCGAGGAGTAATTGGCAGATTGTGTTTTCTGTACAAGTTATATAGGTGACAGACCTTCTTCAATAATGAATCCGTGCGGCCACACTGTGCACTGGGACATCACACATTTTCCCGTAGGGCCTCGTCAGGAGATACCACCAGGGCTCCCGATAGAATTGGCCAAAGGAGCATAGGAGTCCTAGCAATCTTTGAGTGCCGCTTAGGCGGACTAGAACCTGTGAGAGCATTTAAAAATTCAGCCACAAAATCTTTACATGGTGGCATGGCAAAAGAAGCTGCAGCTGTGGGCTGTCTGAAGAAAATGTTGGTTTGAGCAGATTGGGCAGGTGACTCGTCGAGTCCTAGACGAGCAATTGCCATTCGGAGCACAGCCAAAGTATCATCAGAAGAAGACTGGATCTGTCCAGATGATGTCCAGAGGACGAGCTGACGGCGCCACCTTCTTGCGAACTTGACCGCAAGGCTGGTTTAGGTGCAGGACCAGCCTGCGGCGGGCCCTGAGCCGGTCTGGAAGGTGGTCGGCCTCGGCGTGGAGCAGGTAGCGGCTGCTGCTTCGGGGGAGCGGGACTGGAAGCCTGCGCCCGACGAGGCAGGATGTGTTTAATGGCTTCCGTCTGCTTCTTCACTGTGGAGAACTGCTGCGCAAATACCTCAACAGTGTCACCGAAAAAGGCCAGCCTGAGAAATGGGGGCATCAAGAAAGCAAACTTTCTCAGCATCCTTCATTTCTGCCAGATTCAGCCAAAGGTTGTGCTCCTGGACCACCATAGTGGACATCGCCCTCCCCAGAGCCTGCGCTGTGACTTTTGTAGCCCGGATCCTGCAATAGCTCTGGTTTGGGAACACCCTCATGCAACTCGCCAAGGACTTTGCCCTGATAGACCTGCAGGACGGCCATAGCGTGTCTTGAAGAAGTCCCATTAAGTCATGAAGATCCCAGAACCACAAATAAATTCCCTTTTCGCAATCCAACCCAGGCAAGAAGTAGGTAACAGTTTGTTTGTTCTTGTGCCTTTAAAGTCCCATAACAGAGTCCTCTGTGAGCTTCTCTGCAAACTTTCAAACACTCTAGATTAAACTCTTGCTAGACTACAGCAAAAGGTGCATTTACATATCAGAGAAACAACTTAAATGCAAAGTTCACTTAACTTCCCCAAATGCAGCATGATTCTAGACATGTCCTCCTCACTCAGCCCACTCTCCCCATTGTTCACTCTCCTTCACCTATATTGCCCAACACCCTCCCCACCATTCCTCTCTTTGTTGCCCTCTAGAGAACAGGATGGAAAATTTCATCCCTGTAACAGGATAACTGTTACAATCCAACGATGAAGAGGTGAGTAACGCTGCTTCTCAACAAAGAGATGCTGCATTCGGCTCCGAAGAAATAGAACAATGAGTAGCGCCTAGCCACCTCCTCTTATACCCGGATGTCCGGGGTGGAGCTGGCTATACAAATACTGCACACCAATTCTCATTGGCCTTTTCTCAAAGCTGTCAGAGGTGTTCGGGCTCCCTAGAGCAACCCCTAGTGTCCTTCACGTCGACACAACGTTGAACATGAACGACAGACGGGGAACTACCATTATCTCTGACTCTTTGAGTTCTGTCCGTTAAAAAAATCTGAAACCCACTAAATTAAAATCAAGACCAAAATTTGTAATCAACTTATCTGCTAAAATATGGGGTTGTAACGAATTAAAAGCAGATGAGATATCCATAAACAAGAGTTTGATATGTGTTTTGCTCCCTTCTAAGTGTTTTAATACCAAATTTAATAACGTTGCTGTTGCATCTTCAACACCTCGCTGTGTTCTGTAGGCAAACTGAAGTGGGTCTAAAAGATTTTTAGTTTTAGACAACAACTCTTCTTTTACTTTTCATTATTAGGGATGTGAGTGCTATTACCCTGAAATCATTAAGCGTTGATGCCTTTACAGTTTCCACAGTTTTGGAACTCTCTGGAGAGCAAGGGACAGCTGAAAAATATTACAGAACACTGGTGTCAATTGTTCAGCACAAACCAATATTGCCTGGCCCAGAAGTCTTCTTACAGCCCTTAAAAACTTTAATTACATCTTGTTCATCAAAAAATATTATAGTCACTACCACAACTCCTTTTAAAATTCGAACTCCATTTTAGGACCAGATTCTGGAGTATTAAAATGTAGATAAAACCAATTTAATTCCTCTGTTAATTGACTACTAGAGTCATACCCAGGTAACTGTATTTTCTTCATCTCACACTCTTTAGATCCAGTTATAACTGTCATCCCCTTCCAAACTGACCCCAAATTATTTCTACTCAACTCTTTCTCTAAGTTCATTTTATAATTTAGCTTTGCTTTCCTCAGTTACATTTTAATCTCTTTCTGCAATTCCAATCTTTTTACCAAATCACCCATAAAATGATCTACTTCTTTCACTCATTAGTACTTTTAAAGATTTTGTGAACCATGGCTTGTTGTTTGGGAATATTTTGACAGTCTTACAAGTAGAGCCCGACCAATATATCATTTTACCGATATTATTGGCTGATATTAGCATGTCAGCGAATATGTCGCCGATGTGCCGCCGATATAGACCATTTTCCTGAGTAAACGATGAGTGTCGCCATTACGCAGATGATATGCTCCAAAAAGGTGTAATTACTAGAGACCGACTGATAAGGTTTTTTTGAGGCCGATGCCGATACTGATATTAAGGAGTAAACAAAAAGACTGATAACGATATATCGGCTGATATTTTTGTGTAGGCTATTTTATAGTACAGTACCAATACTTTCCATTTCTGTGTCCAAACTTTTGACTGGTATGGTATATAGGCTAGAATACAGTATATACATAAACAGAAAAAAACAAAACAAAACAAACAAACAAAACAAAAAATATATATATAAACACATTTTTAGCAAAAAATGTGGACGAACGTGTTGTAAATGAATGGATGGATGATTAAGCTGCAGGTTCCCTCTTTTGACGAGATGCGAGAATTCATTGTCTGCTAAGCTTTTGTAATTAATACCAAATGAAATATTTTTGTCATGTTTGTTTCTTTTTAGATGTGGTTCATAAACATACTCTATGGTTAGCTCAGTGAATAATTAAAAAGAAACATACATAACAACAATCAACAATCATAAAAAACGTCCCAGTCCGTGCATTCCAGGCATCCTTGCAAAGATGCAGTGGCCTCCTCAGACCACACTTTAATACTTTTAGTCTGTGTTTTTTTTCCCTTTTTAAAACAGTTTTATATACTGGGACAAGCAAGACAGTATTATGGTCTGCCGTCCCCACAGGAGGCTTAACGACATGCACCCATAACTGACCCATAGCAAAGGTCAAGAGTCTTATTAAAACATGTGGGGCAGGACACATATTGACAAAAGTTCCTTAAACACTGCTTCATGGGGCATTTATTAAAATCCCCCATGATTAAATTCGGAGCATCTGGAGAAATGCATTGCAGTTTCTGCACAACATTCCCAAGAATTTATGCTGCATTTGCTTCGTTTGTCCTCAGATGAACAAAAAGTAACAAAAAGTTGTAGAAACTCCCAAGGAAGGTTCTGTGGCCGAAGAGATACAGAGAGTAATTCAATGTCTTTAGTACACATACTCTCTCTCACAGTAACAGAACTGCACCATTCTTGATTAATATACTGTATAAGCAAACACCAACCTCCCTGCTTTTCCCCCGTAACTCCAGGGCAGCGATCAGTATGAAAAGGAATGCCAAACCCATCAATAATTACAGAGTTATCAGGGTCACTGTTTTTTAACCATGACTCTGTAAGAGCCAAAGTTCAAGCATCCTTATAATCATGTTGGAAATGTACCATAGCCTGTAGATTGTCGATCTTACACCTGAGGGACTGGACATCAGACATTACAATCTTCCCTCTCTTTCACAATTTACGACGGTTATGATCCCATCTAATAGACATCATGAGCTCCGTTTTCATGCAGTGAATGTAGATCTATAGGGTGACGAATGTTGTAAGGCCGATGCCACTGAAGGAGAAACTCTCTGGCGTACTGAATCCTCGTCAGTTGTTCAGCAGGTGATGTATTCAGACACACGGGAAGGAGAAACAAAGCCCACAATAGAACAATGACCAGCACATCCATTTGGCTTTTGTTGGTTTTCAACAGCAAAGTCCAGAACAATTCAAAGTAAATACTAAAACAAACTTTACACAACTTTAAAAAGTTTTAAAAGAACAAGCTTTTTAAAAAGGACAAACAGACAAATATGACACAACAACTGTTTTCTGATTCCCCTCCCCCTTCCTCCATAGACGTCTGTAGATAGAACCATTTTTGTTTTCTAAAAAAGGCCAAAAATGTACACAGCTTACAAAAGAAACATAACATAATGTAAATGTCATGAACCAGGCCTGTGGACTTCCCGTCCACTCACCACTAGAGGTCACACTATCCCCACATTTACCCTCACTCTACACGGACTGTTGTATATCACCTGGAACTACATTTCCTTACATTACTACATTTCTTTGCGAAGTCTTGATTTGCCACGGCTGTCTTTTCTGAGTGTTTTCCCTAATGTTTATTATCCTGTTGCTGACCTGGTTTGTTACATTGATTCTGATTGTTATCTGCCTGCCTATCAACCCCCGCCTGTCTATTGCATTACTCTTGTTTGCTCGCAGCCTGCCTCGACCCCTTGCTTGGACACTGACCACTCTTTAGCCCAGTCTTTGTTGTTCCTGTCCGTTTCCTTCTCGACTCTGCCTGTTATACCACAAGCTTTGTTATTAATAAAGTTGCGTTTGGATCTCCACTCCACAGACTCATTGTTACAGACTTTATTTTCATTAACTAACACTGACAAAAGTGTATTCACTGTATGGTCATATTAGTTAATGTTATTTAACTTCCGGTTATGATGAGCAGACAATAAGTCGTGTAAATTGGGCTTGCTGCTGACTGTTCATTAAACTCTTTCAGGAAGGACAGAACTCATACAATAAATGTTTGAAAAACATTTTAAAGTTCGTCAGAACAAAATGCCACCCAAAACCATCAAACCTGCACAACATTCAAAGCCGTCTGGGCAGATGGAGGATGAAAGCAAGGTGCTAGATAGCAAGAAGCTAGCCGAGGTGCAGAGTGAAGATAATGCGACCACAAATTATAATATTCTGCACGCAGTTCAGTCTTTGAGAGACGATTGTTCGAGGCAGTTCACTGATATGATGGATGATGGATGCTATAATCAGACTTACTGTCACAAGCACAAAGAATAGGAGTGGCTGAGGAGAGGATCTCGCAAGCTGAAGATGACGTCTCGACTCTTTAAAAGTTAAAAGTTTAAAAGTTAAAAAAAAGTTATCAAAGTTAAAAAACTTGAAGAAACAACAGAATTTCCACGAAACAAGGTACAAGATTTGGAGGACAGAGGAAGGCGTTCTAATCTGCGACTCATTGGCCTAGGCAGAGGACTTTGTTCGGTCAATACATACCAATGCTTAAATAGTGTAACACAAGTAAGTGTGGACTCATCAGTACCTGAACTGTGTGTTGAGTTTTCAAGGATACACTTTTATTTCCATTTTCAAGATGTTTAAATTTGCGTGGAATTGAAATTAGGATCATATTTTAGCAGAGCTGGAATATTTTGGCTAATCACCTTGACGGTTTAAATGTAGGTTAAATTTATTATTATTAATATTATTGTATTATATTATTATAATATATTATTGGAATATAAGAGGACTAAATAATTTGGTAAAACTTAAACAAGGTCGACTGAAACAAAGGAAATCAAACATAATCTTTCTACAAGAAACTCATTTATTGAAAGAAGATATTAGTAGAGTCACTAAGAGATGGCCAAGTTTTCAATGCATCTTTCACCTCTCTAGCCAGAGGAGTCATGATCCTTATACATACGTCTATTCCGTTTCAGTTAAAACAGCAATATATAGACCCATTAGGGAGATACATAATTATTAATGGTACAATTTTGACGTCACATATTAATTTAGTAAGCATATATGCTCTTAACGTAGATGACCCTTCCTTTTTCCAGAATTTCTTTTTCACTATATCAGCATATCCCGGAAATTATGTAATTGGAGGTGATTTTAATTGTGTACTAAACTCCGTTATGATCATTCTTCAGGAGTGGATAGTACTCATCAACAGTCCAAAAAAATTATTTTGAAATATATGAATGATTTAAATTTAGTTGAGATTTGGAGGTATTCAATCCAGGTAAGAAAGAATATTCATGCGTTTCGAATACATATAAAACATTTTCAGGAATCGATTTTTTCCAGTGGTTTAGTGGCAAAGGAAGGTAAAAGTTGGTATAAGTTGATAGTATCCTATTGTCTGATCATGCCCGATTTCGATTTCAAGCAAGTTGGCTTCTTGATCATGATTTTGTAAAATTTCTGGATAATAAAATAGACCTATACTTTTTAGTCAAATACCACTATTTTTAGTCAAATTCAATTGCCAAAATTATCAGAGGACACGAGAAGTAATTTAGAGAAGAATCTAAGTATAGAAGAGCTCTCAGAGGCCCTACAGGACATGAGTAATGGTAAGGCTGGATTTGTGCTTGGAAGGCAAGGCTTTTATAACATACGTTAAGTCTTAAATATAGTATATAAAAAACAAAATGCCAAAGACCATGCAATCCTGTCATTGGATGCGGAAAAAGCCTTCAACAGGATTGAATGAAGGTATCTTTTTGAAGTGCTTAAGAGATTTGGGGTGGGTGATGGGTATATCAAATGGATTAAATTACTCTACAATGATCCACAAGCAGAAATAATAACAAATAACCAAATTTCAAAGCCATTTAATCTAAGTAGAGGCACACGTCAAAGGTGAACACTGTCCCCTTTGTTATTTTTATTTGCAGTAGAACCCCTTGCAATGGCAATTCGGAGTAGTCCTGAAATTAAAGGAATAATAGGTGAGAGAGAACACCATTTATCTCCATTGTTTCCTTTCCTCACTTCCTCTCTCTTTCTGCAACCTGTGTGAATGCGTGTTAGATTAGTTTGTGTTAGATTAGTTGATGTGTCTTCGATTTAGTAAATAAAGCCTTATTTTTATTAAAAGATAAGTGTCTTGTGTTTTGTGCTTACAAGTTAATGTCTTAAACTGCCGATCCTGTTACTGTGCTCATAAATTATAGTGTTCTTGCTATATTTTGGATATTACTATCCAGTACAGAGTTGTTATACGGCTCGTTCAGAAAATCACTGGCCGACTCTGACCAGCCGTAAAACAGTGATTCTGATCAAATTCCCTATAAAACCCTAAATCCATTTGAGCTAAATTAAGTTGTTGAACCTTATGGTTCTGGTGGAGTATCCCTACACAAATCCCCTACATAAGGTTCCTACCACTCCTTTTTGGGATCAGGTGGTGAACCTGCAAGCTCTGCCCCCGGAGGAGGCAGACCCGGCTTTGGACTTGCTGTGTCCTGTTCGTGCTCTATGCACTTACGTGGACTGCACCCGGAGCTTCACATGCTCAGAGCAGCTCTTTGTCTGCTTCAGGGGACAACAGAAGGGGAATGCTGTCTCCAAGCAGAGGTTGGTCCATTGAGTGGTTGACACCATTACCTTGGGTACGAGTCTCAACTCCCCTAGGAGTTAGAGCTCACTCCACTCTGAGTGTTGCCTCCACCTATGCATTGGCGCACGGCACCTCTCTAGCAGACATATGTAGGGCTGGGCAACACCTAACACCTTTGTTAGATTCTATAGTCTTCGCTTTGAGCCTGTGTCCTCCCGTGTGTTGGGTAACATCAGCCGTGGCCTAATGGTTAGGGAGTCTGACTTGTAACCCAAAGGTTGCAGGCTTGAGTAACAGGACCGGCAGGGAATATCAGTGGGGGGAGTGAATGATCAGTGCTCTCTCCACCCTCAATACCACGACTGAGGTGAGACCCTTGAGCAAGGCACCAAACCCCCAACTGCTCCCCAGGCACCACAGTGATGGCAATATGGCTGCGGGTGTGTGCTCACGGTTTGTGTGTTCACTACTGTGTGTGTGCACTTGGATGGGTTAAATGCAGAGCACAAAATACCATACTTAGCAACACGTCACATCCTTTCCTTTCCTTGTAATTTGTGGGAGGACGGCTTGGTGTCAGCTTGCTGTGCCTTATGGATCCGTGCGCTTTTTCCCAGCTGTTCCTACCTGGTCCTCCATGCCCCGCAGTCTGGTCTAAAAGGAGTAGTCCTTGACTGTGCTCTGTAAGGGGGTTTCCTTTGCCCCCTACGGTTGTGGCATCATGTCTCAGTTCCAAGGTTCTTATCGTGTTCCCCTTAGATATTCCTTAGTTCCGCAGGACTCTGTCTTGTGCTCCGCCCCCAATGGTGGCTCAGACTTTGCCACCCCTGGTAGGTCCAAACTCGGCCCACAGGGCGTTGGGTAGGTTTGGGTCCGATCCCACGTAACGTTGTAGTAAACAACTGAGGGGGAACGTCTAGGTTACGAAAGTAAGACGTTCAGTCACCCTATCACAATCCTAGATTGCGCTAAGCGCTGGGTTTCGGCTCGGCTCCTCAGCAAAAACCTGAGTGAGTGTATGCACGCCACCATCTTATATACCCGTATGTACGGGGTGGTGGCATTGCATGCAGATTCCACTCGCCAATGTTCATTGGCCTGTTTGCTTAAGCTCAGAGGTGATTGGTCTCTCATGTATGATCCCACGTAACGTCTCTGTTCCCTCCATCAGGGAACGGGGGTTACTTTTGTAACCTAGATGTTTCAAAGAATGAATGAATTTTAAACTTACAATTGATGTATCATTTATGATCATTTCTAAAACATGATAGGGAAAAAGGCAACAAAAAAGACTTTTGCTGACAAAAGTCAAAACTGTTATGATGTCGATTTTTGAGGTGCACTCTTGTCATAAATTAATCTATTACTGTTCCTGCATAATTTGTTTACTTAGGAGACCTTTCCAAATATACAGTGCATATACAGCATACAGCATAAATGAGTACATCCCTCTAAAACATAAATTCACCAATTACTCTTTACTTAGAAGACACATTAGGGTTCATTGGAGATATAATGTTCCAACAAAGCCAGCTTGATTAATTACCAAAAAAGAATGTCAAAATTATTTAGGAAAATAGAATTTTCTTATCAAAGTGATAAAATGTTGTGTTGCAAAAAATGAGTACACCCTCCTGAAATTTACTAAATAAAAAATAAATAAAAATAAGTGTAGGTTTAAGGCCATTTTTGATCAACAGGTATGTCTATTGAACCAAAACTTTTAAAGACAAGTAATTTCCGTTATATAGCCTACTGACTTAATTCTCAGACTTAATGATGGCAACAATGGAACCACTTGAGAGATAACTGCCAGGTGACTTATTTCTTAGCATAAAAGAGGACAATGGTACAAGAGGAATACCAAATTGTTGTTTTAAGTGTTAAAATATAGCAGAAGTAACACCAATATTCAAAAACAATTCACTTGTGAAAAGGCTCCTGAAATAATCAGGTCTTCACTTTAAGTTTTCATTTAGTGATGAGTGATTTTTTGCTAGAAAAAGAGTAGGATAAATACTATGCAAGTGTCTCAGAGTCGGCAAAAGTTATGAAAAAAGTGAAAAGACACTTTATCTTACACAGTACAACGCAGCTGTGTCTCATGAGACCAAATCAATAATTTCAGATCTAACAGCATCCAAAATGTTCTGGTGTTGCTAAAGGAGGAGTACAGTGAGAAGTGCCTGCTTCTCACAGTGATGTTCAGTGGTAGTAAAGCTATTATTTATGGATGTATGGGTGCTGAAGATGTGAGGGAGTTGTGCTTTATCAATGCTGGCATCAATTCTCACACCACTGTGTGATGTAATACAAAAACTTGAAACAGACGATGCAACCTTCTCCTCATTCCCTGCATTGTTGGGTATTTTTTCAACATGACAATAAAAGTATTCATTCTCCCAAGGTAAAAATCCTTCAGTGGACATGTATTTCACTCAGTCTTAAGACTTTTGACCAGCTGTGGAGGATTCTGTAGAGACAAGCTGCTGCTCTGTTTTTCATGAGTTCATCAAACAACAGTGGTAAGTTGGAATCGTTCTACAATCACGGTGAGTAAATGGCTTCTCCTGCTTTAGTTGTCTGCACTGCTTGCTACATGTATAGTTTATCTATTTCTGTCGGCAGTGAGGGATTCACATGTGATCTGACAGAGAAGATTTCAGAACTAGAGACGTGCATCCAAATTTCTTATTGCTAAATTCTGAAAAAACAGAGGTGTTAATTATTGGGCCAAAAACCTCAGCAAGTAATAGCTTAAAACACAGCATAATACTTGATGGCTGCTCTGTAAATTCATCATCATCAGTTAGGAACCTAGGTGTGTTATTTGATAGCAATCTTTCCTTCGAACACCACATTTCTAGCATTTGTAAAACAGCATTTTTCCATCTTAAAAACATAGCAAAATTACGACCTATGCTCTCAAAGTGAAATATTAATTCATGCCTTCATGACCTCCAGGATAGATTATTGTAATGCTTTATTGGGTGGTTGTTCTGCACGCTTAATAAACAAACTCCAGCTGGTCCAAAATGCAACAGCTAGAGTTCTTACTAGAACCAAAAAGTATGAGCATATTAGCCCAGTTCTGTCAACACTGCACTGGCTTCCTATTAAACATCGTATTGATTTTAAAATCTTGCTAATTACTTATAAAGCCCTCAATGGTTTAGCTCCTCAGTACTTGAGGGAGCTCTTATCACATTATAGTCCCTCACGCCCGCTGCGTTCTCAAAACTCAACTCAACTCTGTCAATCTGATAATACCCAGAATATCAAAATCAACTGCGGGTGGCAGATCATTTTCTTACTTAGCACCGAAACTATGGAACAATCTACCTAATTCTTTTCGGGAGGCAGACACACTCAGTCAGTTTAAATCTAGACTAAAGACCCATCTCTTTAACCTGGCATACACTTAACACATTTAAATATTTCTAATATTCAAATCCGTTAAAGGATTGTTAGGCTGCATTAATTAGGTCAACCAGAACCGGGAACACTTCCCATAACACCTGATGCAAGAAAAATGGAATCTATGCTAATATTGTCTGTCTCCTGCTTATTCCGAGGTCAGATCCAGTATGAATCCTGAACAGTTGGCCACTGCAGTTTGATCCAGTTTGTATCCAGATGGTAGGTTAGTACATCTAGACCACCTCTACAGGTCTGTATGGGAGTATAAACTACTTGTTTATTGGTCAGAGGAGAACTGACCCCCCGACTGAGCCTGGTTTCTCCCAAGGTTTTTTTTTCTCCATCAGTGTTACAGATGGAGTTTTGGTTCCTTGCCACTGTCGCCTATGGCTTGCTCAGTTGGGGACAACAACTAAATTGGGGAAAACTAAATTGGGGACAAACAATTTATTAATTTGGAACTATTGATTAATTTCCTCAAACTAAAATTGTTTAAAGTTTCTTTTGAATTATTGATATATTACTTTCCCATTTGATACTGTAAAGTTGCTTTGACACAATTTGTATTGTAAAAAGCGCTATATAAATAAAGCTGACTTGACTTGACTTGACTTGACTTGATCAGATGGTCACTGCAATCCCCTGATCCAGTCCATATCCGGATGGTGGATCTGCACCTATAGATGTATTAGTGATCATTAAGAAAATACATATTTTATATTTATTCAGAGGAGGTGTACTCATTTATGTTGTGCACTGTATATAGTTTGTCATGATCAGAATAGGATTTAATTGTAATACAGTGAATTAAACGTAGGCATCCCTCTGAGGGCACGGGTGACAGTTAAAAGTTTAAGGAACTAGATTCTATAATTAGGGGCCAAGCCCGAAGGGCTGTAGCCCCTATTGTTATTGTATGTTTTATTATTAGGGGCCAAACCCGAAGGGCTGTAGCCCCTATTGTATCTGTATGTTTTATTATTATTATTATTATTAGGGGCCAAGCCCGGAGGGCTGTAGCCCCTATTGTATCTGTACGCTTTCTTTATTATTAGGGGCCAAGCCCGGAGGGCTGTAACCCCTATTGTATCTGTACGTTTTCTTTATTATTAGGGGCCAAGCCTGGAGGGCTGTAGCCCCTATTGTATCTGCACATTTTCTTTATTATTATTAGGGGCCAAGCCCGGAGGGACGTTTTCTTTATTATTATTATTATTATACTTCTTCTTCTTCTTCTTCTTGGCCAATGGGAGTCTATGTCAGCCCTATGAAGGGAACATAGGAAAATGATGAAATTTGCCACACTTCTAGAGATGGCCATGAATAGTCAACTAACCAACTTTGGGGTCTCTAGGACCAACTCTATAGCGCCACCACTAGTCTTTTTCTTATTAGATTTTAACGCGATTGTCGTTGCTAGGAGATATTTGTTTTGCTTACTGTTTACCGTGTGAACCACTCGCTCAAGTCGCGTTTGTTCTCGAACGTCTCGTGTAGTTTTGTAGTTTCAGTTAGCAAACTAGTAAGGCATGGCCAAAGCCAGCTGGAGTACTTAGTTACTGGTTTGCAAGTAGTATCAGTCATAGCAACAGAACAGCAGAAGAGGACAGCAGTCTGTAAGTGTTTTGTCTCTTTTTCTTATTAGATTTTAACGTGATTGATAAGAGCAAGAACACCGACAAAGCACTTGAGTATCACTTCTTTCCCCTTTCTTTACGTGTATACCACATGCTCTCTTTTAACTGTTTTAATCCTTTTTTTACTATGTGTTTACAAATCCCTACTATTACTACTAACACTCGCAATTCACGCACTTTACACTGGAGGCAGCGCAACCCTAATAATCTGTGCAATGTCTTTATATCCTCTATATCTAACTCAGTCTCTGTTTCAATTCGGCTCTCAAACTGCCAGTCTGCCGTAAATAAAGCTGAATTTATTTCCTCAATTGCTAATCATTCATGTCTTAACCTCTTGGCCCTAACTGAGACTTGGATTAAACCTGAGGACAAGGCCACTCCGGCTGCCCTCTCCAATATGTACACTTCTTCCCACACCCCTCGCCCAGTTGGGAGGGGTGGAGGTACTGGTCCACTCATTTGAAATGATTGTAAATTTGATCTTCTATCATCTTTCACCAACAACACATAATTTGAATCACATGCAATTACTGTTACCCAACCTGTTAAAATCCACCTTGTAGTTGTTTATCGTCCACGAGGTCAACTTGGTAATTTCTTGGAGGAATTGGACATGCTACTCTCACACTTCCGGAGGATGGTACTCCTCTTGTACTACTTGGAGACTTCAACATCCACCTAGAAAAACTCCAAGCTACAGACTTCAATACTATTCTTACTTCATTCTACCTCAAGCGAGTATCTACCACAGCTACTCACAAATCAGGTACCCAATTGGACCTCAAGTCAAGTCAAGTCAAGTCAAGTCAAGCTTTATTGTCATTCCGCTACATGTGTGGACATACAGTGGAACGAAATGTCGTGTCTCGCAGGACCACAGTGCTACATAAATAAACAAATATGTACATACAACACCAGACGTAGGAACAACTTTAAAACCTATACATAGCTAACCTATTGAAAGTGGCAATCTAACTATACATATACTATAAATAATCAACTATACGTACACATAACATAAGACAGACTACATAAGTACTTTACATAATAATTATGCATGGTATTGTGCAAAAGAGAAGTATTTAAGGTTGAGAACCAATTAGTGCAATATGATTTGTAGTGCATTGGCAAATAAACATAAGTCCTTGTAACATGAAATGTTGATAGGAAAGTGTCTGGTGCATGGAGAGAGAAGAGTGTTTCTGCAGGTGGAACTGCAACAGTTTACATTTGGATAAGAGGAGGGATGAGGTGGCTGGAATTGAGGGCTCTCACAGCCTGGGGGAAAAAGCTGTTGAGTAGCCTAGCAGAACGGGCTTTGATGCTCCTGTACCGTCTTCCTGATGGCAAAAGTTGGAAGAGACCATGGGAGGGATGAGTGGGGTCCTTCACGATACTGGCGGCTTTACTGGAGCATCGTGTGAGGAAAATGTCCAGAATGGAGGGGAGAGGGGCACCGATGATCTTTGCAGCTGTGTTCACTGTCCGCTGGAGGGTCTTGCGGTCAGCAGCACTGCAGTTCCCGTACCAGACAGTAATGCAGCTGGTCAGCACACTCTCAATTGTTCCCCTGTAGAATGTGGTGAGGATGGGTGGAGGGAGACTTGCTCTTTTTAGTCTGCGCAGGACCTTATCTACACTCGCTACTGTTCAACTGTCAACACTCTAGTTACTCCATTGCACACTTCGGACCACTTCCTTATCACCTCTGACCTCACTTTGGCTACAGACACAACACACACTCCACAGCAAGTCACCTTTGGGCGTAATCTATGCACACTTTCTAGCTCTTGTCTATCGTCTATGGTTTCATCCGTGCTTCATCCACTCTCTGAGTTCTCAGCACTTGACACTAACGCTGCTACCGACACTCTTTGCTCCACTTTAACATCTTGTCTAGACAACTTCTGCCCCCTCTTATCCAGACCAGCACGCACCACACCCGCTGCTCCCTGGCTGTCCGATGTTCTCTGTGAACATTGTTCTAGACTCAGGGCTGCAGAGAGGAAGTGGCGCAAATCACACAACCCTATTGACCTTAGTGCGTATTAGTCACTCCTCTCATCATTCTCTGTTAAATCAACATACTACCACAACAAAATTAACAATTGCCCTGATTCTCGCACACATTCAAAACATTCTCTTCTCTCCTTTGTCGTCCTCCTCCTCCCCCTCCTACATCAACTCTTACAGCGGATGACTTTGCAACATTTTTCATAAATAAGACAAGAATAATTAGCGACCAATTTTCCACACCATATACTGATACAAAATTCACAACAACTAATACTCACTCTCTCCTCTTTCTCTCCACTCATGGAGACTGATGTCTCCAAACTTATTCTTTCTAATCATCCTACTACCTGTCCGCTTGATCCTATCCCCACTCACATTCTCCAAGCTATTTCTACCTCTGTTATACCAGCACTTACTCACATCATCAACATCTCGCTCCACACTGGCACATTTCCTACAGCATTTAAGCAGGCTCGGGTGATACCACTGCTCAAGAAACCCGCTCTAAATCCAGCACTTTTAGAAAACTACAGACCAGTATCCCTTTTCCCATTCATCGCTAAGATGCTTGAGCGAGTTGTATTCAACCAACTCTCTATGTTTCTTGCACAGAACAACCTCCTGGATATAAACCAATCTGGCTTTAAAAGTGGCCACTGAACTGAGACTGCCCTGCTCTCAGTCACTGAAGCCCTAAGATTGGCAAGAGCAGCATCCAAATCCTCAGTACTCTGCTGCTCCTTTTCCTGTGTGTATGGCTGTCTGTTTGGTCCCTGAATTGCGGTGCATTCTTGGTCTATGACCGACAATCACTACTGGATATTCGTGCCTCACTTATGGACAGTTTTAAGCCGGACGTGGAGGGCGCTTTTAATGAAACGCATGAGAATCTCTCATCGGATATCCCGGCGTGTATTCGCCGATGGCCTCTCTGCACTTCGCGAAGAAAGCGTAGAAGGAAACGCGGATGTCGGGGAGGACTTACTGTCAAACTGAGGGCGCACCTTCGGGCTGGCCTCTCCCGTGAGTCGTTTGGCTGCGGCCCTGTCTGGCGGTCGCTGGATTCGGCTTACAGGTGGCTTCGACCTGTTCTCCCCCCGTCCCCGTCTCCGTCCCCTGTACCCCTGGATGGTCGACCTCGGATCGGCCTGTATCGCCGGCGAAACGGAGCGTCTCCCGGAAATCTGTGCGCACTATGCAGAGCACCTCTCTCTTCGGAGGTGATTTCCCCTCCTAAAATGGCTCTAATCAACGCTCGATCTTTGGTGAACAAGACCTTTCTGCTGAACGATTATTTCACCACTCATAATTTGGATTTTATGTTCATCACTGAATCCTGGACAAAGGTTGGTGATTTAACTCCTTTTTCCGATTTGGTTCCGACAGACTGCTCCTTTTTTAATTCTCCTCGCCCAAACAGGAAAGGGGGTGGACTCGTAACTATTTTAAAAGACTCTTTCTTTAAGCGCTGTCGACCTGTTTCAGTTTATGTGTTTTCCAGTTTTGAAGCTCAGCTAATTCATCTCGACTGGAATGGTCCTGTTCTGTTAGGGGTGATTTATCGCCCCCCTCACTCAGTAAAGGACTTCATACAGCAATTTACTGAATTTATTGGCAATATTGCAACAAACCATGACCGTTTTTTATTAGTGGGGGATTTTAACATTCATGTATGCTGCCAGTCAAATTCACTGTCAAAGGAGTTTCTTAATCTTATTGACTCTTTTAGTTTGGTTCAATGGATAAAGGACTCTACTCATGTCCAGGGCCATACTTTAGATCTCGTACTTTCTTATGGGCTTGATGTGTCTGATATTGAGATATCTGACTTTCTGATCTCTGACCATAGGCCAATTCTATTTTCATTGACTCTTCCTAATCTCTTGCATTCTACTATGACAACTGTAACGCTGTCTCGATCTTACTCTTCTAGGTTTGTGTCAAACTTTAACCAATGCTTTATGGAGTCCTGTTTTCATTTATCTCTTGACTTAATGTTACCTGACCTGGATGCTGACCAACATCTAAGTCTTTTAAATTCTGCCTGGTTGGATGTTTTAGATGTCACGGCTCCACTCAAGCCTTATATGCACAAAACTAAATCTGTACCTTGGCAAAACTCTGATACTCGACTCCTGCGACAAGCCTGTAGAAAGGCCGAGCGGAAATGGAAAAAGGACAAACTACATGTCTCTTTCCAGTTGTTCAAAGATAGCCTTACCAGTCTGCTGCTAAATCAGCTAAAGCTAATTATTTCTCTGATTTAATTTAAAAAAAAATCACTCATCTCCCAAAGTTTTGTTTTCAGTTATTAATTCTGTCATAAATCCATCTGTGAATACAGTGCCTGATGCGTCTGATGCTCTGTGTGAAAGCTTCTTGAGACACTTCATTGATAAAATCACTCATCTGAGATCAAGTATCGGTTTTCTCGACACCGAACCTCCCTCTACATCGTTGCATCCTGTTTCTTGGGATGCTTTTGAACCTATCTCTCTGCAATCACTCAAAAACATAATTGCTACTATTAAACCTTCTACCTGTCCTCATGACATCATACATCCAAAATTCCTGAAATTAATTGTTGACACAGTTGGGTCAGGTTTGGTGTCCTTTTTTAACAAGTGCCTTTCAACAGGCTCTGTTCCTGCTGACCTTAAAATAGCTACTGTCACCCCACTTCTCAAGAAGCCTTCACTAGATCCTTCTATTGTGGATAATTTCCGGCCAATTTCTGTCTTACCATTTATTTCAAAAGTTTTAGAAAAGATTGTATTGGTCCAAATGCAGCCTTTTCTAAATCGTAACTGTATTTCTGAAATCTTTCAATCTGGCTTCAAATCTGCTCATAGTACTGAAACGGCCCTTCTCAGAGTTCTAAATGATATTCTCTTAGCCACCGACTCTGGTGAGTCTGTGGTCCTGGTTCTGTTAGATCTATCAGCTGCATTTGATACCGTAGACCACTCGATTTTAATATCCAGGTTGGAGTCTGTTGTGGGGCTGAAAGGTATGGTTCTGAAGTGGTTTCAGTCATTTTTATCAGATATACAATTTTTTGTCAAATTAGGTAAATTTTCGTCCTCAGTTGCTAATCTCACCTGTGGCCTCCCTCAAGGCTCGATATTGGCACCCTCCCTCTTCTCCCTGTACTTGCTTCCGTTGGGTTCCATTTTAAGAAAGCATGGGGTATCTTTCCATTTTTATGCTGACAACACCCAGATTTATTTACCCATTAAGAGAAATGATCCTATAGCACTCAGCACTTTGCTAAGGTGCTTAGATGAGGTCAAAATCTGGCTAGCACAAAATTTTTTAACATTAAATGAAAATAAAACAGAAGTGATTGTCTTTAGTCCTGCTGATCACACTCAAGCAACCAGCCTAGATTTGGGCAACTTATCAGCCTACAGATCCTCTCGTGTGCGAAACTTGGGAGTCCTTTTTGATGAGTCATTAAAATTGGACAAACACATCTCTTCTGTAATTGGCTCCAGTTTTCACCAACTTCGGCTGCTATCAAAAATCAAACACTTTTTAAATGCCACAACTCTAGAGATGGCTGTGCACGCTTTTATCACTTCACGTTTGGACTACTGCAATTCACTCTATGGCGGTATTTCAAAATCTCAAATCAATCGTCTACAGTTGGTGCAAAATGCAGCTGCAAGATTTCTACGAAATAGTCGTAAACTTGACCATATAACCCCTATTCTGAAGGCCCTCCACTGGCTGTCTATTCAGTTTAGAGTTGATTTTAAAATTCTCCTACTGGTCTACAAATCTTTACATAATCAAGCTCCTAGTTATCTCTCAGAGTTGCTGCATTTTTATCCTCCAACTAGAAGTTTAAGATCTAGTGATCAGAATTTCCTTCTAGTCCCGCAGGCCAGACTTAAACGTAGAGGAGACAGAGCCTTTTCTGTGGCTGGGCCACGGTTATGGAACAATCTGCCACCAAAGATTAGAGCTGCACCTTCCATCTCCACTTTTAAGTCCCTTCTAAAAACACACATGTTTGATTTGGCCTTCTAATCACTAATTTTTAATTTCACTGTCGGATGGCTGTGTGTACGACGTGTCTTTCAGAATTTTTATTTTTTTTATGATTCTTTTGATCTTTTAACTGTCTTATTTCTGTTTTATGTTCGTGATTTAGCCATAAATCTTAGATCTCCTAGACTTTGTATGTACAGCACTTTGGTCAGTCATGTGGCTGTTTTTAAATGTGCTTTATAAATAAATGAACTTGAACTTGAACTACTCATTTTGCTGGATCTGTCTGCTGCATTTGACACAGTCATCCACCAGATCCTCCTGTCCATCCTCAAGAAGATGGGCGTCTCAGGAACCGCACTCCAATGGTTCAAGTCTTACCTCTCAGGTAGGTCCTGCAAGGTGGCTTGGAGGAGTGAAGTCTCTGAATCACAACTTCTTGCTACTGGAGTTCCTCAGGGCTCAGTGCTTGGACCACTGCTCTTCTCCATCTACATGTCATCGTTAGGTTCTGTCATTCGGAAGGATGGTTTTTCCTATCATTGCTATGCTGATGACATGCAACTCTACTTCTCATTCCATCCAGATGACCCCACAGTTCCTGCTTGCATCACTTGTCTGACAGACATCTCTGGCTGGATGAAAGAACACCATCTTCAACTCAACCTTGCTAAGACTGAACTGACAGTGATCTCAGCCAACCCAGCACTTCATCACAACTTCTCTATACAGCTAAACTCATCAACCATAACTTCCTCTAGGACAGCCAGGAATCTTGGACTTGTGATGGATAACCAGTTAACCTTCACAGACCATATTGCTGCTACAGCTCGATCCTGCAGATTTGCCTTATACAACATTAGGAAGATTAGATTCTTCCTATCAGAGCAGGCTACACAACTTCTTGTCCAAGCTCTTGTCCTATCCAGACTGGACTATTGTAATGCACTCTTGGCAGGCCTTCCTGCATGCACTTCCAAGCCTCTGCAGCTGATTCAGAATGCAGCAGCAAGAGTGGTCTTTAATGAGCCAAAGAAAGCCCATGTCACACCTCTCTTCATCAGACTGCACTGGCTGCCAGTAGCTGCTCGCATCAAATTGAAGGTACTGGTGCTTGCCTACAAGACAACCACTGGCACTGCACCAGAATACCTAAACTGTCTAGTCCAACCTTATGTGCCCTCCAGAAGTTTGCGTTCTGCAAATGAACTACGCCTTGTGGTGCCATCCCAAAGAGGCTCAAAATTACTTTCACTGACCTTTTTGTGGACTGTTCCCAGCTGGTGGAACAAACTACCCATCTCAATTTGATCAGCTGAGTCGTATCTTTTTCGCCAGAACTTGACCAATTGACACTAGCACTTTCCTACTCTATTCAGTTCCTATATATATTTAAAAAAAAAAAAAAAACCTTGCAAGATATATAATGTTTATCTAACTGAAATTTGCCACAGCACTTATACACTGTCGCTCTCTTGTTGCTCTGATTGCTTCTATTGTAAGTCGCTTTGGATAAAAGCGTCTGCTAAATTACTAAATGTAAATGTTTGTTCAGATGCAACTTTGCAAATCTAAACCATGCTGCCATGCTTTTTTTAGACAAAAGAGGTTTTGTTCTGGCAAACCTTCCAAAAATGGCATACTTGTCAACAGCGAACTACTCTGTCCTAGTCCGGGCTGCGGGGTGAGGAGGAGATGGCTCACCGCGGAGATTACAGAACCTCGCAAAAGGTATTGGGTGTCGCCCAGCCCGCAGCTCTACATATGTCGCTAGAGAGGCGCCATGCACCAGCGCATAGGAGGAGGCAACGCTCCGGAGGAGTGAGGTCGAACTCCTAGGGGGCATGGCTCACCTTGGGACTCCGCCAAGGTGAAGGCATCCCATGTGCCTGTCCCCTGAAGGAAGTTCATACTCCAGGGGATCTCCCAGGGAGGGCTGCCGCGAGGAGCAAGAGGCCGGCAAACAGGTCTGGGTGGGCCAATATGATGCAGCCAAGTGGACCTGCTCCTCGTCCTCCCTGAACTTGCACAGGCCTGAGCCTCCTGCGGAAGAAGGCGTACTTGAGAGACCCCAGGGCAGCGGAGTGCCAGTGCGTCCCTGCCGAGGGATGGGGAGGGCTGGCAATGGAGGACTCTGGAGGACTCAAGCCGAGTCGTACCACCCGGATAAACCACAAGACGGGTGGAGCCATATTAACCAGACACCCGCCAGCCTGCAAGTGCGCCTCTGCAAGTGCGCCAGGAGAAAGGCACGGGGGGGACGCAGCGGTACCCGCCAGCGAAAACCAATTGTCCTGCCTAGAGCGATCAGGGGGAGGTGCCTCAGACACCTCCAACCTGACCCCCTTGGCGGCCCAGAGAAGCATGGCTGACAGCTGACAGCAACCTGGCAAGGGTACCGCCCATCAAAGGTATCCGCCTCAGCTGCCCAGAGGCCCCCCACTGATGATGCGATAGACATCTGATCATCTGCTGGGGCACCGAAGGAGGCACAGGGCTTGCGGAACAAGTCAGCGCCATCCTTAGGAACCCCCACAGAACCACGAGAGGGCTCGGACCTCCGTGGGGGACTTGCCCGGCGGAGCGATGCAAATATCCATTCTGCGGTCACCCACGCCTCTAACCGGGACAGCTGAGAAGCCTTTACAGCTCGCCGAACTGGCCCGGGTAGAGGACCGCTCGCAATGAATGCATGAACTATCCACAAAAGCTGCCTCAGCGTGCACTCGGCCCAGACACGAGAGGCAGCGATCGTGACCATCAACAGACGTTAGGAAACTACCACAACCAGAAGCACACAGCCGGAGAGACATCCCGGGGGAATATCTCTCAGCAACTGTGTTAGAAATTGCTCTTTTGGCCTTTTTTCCTTAGCTCAGAGGTGATTGGTCACAGGCATGTTCCCATCAAGTAATGTGAAAGGGAACAATGCTTTAGCTGCGTTTGGAATGATTTTTGATAGCGAAATTAAGCAAAAACAGGAAATATAATGTCTAAAACGTAAGTCTTTTAATATCAACTTCTTGTTTCTTGAACTGTTGTATAAAATCAATGTCACATTAATAGTCATGCTGATTTTTGAAGGAAAAAATGGCACTCTTCATGTGATATATACATTTATATATACATTTTCTGCCCCTATATCTTGAATTCTGTGATCATTCTAAATGCATTTAATAGAATGAATCATGCAGTGAAAAAATGCACTCTAAATGCATACTTACTAGATTTCATCACGTAATATAACGTTATGTGGGCACTTTATGGGTTTGTTTTGATCAGCATTTATGTCACTGTTTGTGTACATTTCTAAGCTTTGTGATTGGTTTTATACAATATTTAACACCATATTTGGAGATCAGAGATAGTGACCTTTCAGGGGATACCCGGTATTTAGGGAAATGCTCAGAAGTGATGAGAGGAGTTGAGAAAAGCAATGTTCATTTCCAGCGAATTTAGTAAAACTTTAAGTCAAATAATTTAAATACCTTTACTCAATTATCTGGACTACGAAACTTTGAGAGATTATTTTTGAATGTTTGTTCTTTAATATTAGCTAAAAAAAAAAAATCAATTTTTTCATTGTTCCCGTATCTCAAAATGGAATGTTGCGACTTTCAGCTCATTTTGCCAGATCGGGCCACATATTAGCCCAGTTCTGTCAGCACTGCACTGGCTCCCTATTAAACATTGTATAGATTTTAAAATCTTGCTAATTACTTACAGTGGGTACGGAAAGTATTCAGACCCCCTTAAAATTTTCACTCTTTGTTACATTGCAGCTTATTTGCTAAAATCATTTAAGTTCTTTTTTTTTCCTCATTAATGTACAACAGCACCCCATATTGACAGAAAAACACAGAATTGTTGACATTTTTGCAGATTTATTAAAAAAGAAAAACTGAAATATCACATGGTCCTAAGTATTCAGACCCTTTGCTAAGTATTTAGTAGAAGCACCCTTTTGATCTAATACAGCCATGAGTCTTTTTGGGAAAGATGCAAAAAATTTTCACACCTGGATTTGGGGATCCTCTGCCATTCCTCCTTGCAGATCCTCTCCAGTTCTGTCAGGTTGGATGATAAACGTTAGTGGACAGCCATTTTCAGGTCTCTCCAGAGATGCTCAATTGGGTTTAAGTCAGGGCTCTGGCTTGGCCATTCAAGAACAGTCACGGAGTTGTTGTGAAGCCACTCCTTCGTTATTTTAGTTGTGTGCTTAGGGTCATTGTCTTGTTGGAAGGTGAACCTTCAGCCCAGTCTGAGGTCCTGAGCACTCTAGAGAAGGTTTTCGTCCAGGATATCCCTGTACTTGGCCCCATTCATCTTTCCCTCGATTGCAATCAGTCGTCCTGTCCCTGCACCTGAAAAACACCCCCACAGCATGATGTTGCTACCACTATGCTTCACTGTTGGGACTGTATTGGACAGGTGATGAGCAGTGCCTGGTTTTCTTCACACATACCGCTTAGAATTAAGGCCAAAAAGTTCTATCTTGGTCTCATCAGACCAGAGAATTTTATTTCTCACCATCTTGGAGTCCTCCATGCAGGCTTTCATGTGTCTTGCACTGAGGAGAGGCTTCCGTTGGGCCACTCTGCCAAAAGGCCCCAACTGGTGGAGGGCTGCAGTGATGGTTGACTTTCTACAACTTTCTCCCATCTCCCGACTGCATCTCTGGAGCTCAGCCACAGTGATCTTTGGATTCTTCTTTACCTCTCTCACCAAGGCTCTTCTCCCCCAATAGCTCAGTTTGGCCGGACGGCCAGCTCTAGGAAGGGTTCTGGTCGTCCCAAACATCTTCCATTTAAGGATTATGGATGCCACTATGCTCTTAGGAACCTTAAGTGCAGTAGAATTTTTTTGTAACCTTGGCCAGATCTGTGTCTTGCCACAATTCTGTCTCTGAGCTCTTCAGGCAATTCCTTTGACCTCATGATTCTTATTTGCTCTGACAGGCACTGTGAGCTGTAAGGTCTTATATAGACAGGTGTGTGGCTTTCCTAATCAAGTCCAATCAGTATAATCAAACACAGCTGGACTCAAATGAAGGTGTAGAACCATCTCAAGGTTGATCAGAAGAAATGGACAGCACCTGAGTTAAATATATGAGTGTCACAGCAAAGGGTCTGGATACTTAGAATGCTAAGTATATGCTGTGATATTTCAGTTTTTCTTTTTTAATAAAGAAAAACTGAAATATCTTTTTTAATAAATCTGCAAAAATGTCAACAATTCTGTGTTTTTCTGTCAATATGGGGTGCTGTGTGTACATTAATGAGGAAAAAAATGAACTTAAATGATTTTAGCAAATGGCTGCAATATAACAAAGAGTGAAAAATTTAAAGGGGTCTGAATACTTTCCGTACCCACTGTATAAAGCCCTCAATGGTTTAGCTCCTCAGTACTTGAGCGAGCTCTTATGACATTATAGTCCCTTACGTTCGCTGCCTTCTCAAACTCTGGCAATCTGATAATACCCAGAATATCAAAATCAACTGTGGGCGGCAGATCATTTTCTTATTTAGCGCCCATACTCTGGAACAATCTACCTAACTTTGTTCGGGAGGCAGATACACTCTGTCAGTTTAAATCTAGACTAGAGACCTATCTCTTTAACCTGGCTTACAAATAACACATTAACACATTTCTAAAATTTAAATCCGTTTGAATCCATTAAGAATTGTTAAGTTGCATTAAGTAGGTCAACCGGTACCAGGAACACTTCCCATAACACCTGATGTACTCGTTGCATCATAAGAATGGCATCTACGCTAAAATTAGTTTGTCTCTTGCTTATTCCGAGGTAATCGTTGCCACTCAGATCCAGTCTGTACCCTGATCAGATGGTCACTGCAGTCCCATGATCCAGTCTGTATCCAGCACCTATAGTTGACCTATACAGGGACAAATTGCTTGTTTGTTGGTCAGAGGAGAACTGACCGGGGGTTCTCATCAAGTAATGGTTTCTGCCAAGGTTTTTTTTTTCTCCATTTCTGTCACCGATGGTGTTTTGGTTCCTTGCCTCTGGCTTGCTCAGTTGGGGACACTTAATTTCCAGCAATATTGTATACTAATTGAACTGAGCTGGATGATAACATCACTGACTTGATTTAACTGGGTTCAACTGTTTCAGAATAAAGCTGAAAGTTAAGATCAAAGTATTTTGTGTTTTGTGTACATTGTGTCCAAAAGCTTAAACTTTCATGTCCATATCCATGTCCCCATATCAACTCAGATGGCAACTTCATCTTAGGGGAGCTCTGTCACCATCTCTGGTGAGAGAGTTTTATCGAAACCCACTACCAAGCCCACTCCATAACTGGATGACCACTCAGCTAGGAAAATGCCAGCTTCAAGGTTGAGCTCAAGCACATAGAATTCTTTGGTTTTAGAGAGGTCCACCGCTGACATCATCTTAGGGTGCCCCTGTCTCATCAAACACCAAACATGCAGAGACAATTCCTGTCCTAGCCACCTTCATCGAGAGCCCTGTTGAAAAGTAATCTGTAGATATCCCAGCTTGTAACACACTTTTCAGTGGCTTGTTTTGCGCAAGATGAGCCTCCTAGTTACAACCTAACAGACCATGGGACCCTGTGAGTCTCTCAAGGGCTTTTCACTCTTGAAATTGTTAGATGAAGAGTAAGGTCTACAAGATTGTGTGTTTCCTCTGAACCTACTGTCTTACTGTCACAGCCACCAGAACTCCTGGAACTGGTTCCTTACCTGGGCTGAGTACGCCCCAAACTCTCTCAAAAATCTTCCACCGGCTTGACTCCATTTCAATGCATGCTTGGTTTTCTCCTGTGGTCTGGAGAACCTTCTGATGTTGCATTGTCTGTAGTTGCCTTGTTAATGCAATTGTTTACATTTAGTTTGAGACAAAAATAGCAATTGCATTATGGAGGATGATCAGATATTTCTTTCACTCAAATGGTGAACTTAATCTAGTAGCCAGACAAGTGACCAAACCTGAGTGGCAATATTACTACATGCATTTTGCCGGCATCGTTCAACGTGGTTAGTTAACTGTGCTGAGAATTCTGGGCCAAGAACAGTTCCTAACTATGCTGTGCTGAGACAAGCTCAAGTGAAAACATAACTACACTAAACAAAATAAAAAAAAAAGGCAACACTTTTGTTTTTGTCCCCATTTTTTATTAGCTGAACTCAAAGAGCTAAGACTTTTTATATGTACAATATCTAATCTGTGTTAGTGAGCACTTCTCCTTTGCCGAGATAATCCATCCACCTCACAGGTGTGGCATATCAAGATGCTGATTAGATAGCATGATTATTGCACAGGTGTACCTTAGGCTGGCCACAATAAAAGGCCACTCTAAAATTTGCAGAGATTGGCACGCTGACTGCAGTAATATCCACCGGAGCTGTTGCCCGTGAATTAAATGTTCATGTCTCTACCATAAGCCATCTAAAAGGTGTTTCGGAGAATTTGGCAGTACATCTAACCGGATGAATTTCTGCACAAACTGTCAGAAACTGTCTCAGGGAAGCTCATCCGCACGCTCATCGTCCTCATCGGGGTCTCGGCCTGACTGCAGTTCGCCATCGTAACCGACGTGGGGAAAATGCTCACATTCAATGGCGTCTGGCACTTTGGAGAGGTGTTCTCTTCATGGATGAATCACAGTTTTCATTGTACAGCGAAGATGGCAGACAGTGTGTATGGTCGTCGTGTTTGAGAGGTCGAGTGGCCCATGGTGGTGGTGGGGTTATGGTATGGGCAAACGTATGTTATGGACAACAAACACAGGTGTGTATTTTATTGATGCCATTTTGAATACAGATATACTGTAACAAGATCCTGAGGCCCTTTGTTGTGCCATTCATCCACGACCATCACCTCATGTTGCAGCATAATAATACACTGCCCCATGTTGCAAGGATCTGTACACAATTCCTGGAAGCTGAAAACATCCCAGTTCTTGCCATTGGCTAGTGCTGTGGATGTTAATCTGACTGCATGATCTGTAAATCTCCAACTTCACCTTTATAAAAGCTTTCGGGAATCCTGGCCTTTATAATGTCATACAGAGCCATACTCTGGGGGAAAAAAATGTTCCAAAACTTATACAAACTCTGAAGGAGTGTCTTCGGCACGGAAATACTCAGTCATGTAAATATTCCATCATACTTGTTTCTTGAAACTTTGGCCATGTTTAGCATGAGGATCCAACTCTTTAGCAGTGTAAATATGTCAGAATGCAGAATCCCTTTAAAGCCTTTAAAACTACTTTAAAACTTTTTGGTCAGGCTTCTCATGCCACCATCAACATTTGTCTATTTGTATTACCTTAATTTTAATAGTACATAGATGTTAAAGGTCATGCAAAATCAGGCACTATACCTGAAGAAGTTCACTATGGCCTGGAAGTCTCCCGGAATAAGAACAATAAGAGCAATGACTGTGTTGAAAATGAGGGCTGGAGAGGGAGTAAGCCTGCGCATGTGAGCCATGGCTAGGATGTCTGGCTGAAAGACAGGAAACACTTATGATTGTACTTTTCTAGATCCAGAAAGTACATGTATATTTACGATACATGTGATAGTGGTTAATTTATATTTGGTATATTTGTCATGGTGCACAAGATAAAAGCCTTTTCAGATGATAAAACACTAGTTGAACAAGTTTGTGATCACTAAGACTTGTAATGTTATTAAAGAAGTCGCTTATGCTCATCAAAGCGGCATTTATTTGTTCAAAAATACAGAAGTAATACAGTAATACTGCAAAATGTTATTACAATATAAAATAATGGTTTTTATTTTAATATACTTTAAAATGTAATTTATTCTTGTAATGCAAAGCTGAGTTTCATCAGCTATTACTCCAGTCTTCAGTGTCACATGATCCTTCAGAAATCATTCTAATAATGCTGATTTATTATTAGAATTATCTATGATGGCAACAGTTGTGCTGCCAAATATTATTATTATTTATTTATTTATTTATTTTTTATTATTTTTTTTTATTGTTTTGTTAATTCATTTACAAGTAATTGGTTAATGATGAACCAATCATTTACAAAACATGACTATGCATTCATAAATGATTAATAAGTGACATGCTAACAATTTACAAATCTGTCATAAATCATCTTAAAAAAATAGCATATCATGAAATAGTCAAACAGATCCTTAGTAAATGGTTAATAAGTTACTAGTTAATATATTATTAAACAATTATACATAATTGAAATGTCAGTCATTGAAATGTTTATCCTCCATTGAAGATCACATAATGAATAAATCATTTACAAATCTTTCTGCATCTCCTATTCTAAAAGTGTAAATAATTCATCAAAGTCAAAGTCAAAGTCAAAGTCTGCTTTATTGTCAATTCTGCTATATATACAGTACATACATACAGAGAATTGAAATTGCGTTACTCTCAAACCCTAGATACATACAGGTAACATTAACAATAACAAGAAGTAAAATACAATTACGTACAAAAATAAATAATATATAAAATACACATTTCCAGTAAGAGTCAAGTAACAAAATAAAGTGGCATTAATTATAAAGATGTATGAAAGATAAAGTGACTTATGAAGATAAAGATAAAGTGACAATGGCAGATAACAGTGCAATCCAGACAAATAGTGCAATTAATGTGTAGTGCAAGAGCTTAATAGTCTGTGTATGTAGAGACAAGTGCTCAGAGAGTCAGACGTGTTATGAGGTAGATGGATGAGGTAGTGAATCATGGGGGGGTGTGGGGTGATGTCTCAGAGGTCAGGTACATGGGGCAGAAAGAGGAGAGAGGGGGGCGGGGGGCAGAGTCGGAGGGAGTTCAGCGTCCTGACAGCCTGATGGATGAAGCTGTCTTTCAATCTGCTGGTCCTGGCCTGAAGACTGCGCAGTCTCCTCCCTGATGGCAGCAGACTGAAGAGGCTGTGTGACGGGTGGGTGGGGTCACCAGCAATGCTGAGGGCTTTTCGGGTGAGACGGGTGTTGTAAATGTCCTGGAGGGAGGGGAGAGAGACACCAACGATCTTCTCAGCTGCTCTCACTATGCGCTGAAGTTTCATCCGGCAGGATGCACTGCAGGTGCCATACCACACAGTGATGCAGCTGGTCAGGATGCTCTCGATGGTGCCTCTGTAGAAGGTGCACATGATGGGGGCTGGGGCTCTGGCTCTTCTCAGTTTGCGAAGAAAGTAGAGTCGCTGCTGTGCTTTCATGGTCAGTGCTGTGGTGTTGGCTGTCCAGGAGAGGTCTTCTGTGATGTGCACACCCAGGAACTTAGTGCTACTCACTCTTTCCACGGTCGCACCGTTGATGGTCAGAGCAGCATGCTGAGTGTGCACTCTCCTGAAGTCAACAACAATCTCCTTCGTCTTCTCTACATTCAGAGAGAGATTGTTGTCACCGCACCATCCGGCCAGGCGGCTCACTTCACTTCTGTAGTTTGTCTCATCACGGTTGCTAATGAGACCAACCACAGTCGTGTCATCCGCAAACTTGATGAAGAGGTTGCTGTTGTGTGTCGGTGTGCAGTCATGGGTCAGCAGAGTGAAGAGGAGGGGGCTAAGCACACATCCTTGAGGGGCCCCAGTGTTCAGAATGATGGTGCTGGATGTGTTGCTGCCGACCCGTACTGCCTGAGGTCTCCCGGTCAGGAAGTCCAACAGCCAGTTGCACAGCGATGTGTTGAGTCCCAGCTGAGACAGTTTATGAGTGAGCTGTTGAGGGATGATCGTGTTGAATGCTGAACTGAAGTCTATGAACAGCATTCTGACATAAGAGTCTTTTTTGTCCAGATGTGTGAGTGCTGAGTGGAGGGCAGTGGAGACGGCATCATCGGTCGAGCGGTTTGACCGATATGCAAACTGGTAGGGGTCCAGGGAGGGGGGGAGGACAGACTTGATGTGCTGCATGACTAGTCGCTCGAAGCACTTCATGAGGATGGGAGTAAGTGCGACTGGGCGATAGTCGTTGAAGCAGGATGGAGATGATTTCTTCGGGACTGGGATGATTGTGGTAGCTTTGAAGCATGTGGGAACAACAGTCTGACTCAGGGAGATGTTGAAGATGTCTGTGAAGACATCAGTGAGTTCTGCTGCACAGTTTCTCAGAACACGTCCAGGGATGTTGTCAGGACCAGGAGCTTTGCGTGCGTTGATCCTGCTGAAGGATCTTCTCACGCTGTCTGTGGACAGAGTCAGCATCTGGTCGTCAGGAGGAGGTGGAGTCTTCTGTGCAGTGGTGCTGTTGTGTGCCTCAAAGCGAGCAAAGAAAGCGTTCAGCTCGTTCAGCATTGGGGTGGTGTTGTCACAGGTCCGCGGCGGGGGCTTGTAGTCCGTGATGGTCTGAATCCCCTGCCACAGGCTCCTGGTGTCTCTGCTGTCACTGAAACGATGGGCTATCCTCCTGGAGTACTGTCTGTTGTCAGTTGTAAATGTTTTACTCATCATTTGTAGATCTTTCCCCCCAGTGTGTATACCCACACAACCTGTAACCAGCAGGTTTATAAAACATTTACAACTAATGAGTAGTTTACACTTTAGATTAGGGGATGCAGAAAGTGTTGTAAATGCCTTGTGTACACTAGATCATTTTTAACATGTAAGAAAGATCTACAAATGATGTGTAACACATTTACAAGTGATGAATTGTTTACACTTTAGATTAGGGGATTGCGGAAAGATTTGTAAATTATTTACTCATGCATTTACACAACAAGTTTTGAATAATTTTTAGTGTGTAATGCAATGTAAGGGCTGACTGGTGAGAGTAAAGATGTCTTCTGTGACACACATGGAGTAATTTAGCACTGTGCACCTGGTGTGATCTTCATTGGAGGGTAAAACAGATTTACATTATCACTAGATTCAACACTCCACACAGAACACAAGTCTGTGCTGATGAGAGAAAGGGTTTACACGTTTATTCACTTGACAGCAAATAATTTATTATTATTTAAAAAAGAAAATAGTTTTAGAATAATTGAATTTTTGCACTTTTTAACATAGCACTTAATCATTTCTAAACACATAGTCATGTTTTGTAAATGATTAGTTCATTACTAAATGAAATAGTAAATTAACTTGTAATTGACTTGTAAATGAATTAACAAAACATACACAAATTGTTAGCATATCACTTATGAATCATTTGTGAATGTTTTGTAAAAGATTATTTCATCATTAACTAATCACTTATAAATGACTTACAGCTGAATGTTATTATAAAGTGTTACCAAAAGTTAAAAAGAACAGCATTTATTAAAAATGTAAATCTTTTCTAACAATATAAGTCTTTGCTGTCATTTTTGAACTCCTTTCTGAATAAAAGTATTAATTTCTTTTAAAAAAAAAAGAAAGAACAAAAATGTACTGACCCCAAACTTTTGAATGGTAGTGTATATTGTTACAAAAAAAAATATTTTAAATAAATGCTTTTTAACCTTTTATTCATCAAAGAATCCTGAGAAAAAATTCTCACAGTTTCCAAAAAAATATTACACAGCACAACTCTTTCCAACACTGAAAATATTAGCACATTACAATGATTTCTGAGGGATCACGTGAAACTGAAGACTGAAATAATTATGCTGAAAATTCGGCTTTGATCAAAGGAATAACTTATATTTTAAAGTGTATTAAAATACACTTTAATAACTGTTTTCAGTTATTTCCAAATGCAATGTTTCTTACCATGTGTCCCTCTCTTGCTGCTACGTAACACACTCGTCCTCCACTGAAAAAGGATCCATTTAAAGAACCAAAGGCTGAGAGTGCTGCAGCAACAGACATCACCCAGCCCCATCTTCCTAATACTTTATTCCTTTTGCAAGAAACAAATAAGAGCTTGCACATCATAGAACAAAAATCCTTGTCCCAACATGAATATCAAGATTGTGTAAAATAACAATACAACAGCATTATGTAAATTTGAGCACATAACACTTAATCACACATTATATTATCCAAAAAGATATTGTACAGCATTCATTGTACAGATTCTTACCCCCAAGTAACCGCCACTGCACTGGATGATATCATCTCTGCAGGTGTCAAGACAACTAGATAACTGACATTGACCATTAGGTACAGAATCGTTACCATGGGAATAGCTATCATCAGTGCCCTTGGCAGGTTCACCTGAAAGACAAAATCATTTTAATTAAGAGAGGATTATAGTGATAAATAATAGAATTTCGCAGTTGTGACATATCAGCATGGTCTCATTGTTTATACATATAAATTAGTATGTAACGTTTAACAACCACAAAACGTAAATTGTTGTTCTTTATATTGATGATGAAACATACAATTTGGACATATTTTAATGTTTCAAAAGGTTTTGCTAAAAAAAAACAAAAAAAAAAATTAAATATTTTATGTCATTAAAATATTTGTATCAATGCATTATCATTTTATCGATAAGATTTTTAGACAACTTAACCTACCCCAAAACTAAACCTACCCACTTTATAGCGAATTTAAAAAGATATAAAATGTAATAGACCTAAATATGCAGGGAAATTAATATTTTAGCAACAATATAGCATTAAAAAGATATTCTTTGTAGTCTATAATCCTACTCCTACCTCTAAAACTTACCATAACTATTTCTTAAAAATATGTACAGTATAAAGAAAAAACATGAAAGAAAGATAAATTTAATCACAATATTTTTTTTTATTGTAAAAATATCAAAAGCAGTACCAAAAGACTGCTTAAAAAAATCCAAATAACAATGCATTCCAGCTGCATTCCTCTCTGGTGGAATATGGTAGGTTTGTGTGAGGTGCAGAACAGAATTTGATGTGTTAATTGCTGAAAACATTATACAGATTATTATCCTAAACCACTCCGTGAAGGGGCACATTTCTCATTCAAACACACCTCACCAGAAACAAGGCATGTCTCAATCTGTGATGACGCAAGAAAGAGCCAATACATTTTCAATTTTTCTACCGTAAACTTATCAACAAGCTTCTTGAAGCACCAATATTTGAATTTGCACAAATAAAATTGATCCTTTTATTGAGTGTGGAGTCATGGGAGTTGTCATCTTCATCGCCACAGCCAATGCAATCCGACAAGACTCTGCAAGAAATCATGTTAATGAATAAGCTATTATACTAAGTTTGTAAACGTCACTGTAGTATGAAGCAGGGTGGGGCTGAAAGCCATGGAAGCTGGAGCGATTGCTAATGAGAGATGATCACACACAGCTTAAAATCAGCGCAACTTTTATTATGCCACAATCGACTGCTTCCGCTCTTTCCATGCATACGTATGTGGGGTAAAATATATGTGCCATTTTATCATACTAGATATATTTGAGTGCATTGAAAGTTCTGTAATAATGCTACTCTGTGCGTTTGTCACCTGTCTAATACAACGCATAACAAAATAAAGTGTCTTTAGTGTTTCAATGTTTTCTACAAAATAAAACCGGAAATTGAAGGCATTTGACGTCTTTAGCGGGCGACGCAATGACACGGTCCATTACACTACTTAAATTCTTATTTCTCTGGATTTAAACATTCTTGGAAACATATGGGAGTAATGTAAATACACAAGTCAACAAAATCTAAAACACTATTCTAGTGATTTTGGGATATTTTAATCTTAAAAAAAATCTTACATATTGTGACTTTAAAGTGTAGTCTTGTTTTACATGTATTTTTTTAAACGAGTTGGCAGCAAAAAAAAAAAAAAAAAAAAAAAAAAAAAAAAAATCACAGAAGGAAATGCTTAATTTAATAATGCATTTGAAAACATAATCAGATTGATATGACAACTGAATATAATAAAAAGTTGCCGTAAAAAATGCCGTAATTTCAATATTCATAAGAATTCATTTGTAAGTCAGTAAAAATTGTTCATCTAACCTCTGGCCTTTTCAGCTCCTCAGTAACATTGTTTAAGTTGTACCACCCAGCATATGACCACAGGCATTGATACAGTGCCATTCCAACGGTACTAATGCCAAGCTTTGTGTCTGTAAAGGCACTTTCTAGATTGCTGAGGCTTCCATAGTTTCCCTGTAGAAGTGTTATAATTCCTCCAATAACTATTATCATTAGACCCACAAATTTTGCCACCATAAAGACCACCTGAGTAGCCATTGTAAAACGTATATTTAGCATGTTGGCAATTGCAATCACCAACACACATGCTGCAGAAATACACTTTACCACTAGTATGGGAGGTGTACAGCCTGGGTAAAATGGTGCTACAGCATATTTAGCAAAGCTCAAGGATTCAGCTATAATCCCAAATGGCTTCATCACAAATACGGTTGTAAAGGCCACAAAGAATGCTGGACAAGGTCCATAAATTTGCAGTATATAGCTATAGTCGCCCCCTGATTCTCTTATAATGGTTCCCATCTCAGCATATGACAAAGCAGTACACATGCATACTATACCACACACTGCCCAGATGATCAAGCTTTCCCCTGAACTCCCAACGTATGCCATTACAAACTGTGGAGACATAAAAATTCCTGAACCTATCATGATGCCTGCAACCAAAGATACAGCACTGATGAGCCCCAACTCCCGTTTTAAGGTCAATTTTTCATTTCCTGCTTTTTTCATTTTTCTGAGATGTAAAAAGAAGGCTGTCGTGCTTCAGATCTTTGATTCTGAAGAGGATAGAATGAAGAAAGAGACACGATTCAAGAAGTTTAAAGTTCTTGTTCAATATTAACTACACTGGCAGGTAAAGGTCTCATAGCTTTACAACAGTGTTGGAAAGGTTACTATGGAAATGTAATAGGTTACAGATTACAAGTTACCCTATTTAAAATGTAATAAGTAATGTAACTATTTCAAATACTTGAGTACAGTAAAGAAGGCAGGGTTAACCTTACAGAAGTACTCAACATCGGTTACTGTCACACCTTTAAAATCCTTCATCACTTAATTTAAAACTATAATAATTACATTTTAAAAAACAGCCACCACAAAATCAGACATTAGCACATTTTTTTTTTTTTTTTTTGACTTTGAGATGGTTCTGACGTTAAATATAGGTTTAAAATCATAAGACATAGTTTGATAGCTATGATACTGTTTTTAAAATAAAATAGTTATGACAGGACAACACTGGCATCTAAACATGCCTTTGGACCAAAAAACAAAAACAAAAACAAACAAACAACAACAACAACAACAACAAAAAAAAAACAGTTAAAATAAATAAAGCAGATCTAGAAACCCAAACAGGAAATAAAACAGTTATCATGTGTTTTATTATGTGCTCTAATCTAAACATTGGTGTCATATTTGTTTTTTGTTTTTTTACAGCAGTCAGTGCAGTTTTGGAAAGAAATCAATCAAATCTGTATGTGTGTGAAAATATTCAAATGTAACCCCCTTTTGTAATCGTTAACATTTTCATAAGTAACTGTAATTTATTTACACTATGTTCTCACAGTTGCATTTATTTTATAATTAAATGACGTAATTCCATTACATGTAACTAGTTACTCCCCAACACTGCTTCACAATATGTTGGATTTACAAGTAGACGTATCCTTTATGTGTGTGTGTGTGTGAGTGTGTGAGTGTGTGTGTGTGTGTGTGTGTGTGTGTATCATGATATATAACATTGTGTAACACTGTGTCAGCGCATACAGTTTATAGAATTGTGCCTGAAAATTCAGCAGGGTGTACACTTAGACAACATAAGACTTAACAACTTGACAACACATTCAACACAATTCTGTTATAGGACAGTAAAATCACAATGAAATTAATCATTAAGCAACAGAACTTGATAATCATTACTGCAACATTGCACCTCCCTGAAATAGTCTCAGTGTTTCAGGAGTGATCTTTATTTAGATGGTGACATGCTGCATGCATTTATTTTTTCAGTCATTTTACAATAGTTAATAGGAATAATGCACGTGTTATATAATTTTAAAAGTGCATTTTGCATTTGCAAAAAAAAAAAAAAGGTTGCTCCTTTACGCCTAAGGAAGATTAAGGAAAACAGTCAGACACCGTGGCATAATGAGCACACTCGCGCCCTAAAGAGAGTAGCTGGAAAATGGAGCGCAGCTGGAGGAAACCAAAACTAGAGATTTTTTGTTCCGCCTGGCATGAGTGTACCCTATCCTTAGAAAAGCATTAAAAACTGCTATATCTGATTACTTTTCATCTATTTTAGAAGAAAGCAAACATAACCCTAGGTATTTATTCAATACAGTGGCAAAATTAACAAAAAATAAAGCACCAACAGGCGTCAACTTTTCCCAACAGCACAGCAGTAATGACTTTATGAACTATTTTACTTCAAAGATCGATACTATTAGAGATAAAATTGTAAACATGCAGCCGCCAGCAACAGTACTCTTCCTTCACAATGTTTTCGTTTGTTTTGAATATTATTTTTTGCGATCCAAATCTCTCCATTCAAATTCATCCTTCCCGCTCTCCCGGCAATTTGCCGGCATTTGCTGACAGACTGCAAGAAATTACCATAATAAGCCATATATTGCCGAAAAGCGCAGGCTGTTTGCTGTCAGGAGCAGAGTGAATTATGTTGATAGTGCAACGGTTGAAGAGTTACGGTCACATGAATACAACTTGGTTTAATGTGTTGTCGCCGACACATTCGGTTTAAAAGGGTTAAATGAGGGGAAATAATGTTGGGGCAGCCGTGGCCTAATGGTTAGGGAGTCGGACTTGTAATCAAAAGGTTGCAGGTTCGAGTCCCAGGTCCGGCAGGCATTGTCGGTGGGGGGAGTGAATAAACGCTCAATGGCTGCCCACTGCTCCGGGTGTATGTTCACGGTGTGTGTGTGTTCACTACTGTGTGTGTGCACTTGGATGGGTTAAATGCAGAGCACAAATTCCGAGTATGGGTCACCATACTTGGCCACACGTCACTTTCACTTTCATAAACTTATTTTTCAATGTACAGTCTTTACAGACTGTACATTGAGTAATGTACAGTCTTTACAGACTGTACATTGAGTTGTACATGAGTTGAAGTAAAGCATATGATAAGATGAGTTTTTATGTAGTTTACCGGACCTAGCCTTTTAACTACTTTAGCTGGCCCTCGCCATTTTGGGGAAGTTTAGCCATGAAACCATCATCTGCACGAGATAGGAGATGATAACACACCCAAACTATATCGTCCTCCTGGAAGTCTTGGGTCCTTCTCTTGAGGTTGTAATATCTTTTCTGTTTAGCCTGTGCTTTCTCCACATTCTTTCTGACTGACTCGTACAGCAGCTTCTGGCGATCAATGGTACTGTAGCTTGGTTGATCTGGATCAGGTGGACCTTGAAGAGCTCTTTGAAGTGGTCCTTTCAATTGATGACCAAGGGTTACTTCAACTGGTAAAAATCCTGTGCTTTCATGCCATGCTGTATTCAAGGCAAACCTAAATTCACAGAGCCACTGATCCCAAGTGCGGTGATTATTGGCAACATATGATGTGATTATGGTTGTTAGATTACGGTTAATGAATTGAGTGCCTCTATCAGAAAAAATTAATGTCAGTGTCCCTCAACTTGTAAACACCTCTTGTAACTGAAACTATGGACTCTCTCTAGCATTTTAGATGCGGTTGCTCCTTTACGCCTAAGGAAGATTAAGGAAAACAGTCAGACACCGTGGCATAATGAGCACACTCGCGCCCTAAAGAGAGTAGCTGGAGGAAACCAAAACTAGAGACTTTTTTCGTTCGCAGTAATGACTTTATGAACTATTTTACTTCAAAGATCGATACCATTAGAGATAAAATTGTAAACATGCAGCCGCCAGCAACAGTATTGGATCAAATAGTGAGCTATAGATCTCCTGAGGAACTATTCCACTCATTCTCTATTATAGGAGAGGAAGAATTGTATAGAGTTGTTAAATTATCTAAACCAACAACATGTATGTTAGACCCTATTCCATCTAAGCTACTACAAGAGGTGTTTTCAGATGTCATAGATCCTCTTCTGAATATTATTAATTCATTGCTGTCATTAGGATATGTCCCCAAAACCTTCAAACAGGCTGTTATTAAGCCTCTCATTAAAAAACACAACTTGACTCCAACCAATTAATTAATTACAGACCTATCTTAAATCACCCTTTTCTGTCAAAGATAGTAAAAAAGGTAGTATCCTCACAATTATGTTCCTTCTTAGAGAAAAAAAGTATCTGTGAGGATTTACACTCAGGATTTAGACCATATCATAGTACTGAAACTGCTCTCATTAGAGTAACAAATTACCTGCTCTTATCATCCGGACGTGCTTATATCTCTCTATTAGTGCTACTGGATCTTAGTGCTGCATTTGATACTACTGACCACAACATTATTATAAAAATTATGTTGGCATTAGTGGTAGTGCATTGGCATGGTTCAAATCTACCACTACTAATCTGACCGCCATCAATTTGCGGCAATGAATGAAGAGGTATCATTTATCACAAGTGCAGTATGGAGTACCTCAAGGTTCAGTACCAGGGCCATTACTTTTTACACTTTACATGTTACCCTTGGGAGATATCATCAGGAAACATGGTGCTATATTTCTTTGCGGCCCGGCGAAACAAACAGATTTGTAAAACTAACGGAACACATAGTTGATATAAAAAAAACTGGATGACAAGTAATAATTTAGTTGTTAATTATTGGGCCTAAAACCTCTGCAAGTAATAACTGAAAACACAATCTAATACTTGATGGCTGCTCTGTAAATTCGTCATCATCAATTAGGAACCTAGGTGTGCTATTTGATAACAATTTTTCCTTTGAAAACCACATTTCTAGCATTTGCAAAACAGCATTTTTCCACCTTAAAAACATACCGAAATTACGACCTATGCTCTTAAATGTCGAATGCAGAAATGTTAATTAATGCGTTCATGACCTCCAGGATAAATTGTAATGCTTTATTGGGTGGTTGTCCGGCACGCTTAATAAACAAACTCCAGCTGGTCCAAAATGCAGCAGCTAAAGTTCTTACTAGAACCAGAAAGTATGACCATATTAGCCTGGTTCTGTCAACACTGCACTGGCTCCCTATTAAACATTGTATAGATTTTAAAATCTTGCTAATTGCTTATAAAGCCCTCAATGGTTTAGCTCCTCAGTACTTGAGCAAGCTCTTATCACATTGTAGTCCCTCATGTCCGCTGCATTCTCAAAACTCTGGCAATCTGATAATACCCAGAATATCAAAATCAACTGCAGGTGGCAGATCATTTTCATATTTAGCGCCCAAACTCTGGAACAATCTACTTAACTTTGTTCGAGAGGCAGACACACTATGTCAGTTTAAATCTAGACTAAAGACCCATCTCTTTAACCTGGGTTACACATAACACATTTCTATAATTCAAATCCCATAACACCTGACGTTTTTTGCATCAAAACAAGAACGGCATCTACACTAATATTGGTCTGTCTCTTGATTATTCCAAGGTCATCGTTGCCACTCAGATCCAGTCTGTATCCTGATCAGATGGTCACTACAGTCCCCTGATCCAGTCCATATCCAGATGGTGGATCAGCACCTATAGACGACCTCTACAGGTACAAATTGCTTGTTTGTTGGTCAGAGGAGAACTGACCCCCAGACTGAGCCTGGTTTCTCTCAAGGTTTTTTTTCTCCATTTCTGTCACCAATTTTGGTTCCTTGCCACTGTCACCTCTGGCTTTCTCAGTTGGGGACACTTAATTTCCAGCGATATTGTATACTAATTGAACTGAGCTGGATGATAACATTACTGAATTCAATGATTAACTCTCTTTAATTGAAAATTGTTTACTGTTTCTTTTTGCATTATTGACACACTACCTTCCTATTTGATACTGTAAAGCTGCTTTGAAACAAATTGTATTGTAAAAAGCGCTATATAAATAAAGGTGACTTGACTTGACTTGAAATAGTCACCAATCAAACTGATCTCAAATTTGATACAAATTTTACCCCCAAAGGGGATATCACAGATATCTGAGTTACTGAACTGACCTCGGTCAAATACACTTTGAATAAATTGAGCAAACTACTACACTTGAACTCAACTGTACAAAAAAAACTCACTTTGGGTGTCAAAATATTACTCTGAATCATAGAGTATGTCTGAATCTGCCTGAATCGTAGCTTGTGTTCTTGGTGACCAGAGAAACTGAAAATTAACATCTTCACTCTCGAGCACAAATAAATCAACAATACCTAAATTTTTTGTGTGATGCAAACTGCGATCGGGAATCCTGTGTTAGGACTTCCGCAGCTCCTCGTCCTGCTCTGTCCCTGGCAGCTGATGTGGGTCACACTCCAACGCAGCCAGAGGAGACACAGACCTCATGGTGATCTGGGGCACTATCTGGTCTTCCTCTGTCCAATCACATGACATTTCACATTGATATCTGTCCTTGTGTTCTTCTTTTACATGCTCCCCCATTCTAAACCTCTCATGACCCCGTGAGATTAGGTCTTTACATTTTAATTGTAATTCTGGGCTCCATATGAGCACTTGAGCACAATCAGTACACTGTGCCATAGGGTGACACCACATTGTGCTACAGGGTTAATTGACAACATCACATTTTCCCCTTCAGGTAAGAAATGGTCTCTGTGTAAAGCTCTTTCATTTCCCATCCTGGATTCAGGTTTCCGACGGTATACAGGTAAGTTCTTCAACTTGAAGTGGTCTGTTACAATGAGGACATTGCTGAGACCTCTGGAGTCAGGATCAATGGATAAAAAGTCGATATATACTAGATTGAATAGTCCATTACTGGTGAGGTGGTGCAGTGGTGCAACCTTCTTGGGTATCGTCTTTCTGGTTACACAACGACCGCAATTCTTAATGTACTGCTCTATGCTTTAGGACATTCAGGGCCAATAGAAGTGATCTCTCAGGAGCTTAGTTGTTCTTAGTTGTTGTCTCTACCAGTGTTAATTTTGACAGCAGATTTAGTCTCAGTCATAGCCTTTAGTCATATTTTAGTCATCTAAATTCTTTTTAGTTTTAGTCTAGTTTTATTTGACTACATATCATAAGATTTTAATCAAATAAATCTACAGTAGATTTAGTCGGCTAAAATCTAATGGGTTTAGTTACAGTGTAATGCATTTATTAAGCATTTCTCTAACTCATTGTATTGGTTTGATATTAAGGTATTATCATGATAGACAGATTTAACTGCTGTGACACACAACATGCCTTTATATTAAAATGAAATTAAACCACTTCTCATAAAGAAACAAGAACATGGTCTTTTTTCAATCAAATACCAATGGTTATATAGGCTAATTATTCATTCTTTATAACAACTTGTTTACCACATTCTTCATTCTTTCAAGCAGACATATTTATTTATATAAATAAATTTAGATTTAACACAGAGCTACTATAAAGTAAGAGCAAGAGCAGTGAGTGATTTTCTGACTTTCTTTTGTTGCTTGATTAACATCAATGACAGCTGGTGTCCCTTTAAACCCGAATGCACGGATGCATTGTAGCCTACTGCGAAATGCTTTTAGAAATGAATCACTAAAATGAACCAAACTCAACCATACTCTGCACTCAGACAGGAGAGATACATCTATAGAAAGCTTGATATCTCTACTTTTGAATAAAGTAAGTCTTAACAAAAACGTCTTGGTCGCTCTAGGTAGCCCAAACACCTCTGACAGCTTTGAGAAAAGGCCAATGGGAATTGGTGTGCAGAATTTGCATAGTCAGCCCCACCCCGGCCATCCGGGTGTAAGAGATGCCCCTGATGTGAACCCCCACCTCCTGGAGAGGGGCAAGGGCAGTAAAGACTTTCGTAAAGACGCAGAAGACAGGGAGAGCCCAAAGGGAAGAACCTTGTACTGAACCGCTCAATCTTCAAAGGCAAACCGTAGGAATAGCCTGTGCCTTGGAAGAATTGAGACATGAAAGTACGCGTCCTGGGCCTTCCACAGTTTCATCAACTCTGAGAGTCTGAGAAGGAAGAGACCACTGTCTGTGCTGTAGATCCAACGACGATAAGGTAGTGGTGCTGCTTCTCACAAAGAGACGCTGCATTCGGCTCTGAAGAAAGAGAACGAATGAGCAGACCTTAGCCACCCCCTCTTATACCCGGAAGGCCGAGGCGGGGCTGGCTATGCAAATTCTGCACACCAATTCCAATTGGCCTTTTCTCATAGCTGTCAGAGGTGTTTGGGCTCCCTAGAGCGACCCCTAGTGTCTTTCATTTCAACACAACTATAACCGTTCCAGCTATCTCAACCGGTAGTGTTATATGAGAATGAGGGGGAAATCAATCTTGCAATAATCTATTAGATAGTGTTAAGAGTCAGGCCAATATATAGCAAAAAACAAAACAAACTATAAGAACCAAAATCCTTAATCAACATATATTGTGTCTCTACACAAATACAAAACACACAAATTTCCATCACATAAAACGTTCACAATAGACATACTCAGTGTCCCAAAATAGAGATGTGGTTATATTGGTAAGAAATGTCCAAAACATATGCTGAAGAAGGTAACCACTTTGATAAAGTAGAACAGCCAAGGTATAAGTTCTTATCTGTTGCAGGGTAGATTGAGGGAATGATGAAAGAGAATAGATGTTCTTGGTGGAGTAGGGCAGTAGTCCTTCGAGCAAAGTTCTTGGGCAGTTGCAATACTGCACCCAGACTTCCAATTTCTACACTCCACACAATAGCCTATGTTTACAGGTGAAACAAAATCCTCTACAAAAGAAAACAACTAATTAGCTTTCAAACAAACTCACCAAACAGTCAAATAAGTGATTTTTTTTCCCCCAAACATTAACCTTCACAAATTCTACACAAAATTCAAATAAAGAAAAGAAAAGCAACAAACTCACGTTTGAGCAGCAAATCAAATGTTTCTCAAACCAGCCTCAAACTGAATCTGCCTCTCATTCTCTTACTTCCTCTTTATTCAAAATTATGGTATACTATTAGTGTCCCCTAGTGGTCAGGATGAACAAGGCACTAAAATTAAATACATAAGCTATGACTGTTACACAATGTCGAAAGTGAACAACAGAAGGGAAACAAATATTCTGTTATAAAGTAATTCATATGAAACCAACACAATGTACAGTTTTGCAGTCAAAACTGCAAATATTTTTAATTCGGTCATGCCCACGTGCTAATGATGCAGCCGAGGGGAACATGAGGGGAACATGATGATGAGTAAGTACAGTTTCTTTTTCTTTTTTTTTTTTTTTTTGCATTAGTTAACGTGTTATTCTGATATAAACTTGAACACATTTACTAGCTGGGTTTTCCCAAACTATAATTCTTGACTAAAATTAAAAAAAAAAAAAAAAATCTGATTCTTCTTCTTCTCCAAAGTGAATCGCGTTTTAGAGGGCCTAAACATGCTCAAAAACTCATGAAACTTTGCACACATGTCAGAACTGGCAAAAATGTACATCTGATATGGGTTTCAGAAGTGGGTGTGGCAAAATGGCTCTGTAGCGTCACCTACAAAAATTTAATGGAGTGCGCCACAAGCTATGTTTCACGTATGTGTACGAAACTTGGTACATACATGTAACACACCAATACCTACAAAAAAGTCTCCTGGCACAACATCCCAAACCCAACAGGAAGTCTGTTATTTTTAATTTCCTGTATGATTTTTGTGCAGCTTTTGCCGTTTTTAGACCTCGTATTTTAACAAACTCCTCCTACAGTTTTTATCGGATCATCTTAAAATTTGGTGAGTGTTCATAAGGCCTTTACGATGCTAAATTGCAAAGGTTTTAAGTTTTCATCGAAGGGCGTGTCCCTGGCGGTCTGACAAACATTGATGTTTCGCCATGAAACAGGAAGTTGCTGTAACTCGGGCAAATGCCCCATCTGCCTCAAACTTCACGTTTATTAACAGTCATGTCCTGAACACGTGTTCATGCCAATATTTAGTCATAGTAATAGCACCACCTGCTGGCAACAGGAAGTAACGTTTAAAACTGTTATGGTCTCCTAGCAGCATATTAAAAAGCATCAGCAAGTGTAAAATAGGCTAGCAACATGTTATACACATGATAAAATATGCTAGCAACACTTAGCTAAGTGCTAAAGGATGCTATTAATGCAATGAAACAGGAAGTTACTGTAACTCAGGCAGGCAGTGTCTGATCTGCCCCAAACTTCACATGTTTGATAAGAGTCCTGACTTGAACACATCTAGAGGCCAATACACTGTTACAATCATAGCGCCACCGGCTGGAAACAGGAAATTGTTTTTTTTTACACTTGCAATGTCCGATCTGCCCCAAACTTCACGTTTGATAAAAGTCCTGACTTGAACACATCTAAAGGCCAATACTCTGTTACTTTGAGTCCACCCCCCAAGATTACTGTTATAAACATGTGCCGCGTCTAAAAGGTAAAGGGGGAGGTGTCTCTACTATTTATAGCAATAACTTTAGTGTTTCTCAGAGAACTGGCTTCAAGTATAACTCGTTTGAAATGATGGTGCTTCATACAACACTATCCAGAGAAAAGGGTCCAAAGGATAAATCCCCCGTGACGTTTGTACTTGCTACAGTATACAGGCCTCCAGGGCACCATCCAGACATTATTAAAGAATTTTCGGAGTTTCTATCAGAGTTAGTGATGTCTGCAGATAAAGTCTTAATAGTGGGTGATTTTAACATCCATGTTGATAATGAAAAAGACGCATTGGGATCAGCATTTATAGACATTCTGAACTCTATTGGAGTTAGACAACATGTGTCAGGACCTACTCATTGTCGAAATCATACTCTAGATTTAATACTGTCGCACGGAATTGATGTTAATGACGTTGAAATTCTGCAGCAAAGCAATGATATCTCGGATCATTATCTAGTCTCATGTATACTCCAGATAGCTAAAACTGTAAGTCCCACTCCTTGCTACAAGTATGGTAGAACTATCACCTCATCCACCAAAGACAGCTTTATATGTGATCTTCCTAACTTATCTGAATTCCTTAGTATATCCAATAGCTCAGATAAACTTGATGATGTCACTGAAACTATTGACTTTTTTCTTTTCTAGCACTTTAGATGCGGTTGCTCCTTTATGCTTAAGGAAGATTAAGGAAAACAGTCCGACACCGTGGCATAACGAGCACACTTGCACCCTTAAGAGAGCAGCACGGAAAATGGAGCGCAGCTGGAGGAAAACAAAACTAGAGGTCTTTCGTTCCGACTGGCGTGAATCTACTATATCCTATAGAAAAGCATTAAAAACTGCTAGAACCGATTACTTCTCATCTCTTTTAGAAGAAAACAAACATAACCCTAGGTATTTATTCAATACTATAGGAGAGGAAGAATTTTATAAACTTGTTAAATCATCTAAACCAACAACATGTATGTTAGACCCTATCCCATCTAAACTACTAAAAGAGGTGCTTCCAGATATCCTAGATTCTCTTCTGAATATTATAAACTCATCACTGTCATTAGGATATGTCCCCAAAACCTTCAAACAGGCTGTTATTAAGCCTCTCATTAAAAAAACACAACTTGACCCTAATCAATTGATTAATTACAGACGGATCTCAAATCTCCCTTTTCTATCAAAAATACTAGAGAAGGTAGTATCCTCACAATTATGTTCCTTTTTAGAGAAAAATAATATCTGTGAGGATTTCCAGTCAGGATTTCGACCTTATCACAGTACTGAAACTGCTCTCATTAGAGTAACAAATGACCTGCTCTTATCATCCAACTGTGGTTGTATCTCTCTTTTAGTGCTACTGGATCTTAGTGCTGCGTTTGATACTATTGACCACAACATTCTTTTGAATAGACTCGAAAATTATGTTGGCATTAGCGGTAATGCATTAGAATGGTTTAAATTGTACTTATCTGACCGCTATCATTTTGTAGCAATAAATGAAGAGGTATCATATCGATCGCAAGTTCAGTATGGAGTACCTCAAGGCTCAGTACTAGGACCATTACTTTTTACGCTTTATATGTTACCCTTAGGAGATATCATCAGGAAACATGGTGTTAGCTTTCACTGTTACGCTGATGATACTCAGCTCTATATTTCTTCAAGGCCTGGCGAAACATACAAAGTTGAAAAACTAATGGAATGCATAGTTGATATTAAAAACTGGATGACAAGTAATTTCTTATTGCTAAATTCTGAAAAAACAGAGGTGTTAATTATTAATTACTGAGGCCAAAAACCTCAGTAAGTAATAACTTAAAACACAGCATAATACTTGATGGCTGCTCTGTAAATTCATCATCATCAGTTAGGAACCTAGGTGTGTTATTTGATAGCAATCTTTCCTTCGAACACCACATTTCTAGCATTTGTAAAACAGCATTTTTCCATCTTAAAAACATAGCAAAATTATGACCTATGCTCTCAAAGTCAAATGCAGAAATATTAATTCATGCCTTCATGACCTCCAGGATAGATTATTGTAATGCTTTATTGGGTGGTTGTTCTGCACGCTTAATAAACAAACTCCAGCTGGTCCAAAATGCAGCAGCTAGAGTTCTTACTAGAACCAAAAAGTATGAGCATATTAGCCCGGTTCTGTCAACACTGCACTGGCTTCCTATTAAACATCGTATTGATTTTAAAATCTTGCTAATTACTTATAAATCCCTCAATGGTTTAGCTCCTCAGTACTTGAGGGAGCTCTTATCACATTATAGTCCCCTCACGCCCGCTGTGTTCTCAAAACTCTGTCAATCTGATAATACCCAGAATATCAAAATCAACTGCGGGTGGCAAATCATTTTCTTACTTAGCACCGAAACTATGGAACAATCTACCTAATTCTGTTTGGGAGGCAGACACACTCAGTCAGTTTAAATCTAGACTAAAGACCCATCTCTTTAACCTGGCATACACATAACACATTTAAATATTTCTAATATTCAAATCCGTTAAAGGATTGTTAGGCTGCATTAATTAGGTCAACCGGAACCGGGAACACTTCCCATAGCACCTGATGCAAGAAAAATGGAATCTATGCTAATATTGTCTGTCTCCTGCTTATTCCGAGGTCAGATCCAGTATGAATCCTGAACAGTTGGCCACTGCAGTTTCCCTTGATCCAGTTTGTATCCAGATGGTGGGTCAGTACATATAGACCACCTCTACAGGTCTGTATGGGAGTATAAACTACTTGTTTATTGGTCAGAGGAGAACTGACCCCCCGACTGAGCCTGGTTTCTCCCAAGGTTTTTTTTTCTCCATCAGTGTCACAGATGGTGTTTTGGTTCCTTGCCACTGTCGCCTATGGCTTGCTCAGTTGGGGACAACAACTAAATTGGGGAAAACTAATTTGGGGTCAAACAATTTATTAATTTGGATCTATTGATTAATTTCCTCAAACTAAAATTGTTTAAAGTTTCTTTTGAATTATTGATATATTACTTTCCCATTTGATACTGTAAAGTTGCTTTGACACAATTTGTATTGTAAAAAGCGCTATATAAATAAAGCTGACAATCATAGCGCCACCTGCTGGAAACAGGAAATTGCTTTTTTTTTTTACACATGTAGTGTCTGATCTGCCCCAAACTTCACTTGTTTGATAACAATCCTGACTTGACAACATCTACATTACATTACATTTAGGCATTTGGCAGACGCTTTTATCCAAAGCGACATACACTTTTTGTCCCAAGTGAACACACACCCGGGGAGCAGTTTGGGGGTTCGGTGCCTTGCTCAAGGGTCTCACCTCAGTCGTGGTATTGAAGGTGGAGAGAGCGCTGATTAATCACTCACCCCACCGACAACCCCTGCCGGACCTGGGACTCGAACCTGCAACCTTTTGGTTACAAGTCCGACTCCCTAACCATTAGGCCACGGCTGCCCCTAAAGGCCAATACTCTGTTACAATCATAGCGCCACCTGCTGGAAACAGGAAATTGCTTTTTTTACACATGCAGTGTCCGATCTGCCCCAAACTTAACTTCTTTGATAAGAGTCCTGACCTGAACACATCTAAAGGCCAATACTCTGTTACAATCATAGCGCCACCTGCTGGAAACAGGAAATTGCTTTTTTTACACATGCAGTGTCCGATCTGCCCCAAACTTAACTTCTTTGATAAGAGTCCTGACCTGAACACATCTAAAGGCCAATACTCTGTTACAATCATAGCGCCACCTGCTGGAAACAGGAAATTGCTTTTTTTCCACATGCAGTGTCCGATCTGCCCCAAACTTAACTTCTTTGATAAAAGTCCTGACCTGAACACATCTAAAGGCCAATACTCTGTTACAATCATAGCGCCACCTGCTGGAAACAGGAAATTGCTTTTTTTCCACATGCAGTGTCCGATCTGCCCCAAACTTAACTTCTTTGATAAAAGTCCTGACCTGAACACATCTAAAGGCCAATACTCTGTTACAATCATAGCGCCACCTGCTGGAAACAGGAAATTGCTTTTTTTACACATGCAGTGTCCGATCTGCCCCAAACTTAACTTCTTTGATAAGAGTCCTGACCTGAACACATCTAAAGTCCAATACTCTGTTACAATCATAGCGCCACCTGCTGGAAACAGGAAATTGCTTTTTTTACACTTGCAATGTCCGATCTGCCTCAAACTTCACTTGTTTGAAAAGAGTCCTGACTGTAACACATCTAAAGTCCAATACTCTGTTACAATCATAGCGCCACCTGCTGGAAACAGGAAATTGCTTTTTTTACACTTGCAATGTCCGATCTGCCTCAAACTTCACTTGTTTAAAAAGAGTCCTGACTGTAACACATCTAAAGTCCAATACTCTGTTACAATCATAGCGGCACCTGCCAGCAACAGGAATTTGCTTGTTTTACACTAACTTAAACTAACAATGTCCGATCTGCACCCAACTTCACATGTTTGGTAAGAGTCCTGGCCTGAACACATCTACATGACAATGTGCACTTACAGTTATAGCGCCACCTGCTCACAGCACAATATGTCCTGCTTTACACTAACTCAAACATACCATGTTCAATCTGCACCAGTCTTCACAGGTTTGATAAGAGTCCTGACCTGAACACATATATGTGCCAATATACAGTTGGTGTCAGGCTCAGTACAAAAGGACCCAAGAGCAGAGGTGCGGAAAGAGAGTCTTTATTTAGGAAACCAAACAGTCTCAAAAAACCTCGAGAGGGCCGTTCAGTGCAGGACTCCGTCCAAAAAATATAATGGGGAAAAAAAAACACAAAGTCAGTCCGCCGTGCGGAGAGCGAAACTCAGTCCATCCGCAATAACAGTTCGTGAGGGGCGAGAGAGGGAAAAAACAACAATACCAAAAGCAGCAGGCAAAAACGTAGTCAGACAGGCGTGGGTCACTCGAGGTGCAGACAGCGGTGAAGAGGAGAAACCAAAACGCAGAGCCGGGGTACAGTCCAATGCAAAAACCAGAGATCCGTCCTGACCAGCTTAGCTGAGAGAAAGCGAGGGTTATCTCTATCAACTGGGCAAAAGAAACCAAACAAAAGACTTGAGGCTAGGAAGACTGAAAGCAGAGCAGCTAGAAGACAGAATGACACGGGGGTAAAGCAAAACGCACTGACAAAGAAGACAGAAAAACGTGAGGTAGAAATAGGAAGACTAATAATGAAATGATAATGATCAGGTGTGCCGGGACGCATTAACGGGAATGAGAACCAGCTGAACCTAATGACCAAAATGGATTGAGAAGAAAACAGGGTTAGAAAATATAAGCCAAAACGAAAAAGAGCAGATAAAAATAAAATGAAACGAATAAACTCTAGAGAAACACAAAAGGTGTACGAAGGTAAAAGGGAGAGGGAAAAAGAAAACTCAGACAAGTGGGACGCGATCACCCCCGTGTCCCGACAGTACCCCCCTCCCCAGGCGTGCCACCTGGCATGCCCGAGGAGGAAGGGCGAGAACGATTAAAGTCCTCGATGAGCGAACGGTCCAGGATGTCCCGAGCTGGGACCCAGCATCTCCCCTCCGGACCGTACCCCTCCCAGCCAACGAGATATTGATGTCCCCGTCCACGAGGCCTGGAGTCAAGGATTCTCCTGACCTTATATGCAGGAGAACCCTCAACCATGATTAGGGGGGGAGGAACGATAGGGGCAGAAACAGAGGGGGAGTGGGGAGAAAACAAAACTGGTTTAATCTTAGAGACATGGAAAACAGGATGGACACGACGATAGGTGTTGGGTAGCCGAAGACGGACCGTCACCGGACTAATGACCCTCTCAATTTGAAAAGGTCCGATAAATTTGGGTGCAAGTTTGCGAGATGATGTGCGAATAGGCAAATCTCTCGTGGAAAGCCAAACCCGTTGACCAGTGATATAACAAGGGGCCTTAGTACGGTGACGGTCCGCAGCAGCTTTAGTACGCCCCCTGGCTCGGATCAGTGCCTCCCTGGCCCTCCTTCAGGTGCGGCGACAACGTTGAACAAAAGCCTGAGCCGAAGGGACCGCTGCTTCAGCACCCTGGGAAGGGAACAGAGGTAGTTGATACCCCAGGCAGCACATGAAAGGGACATGCCAGTCGCTGACACCGGCAACGAGTTGTGGGCGTATTCGGCCCACGTGAGCTGTTGACTCCAGGTAGAGGGGTTATGGGATGCCAGGCAGCGGAGCATCCAACCGAGATCCTGGTTGGCATGCTCAGTCTGGCCGTTGGTCTGTGGATGAAAGCCTGACGACAGACTGACGGAGGCCCCAATCTGACGGTAGAACTCTCTCCAAAAATGAGAGGCGAACTGAGGCCCCCTGTCAGAGACCACGTCCTCCGGAAGACCGTGAATCCGGAAGACGTGGTCAATGACCACTCGGGCCGTCTCTCTAGCAGACGGGAGCTTGGGAAGGGGAATGAAGTGGACCGCCTTAGAAAAGCAATCCACCACGGTGAGGACCACAGTATTACCACTGAATGGAGAGAGTCCGACAACGAAATCCAGGGCAATATGTGACCAGGGATGGGAGGGGATGGGGAGGGGCCTAAGCAGACCAACGGAGGGTGAATTGGAGGATTTGTTTTGAGCACAGACTGAGCACGAACCGGCAGACATCCCCCACCATGGCAGGCCACCAAAACCGCTGACGGATGACAGCCAGGGACCTCCGAATACCCGGGTGACACGTAAGCTTGGAGGAGTGGCCCCACTGGAGAACGGCTGCGCGGACTGACCGTGGCACAAAGAGCAAACTCGCTGGGCAACCTCCAGGAACCTCGACTCCCGCTTGGGCTCGTCTGACGCGTTCCTCGATTCCCCAGGTGAGCGCCCCCACAACCCAACTGGAAGGAATAATGGTGTCGGGGGGACCCTTGGCCAGAGAACCGAAAAGCCGTGACAGAGCGTCAGGTTTGATTTTCCTCGAGCCCGGGCGGTAAGAGAGCGTGAAGTCGAAGTGCCCAAAGAAGAGTGCCCAGCGAGCCTGTCTGGCATTTAACCGCTTGGCCTGCCGAATGTATTCCAGGTTCTTATGGTCAGTCCACACTAAGAATGGAATCGCCGCCCCCTCCAGCCAATGACGCCACTCCCCCAGAGCCAATCGCACTGCCAACAGCTTCTGGTCACCGATGTCATAGTTTCGTTCTGCGGGCGACAAGCGATGAGAAAAGAAAGCACAAGGGTGTAATTTACCATCGCTTGAGGAGACCTGGGAGAGCACGGCCCCGACACCAACCTCCACCACAAACTGACGGGAAGGGTCAGGGGTAACAAGAATAGGTGCGGTAGTAAATCTCCGCTTTAACTTTTCGAAAGCCAACTGAGCAGCAGTAGGCCAGGAAAATTGGACCTTGGTGGAGGTTAATGCGGCGCCACCTGCCCGAAGTTCCTAATGAATCGCCTATAAAAATTGGCGAAACCTAGGAACCGCTGTAACGCTTTTCGGGAGTCAGGTGGCGGCCAGTCGGAGACGGCTCTCACCTTAGCAGGGTCCATGCGGATCCCCTTGACAGAAATGATGTTGCCCAAGAACGAAACCGACTGGACATGAAACTCACACTTCTCCGCTTTGACGAATAATTGGTTCTCTAGCAGCCGCTGAAGCACTCGCCTGACGTGCCGGGCATGCTCCTGATGGGAAGAGGAGAAAACAAGAATGTCATCAAGATAAACGAAGACAAACCTGTCAATCATGTCCTTAAGCACGTCATTGACGAGTGCTTGGAAGACCGCTGGGGCGTTGACCAAACCAAACGGAAGGACCCGATATTCAAAGTGCCCCCTGGGGGTGTTAAAAGCGGTCTTCCATTCATCCCCCTCTCTGATCCGAACAAGATGATACGCGTTGCAGAGATCCAGCTTCGTGAAGAATCTCGCGCCCTGCAAGAGATCGAAGGCTGTCGACATCAGCGGCAGGGGGTACCGGTTCTTAACGGTGATGTCGTTCAGCCCTCGATAATCTATACAGGGACGCAGAGAGCCATCCTTCTTCTTCACAAAGAAGAATCCCGCCCCGGCCGGAGAGGAAGATGGACGAATAACACCAGCTGCCAGAGACTCATCTAAATATCTCTCCATAGCCTCCCGTTCGGGAGCGGAGAGGGAGAACAGTCGGCCGCGAGGCGGAACGGAACCTGGGAGGAGATCGATGGCACAATCGTACGGCCAGCTGGGAGGAAGAGATACAGCTCGGGACCGGCTGAAAACCGCTCGCAGATCGTGGTAGCATGTCGGGAGAAAGATCAGTATTCTCCACCTGGGGGGAAACAGAAACAGACACAGGAGAGGGAGCAGGACCAAGACAATTTGAAAGACAGTAATCACTCCAAGAAAAAATAGAGTTCCCTGCCCAGTTAATAGAGGGACTATGGAGAGCTAGCCAGGGATGGCCAAATACTAAGGGAACAGTAGGGGACCGGCATATTAAAAATTGGATCCTCTCTCTGTGGTTGCCTGATGTGACAACACTCACCGGGGTGGTGATGTAGGAGATCTGCATAAGACAGTGGCCATCGAGCCCCTGGACGGTGATGGGAGGGCGGCGAGGCTGACAGGGGGTATCGTGAATGCGGGCCCACTCCTCATCCATGAAGTTACCCTCAGCACCCGAATCAACGAGAGCTGAGGCCTTAAAGGGTACATTATTAACAAAGATTAGTACAGGTAAAATAGTCCGTGAACCGTGAAATGAGGGAATAGTAGTACCCCCAGCGTTAATCCCAGGAGAAATGGGCAGCCGAGAAGGTTTGACAGGACAGGAATGAGCCTGATGTCCTGAAGCGGCACAGTAAAGGCAGAGTCCCTCCACGAGGCGGCGCTGTCTCTCCTTAGCAGACAGCTTTAAACGATCGAGTTGCATAGGCTCCTCTGTAGGAGGGTGGGAAGCAGTGGGTGTGACTGAGGAGGTGTTAAACTCGGGACCCGTCTGAGCTCGGCGACGAAGCTCCCGTCTGGCATCAAGGCGGATAGCGAGAGCGATGAGATCATCCAGACAGTCGGGGACCTCGCGGGCATAAAGCTCGTCCTTGAGAGATTCACGGAGCCCCTCCAAAAAGCGTGCGGACAAAGCCTCAGCATTCCATCCTGAAGTGGAGGCCAGAGTCCGAAACTCGACGGAATAATCTGCTACTGACCGCCTTCCTTGCTGGAGGCTGGCCAACAGACGCGAAGCCTCCTTTCCAAAAACAGATTGATCAAAAACCTTCAGCATCTCTTGCTTGAAGAGGCAGAAGTCAAAGCAGCAGCGAGCCTGAGACTCCCACATAGCGGTTCCCCAATCCCGTGCTCGCCCAGAAAGCAGCGAGATTACAAAGGCCACCTTAGCGGTCTCAGATGAGTAGGCTCGGGGCTGGAGAGAAAACACCACCTCGCATTGGGTAAGGAACGACTTGCAGCTGGCTGGTTCTTCCGCATATGAGGAAGGGTTATTCACTTGTGGTTCATGGATTGATGAAGTAACACCCTCTGGGTAAATGGAAACAAAGGGCTCATTGCGAGTGCGGAGGTCCACCCGACCCATCAGATCCTCTAGTTGGGTAGCTAGGGCATAGAGTGAACAGCGGGTCACGGAGAGCTCCTGTTCATGACGACCCAGCATCGCCCCTTGAAGCTCCAGGGCGGAATGAAGATTAGAATCCTCTGCTGGATCCATTCTGGTCAGTGCGTGGTGTCAGGCTCAGTACAAAAGGACCCAAGAGCAGAGGTGCGGAAAGAGAGTCTTTATTTAGGAAACCAAAAAGTCTCAAAAAACCTCGAGAGGGCCGTTCAGTGCAGGACTCCGTCCAAAAATATAATGGGGAAAAAAAAAACACAAAATCAGTCCGCCGTGCGGAGAGCGAAACTCAGTCCATCTGCAATAACAGTTCGTGAGGGGCGAGAGAGGGAAAAAAACAACAATACCAAAAGCAGCAGGCAAAAACGTAGTCAGACAGGCGTGAGTCACTCGAGGTGCAGACAGCGGTGAAGAGGAGAAACCAAAACGCAGAGCCGGGGTACAGTCCAATGCAAAAACCAGAGATCCGTCCTGACCAGCTTAGCTGAGAGAAAGCGAGGGTTATCTCTATCAACTGGGCAAAAGAAACCAAACAAAAGACTTGAGGCTAGGAAGACTGAGAGCAGAGCAGCTAGAAGACAGAATGACACGGGGGTAAAGCAAAACGCACTGACAAAGAAGACAGAAAAACGTGAGGTAGAAATAGGAAGACTAATAATGAAATGATAATGATCAGGTGTGCCGGGACGCATTAACGGGAATGAGAACCAGCTGAACCTAATGACCAAAATGGATTGAGAAGAAAACAGGGTTAGAAAATATAAGCCAAAACGAAAAAGAGCAGATAAAAATAAAATGAAACGAATAAACTCTAGAGAAACACAAAAGGTGTACAAAGGTAAAAGGGAGAGGGAAAAAGAAAACTCAGACAAGTGGAACGCGATCACCCCCGCGTCCCGACAGTTACAATCATAGCACCACCTGTGGGCAACATGAAAATCACTTGATAACTCAACCATACCATGTTCAATCTGCACCAAACTTCATATGTCTGATGACAGTGCCGGCCTGAAGACATCTACATGCCAATATCCAGTTATAGTGATAGCACCACCATCTGGCAGCAGGAAGTTGGGTACATATTGGGTACAACCAACGCACATTAATCTAAACAACAATCTTTCAACAAATAAAAATGACGTGAATCATATCAAAATATATTCAACAAGTATATAATAATAAGTAAGGGGGCAGCCGTGGCCTAATGGTTAGGGAGTTGGACTTGTGACTGAAAGGTTGCAGGTTCGAGTCCCAGGTCCGGCAGGGATTGTCGGTGGGGTGAGTGATTAATCAGCGCTCTCTCCACCCTCAATACCACGACTGAGGTGAGACCCTTGAGCAAGGCACCGAACCCCCAAACTGCTCCCCGGGCGCCGCAGCGATAGCAATGTGGCTGCCCACTGCTCCGGGTGTATGTTCACGGTGTGTGTTCACTACTGTGTGTGTGCACTTGGATGGGTTAAATGCAGAGCACAAATTCTGAGTATGGGTCACCATACTTGGCCACACGTCACGTCACTTTTGTCACTACATATAGAAGGAATATGTCAGTCATTTATGTTTATCACTTTAAATAGACACATTGGTCAACGTTTGCTGTTTCTAAAGCCACCGGTCGGCGGTGAGCCCAGGTGCGAGGGCCCGTTCATCGCTGCCTGCAGCTTTAATTTGTCTGTTTATTCCTAATAACTGCAAGTGAATCTTGTTTTGTCCTCATATTTTTGTAGCAATTCCCTCTCAGTCACACACCGGACTGAAAGGCTCATTATGCGGGTCTTTGTCTTCTCAGGTGTGAATCACAGCATTATTCATGATCATTCACACCTCGCACATTCCAGTTTGAAACAAAAAGTGACTCAGAAAATTTACATCAATAAATTGTTTTCTGAGAACAAGTGAAAAGAGTAATTTTCACATAATTCTGAAACAAAAATTCTAGGCTACAAGATTAATTTCTCAAAAGTTTTGTGAACAAATATTCTGTATGTGTTTTATGGCCTTATTTCAGTGACTTCAACATTTTAGTTTTCACTAACCATGCATAAATGTTGCTTTCAAAAAAACACAATCATGTACATACATGATGCTCACATATTAGTGTAGCCCAGTTTGTGCTGAATACAGTGTTTTCAGGGTTAACGCTGAAGCAAGACAATGGTAGCATCGGAACTCTTAGCAACAGTAAGTATTTTCCCCGTCTCCACTTCCCGCTTCACTACACTAACTACCAGATCCTCCTCTTGAGCCCTCCTCAACTCATTATTAGTCAGCTGTTCCATATGACCCAGACTCAATACAGTGGGACAAGCAAATGCCTTTGGAACACTCTGAGGAGACATAAATAATCCACTAGTCTGGATGATGACTTGTCACTTTCAGAAACCCCAGCCAGCTGGCATATGGCTTTTACTCCTGATTTAGGAATTTCCTTCCATTCAGCGCAGCCTGTAGATTACAGGAATAACGTGAACGCACATCTGCAATGATGTTGTGACTGAAGTTGTAGGTAGCTAAAGCAGCTAACCAACAATGAACCGTCGCACTCAGCTTTGCACTTGACAACATGTAGTCTGTTTTAACCACAAACAGGGCACCATACAGGTAGTCGTGGAACTTGTCCACAACGGCCATTTAAGCACCAGGAACTCCAGCTGATGAATGGGGTAATATTGCTCGGATGCACTAAGTTTTCAGCTTGTGTAGGCCTCAGGCCTGCTCCTGATTTAACACGCCACGAAGGCTGCTCAGACTGGTGTACACATTCAATAAATAAGGTCTGGTGGGATCAGTGAAAGTGGGTACTGGAGCATGGGTGAGACAGTAAATGATTTTATGGGTGTTGTCCCAAACGCTCTCCGAATGGTTCGGACTCCTTGTAATACTTCTTGGCATCCACAAAATACACAAAACCAGAGAAACGACCTCAGTGACTTTAGGTTGGTATGCATTTTCTAGCGTGTTATGGCTTCAATCTTGGCTGGGTCTGGTGATACTCCAGCAGCTGACACATTGTGCCCCACGTAACAGACTTGGGACTGACAAAACTGACACTTGTCAATCAAGATTTCAGACCACACTCTTGAAGGCGGTCTAGGACTTTTAATAGTCTCTCTTCGCCAGCTAAACAGTCCAGGGCGTCATCAATCCTGGAAGTGGTGTACTGATCTGGGATGGTACAAACATTCAGATTTCAGATGCTCAGTTCTTCGACGCACATCATGACTGCCCCACTCTACTTTAGTGCAATTACTATGGGAGAGGCGTAGACTCCTTGACTCCTTAATGATCCAGCTGCCAACAGTTCTTTGATATGGCGTTGTACATCCTCGATGTCCACAGGAGCGATGCGTCTGGAGCACTCTCAGAATGGTTGGGCATTTTTAACTTTATTTTTACATTTAATCACAGATGAATCAACATTCGTCTTTGCAAGGAAACACAGAAGATTCATCTGAAGTGGCGCACTTGACTGTCAAAGTGTGATCATGAAATCTGATGATTACCAAAGAATTTAGGGGCGCAACGTAGTGGCAGTTTCAGAAAGCTGCATGGGTCTTCCAGCAGGACAATAACCCGAAACACACTTCAAAAAGCACTCAGAAATGGTTACAAACACCTGAGTCCCATAAAACACCTGTGGAGAGATCTTAAAGCAGCAGTTGGGAGAAATCCTTTAAATCTGAATGACCTGGAGCAGTTTGCAAAAGAAGAGTGGTCCAAAATTCCAGTAGAGAGGTGTAAGAAACTCATTTATGGTTACAGGAAGCAATTAATTTCAGTTATTTTTTCCAAAGGGGGTGCTACCAAATATAAATTTAAGGGTGTCAATAATTTTGTCCGGTGCTTTTTGGGGGTTCTGTGTGGAATTGTATCAGATTTGACTTATCTTTTCTGAAATGAAAGTAGGTGTAGAGTAGGTGGCAGCAAGTCACTGTTAATAAGTGAGTGATTGTGACTGAACCGAATCATTTAAACGGTTGATTTATTCAGGAACAAAATGCTACTCAGAAATACAAAGCTGTTCTGTGGTGGCTGTGTTTGTAATTATTATTTTTTTTATTATTATTTTATTTTTATTTTTATTTTTGTTGAAATAGACAGGCAATATGGTGTCTAAAACCTAAGTCTCTTAATTAACTTCTTGTTTATTGAACTGTTGGGAAAAAAAAAATCTACAGTGCACAGCATAAATGAGTACATCCAAGCCACCTTGGAAATCGCAGCACGTTTCAGATGATAAAAAACATCTCAGGTTACGTATGTAACCATGGTTCCCTGAGATAGGGAACGAGACACTGCGTCCTCTAGGGGGCGCTAGGGGAACGCCGTCAGCGTGACTCGTGTCTGAAGCATACATACAAAAACTACAAGCAGTGGCCGGCGACAGCCTATGACGTCACTCACGGCGCGACTCGTCGCTGCCGGTGCGTCACTACCGGAGCGGCTATAGTATAAAAGGACGCCGGTAGAACACAACATTCGCTTCTTCGTCTGAAGCATACGTCTGAAGCATGGCAACCAGCCTAGATTTCTATCTAGATTTAATCTCATTCCCTATCTCAGGGAACCATGGTTACATACGTAACCTGAGACGTTCCCTCTCGAGGGAACATCGAACTACGTCCTCTAGGGGGCACTAGGGGAACGATATACCCACGCGCTAGGGGAACGATATACCCATGCTGAGGGGAGTGCATACTAAGTAAGGTGAGCACTAAGTACCAATTCACTTAACTTAAGAGAATTGCCCCCAGACGTTAGTGACGGCTGTCAGTGACATTATCCCCTTTGGCCAGAGGCCTGAGCTGTTACCCAACTTACCTGTAAAGGGTCAGGGGAGGACCCAGGGTAGAGCTCAGCTTTGGAATCAAGAAGACTCCTTCAAGGGGATATGGCAAGTGCCCAGGAAGTCTAGGTTTGCCCGTCATGCAGGAGCTATCACTGGTTCTGCAAGGGACTGTTCCCTCAGGAACCGATCTACAGAGCACGTAGCGTCCTGTTCAAGGAAACATAGGTGGATTAATTCTAGGAGTGTCTCAACAGGTCCTAGGTAGCAACTGCCCAATAGGTATCAAAGAGGATACATAATCGGAGCGAATCTGGGAAGATATTGCTCCTCGGAGCTAATACTTCAGAAGGGGTATCCGCAGAAAACCCCCCCTCACAGTCAGACCCACTCCGCAAAGGGGGGATAGCTAGAACGGGAAGCCCCTCAGGGCAGGTCCTAGTGATGAGCCTCTAAAGCAGGGAGATATCAGGGAGGCATTCTGTGAAGAAAATATACAGAGCGCTTACCTGGAGGAAGGACTACAAGCCCTAAGATACCATACTGTAGGAGGGGACCTGGAAGTCAGAAGGTTCCATGGGAAGTATGGCCGGCAAGAGCGGATCCAAGTAGACGAGCACGGCGTAACCTTAGTCAATAGACCAGAGGGGGGGGCACTCGTAGAGGACCTATTCTGAAAGAAACAGTATAGGATTAGCACTTGGATATATACAAAAAGAGATATACTCATCCAAGAGAGGTTGTAGTCATGTATCGGGGCGCTAGCAACCATGGAGGTATCTCCCGAGGTTAGTCGCAGCCGCCGGCGAGGTTCTATCCCTGAAACATAGGAAAAACATGACAACAGCCATACATACTACAACATAGGTGGTTCTTACGCATAACTTCAGTTAGAAGTCTAATTTCAGACCATCAGTAAAGGTAGCCTCTAAACCATAGAAGCTATCAAAACACCATAGGTCCGAGGAAGCGCGCAAGAAACTCTCACCTAACCTCAGTTAAGTGGTGTTATGTAAAAGAGGGAAGGTAAGGGCAGATGTTAAAAACCCCTCTGAGGGAAGGGAGTAGATGTTTTAAGATTTACTCTGATCCAGACAAGAACGTTGCCTCGTCTGAATCACTTCCCTCAGATCTGGTCTACCTCCCCTGCGACACTAGTCTTCTGTGCCCGTCTTTGTTCCTCAGAACGAGATGGGCCAGGACCCCCATGCTGTTCGGGCTCAGATCTGGATCTTCGAGGAATGAAGGTTTTAAAGGCAGCTGAGCGCGTCTTTGCCTCCCTAAACTTCTCGACCACCGTCTCAACGGAGGCACCGAAAAGCTCGGAAGGCGAAACCGGCGCATCAAGAAGAAAGCCCCTTTCTTTCTTCCCAATGTCAGCCAGGTTTACCCACAGATGTCTCTCCGTGACCACCATGGCCCCCATAGACCTACCCATGGAGGTGGCAGCCTGCCTGACCTTTGTCCAGATCCTTCAGCAGGTCAGCCTGATAAGCTTGAAGCACAGCCATATGTTTGCAACGCGCCCACAGCCTGGTATGCTGCTGCATATGCCTTGCCATTCAATCGAGATTTTATTTTATTTGATGTTATTTGCAAGGAGGGAGTCTTGAGAGAAGATGTCTCACCAGTAGAGAGATAGCTAGCTAGCGTCTCTTCTACAGGGGGCATCTTCTCATAGCCATGGTCAGACATCCCCTCGATATTCGCATAATTAGCATGTTGAAAATTATGGATACGAGAAGAAAATGGCTTTTTCCAAACCTTCTCGATCTCCAAATGGAGATCAGGAAGAAATGGAAGACTCATTAGGGCTGGGGGTTTGTGGTCTGAAAGGTAGCGTTCGTCGAGACGTCCCCGCGGCACCACCTTTCTAGCCCGCTTCCACGGTAAGTCAAGCCTTACCGTGGCGCGGTCCATAACCTCCAACAGCTCCTCATATGCAGGGCAGGAGGATTGAGAAGGCTCAGCCTCAGCTTCTTCGCCCTCAGACATCTCCTGCTCTTCTTGGGTGGACCCCAAAAGAGCACTAGCTCCTGGATCAGATGACGTCAAGGAAACTACGTCATCCTCCAGAAGCTCACTCTCATCTCTGACAGACGAGCGCGAAAGGGAAAGCCCCTTTTTTAACTCATCAGCCAGATCCGCCTGTGATCCCCACAAACTCATTTTCCTCCGAGCCTCAGCAGCAGAGGGTCCTGAGTTGTGGGAAGCAGACGGCTGCTGCTCTTTCCTCGAAAAGAGAGCCAGACGAGAGCGGAGCTTTTTCATCGGACAATGCTCACAATGCACGCAAACCGCCCCCTCGAGGACGTCGCGTGCGTGCTCTTCACCCAAACAGAAGACGCAAAGATCGTGTGTGTCATCAGGTGTCAAATAACGTGGACACGGATGCACGCACCTCTTAAACGCCTGACTAGTGCTCGCCATGATTATAGAAAAGAAACAAAATCAGTCTTACCAGAAAATGCACGCTTAGACAAACAGTCGCTGGAGACGAAGAAGAGAATGTTGTGTTCTACCAGCGTCCTTTTATACTATAGCCGCTCCGGTAGTGACGCTCCGGCAGCGTCGAGTCGCGCCGTGAGTGACGTCATAGGCTCTCGCCGGCCACTGCTTGTAGTTTTTGTATGTATGCTTCAGACACGAGTCACGCTGACTGCGTTCCCCTAGCGCCCCCTAGAGGATGCAGTTCGATGTTCCCTCGAGAGGGAACGTGATTTATAATGCAGTACTATATTAATTTTCATAAAAATGTGAAGAAGAAAGCATATCTTTGCAAGATACAATGACAAATTATTTCCATGCTTTCCATGCCCTGACTGTGTGTTTGGGGTGATAGTCATGCTGGAAGACTCAGCCATGACCCATCTTTAATGCTCTTACTGAGGGAAGGAGCTTGTTGTCCAAAATCTTGTGATACATGGCCCCATCCATCCTCCCCTCAATATGGTGCAGTCGTCCTGTCCCCTTTGCAGAAAAGCACCCCCAAAGCATGATTTCCACCCCCATGCTTCACGGTTGGGATGGTGTTCTTGGGATTGTACTCATCCTTCCTCCAAACACAGCGAGTGGAGTTTATACCAAAAAGTTCTATTTTGGTCTCATCTGACCACACGATCTTCTCCCATGCCTCCTCTGAATCATCCAGATGGTCTTTGGCAAACTTCAGATGGGCCTGGACATGTGCTGGCTTGAGCAAGGGGACCTTGCGCCCGCTGCAGGATTTTAATCCATGACGGTGTAATGTGATACTAATGGTAACTGTAATAACTGTAAACATAAACTTTTATTTTGGATGTGATTAATCGTGATTAATCATTTAACAGCCCTAATCTTAATATTAGTTTATATGAACTGTGAATTAACATGAACATGAATTAATTTTATTAACCAACACTAAAAATGATTAATAAATGGTGTGAAAATATAGTTAATTGTTAGTTCATATTAGTTGATGCATTAACTAAAGTTAACCAAAGAGAACTTATTGTAAATTGCTACCAACACATTTTGTAATCTATAACTATTTTGAACAATTATTTTAATGATCTATAAGCATTTGTGAAATGTGAATTATGGGTCATTCTACCAGAAACTTACATTATCTGTCCTTGACGTATTACAGTGCATACAGAGTATTTAATCAAAAAAAAAATCAAAAACTGACTCATAGTTCCCTTTCGATACTTTCACTCGTACTGCGGCATAAGTCGCTATGGGGAAAACCTGTTTTTCTCTGAAGACTGAAGCATTTTTTAATAACGCAGTTTTTAACTGCAGAGCTATTGGTCGAGTCAGTGATAACTGAGCGAACCAATAGCTGAGCAGCGGTGCTGCGCACACATATGGCGAAGCAGCCCGCCGAAATCTTGTGCGATCCCACCAAAATGGGCGGGGTAATCGGCTATATAATCGGGTGCTTTGCCGGGTTAATCGGATCCTTTTTCTTAAGCGACGACTTCACACCTTCGCTCAAGACTCAAACCTTCACGATCAAGCTCTCCTAGACGGCGCTCCGTGAACCGGCTCCCGCAGCGAACAAAGCGACTTCCTGCTTGGCTTTCCGACCCCGCCTCACGCACTCTCCTGCTTTCTTCCTCCCAGGAGCCTGTGAGGAAAAAGCAGCGGGGCAGAGAGCCCCAGAGCTCGGCTGCGAGCGAGCTCACGCTGGCTCAGCCCCCACGTGCCTCGCCCTCACCACAGAGAGATGTTTCACCCGTCCTCTTCTCGCGCCCCGACCAGCGTCCCTCGGCTCATGCGAGCGATCTGCACGTCAGCGCTGGCTGGGCGCGCCTACGCCGTGGCCGGTCTGGTGGCCTCTGCACTTCACTCGATCGCTGTACTCCAAGTATACCAGGCCAAATTCCTCCGCACCTTGGACGAGTCTAGACCGGACCAGTCCTCCTTCAAGGACTTGAGGAGTGCCACCGACCTGGCCCTGCGGGCCATGAAGATGACAGTGCAGGCGATCGGCAGATCCACGGCCAGCCTGGTGGTGCTTGAGCGACATCTGTGGCTCAATCTAACAGAAATTAAGGATGCGGACAAGGTCCCCTTCCTCGACTCTCCAGTTTCCCCCACTGGCCTCTTCGGACCTGCTGTTGAGGGTTTTGCTGAGCGCTTCACCGTGGCACAGAAGTCGTCCCAAGCAACGTGGCACTTCCTGCCTAAGCGATCCAGCTCTAGCTCAGCGGCTGCTTTGACTCAACAGCCCTCCAAGCCCGCTCCGCCACCGCCTGCCGCGGCACCCAAGCCTGAACCTCGTCAGCGTTCACGCTCCGCCAGACGCTATCCTTTCCCCAAGCGTCAGGGACCCCGACCCAAGATAGCGCTGGACCCTGCGCCTCCAGCGTCCTTCTAGGCAGGAGACAGGAAGAGGAGGGGTACAGGTCCCGCCACAGCTGGACCCGCCCTCAAGCTGCCTCAGGTGCAGAGGCCGCCGAGTTTGTGTTCCACAATGTGTCACACAGGTCCGCTCCGAGTGCGCCAACACAAACTGCTGTTTTTATGGCAAGCCAATTAAACAAACACAAACATTCTCAAAAAGAGAGCAAAATTCCTCTTCCATTGATCTCAATCAGCAATCAGGGCTCGTCGCCCAATCCCATTCTACCCCTCGTCGCCCGGGTCGAGGCTTGGCAGGCCATCCCCGGTGTGTCGCAATGGGTTCTGGACATTGTAACTCGAGGCTACTCGCTACAGTTCACTCGCCCACAGTGGTTCGAAGCGAGAACAGAGATGTCCTACGCACCGAAGTTCGCAACCTGCTGGTGAAAGGGGGCGTAAAAACCGTTCCCCCAGCTCAATGCGAGTCGGGCTAGTCGATACTTCCTGGTGCCCAAAAAAGATGGAGGTCTCAGACCCATCCTTGAACTCAGAGGTCAGAGGCCGTTCAGAATGATCACAACAAAACAGATCCTCTCGCAAGTTCGCCTAGGGGACTGGTTTTGTTCGCTGGATCTGAAAGATGCTTACTTTCACATCCAGATTGCCCCCCGTCACAGGCCTTTCTTGAGATTCGCCTTCGAGGGTGTGGCTTATCAATAACAGTCCTTTCCTTCTGACTGTCTCTAGCTCCCCGCACTTTTACGAAGTGAATGGACATGGCTCTTTCCACCCTCAAACGGATGGGAATCCGCATCCTGAACTATCTCAACGACTGGCTCATCCTGGCCCAGTTGGAGACCGAGCTAATAAATCACAGATCCCTTCTCCTCAGCCACTTGCAGTGCCTAGGACTCAGGGTCAATTTTGCCAGGAGCGCACTGTCCCCCAGCAGGCAGATAACCTTTCTGGGGACAGTTTTGGGCTCCGCTTGCATGAGGGCAGCAGTCTCGCCAAGCAGAGCTCGGACCATTCAGCAGCTTGTGGCCTCTTTTACCATTGGAGCCTCTCGCCCTCTCAAGGCTTTTCAAAGGATGCTAGGCCTCATGGCCACGGCATCCCCAGTGCTTCGGTTGGGCTTGCTTCAAATGCGACCCCTCCAGTATTGGCTGAAGCCGAATGTACCAGCTCACGCATGGCACCAAGGACGCCTCCATAACAAGGTGGACTGAGCCTGCATTGCAGCTCTCGCCCCTTGGAAGGAAACTCAGTGGCTGGAAGAGGGTGTTTCCCTGGGAATAATCTCCAGACGGAAGGTGGTCACGACAGACACCTCCAACTCAGGTTGGGGTGCGCTGTGCGATGGCAGACCAGCCTCTGGCCTATTATCAGAAAGGCAGATGAGCCTTCACATTAACTGACTAGAAATGCTGGAAGTGAGTTTAGGCCTTCATACCTTCCTGTCGGAGTTGAAGGGTCATCATGTCCTAGTCCGCTCGGACAACATGACGGTGGTGTCCTACATAAATCGCCAAGGAGGCTTATCATTCAGACATCTCTTCATGATGGTGAAGGACCTTCTGGAGTGGGCTCAGGTCCATCTGTGCTCCCTGAGAGTGGCCCACATGCCAGGCAGACTGAACCAAGGGGCAGACATGCTGTCCCAGAGCAATGTCCCCTCAGACAAGTGGATGCTCCACCCCTTGACGGTTCAGAAGATATGGGAGATCTTCGGGCAGGCAAGAGTCGATCTTGCCTCAGAAGACAACTCTCACTGCCAAATTTACTTCTCGAAAGAACAAGACGCGTTGACCCACGACTGGCCCATCCTCCTTCTTTATGCCTTCCCCCCGATTGCTCTGATCCCTCAGGTTATCCGACGAATCAGGGAACAGAGACACAAAGTTCTGTTAATGCCCCCGCTTTGGGAGAACTAGCATTGGCTACTATATCTATGGCCTCTCAACGGGAGCCTGACGACCTCCCCGAGAATGTCCGCCTCCTTCAGACAGTCGGAACAGCTCTTTGTTTGTTTCGGGGACCGCTCTAAAGGGCTTCCTGGTCACGAAACAGAAACTGTCCAGATGGATAGTTGAGGCTATCATGCTGGCCTACTCCTCCTTGGGTCTTCCTTGCCCCTTTGGAGTCAGAGCTCATTCGACTAGGGGCGTGGCCTCGTCTTGGGCATGGTCCGGCGGCATAGCCATATCAGAAATATGTGAGGCGGCAGGCTGGGCCTCCCCGTCCACATTTGCTAGATTTTATAATCTAGAGATCCCGGCCTTACAGACCCGGATCCTTTCAGTTTGACCCTTCTATTCAGGTATGCTCTTGGCCCTTGGTTCCCTGAGATACGGGAACGAGTACTGTGTTCCTGCCGTGCTATTGCTGCCGAATCAGTCCTCGCTTCAGGTGAAGGATCTGATTTACCCGGCAAAGCACCCGCTTATATAGCGATTACCCCGCCCATTTTGGCGGGATCGCGCAAGATTTTGGCAGGCTGCTTCGCCGTAGGTGTGCGCAGCACCGCTGCTCAGCTATTGGTTCGCTCAGTTATCACTGACTCGACTAGTTCAATGCATCGATGAGCTCTGCAGTTAAAAACTGCGTTATTAAAAAGTGCTTCAGTCTTCTGAGAAAAACAGGTTTTCCCCATAGCGGCTTACGCCGCAGAACTCGTTCCCGTATCTCAGGGAACCGAGGTTGCATTAGTAACTGAGTACGTTTTGTTATGCTAAAAACTCTTATTTAGAAAAAATTCCATCAATAACAAGTTTAAGTTGTTATCATTCAGATCAGTTGATTAAAAACATGAAATTATACATACATTCTACAAATAAATACTATTTTACAACTATTTGGACTATTTTACTATTTTGGTCAGTCCTGTCACGTTTACATAAAACTCAACAAAAAGTGTGCAATACCGTCAGGCACCGTCAGGCATGTGACAGGGCCTGACAGTTTTGTGATACGGAATACAAATGAAAGGTATTGTTCTTTTTTATTACCTTTATTGCATATAATATGTATTTAACACATGCCACAGTAAAACATTATTTGAATAAATAGACATTACACTGTAAATTTGAAGCTTTTTATGCTCATTGACAAACTTTTAGAATTTTGTCCCTCTTTTACCTAGGCCTATGTAGCACTGCTTTTGAGAATGCACTTTGTATTTTAATGATATTTCAATACAGATATAATTGTCATTTATATTAGCTTTGAGCAATGATGAATAATTATTCCAATTCAAACAGGTTGCAGTTAGATGGCTCCAGTTAGTGCAGCTGAGAGACAAAGGCAATGTTGAGCACAACTAAATGCAGACCCTGAGAGAAAGCAGAAACATCTTAAGAAAGAAAGGGATAGATGGAAGCAGAAAAAGGAAAGAAGAAAAAGTATTCATGGGTTGAATGGGTGAGACCAAAGACATATGCGCAAATAATGGAAATATTAAAATTAAAAAGATGTTTGGACTATATCAGTTGTCAGTCATATTCTAATAAATTAGGTCCTTATTACTGTACATGTCCTTGGCTGAACTTTACCATATTCTAATATTACATTAACATTAAAATTATAATAATAATTTAAAATAGGGCTGCTTATCAAAACTTAAATAAAACAAAACATAACTTTTCCTACTACAACGTAATCAATAAAGTCAGGCCCTGTCACAGCACCGTCAGTCCTGTCACACCGGAAATTATGATATAAAAATGTACTATTTGAGGAAATATTGATGAATTAATCTCTTTTAGGTAGATGAAGGTGAATATATAGACAATACTATGTTTTTGTAAAAATATCCTAATGGTAAAGGTTTCTGGTAGAATGACCCTTATATAAAACAATATTACCAGTAAAAGACATATTAACTTATTTTATGTATTTGTTTCTGTAATCATATAAAAGTAAACTGACAGTACAGTACATATCAACTGATTCAGTGATTTTTTTTTTTTTTTTTTCTTGTTGTTGTTGTTGTTTTGTTTTGTTTCTGATGGGTTAAAACATATCTTAGCCTATGACTCTATCCGGTGGTCATCCTACAGTCTTCATCTCTATGTTACATTTTTGTATAGTTTATATTTTTTGGTAGCCTCTGAACATTATTAATGGATGAAACTATGCATGTTTCCTAAGAATGACTTGTACTCTATGTGTAAAAAGTTATGAAGTGTTAGGATGTTGTACTTCCTAAAATTATGGTTATCTTTATTTGTACTGAGTTTCATAGGAGCCCCTTTGGGGTTGCGCACTAATAAGAATAATCCTAAAGAAAACAATAGGACACTTTACCCCTTTGGGTTTGTGCTCTAAAATTTAAGAAGAATAATCATAAGGAAAACAATAGGGCACTTTACCCCTTTGGGCTTGTGCCCTAATAATCCTTAGGAAAACAAGTTCCTCACAATTGTATGGATTCTGAAGATCTGGATTACAGTGCACAAACAAAATTGTTTCATTTTGTAATTATGATGCGTGATCTGTGTATTTTATGGTTCTATTGTTAGTCACAGCATGTTGGAGAAAACACCTTTTGTGTCCCACCACAGCAAACTAAACTAAGAGGATAAGGCATGGTAAATAAGGATATAGCTTACTAATGTCTCTGAGAAGCCTAATGATCAGGTTTTGCTCTCCCAAAGACTTGCCACCCACAGTGTCATAAAGGGCCGCAATATTTATTATATATACTTTCAAGGTGGAGGTCGAAAGCCAGCTCTCCAACCTTTCTTGCAGAAAGGAAAAAACAAACCCCATGGCTATTCTTTGTGTGTCTTCTCTGTCAATCTGATAATACCCAGAATATCAAAATCAACTGCAGGTGGCAGATCATTTTCTTACTTAGCACCGAAACTATGGAACAATCTACCTAATTCTGTTCAGGAGGCAGACACACTCAGTAAGTTTAAATCTAGACTAAAGACCCATCTCTTTAACCTGGCATACACATAACACATTTAAATATTTCTAATATTCAAATCTGTTAAAGGATTGTTAGGCTGCATTAATTAGGTCAACCGGAACCGGGAACACTTCCCATAACACCTGATGCAGGAAAAATGGAATCTATGCTAATATTGTCTGACTCCTGCTTATTCCGAGGTCAAATCCAGTATGAATCCTGAACAGTTGGCTACTGCAGTTTTCCTTGATCCAGTTTGTATCCAGATGGTGGGTCAGTACATATAGACCACCTCTACAGGTCTGTATGGGAGTACAAACTACTTGTTTATTGGTCAGAGGAGAACTGACCCCCCGACCGAGCCTGGTTTCTCCCAAGGTTTTTTTTTTCTCCATCAGTGTCACAGATGGAGTTTTGGTTCCTTGCCACTGTCGTCTATGGCTTGCTCAGTTGGGGACAACAACTAAATTGGGGAAAACTAAATTGGGGACAAACAATTTATTAATTTGGAATTATTGATTAATTTTCTCAAACTAAAATTGTTTAAAGTTTCTTTTGAATTATTGATATATTACTTTCCCATTTGATACTGTAAAGTTGCTTTGACACAATTTGTATTGTAAAAAGCGCTATATATGAAGCTGACAAAGCTGTAAAAAGGTGTAAAAATAAAAATGATTTCACGTGAACAGGTCTAAATTTAATAAAGCAATCAAATCTTTTAATTTAATTTTAAATTTCACTAGTTTCATGTTTGAAGAATTATAGTTTCATTGAAAAACCAGGGGATCCCCTAAGTATATTTTTTTGGGTGCTATGGGGGGTCTCGTGCTGTCGGAATTTCACAAGCGCACCAGCGTGCTTTCCACATTTGCGTCTCCTGGAGCGCTTGTAAAGGAACGCAGCTCCTCCGACTAAAATGTCCAGTAAAAAATCTGAATGCCCAAATGTCGGCAGGAAGTTATTTGGTGTGCTATTTTTGATGTCCAGGAATTCACTTCTAGTAAAGCTGATAGGGAAAGTGTTGTTTAAGACAGGGCAAACAAACAAAAATAGTAAAAGTACCAAGGAACGACAAACCGTGACTGTCATTTGCTGCACCATCTTGATGATTTTTTTTATACCTGTATGTCTGAGTAAGTGGCATGCCCATTCCATTCTGCATTTTCATTGGCCCTTTCTGAAGTATCTGAGGTGTTTGGGGTAGAGACATGCACGGGACGGATTTTTCAGTCCTGCAGGATTCTGTCCTGCGCCTGCTCGCTCCTGCAGAAATATGCCTAAATGTTACCTTGTCCCACTCCCGCCTGCAACCTTCATGTTTTGTCCTGCTCCTGCCTGCAGAGGCCTGCATAAAAGTAACCTATTTTTTCAATGCATCGATGAAAGTTACATTAAATAGTTCTGTAACATCTTATAAGTTCCACAGCATTCCAGCGGTAATAGGATTTTTACTTAAACACCTCTGATTGGCCATTGCATTCCAGAAATCAACAAATGGCTATATTGCACACACTTTAAAAGTGTCATGAATACAAACTTGTTAATGTTAATTATTTTTATGTTATACTAGTTGTTCTTGTTGGTTTTGTGCAACAGATGAATAACAATTTATATGTTTTTAGATATTTTATGTTTAGATCTTTCCATTTTGCAGGAGTCCTGCAAAGTCATTTTATTCTTCCCCATCTCGCACACACACACACACACACACACACACACACACAAGTCTTTACCTGCACTCACCCTGTACACTGTATAGTATATTGTGATGAAAATGTTAATCTGTTAATATATCATATTTTTGTTTTTTGTTGTGTTTAGTTTTTTTTTTACTTTGTATGCAAAAACATTGTCACAGTGGAAAACATTAAGGACATAATTACCTCAGGATGATTGACTTCCTCTGTAACTTGGTTTAGAGTATTCCAACCATCATAGGACCACAAACATTGGTAAAATGCTATACCCATGGGTCTGATACTCAGCTTGGTCCCTTCCAGGAAGTTTTGGAGGCTGTTGGAGGTGTCCCCTTGAATAAGTAGCACAACTCCTCCAATCATAATTACTGTAAGTGCCAGCACTTTTATAGCTGTAAATAATACTGTCACTTTGATTGAGGAGCGCACATTAAAGCAGTTGACAACTGTCAATACCATAATCCCTAGGGCTGCCAAACATTTTACTGCTCCATTTGGTGGAGGGCAATCATCATAAAAAGGTGCAAGGGAATTTTGAGCAAAAACGAGTGCCACTGCAATCATGCTGGTTGGTCTCATCACAATGTTGCTGGTGAAGGCGCATATAAAAGCCATGATATTGCCTGAAGTGCGCAAGATGTAAATATACTCTCCTCCAGATTCACGGATCACAGTTCCTAATTCAGCATAGCATAAAGAAGCTAGCATGGCCAACAATCCACTAGCAGCCCAAATTAACAGACTAGCTCCTGGACTCCCAATATAAAGCAGCACATATTGAGGAGACATGAAGATTCCTGATCCAATTATAACGCCTGCAATAAGAGACACTCCACCCAGCAGCCCTACTTCAGTCTTCAATTTTAGCTTGTCAGGTGAACTGTCCTTTTCAGTTGCCATAGTGGAGAAATACAGACTGTGACTGTATCTTTCTGGATCTATTCCAGATGGACAGTATAAAGAGGGCAAAGTAAAACACTTATCTAAATAGGTAATCATTACTTGATTGTGGTCAACATAAGATTGCAATTGCACTTAAAGCAGGACTGGAGATCATGCTGGTCTTTGGCTGTTCATTTATCTTTTCCTGACTAATATTTTACACTTTAATCAAGTTTTTGAGGTTAATATGTGATAAAGAATACAAGTTCATATATGTCATTTAATGAAACAGGTTACATCAATGCAAAGGGGCAACTTACTTCAGAGAGAAGCCAGTTCCCAGTTTCACTCCTTCTAGATTAAAAGAGAAAGCTGCATAAATCAAGAATTTGAGCAGGCACATCCACACATAGGCATCAAAGAGGGCCTTCAGTGGTGTCCTACATTAATTAATACACCTCTTGACTTAATACCATCATAATGATGCCACGGCTATAGAAACCATAAATATTATGCAGAAATGCTATATAAACAATTAAACAATTAATAAAAAATAATATGACAATTACCCACATAAGGAGGTAAAAAAACAAAACAAATAAATAATAATAATAATAATAATAATTTACACCATGCTAAGTGGAATAAAGTGCTTAATGCTCAATATAACCACATATGAATAAATTTTCTTACATGTCAAGAATTTTGTTTAAGTTCAGTGTTCAGTATGGTTATAGCTTTGGGATAAAAACTGTCCATGAATCTTGTGGTACGTGTTTTGATAGATCTGTAACGTTTCCCAGATGGCAACAGTTCGAATAAGTTATATGCAGGGTGATATGAGTCCTTTAGAATATTGTGTATTTTCTGCAGGCAGCGAGAGGTAAATATGTCATCCAGGGCAGGTAGCTGTTGTTTTGTGGTGATGTTCTGTGCAGTATTTAGAACTCTCGAGTGTTGGGTTCGAGTCCAAGTCAAGTCCGAGTCCTTGACCAGTCGAGTCCGAGAAGAGTCCGAATCCAAATCCAAAATGGGCCGAGTCGGACTCATGTCCGAGTCCCAAAGGGCCGAGTCCGAGTTGAGTCCGAGTCCGAGTTGAGTCCGAGTCCAATGAAACACTAATGTTTTTCGGTATCTTAACATTGTTTTAACCTTTATAACTAGAAAAAAGGCATGTAACAGAAGTTATGGGTGACTTGATTTATGTATTGTGACATCTTTCAGAGAGAAACAGCTTACAGAATGTGAAAAATTATAGGGCAGGACTTTTTTTGTTATATAGTTGTTGTTATATAGTGAATGTACAAATTTAAGGGTGGGACTGGGGGCTGGGTAGGTAGCTTGGTAAATGGGACCTAAAGAGCAGAAAATGCACCTCATATCTCTGATTATGACTATGTGTTTTGGGTTTTATATGATGAATGGTTAGACCATAGACAGAGTAGATGGCATTTTACATTTTTTTTTCTTGGATGAAAATGAGGCCTACATTCCTTCCATAACTCACAACTGTTTTATTTATATTTTTATAACCGTTATATTTTTTAATGCATTTATAGTTAATAAAGTTTGTTATGTAAGGAATATCAATTTGGTGTTTGCAAACAATGATGAAGATTTTGTGGGCGGAGCTTATCTGACAGTTTTCAAGTAGAAGTCTATGAAAGCCATGGAATAGGGCTGCTCGATTAAGGCAAAAATCATAATCAGGATTATTTTGGTCAATATTGTAATCAGGACTATTTAACACGATTATGAGTGGGTCCGGAACTTTATTTGATTGATTCGAGCCCTGCATTTCAGTCCCTTTTTTACGCCTCAAGGACCGGGCTTAGTCACGCAATAGCTCAAATGCGAACCAGGGTTACATACGTAACCAGTGACATTCCCCATCAGGAACTCGAGCGTAACCGGTGGTCTCCTGTACTGTGGCGTTATATGCAAATGTCAGAGTCTGTATCTGCTCGGGCTACTTGTGCTTCTCCTTGAGAGGCAGGGAACGAAGCATATTGCCCAGGGTCCGATTAAAACGCTCAGTTCCACCATTCCCCATCTGGTATGCTGTAGTGTGTGACTTCTCAATACCTGCCATCTTGAGCAGCTCTGCGATGAGTGTACTTTCAAAGTTGGTCCCTTGATCTGTATGTATCCATGTTGGGAAACCGTAGATGCAGAAAACATGATCCCACAGCTTATTTGTAATTTGTTTTTCTCTCTGATTTATACACGGAAAGGCATGGGCCAACTTTGTAAAGTGATCAGTCACAACTAATACATCTACAGAATGCTGTTTGCTGTCCTCAGCACTCCAAAAATCCAAACACACTAACTCCATAGGGGCCGAAGCTCTGATGTCCTCAAGTGGAGCTTGAGCAGATGGCTCTGGTGTTTTGGCCAATATACATCTCTGACAACACCTGACATACTCCCTTATATCACGCTCCATTCTGGGCCAGAAAAAACGTTGTCAAGTTAGCTGGAGAGTTCTTGACTGTCCCTGATGTCCAGCAAGATCGTGCACACCAGTTAAGGCTTTAGACCCGAGACTAGAAGGAAGTACAAGTTGGAACCTCTTTTGTTTGCTTAAAGGATCTTTGGAAACATGAGACTACTCCATCTTGAACCTTCAGCCGATCCCATTGCTTAAGGAGAACTAGAGCCCCGGCATCCATTCCAGCCATCTCTCGCCTTGATGGTCTTTTCTTCCGACCCAGATAGGGTATTATTTTCGAGATTGCTTGATCCGACTCTTGGCCCTGTCGGATCTCCTCAAGAGGGATTGCTGAAAGGGTGTCAGCCCCACGTGTTGCCACATTCTGAATTGACTGGACTGTCTGCATGGCCCTTAGCTCAGTTACAGTCTCCCACTGATTGTGAAGATTCAAAAGAGTTCTGACTGTTGTGTGATCACAGGACACTAGGCTTGAATGAGACGACACATGAAGGCTGTTCGCTTCTAAACGAAAAGTGCCCTGAACACCATCTTTATCAACACTCTCAGCCTCAGTGAGTAGACTGCCATACCGCTCAGTGATAAGCCTGTGACTGACTGTTGTTGTGAAAGGATCACGGCTTAATGCGCCAGCTACAATGTTCTTACTTCCAGCAATATGCTTAAGATCGAAGGTATAAGCAGCGAGCTTAGATACCCAGTGTTGTTCACAAGCATTGAGTTTAGCCTTTGTTAGTATATACTGTATATAGTATATATTGTCTGTCCATACAGTGAATGTGTGGCTCTTGAGCCAATGACTGAATTTTTCACACACACTCCACTTTAAGGCTAAAAGCTCGAGCTTGTGTGCTGGGTATCTTCTCTGAGAGTTACTTAAGGACTTGTTTGCGAATGTGATAGGACGTGCTTTTTCCTCGCCTGCTGGTATCTGCGATAGCACAGCACTAAGTCCTTCCAGAGAAGCATCAATTGACAAAATTAATGGAAGAGAACAATCGGGATGCGCTAGAACCACACTGTGCAGCAAACTCCCTTTTAGCTTAGAAAGGGCATCATCACATTTGGAAGTCCAGTCAGTTGGTTTCAGCTTCCTGTAAGTGCCTGCCTTAGCCTCTGTTTTGACCTTTGTCCTCTTTTTCTGCCCAGATGTTAGGGAGAATAGAGGTTTGGCAATGGAGGATCAATTAGGGATAAAGTGCTGGTAGTAGAGGATCATCCCCAAAACGGATTTAATCCTCCGTACAGATGGAGTGCACCCATCTTCTTCCATGAGGTCAGCTTTTGACAGCTTGGCTATGGCTTCAACCTTTGAGGAATCAACAGAAACACCATTCCCATTAATAATGTGACCTGAAACTTCACAGATTCTTTCATCAGATGACACTTTTTTGGACTTAATTTGAGATTGTGACTCCTCAATCGTTGAAATACTATCTCCAAACGCTCCAGTGCTGCAGTCTTGTCAGGCGCAAACACCAGTAGGTCATCTAAGTAACACAGTAGGCTGCTAAAATTCAAGTCCCCGAAGATACTTAACATCATCCTCATAAAAGACGCAGGGCTATTACACAAACCTTGAGGCATCCTATTGTACTCATGGAGACCTACTGAAGTCGCACACGCTGTGTACTTTTTATCTTCTTCAGCCATGGGGACGTTATAAAAACCTGATGTTAAATCCATGGTACTGAAGAGACTATTTCCACCCAAGGCAACGAGACAGTCTGATTGGTGTGGGAGCAGGTGTGCATCCTTAATGGTCCTGACGTTCAGCCACCTGAAGTCCGTACAGATCCTTAAGCTGGCGTCTTTCTTCCATACTAAAACTAACGGTGAAGCATACTCGCTCACTGACTTGCTCTTCCATTTCTGAGAGAGCTTGGAGTAATTTTTGATAGTGAGCAGGTGGTACCCGACAGTACGGAAGTCGGAATGGGCACTCATCAGTTAAATGAATGTGGTGGACAAAATCTCTAACCTCCCCACAATCCAGGGCATGTTTGGAAAATACATTGTTATAATTCTCAAGCAACTGGACAAGCTTTTCCTTTGCTGTATCACTGGCAAAACATGAGTCGATGTCAATGTCATTAAGGCCTACAGCCTTCAATCGCTGTTTAAGATCACTTATGCCAATTTTCTCAGATGTTGGCACCTGAGCATGACTGAAACCCTGCAACAGCTCAAAATCTTCTACAGCAAGGCACGGGAACACATCAGCCAACTTACGGTTCCTTCTGAGGGTGACCAGTTTTTCTGAAAGGTTGGTAATCTTTAAAGGAACCCAGCAATCTCCCCACAGAGGAGTAACGACACGGCCTACGATGATGTTCCACGGCATGGTTCTGGAGGAAGTGGCCTCCACGATTACGGTGCTCCCTGGTGACATAGCAGTATTACCCGGCAGCCTTCCCCACACAAGGTGTTCTTATTTGGCCATTAGAGTAACTGATTGCTGAAGCTTAACAGTTCCAACCTTGTCAGGCAGATATCCACCTTTCCAACGACAAGTACTCGCCATGACATCCAAGAAATGTTCGCAAGGTGAGGATGGATCTGAAATACTGTTAGATAGAATCCTCCAGTAATCATCACTGATCTTCATTCGGTGCATAAGGAACTTAATTAAGTTGGTACCGATGATTAAGTCATCCCTTTGCCCTGGCACAACTAGAACAGGCACCAAGCATCTCTCACCATACACTTTCAGCTCAACTTCATACATGCATTTTGGCTGTTTTACCTCCACATCCTATTAACATTATTTCCTGTGTCAATGGTGTGGGCTTTGGCAATACATCTTCACTGAGCATTCTACTCTCTACTGCTTCACTGAAAGTACAAGCCATAGATGCTGAATCCAACATTCCCATAATCTGGAATTTGTCGTTCACACGCAGGTGCATAAAACAAGTCATCAAATACTTCAGGGGTCTGCATATTCTGTGCAATCACTTTGACTTCAGCCGGAGCTTGCACACAGGCACTCTCATAAACTTGCTTAATATCTGCATTTTCGAGGGTTTGTTCCACTCTACCCACATGTCCCCTCTCCAAGTGTGGGCCGTCTAATTTAAAGTCAGTGAACCTTGAGGCTGTGCAACCTGATGGCTTGTGCTGGGTTGACTATCTGCACAATTCCTCTTTATGTGACCAGGTTGGAAACAGGCAAGGCAAAGTCGTTGTCATCGACAGTGTGCTAAAGTTGAATGCTCATGAGAATGGCATACCTTACATGCCCTCACAGGCTTGATTATTCTGGGAAAGAGCACGGTCAAGTAGACTGATAAGCGTCTTCATGCAGTTATCATCATTCAGTGGAAGAGATGAAATACTAGCACTAGCATTACCAGATAGCCCAACAGGGAATCCACTAACTGTGATCTCATTCTCTGTAGATGACTGGGTATGAGCTGTAGCATTTCTCACAGCAACATTACGCTTGGATTTGACCGCCAACTGTTCCTTCTGCTCAGTCTGATATCTGTCGAGATGCTCTTGTACTTCACTTGCTGTCCACTTATCTGGTGCTTTCAAACGGAAAATGGCTGACAAATTTGGATCCAGGCAGTGTTTGACAAACATCATGGCTGCCTCCTGGCATGGATTATCCATCTGTCGCCCAAGCCTATTTAATGCCTCCTCTGCGACACCCACAGCCTTATTTAATTGGACCCAGTAATCGAATGGATTTTCCCCTGCAACAGGTACTGTGCCGTAGAAATCAGCTAAAGGCATGGAGGAAAATCTGACCTCACTGGAATGCTGTTTCAGAATGTCAAATATTACTTTGGGGTTCTCAGAGGGCCTTAGGGAAGTGTTACTGTGAAGGGTTATTCTAACAATGTCTTTGGCTTTACCCATCAGCCTCGAAAGGATCTCATGATGATGCTCCAACTTTGGTATGCCTCTTTTCCGCAGGTACGTGTCCACTAAATCCTCCCACTCATACACACTGGACTTATCAGGCATGGGAGGCAGGCGCACTAACAAGGAGGCTAAAGACTGCAGTCTCTAGCGTCGTCACTAGTGCACCTCTTGAGATCAGGGGAGTGAGTTTTACCTGCACAGCACCTACCGCTGGGCTCCGTTACATAACATTTGGTTAAACATTTGCAGACATATCTTGCATATGACAGCACTACAAATACACTATAACACACTATAAAACACTACAAATATATATTTTGGGGGGGCTTTGTTTTTTTAGTTAAAAAAATGGATTTTAACACTCGTTTCTCTAAGTATTTGAGTAAATGAAAACAATACTTACATTTCAATGTGAATTCCCCAACAGAAATCTCATGCTCCATGTTCTTTGAATATAAATTCCATTGTCATCTGCATGCAAGTAATTCTGGAATATGGTCGGGTTCGAAGTGTCCTGCGATGGACACTTAATTTTCCTGGTAAACGGAGATCACATTTGAAGTCGCCTTTGAATTTGCGGTGAAGCATTTGGCCTTGGAATGCGCACTTCAGAGAGCACATCCTGAATTGGGACAGCTTACGTCATGACACTGTGATGTACTCGCACTTCAAATTCACACTTCGGAGTCTGCACACTCCACTTTGGGACACAGCTTAGGATTCAAAGAATGGTGCATCTAATTATTTCTCTGTTCCTGCATGCTTGTTATTTGCATTTGATTTATTGTTACTGAATCTAATCAGAATTAAATTGTTTAAATAAACTATCCATTTTTCTAAATTATTAAAAAGTGCATGCATCTTGCTTTAGTAATGTTTGTTATGAATTTTCTGATAAAAGTTTCAACAACATTTAACAAATTTCTTGAAGTGCATGGACACAAAAATATCTTACACAAAAATATCTTAATACTTTGCACATAACCCACCATGTGCATCTATTACTCAGAGAGGTGCAGAGCACCTTGCCTTTTTTCCTTTAGTAAGTGATGAAGGCAGATGAGTATAGACAAATAAAAAAAAGAGAAGCACCTTCCTGATAATGGTAACATTGATTATACTTTTGAGTTGTAGTCAACAGGATCATCACCTGACCCGGAACTCGATGCTGTGTCTTATGTCCTGCTCCCTGATTACTGCTTAATCAGGTAATCGTTCATATTCGGTAATCATAATCATTCATATTCCTGAATCTGTATTAAATTTGATGAATGTAACTGATTACCACTCATCTGTTCCCACTAAAACACAAAAAAACTACACCTTGTGTTTATGACAAAGTGACAGTCATGGCTATTTTGTGATTTTTGTACAAGTAAGGTATACATTTACAAGGTGAATTTGCAACTTTAAAGAAATTGCCATTGAAAAAAAAATATTTAACAAGAGAAACTTTTTACTTGAATGTTATGTAGTTTCGTAGAAAATTAGGTTTATGCAATGGTACTAGTTTAAGTTCAGGGGTGTTTATTACTGATCATGTAGAGTTTAGTGCCAACTAGGGATGTCACAGTTCTCAATATAATATCGTCCTATTCGGTACAACATCCACAGTTCAATACGCACTTGTGAATTGTGGTTTTTCGGTTTTGCATTTAAATTTTTTTATTTCTTTCAGAATTTGCTGTGTGTGTGACTGTGATTTCATGTGCTAAGATGAGGAAATGCTTCCCCTCTTATATTTGAAAAAGCAACACATGCAGAGCATTTTCCCTTCTAATGACATGCAATGATAAGCCTTTCTAAACCTGTTCTCCAACAAAAGAGTTATAAAAACGTCTTGGTTACATATGGTAACCCTCATTCCTTGATGATGGAAACAGAGACTTTGTGTCAAATGTACGACACTAAGGGTCGCTCTTGGGAGCCCAAACAGCTCTGACAGCTTTGAGAAAAGGCCAATGAAATTGGGTGTGCAGGTTTTGCATAGCTGGCCATCCCCCCGACATATAGGTATAAATAGGGCAGCTTAGTATCTGCTCACTCGTTCTATTCTGAAAAGCCGAGTAGCAACACAACTACACTCAGAGGCAATTGTGGAGTTGTGGCAGGAAGAACACAGTGTCTCCGTTTCCTCTATCAAGGAACAAGGGTTACCATACGTAACCAAGACGTTCCCCTTCTGTCATTCACTTCGGGTTCCAGTGCGAAAAACCAGCAACTAACGGACTGTGTCACGAGTGTACAGAGTGCAAATAATAACAGGCTCACGTGTTAGTTAAAGTCACCTCTTTGTGACCTTCCAATGCCCAAGAGCCTTCAGCCGGCCCTTCCTCACCCTCGCCTGAAAATCTCTGAGGAACATTGGGACAGTGGCTATTTCCCACAGATCACACCCTGACCTAGGGACTTGCGCTGGGGGAGTACTACGAAGGGATAATTCTGAGGTGGGCTCCACATAAGGAGAGACTGCCAAACTCAGAACCTAAAGACAGAGTCTGTCTTGAGGGAAACACCACATCTCTGGGGAATATCTGTAGGAATACACACATGGGACCACATTAGGAGCCACCAAGCCAATATGAGAGTTCACAAGAAGTAACCTACCTCATATTGTATTCTGATAGCAAGTTCCTCCGCTGAACTGAAATGGCGTAATCACCCGAGTGGGAAGACACTGTAGCAAGCTTCTACACCATACCGGTTTCTGGAGTTAGGACTCCTGAAGATACTGGTTCCATGAGTAGATTGTAGAATTTAGCAAATGTGTTAGGTGTAGCTCAACCTGAAGCTCTACAGATGTCTGTTAAAGAGGTCCCATTCGCTAGTGCTGCTGAAGCTGCGATTCCCCTGGTTGAGTGAGCTCTCACTCCCAGCGGTCAGGGTTTACCTGGTAGGCCACACGAATTGTGTCCACGATCCAGTAGGAGACTCTTTGCTTGAAGCCAGCATTCCCCTTCTGCTGTCCAAAATAAACAAAGAGCTGTTTAGAACGTCTAAAACTGTGCGTTCCAAGTAAGTGTGTCAGGAGGCCATCTTTAAGGAGAGGGCACTGAGATTGACTGACTGAAGAGGCTTAAAGGGATCTTGCTGTAGGCCCCTGAGGACTACAGAGAGATCCCAAGTGGGGATAAGGTGCGGCCTAATATGATTCTGCCTCAGGGCACCCCTAAGAAATCAAATAACCAAATCATGCTTCCCGACCGATCTGCCTTCCACCAGGTCATGGTTAGCAGATATAGCAGCTACCTGAACTTTAAGTGCTGAAGCAGAAAAGTGCCTTTCTAGGCCTCCTTGGAGGAAGGACAGCACTGATTTGATGCCACATCTCCGTGGAGCCTCCCAACGGGAAGAACACCAATTTGCAAATTTGTGCCACCTGAGGTCATACAGCCGCCTTGTGGAGGGGGCTCTGGACTGTAAAAGAGTGTTTACCACTGCAGGTGGGGGATCTCTGAAATCCTCTTGGTCACGTCCAGGGACCATAGGTGGAGGTTCCAGAGATCTGGGTGCCGGTGCAGATTGTCCCCTTTCCCCTGAGAAAGGAGGTCCTTCCTCAGAGGGATGCGCCAGGGAGGAATGGAGGAGAGAAGCACCAGCTCCAAGAACCAGGTCCTGTTTGGCCAATACAGGGCGACCATCAAGAGCTGTACTTTGTCCTCCCTGACTTTGCACAGAGTCTGTGCAATGAGGCTCACTGGTGGAAACGTATACTTGAGTAGACCCCTGGGCCAGCTGTGTGCCAGTGCATCTGTGCCAAGAGGAGCCTCAGACAGGCCGTACCAACACTGGCAGTGAGTGGCCTCCGAATAGGCAAACAGATCTATCTGAGCCTGGCTGAATTGACTCCAAATCAGGGTCTCCACTCACCCTGAAGCGAAGTCTGTTGTGCCTCAGCCTCAGACAGCTCACGCCCATCCACCAATGCTGCCGTGACTTCCTCTTCCCCAGCAGGAGCCCCAAATAACAAATCAAGCCCATACTGAGATGAACTATCAAAGTTATCCGGAAGCTCAATCGGTGAGCACATGGGATAAATGCATTGCGGGGATTTATCCAGCGAAATATCACTCATTTCCCCCCACTCTGCTCCAATGCACATTGCAGCGGCCTCGTACCCGGAAGTAGAAGGACTGGAACGGCAAGCAGTTGGAATGAGCTGGGGCTTCTTTGCTCATGCTGATCATTTTGGGAGAGGCAGAGATTTCATTGGCCTTTTCTCAAAGAAGAAAAAAAAAAGTTACGTTTTAGGTGTCCGGTTACTTCTGACCGTGAAGACCATGAGTGTGAGCCCCAAATGAGGAGTATTAAACTAATGTTGAAACTAAAAATAACTTCTGCTTATGACTGTGTTTTTTTCATGTAAAAGTCTTTACTACTGACTTGTAAGAACAGTCTCTTGTTGCCGTCTAATGGCAGAACAATGTGCACTGACACGTGCACTGTTTCCTAATGCTAAACACTATTATTAAATACTACTCTCATATTATATAAAATACAGTATTAAATACCACTATTATTTATATAAAATATAATTTATTTAATGTAATATTTAATAAACAACAACAGCCATCATATAAAAGTTGCTAGGCAATTCAGTCAAAATTACAGGCAGCGCTCTGATATCCAGCACTGAATTTACATAAACATGATGAGATTTTGCCAAAACGATTTGCTCTGGAACAAATGATAGATTAATGAGACCAAAGACTGCCTATTAGATTTGCTCAAAACAAATTATATCTTATGATTGACCACTACAGAGACATCAGAGCCAGCAGTAAATTCCAGAAGATTTGATTGATTTGAGACTGCTCATAAGTGCAGAAAGGCCGCTGACGATCTGGAGCTTGCATGTCCGAAAAACTTTGGCGCAAATTTTCAAATAGACGTTATCTTTATTAACAAACTGCATATTTGAACTATAAACAAGTACATTCTTGCCTGAAAACCTTTCAAAACTACATTCCGTGACACAAAAACAGTAATAATTAATATAAAATTATCATGGGTTAATTTATAAAATAATCATTTATAAAATTATACTGGGATTGGGTGTCCGCCATAGCGCTCGCTTTAAGAAGTATTGCAAGCAGAGTGATTACAAACTGTGAAATGGCTGTTGGAGTTCTGATATCATCCTAATATCACAATCCTATCAGCCAATCAGATTTGAGGACCAGATCTGTTGTATAAATACAGCACAAATACAGAAGTTGATATTCTGGTCATATTTTTTTCCAAGCACATTTTACCAATTCCAAACCACATCAATCGTAATAACTACTATTTAATAATTTATAAGTGATATACAATTGTCCATGAAGGCTGGAAGTAAAAAAAACTTCTTATATTCAGGTGTGAAAAATTAATAAGCATGTTTTCTTTTATAGAGAAAATGAGCCAAAAAAAAAGACATTTAACTCAGAATAAGTAAAAAATTATTAAATACCCATAAGAAAAACGCAATACCAAATGCCAGTAACCCTTTTTGATCACGGCAGCCGCAACATCCGAGTCTACATCCAGACTATAAACATTTAATCCAATACTTTCGTTATTATTTAATGTTTGCATCATAGAAATCAAGCCTGCGGTGTAGACAGTAAAGCCGTTTCAAACATAAAGCTTACATGATGAACGCAGCTCTCTGGATTAGCAAAAGCAGGTTTAAATATTCCGACGTGACTCTGTTTTCAAAGGAAAAGACATAGCAGAATCTGTCATTTATGAATAAGACTGCTTGTGTTTGAATCAAGAATGTGATCTTTGAATCATTAAACGTGCATACATATGAGCCTTTAACCTATGTATTTTTGTATGTCATATTTGTACCAGACCTCAAAAGTAACCCAGGCCTGGGCGACCCTCTGCTTCCACGGCCCATGCTTGAACCCTTAGCATACCATGAATTTTTCTGCCGTTCCGGACCGGCAGTTTTGTTTTTCCACTTCTAAATAATATGATGATCTTATTTTGACTAAAACATCACTGGCTCATGTAGATGGACATCCGATTTGTATAAAAATAAACACATTTTTTGTGTTTTGTATGCTGTCTAATGAAATTAATATTTATTTATATGCAGAGATTTCTTCTGACTAGAATTAGAAAATTTTAGCATATCACAGCAGTCCTCAGGTCTTTACGTTGGCTTCCAGTTACATTTATCGATTTTAAAGTAGTATTATTTAAACCACTCAATGGTTTACATTGCAGATGTGCTCACTTAATATAAACAGATCATTAGGAACATGTCAGTTAGACATACCAAGAGTTCACTCAAAACAAGGGAGTCTGCTTTTAGCTATTTATGCCACACATAGTTGTAACCAGCTTCCAGAAGAGATCACATTCAAATTCAGACTCAAAACACATCTGTTTAGCTGTGCATTTGCTGAATAAGCACTGTCTTATATATGACTGATGATTCCACTGTGTGTCTTATTTTTATTCTTATTCTAAACAGTTTAATACATTTTGAATAATTTTTACAGTAATTATTTTGATTTATTTTTTTCCTTTTATAAGACACTTTGAATTCCCATTATTTATGAAATTTGCTATATCAATATCTTTGCCTAGCTCTAATTTATGACACTAACATAAACAATTGGATATAACTATGGATGCGGTGTGGTAATTACCTATAGTGACTAAAAGGAGTTACTTAGTTTGGCTTGTTTTGAGTGTTACACGCAGGGGATTGCCTTAAAAAGGCTGAGAATGTTCATGTGAAGTATGATGAAGTCATTTAAATAAATGTTCATTAAGAATAAATGTATACATTTATGTTCCCTAGTACTTGTTGCAATGTAGGAATAGTGGGTTACACAAGTTTGTATAGTTAATTGTGTTGTACATGCACTGTTTTCAAGGAAGAAAAATGATATGAGTAATGAGGGGGCCTGTGCCCCAGTAGAGCTTTTAGGTCTAGCAATGCCCCTGGGCACAAGGACACAGACTGAGTGCCGTAGAAAATAACAGTGTGCCGATATACAGCCATATCTCAAGCCTACTAGTGTGATATTGCAACAGTTCGATGGCACAAGTGTGTAAAAAAACAAAATAACAATGGAGTGTCTTTAAAAGTCCTCTTTTGTGCAAACTACTTCCTTCCACCATGGATTGAAATCAAAGTTTGACAGCTGAACAGCTGAACCCAAAGCCTCTGTTAATAATTCCACAAGGTCACTTTAGAACTAGTAACAAACAAAGTCCCTTTAAGGCAAGTGATTCCACTCGGCAGCCATCTTTAAAACACCTCTCAGGCATGCAAGTGAAGCTCCTATCTCTTTGAATGGGGAAACCTCAAATTCTCCAAAACTGTTCACCAAGCTTATGATTAAATTTCATATTTGAAATCCCCAATAAAATCTGACAAGAACTGCCTCATAAATATGGCTCCTTGTGCTCCAGTAGCATTAAAATAAGCATATTTTTCAGGCTAGATCAGCCAGTGCGCATGTGCAGTACTGAGCGCATGTCTTAGAACGCTGATTAGGGAAATTAAGCAACAGCTTCAAATGGAACAGCTACGATGCCCGGAAGTAAACTGTTACACCGCCGTAGCCGAGAACGTAAAAATCATTAAGCAACCATAATCACAAAGGCACAACGTGGCATTCTGTCATTTATTTAAATACAAATTATGGAACATGTGGATGAAATTTATGCAATGCTTAAATTGTTTGTTTTACATCATCTCTAGTCTCAGTGCTGTTGTCAACAGCAGATATATCTTTGTACAAAATCGTTACAACTTAATGAAACACATTAAATGAAAGACTAACGGTAGAATCATATAATGGTGGAATTACAAGTGGTATAAACTATAAAATGTAACATTTATCAACCTAATGTGTCACGTTGTATGGATTAAGGGGCCATTTACACAGAACGCGTCCTTACACAGAGACGCAACGCTTTGGAACATTTTTTTTAAAAAAGTGCAGCATAGAACGCAAACATTTTGAGATGCGTTTTTGAAACGTGATGCAATTAACGACAATTGGCCTTTTTCACACTTCCGTGTTTCTGGCTTCCAGATTGGTGCTTACAGGGTAAAAGTTTTTCCGGTGACAACAGTGACTGTACTAACAAGAATAGGTACGGGAATCAAAAGCTACTTTTACAGAATAGTTGCTATAAAAATGCTCGAACTGCCGTTTTAACTCTACAAAGACAGAGCAAACATTTCACAACTAACGTTTTGCGTCAGCTTCGGGTCTTCACAAATACTATATTTGTTTATGAATGTTGGGACTTTAAAAATGCAGTTCGTTTTGAGTTTGCGGGGGGACAGAGTTTGGGGAGTACATTTCGAGGGGGTACAGCGTTTCACTTCCAACTGCTTAGGCTTTTTTGGATATTAAAGTGATTTCTATATTTACCCATTCAAAAGACTATGAAAGTGCCATACAAACAGTGTAATACAGGCTAAAAATGCTTCTCTATCGATGCATGTCCTGCTCCTCACAGCACAGATCATGAAAGCAGAAAGTAGCTTTTGCCATTCATTATAACAAAGTGTAGAGACAATGCAAATAATAGATTCAGTGTGCAGCGTAGAGAGCTTTGATTGAATTTAATTTATACAAGAGTTTTATACATTTTTGATTTTATACAAAAGTTAATATTAAGTGACTTACATTTTAGGAACACTGTTGTCTGATTGTGCTCTATTTCATCAACAAAAATAGTTCCAAACAAAGCCAAAGCTGAGTGAATGAAACTGTGCTTTTGAACGAATCGATTTAATTAATTATTCAGTCACAAAGATTTTGACTTACTGCCACTTACTGGCGGTTTCAGTTTTTTTTTAAGTATAAATTGAGTCATTTAAAATATAACAATTTCTATATTCAAACTTTATATTTAAAACAATCTCATAACATTGTTGTTATGAAATGCATTACTTCTATGGGATTTATTTTGTGCCAATTAAAATAACCGTCATTTTAAAAGAAATATACAAAAATAAAAATATTCTTGAAACTGAAAAAAAGTAAATAAATCGCAGGCAAAATCTTTGACTGTTTTTAATACACTGCATGTTTGGCTAACTGTTTTCTCCTCTTTCTTTCACTGATCTGTACTTACAAATATGCTTCCAGTGTTTTCGTTTACGCTTCTAAAATTTTCGTTTACGCTCCCTCAGTTTTTGTTTGCCATTCTGGCACAAATCTCTCGTGGGGGCGGGGCTAGCAGTGGTGTGCCCCAATTAGCTACTGCGTTTTTGAACGACAGGTTCTTGACCTGGAAGTGAATAAGTCAGTGTTGTGTTTACATGTGTGGATGTGAGAATCTTATTTCATTTTAGTGATATAAAGGTGGGGCAGGGAGAGGGATGGAGGGCCAGGTTCATATGGAGGACCTGGGGACTGGGGCAGAACCAATAGGGCAGAGAGCCCAGGAGGAGCCGGCTGGACAGGAAGCCTCCAGAGTAGAGTAGGAGCCCACCAGGGCAGAGCAGATGGAGCAGGAGCCCACCAGGGCAGAGCAGATAGAGCAGGAGCCCACCAAGGCAGAGCAGATGGAGCAGGAGCCCACCAGGGCAGAGCAGACGGAGCAGGAGCCCACCAGGGCAGTGCAGACGGAGCCAGAACCCACCAGGGCGGAGCAGATAGAGCAGATGGAGCAGAAGCCCACCAGGGCTGGGCAGATGGAACAGAAGCCCTCCAGGACGGAACAGACACCCACCAGGGCAGAGCAAACACCCACCAGGGCAGAGCAGACGCCCACCAAGGTGGAGCAGACGGAGCAGAAGCCCTCTCTGGAGGATCAGGTGTGAAGTCAAGGTCAAGGTCAACTTTATTATCCCCGAGGAGCAATTTGTTTTACAGCCAGCAGTGAAACCATACAATCAACAAGAACAATGTTTAAAAAACAATGACAGCTGGTATAAAGGAATTTTTAAATCTATTTGTCCTACATAAGGGCAAAGTATATCTACGGGTAGAAGGTAACAACATAACAACATTCTGCAGGGGATGACTAGAATCCTTAATCATTAACTCAGCCTTCTTTAGAGTCCGGGCTTTATACAAGTCATTTAAGTCATTTAAAGTGGTGCCAACAATCTTACCACACACTCTAACAATACCCTGCAGCCTGTTTCTATTTCTTCTTTTTTAAGTGACCCAAACCAACATACTGTGGCGATCCAAATAAGTGAAGAGACTTGATTATTTTAGATGTTGCCTTTTTATTAACACGGACGCTCGTGCATGCACAGCATGAGCTCCCCTCAAAGCTAGACACTTCTCGAACTTTTTCCCCCAAGAACTCCGCCCACAAAACACGAGTGCGCAGACTCGTTTTTCAGAAGAACACCCACCCCTTAAAGCCCCTCTTCAAAAGAACACATACACAGGAACAAAACATGCATGTTCAAATCACACGTAACAGAGTATAACACTCTTTTCAGACTTGCTACAATACAAATGAGACGGTAATACCAGATTCAATACAACAAGAATAAAACATTTTCATAAAAGTGCTATCCACATTAAAACTACAAAGCTTCTGTAAAAAAAGCTTTTTTTTTAGCTTTTTTACACACAGCATCCACCTGAGCTTCAAAAGTCAACTTTTCATCTATCATAGTACCAAGGTATTTAAATTGATGTACAATCTCGACAACATGGTCATTAATTAACGCTGGAGAGACGACTGTAGTATTCTTCCTAAAATCTATAATCATCTCTTTAGTTTTAATCACATTAATGTCCAAAAAGGACAAATAACCCCAATCAACAAAATCCTATGGCGTCATTTTACTGCCATTAATAGCCGAGCGCACAACTAATGCCGGCGCGCGCAGTAAATGACTTCCGCGAGTAGATAACAGATCTACACGCAGGAAACAGGAGCTCGCGAGCTCATTATAAACCCGCGCGCGCGCGTGACATCTTCTCTGCGCGCAAATCAAGCTCTCCCGTGTTCGGACACAGCTCGCAGCACGCGCGTCATCATTCCCCAAACTCTCGCGCTCGATCTTCTATTCCGCTCGCGCGAACACTTTTCTTTTTGTCAGTCGTGGGGCGGGGCTTACTTTAATATAATGCAGAGCCGTAGAGAGAGACAATACTCTCTATACGGCTCTGATATAATGTACAGATTAAATTGTACTAATATATAATAAATTAATACATGATATATATATATATATATATATATATATATATATATATATATATATATATATGTATATTATACACACACAGAGAGAGAGAGAGAGAGAGAGAGAGAGACTATAGTATTTTTAAAGTATTTTTAAATAAATGAAAATAAATAAAATAATATTATTTATTTTATCAATTAATAATACACTACTATACTAATAGATTTTTATTTAAAGCCAAAATAAATAAAAATCTAAACCAATCCTGAAAAAAAAAAAAAGGTTTCAACAAAATATTAAGCAGCACAACAGTTTCCAACATTGATAATAAATCATCATATTAGAATGATTTCTAAAGGTAATTGTAATTTCTGAGTAATGATGCTGAAAATTTGGCTTTGGATCACAGGAATAGATTACATTTTAAAATATATGAAATCCGTTATTTTAAATTGAAATAATATTTCACAATATTCTTTTTTTTCTGTATTTTGATCAAATAAATGCAGCCTTGATGAGAATAAGAAACGTCTTTAAAAAACATTAATAATCATACTCATCCCAAACTTTTGAGCAGCAGTTTTGAGTATACATTAAATTATATATATATATAGTATCTATTAGTATAATTTTAATGCAAATGCATATATTTTATAAAATTTAAACTTTTTATTTAGGTTCTTATTTATTGCTAAAATAAGATATTTGTTTAAAATATATTTTTAATGTATTGTATTTAAAATACACACTTACACACACATATATAAGTACCTTTATAAATATTGTTTAATAATAATAAAAAAAAAAATAAATAAAATGTATTTTGGCATTAAATAAAAATCTAAATAAAGTTTAAGTGTTATAAAAATCTATGCATTTATATATATATATATATATATATATATATAGTAGGCTATAGTAAGTATAGTGGTGTATTATTCATTGATAAAATAAATAATAATATTTTATTTATTTTCATATAGGCTATATATATATATATATATAATGTATTAATTTATTGTATATTAGTATAATTTAATCTGTACATTATATTAAAGTAAGCCCCGCCCCACGACTGACAAAAAGAAAAGTTTTCGAGCGAGCGGAATAGCAGATCGAGCGCGAGAGTGTGGGGAATGATGACGCGCGTGCTGCGAGTTGTGTCCGAGCACGTGAGGGCTTGATTTAAGCGCAGAGAAGATGTCACGCGCGCGCGCGGGTTTAAAATAAGCTCACGAGCTCCTGTTTCCTCCCGTGTAGATCTGTTTTCTTCTCGCGGAAGTCATTTACTGCGCGCGCTGGCATTAGTTGTGCGCTCGGCTATTAATGGCAGTAAAATGACGCCATAAAAATCTACAGGACCATGATCAACATCCTCACTATTTAAAAGGGAAACGATCACAGAATCATCCGCAAACTTGATAATATGATGCCTCTCCAGTTGTGTCTGACACTCATTAGTATAAAAGAGGTGAAAGAATGCAACCTTGCAGTGACCCAGTCGAAGAAAAAAGTACATCAGATAAAACACCATTGACTTTCACACGTTGAGACCTATCAGTTAGGAAATCCATTAACCAACATATCAGCCCAGAATCCATGTTATAAACCCTACTCAGCCTTTCTGCGAAGATGTGAGGCTGGATACAGTAAAAGGCAGATGAAAAATCAATAAAAACTAGTCACACAAAAGTCTTTGCACCCTCAAGATGTGCCAAAATCTTATTTAATAGAGTACTTATCGCATCATCCACACCCCTACCAGACCCATAGGAAAACTGAAGGGGATCTAATTTTGCTTGTACCATGGTCAAAAGCTCATCCTTCACAATCTTCTCAAATATCTTCATAATCAGAGAGGTGAGGGCTACTGGCCTGTATTCATTTAAACATTTTGAGACATTATTCTTAGGCACAGGTACGATAACAGATTCCTTCCAAAGGCGAGGAACCTTATGAAGATGTAGTGACATGCGAAAAATAAAACAAAAAATATCTGCCAATTTTTCTGCACAATTTTTAACAATCCGGCCACTGATACCATCTGGGCCTGGAAACTTCCTCACAGCAACACTTTGGAAAAGTTTAAAAACTATATTCTTATTAACATTTACACAGTTCAGCTCCAATGGAACATTTTTAAAAACCACCAATTCTTGACTAAAATCATTAGTATTAAAAACATTATAGAAAACATTAAAATCATTAGTAAGATCAAAATCAAGCTTTCCATCAAAAGAAATATTAACTATTTTAGAATCCATCCCCATCATGGACTTCACCCCCTGCCATGCAGAACGAGAGTTTCCAGTGCTAAACATATACTCCACTTTATCCTTATAATTAAGTATTGCCAGTTTAAGTTCCTTCTTAACTTGCTTTTGTAATACCTTATCACCTTGATTAAAACAAGTATTTCTCTGAATAATTGTTTTTTTTTTTTTACAGATTTATTGACCCATGGCTTATTATTCGGGTAAATACAAACTTCTTTCTTGTGGATGATAAGATCCTCACAAAAAGTAATATAAGCTGACACAGTCTCTGTAGGTTCATCTAATTCAACAGAAGCATTTATAAACACATCCCAATTTGTACAACTAAAACACTCCTGGAGACCGTTAATAGATTCCTCCGACCACACCGGAACAAAACAACGTTTCGGCTTAGTTTTCTTTAGGACTGATTTATATAACGGAACTAAATACACAACATTATGGTTTGACATACCTAAGGGAGCTCTACAGAATATACAAAGCATGAGTGAGATTTACTTTCTTTTTTGAATTATTGCATGAGTATACACATTTCATTATGTCTTTTCAAATGCCTATGTCTATGTTTAATTCCCTTAATTAGAACATTTCTGTCGCCTTTTTTTTTTATTTTTTATGTTTATTCAAGCAATAATATACATCATCTCATGTAGACCTGTCTAAAATCAGTGATTCAAAATGAAACAAGGAGGATCTTGAGCTTGGTTTTATTCACATATGAATTCAAGTCAATAATAGATGCCATCAAAGAGCAATAATAATAATAATAATAATAATAATAATTTAAATAGTTTTGTTTTTTTCTGCAGTGGAAGAAAATATGACCTAAATTATATCAGCGATTCTCTTATTTTTAAAGATTATAAAGAATTATTTTATTTCTTGGACTGCAGAACAACAACAACAAAAAAAAACCTATTTAAATTTGCAGCGTTAACTTGTGAGTTAAAAAAGATAAATCACTACAAGAACAAATCAAGATTTTTCCTATCAAGAAAAATGTTTTATAAAATGATAAAATGAATGCTGAATGATGTCGCTGGTGCCAGAGAAATCTTTGGGAAAACGACTGGCAATTACTGTTTTTTGAATTCTAAGATTATTTAGACATCACCTGCAAACAGCGACTGAGCCCAAAAACAGACCCAGACCGTCTGGGCACAATCTGTCATCAAGACCAAATTCCATTCATAATTGTCATAACAGTCCTACTGTGTCGGCTTTAGTTTCATGAATTTGGGACGCTAATCAGCAATTTCAACTGAAAGAAGAAGGCGGTGATCATAATGTTGTCCATTTATCGAGTTCCCTTTGGTCTTTGGGATTGAGAACTTGACATCCATTTTCCCCAGTGAACTCATCTGACCACAGCACACTGTCTCCACTGTCTCTTTGATTATCTGAGATGACCTCTGGCCCAGTGAACCTGCAGCATCACTTGATGTATAGCTTTCTCTGATGAGCCAAACCTGATACCCTCACCCATTACCAATTTACCCTGCTCACAGACAGTTTCAAAACAGCTTAATTTATATGTTCTATAACCCTTTATTTATTATTATAATATTTCTATAAAGACACAATTAATTACTGTGTAAGTAATTGTAAGTCTGATAACACTGTATTCAGCACAAACTGGGCTAAAATAACAAGTGAGCAGCATGTATGCACATGATTGTGTTTTTGAGAAAGCAATGTTTATGTGTGGCTAGTGAAAAACTAAAATTCTGAAGCACTGAGATAAGGCCATTAAACACATACAGAACATTTGTTTACAAGACTTTTGAGAACTTGCACTTGTAGCCTAGAGTTTTTGCTTCGAAATGATGTGAAAATCATCTTGTTTTCTCGCTCACAGAAAACAATATATTGCATTTACATTTTTGAAGACACTTTTTGAATCACAAGGACGTATTTGAGGAGGTGTGAATGATCATGAATAATAGTGTGATTCACACCTGAGAAGACAAAGGGCCGCATAGTGAGCTGCATAATGAGCCTTTCAGTCAGGTGTGTGACAGAGAGGGACGTTTTACAAAGAATGTTATGACAAAATAAATTGATTTATATATATATATTTGTATTTTATTTAGAATATATCTAACTATCACAGAAAAAAAACTTGAGATTCACTTGCGAGTGCAGTTAAACAGATTATTAATGAACAATCAAAGCTGAATTTCAAGGCTGAATTTTTAGCATCATTATTCCAGTTTCCATGATTCTTCAGAAATCAAAGTGTATAATGTTTATGTGTTCTAAAGAAAAAAAAAACATTTGAAGAGACTTATGGGAGTGTGTGCATTATGGTTCCTGGTGGTAGGAATCTCAGGGCTGACATCAACTTCAGTCCATTTGCTTTGGCTCTCTTTGCAACAGGTTCTTTTGCACTGTTATTCTCATATCTGAAAAAAGTAAACATGCTGTCTACACAAATAAACTACATTATTATCATTGTTGTGGTGGTCACTGATACAAGTACTAATTTATAGAAAAAAACAACAAAACAATTACCACATAGCAAACATATTTTACCATACAGTAAATAAATCAAATTAATCCTTCATCCTCCTCTTCATCAACAGCTTGCACCATCATTGTCTCATGATCCTTGGATTCAAGCCTCCTGTCCTTGAACTCTCTCAGCAGACTGACATGTAAAATCTGTTTGGCCTGTTTCCTTTCAGGACACAAAATTTAATATATTACAGGGCCCAATTTCCAATTTACCACATAGGGACCTTGCCACTTGGCTAGCAGCTTGCAAGTACCTGAAGGTAATAGTACAAGTACCTTTTGCCCAGGTTGTCTTCTTTTTTTTCTTTTTCAGTCACATGGAAGGTGCACATTCCAGTGTGACTGATGATGATGATGATGATGATGAGGATTTTTATTTAGGTTTCTGTAAATAAATCAGAGAAATAATGATTTGTTTGATAATGATGATTTTCTTTGTCTTACCTTCCCTCTGAAGCTTCCTGGGTAATAGGGGCTGGCCTGCCAACAGGAAGCCATATTTGTTAACTTCATAGGAGGGGAGGAGTCAGTTCAGTGTGAATGTGGAGAATAACTGAATATTATCCTGAGTGTATGACATTAAAATGTTTAACGTTCAGGAAGAAATACAGAATCTAGCATGTGTTAAAGATGTTAGTATTATGGTTGATATGATATTGATATGGTTCCCCACTCACACTATCAAGCATTTACATGGAGGAACCTTATGAATACAAGCGTGTTCACACACACAGGTGTGCACACAGGTGTTCACACAAGCATTCACATTGGTGTAAAAACAGGTGCTCACAGACACTCACTGTCCTAAAATGCTGTTGCTTCAAACATATTTTGTAATATTAGTTATGTGTGCTGCGCAATAACATTTAACATTTTAGTATTTACTGTGATTCATACAGACATTGGATGTTGTTGTAATTTCTCTGCTGTTGTGTCTTTTGTTGTTTTCTCTCCTTGTCAGCAGGTATGGAAGCAGATTATCTGTTTGTTCTCTCTCTCTTTCTCTATCCTTTTTCTCTCCTCTCCTGTTTTCTCTATCCCCCGGTCTTGTCGGTCATAGTATGGTTAAATAAATAAAATACAAAAATTATTTAAAAAAAAAAAAAAAAAAAGGGGGCCTGTGAATGATGATAGCATAGCTACACATACACACTGTTATGTGTTATCTGTGTTACTGACAGGCCGGAAAAAAAAAAAAAAAAAGTGATGCAGCCACAGTCCTAAACAAAAATGGAAACAGTTGCTATAGCAATTACTAGAAGATGCATAGCTGATAATAAATTGCATCACTGATAAGAATATATAAAGAGTTCAGATGCAAAAGCCTCTAAATCCATCTGACATCTTTATTTAAAAATGCATTTTTATCAAGCTCCGATGTATAGGTTCCCCTTCTGTCGTTCACTTTCGACGTTATATCGAAATGAAGGACACTAGGGGTCACTCTAGGGAGCCCGAACACCTCTGACAGCTTTGAGAAAAGGCCAATGATAATTGGTGTGCAGAATTTGCATAGCCAGCCCCACCCCGGCCATCCGGGTATAAGAGGGGGTGGCTAGTGTCTGCTTATTCGTTCTATTTCTTCGGAGTCTCTTTGTGCCTCTTCGTCGTTGGATCTATGGCACGGACAGCGGCCTCTTCCTTCTCATACTCAGCCTGCTGCAGTGAGAGTCCCCTGGGTGTTTCGACGGCGAACTTGAAGAGAAGATTACTTCTCAAATAAAAGAGCAAATTTTTCTAAAAGAGTCAGACATGGTTGGTTTGTGTGTTTACAATGCCTATCCATCCGTGTCCTTCTGGTTGCGGTTTCTACCTCTCCCAGAGCGATCAGCACGATCGCTGTCTTCAGTGTTTGGGTTGCCGTGCAAGTCCCCGCGATCCACTTGTCCTGTGTGCTCGCCGATCGAGCTTCCGGATGACTTTAAAAAATTTGTTTCAGTACGAATTGGATTTGTCATTTAGGGCTCCCGCTGGGGAAGAGGAAGTGACTGCAGCATTGGAGGTTGGGCCACAGCTATCTGAAGCTGAAGTGCTGGCTGAGATGTCCGCTATGGGGGCAGGCTCTCAGTCAGCTGCAAATGCGGAAATGGTGGCCGAAATGATGCTCGAACAGGCGATCAGGCTTGAGTGGAATTCTCCACCCCGTCCCAAGTGTTCTAGGCTCAATGATTGGTGTCTGGGCAATGACCGCGGCTCCTGGTTCTACCCCAGTGCCTTTCTTCCCAGAAGTGCATGAAGAGTTGACGAAATCGTGGAAGGCTCCTTTCTCAGCCAGAATACGATACACCAACTCTTCCTCCCTCACCACCCTCAATGGGGGTCCAGCGAGGGTGTATACGGAGATTCCCCAGGTGGAGCAGGTGATCGCGGTGCCACCTGGCGGGACTGCCCAAAACTCCCGTCTAGAGCCTGTAAGTTCTCCTCCACACTTGTGGGGAACGCTTATTCGGCTTCTGGGCGAGGACGGCCACTTACCAGACCAGCTCAGGACCCGCAGCAGGCCGTTTCTGAGACGGGCAGCCCGGAGGAGAGAGATCTCCTGACCTGCCTGGATCCACACTCGGCGAGAACCGGTCCCCTCAGCCAACATGAGGAAAGGGTTTTACAGCCCCTACTTCACAAGCTCAAATGCTAACCCTCAAACACATTGTAACATGCATCAGACACCAAGATTGGTTTGTGGCAATAGACCTGAAGGACGCATACTTTCATGTCTCGATTCTTCCAAGGCACAGGACGTTCTTATGGTTTGCCTTCGAGGGTTGAGCGTTTCAGTACAAAGTTCTTCCCTTTGGGCTCTCCCTGTCTCCCCATGTCTTTCCGAAAGTCGCAGAGGCTGCCCTTACCCCTCTCCTGGTATGCAAACACAGGGACATGGTCCTCAAATATCTAGCCCATTTGGGGTTTCGGGTCAACTGGGAAAGCAAGCTCTCCCCCGTGCTTTTCTCTGTGTTTAACTGGACTCGCTATAAACGCACAGCTCTTCCCAGAACGTGCGCAATCAGTGCACTCAGTATGTCAGTATGTCTCAAAACCTTCAGTCCATGGAAAAACATATTGTTTCTGCGGGCAGGAGTTCCCCTAGAACAAGTGTCCAGACGCATTTTGGTCACCACAGATGCATCCAAAACGGGATGGGGCGCTGTTTGCAATGGGCAAGCGGCCTCAGAGGTCTGGACAGGCCCTCGGCTGCACTGGCATTTCAATTGCCTTGAGCTGTTGACAGTTCTCTTGGCCCTGAAGAGGTTCCAACCTATAGTTCAGGGCAAGCATGTGTAGCATACCACCAGGGTGGTGTACGCTCCTTTCACATGTCACAGCTAGCCCACCATTTCCTCCTCTGGAATCAACACAGACTCAAGTCTCTATGAGCCACTTACATTCCGGCAAACAGCCCAGACGGTTCAGTTGATTTGGAGTCATTTCGGCCAGGCTCAGGTTGACCTGTTTGCCTCGTTAGAAACCACTCACTGCCAGTTGTGGTACAGTCTGTCCAAGGCCCCCCTCAGCACAGATGCACTGGCACACAGCTGGCCCAGGGGCCTTCTCAAGTATGCATTTCCCCCAGTGAGCCTCATTGCACAAACACTCTGCAAAGTCAGGGAGGACAGAGAACGGATCCTGCTTGTGGCCCCCTACTGGCCCAACAGGGTTTGGTTCTTGGAGCTGGTGCTCCTCTCCCCCATTCCTCCCTGGTGCATTGCCCTGAGGAAGGACCTCCTTTCACAGGGGAAGGGCACAATCTGGCACCCGCGCCCAGATCTCTGGAACCTCCACCTATGGTCCCTGGATGCGACCAGGAGGACTTCAGAGATCTCCCACTGGCTGTGGTAAACACTCTGTTGCAGTCTAGAGCCCCCTCCACTAGGTGGCTGTATGACCTCAGGTGGCGCAAATTCACGAACTGGTGTTTCTCCCAGGGGGAGGACCCACGGAGAGGTGGCATCAGGGCAGCGCTTTCCTTCCTCCAAGGAGTTTCAACACTAAAGGTCCAGGCGACCGCTTTATACGCTAACCACAACCTGGTGGAAGGCAGATCGGTTGGAAAGCATGACTTGGTTATTCAATTTCTTAAAGGTGCCCATAGGCTGAACCCCATCAGACCGCACTTTGTCCCCTCTTGGGATCTACCTGTGGGATCTACCCTTTGAGCCCCTTCAGTCAGTCGAACTCAGTGCCCTCTCCCAGAAGACGGCTCTCCTGACTGCGCTCACTTCTAGCAAAAGAGTGGGAGACCTTCAAGCCCTCTCCGTCAGTGACTCGTGCCTTGAATTCGGGCCGGCTAATTCTCACGTTACCCTGAGACCCCGGCCCGGATACATGCCCAAAGTGCCCACCACTCCCTTCAGAGATCAGGTGGTCACTTTGCAAGCTATCCCTTCTCAGGAAGGGGATCCCAACCTTTCTTTGTTATGCCCAGTCCGTGCCCTGAGCATTTACTTGGAACGTACTCAAAGCTTCAGACGCTTCAGCTCTTTGTCTGTTTTGGAGGACAGCAGAAGGGGAAGGCTGTCTCCAAACAAAGAATCTCCCACTGGATCGTGGATGCAATTCGCACGGCCTACCAGGCCAGAGGTATACCCTGCCTGCTGGGGGCCCACTCCACCAGGGGCATAGCAGTGTCGTCGTTGTCGTCAACGAACAGGACCTCTCTAACAGACAGATCTGCGGATGGAACCAGTCTCTTCAGGAGTCCTGAACGCAAGCCCTGCATCTCCTGAAACTGGTACCTTGTAGAAGCTTGCCACAGCGTCTTCCCCCTCGGGCATTGACACTCCCTCAGTTCAGTAAGTTTCCTGGTGTGAACCCTGAACAACACACTTCCATCATTTTAGCACTCATTACGTTCAGCGGAGGAACTGGCTATCACAATTCAGTATGAGGTAGGTTACCTCTCATGAACATATTGGATTGGTGCTCCACATGTAGTGGCTCCTAACGTGGCCCCATGTGTGTATTTTCCACCTATATTCCCTAGAGATGCGGTGTTTCCCTTAAAACAACCCTGTCTTCGGTTCTGAGTCCAGCAGTCTCTTCTTATCCGTAGCCTGCCCCTTTGTAGTACTCCCCTAGTGTGAGTCCTTAGGTGTATTCTCCACATGACTACCTCCCCTACGGGTAGGGTGTGGTCTCCATAGTGCCCGTCCCCTCTGGCGTCGGTCAGCCACTGGCCCAGTGTCTTCCAAGATTTTCAACCAAGGTGAGGAAAGGCTGGCTGAGGGCTCTTGGACATTGGAAGGTCACACAGAAGTGAGTTGCACTTAACTAACATGTAACCTGTTATTATTTGCACTCCATACACATGTGATGCAGTCCGCTAGTTGATGGTGTTTTCAACTGGGATCCCTAGTGTCCTTCATTTTGACACAATGTCGAAAGTGAACGACAGAAGGGGAACGTCTTGGTTATGTATGGTTACCCTCGTTCCCTGATGGAGGGAATGGAGATGTTGTGTCCCCCTGCCACAACTCCAGACTGCCTCTGAGTGTAGCCGAGTTGCTATTCAGCTTCTCAGAACAGAACGAATGAGCAGATGCTAGCCACCCCCTCTAATACCCGGATGGCCGGGGCAGGGCTGGCTATGCAAATTCTGCACACCAATTCTTGGCCTTTTCTGAAAGCTGTCAGAGGTGTTCGGGCTCCCTAGAGCGACCCCTGGTGTTCTTCATTTTGGCACAACATCTCCGTTCCCTCCATCAGGAAACGAGGGTCACCATACGCAACCAAGATTCTTCTATGTAAGTACTGGAAATTCTGATTGGGCTGAGGGCAGGATTTCAGAGAGTTTGAAGGAAAAGTATTTGATGTGTGGAGAGCATTCACTCAGTATCATTATCTAATTCTTGACCGAGATGGCTTTTAGCTGGTTTTGCATCTGAACTCTTCATATGAGTTCAGATGCACATATATGGCATGATATTTACAGCTTACTTGTTACATGTATACCTCAGACGATCGCAAACACCAATAGCCGGCTATAACACATTCAAAACATTTACACCAGAGCAGATTTTTCGCTAACAGAAGCTTAGTTATAGTCATAAACACAAGCATGCTTTGTATGTAGGCCTAAGTAAGAATTTTACATATAATAAAACATGTGATTCAAATGAATCACGGGGTTTAGCTTTAGGGAATCGAATCTCAAAGACTCGTATGATTTTAACTGAATCAATTCAAATTTACAGTTTAATTTAAATTACACCTTTATCAGACTTTCGTCCAGCGAGAGTCTCGATTTTAGTGTGATTTACCAGCTCTGTCTTATTCTTGGCCAAAAAATATACACAAATCTAGTATTTATTCCAACTCGGATTGGCTGTCGTTCGGATGATGCCTGGGGTAGCCTTTCAGTTATTGGTCGTTCTGTTGCCCGGAGAGTTTGAGTGTCAGAGTTCTCGGGGTGACAGCGAAACTATATTCTTTGGGGTTCCTCAGAGTTCTCGTCTGCGCGGCGTCAGCGGTGAAGGTGGCTTCTGTTCAGCTCATGTCGCACACAACCAGCGGTGGCCAGCGGTAACACAACAAGCCCAAACAAGCAAGCAATGAGTTCCTTCGGACATCGTAGTTTTAAGGAGAAGCTCTTGGGCTCATCCTCCACGCTGCTGTCCAATCGAAGGTCATTGCGGAGTTTAGACACACCTCTTAGTGTCCTTCCTGGCGCATTGATTACTGTTACAGGACACTTGAGATATGAGAGGAATTATTTTCTGCAACTCGGTTGATCTTTGTTATAAATTGTTATAACATTTACATAATTCATGAAACAATTGTTTCGATCATACCAAACAAACGAGCGGTCTATCGGCTTTCATTTAAGATCAGACACGCAACATCTCTCACGCACACACATTACTAACCTGACCTACTGACACAAATAAAGCATAGCAGACGGACATGATGAATCAATTGGGATAGCATACGTTTCATTAAACACGTCACACATAAAAGAAAGTATAGTAGCAGAGGATTTAAATAATTGTCTTTCAGAAGTTTGATCAATTTTACTCAGGTTTGCATGCTCCCTTTGTCTGTTGGGAACACAAGAACAATTCAGGTTTTCAGGAAGTTGAGTCACATAGGGGAAGCTGAAAGAACCTGTGACAGTTGTATGTTGGAGGGGGGGCATTAGCTATCGTCCGTGCTTCACTGATTGGATCATAGCACAACAACCTTTTGTTGGCTTGATTAAATCACTCCTCATGCGCTTGTCCCGTGATTGTGTTGATTGATTCCTTTCTGCTGAGATGGAGCATCTTAGACAGATGTCTCTCTATTGGCCGGAAACGGGTACACACAATCCAGCCTTGAGTTTTGCCGGCAGTTAGCGGCTAATAATCCACTTTGAAAAAAGAATGGACTCTTTCAAAGTTGGGGGCTCTTCCTAACTTCCTACACCTATTATACAATTCAAAACCATTTCATATATGGGAACTAATAGTTATAGTTTGTCTAATCATTCTTACTCTGACATTAGGTTATTAACATTGTAAGTCATATTACTTTATATATATATATATATATATATATATATATATTGAAGTTCATGTCAGAATAACACGCTAACCAATGCAAAAAGAAACATGATCTCCTCAGCTGATTTACTTTATTTAAAAGTAGAGATATCAAGCTTTCTACAGATATATGTCTCCTGTCTGTGTGCCCAGTATTCACTGAGTTTTGGTTAATTTTTATGAAGATTTCTTAAAAGCAGTTCGTGGAGACAGTAAGACAGAGCAAGCACCCTGTTTGTTTTCATTTTATTTGTTTTATTTGTTATTGTGAGTTTACACAAATAAAAGTATATACTTAACAGTTTCAAATGATGTATATCTCTTAATTGTGTGACCAAAATTATCAGAGTATTTTTAGTGTCATTCACACTGTGAGTTGGTCGACTCCAGGGAGTTCACCCAAAAATGAAAATTTTGTTTATTTTCTTAACCCCATGTCATCCAAGATGTAGGTGACTTTGTTTCTTCAGTAGAACACAAACAAAGATTTTTAACTCAAACCATTGCAGTCTATCAGTCATATAATGGCAGTCAATGGCTACCAAATCTTTGAGAATAAAAACAACATACACAAACAAAACCAAATTAAACCCTGCGACTTGTGACAATACACTGATGTCCTAAGACATGAAACGATCTGTTTGTGTGAGAAACAGTATTTATGTCATTTTTTACCTCTGAGAAAAAGGCATCACAGGCATCAGGAAACATAAGACAGCACTGTGTCTACATCGAACATGAGTGGTGCAGCACGACACGACCAAAAACAGCAGTGAACCCATTATAATCAATGCTGTTTATGGATGCGGCGCGATGCAAGACGACAACTGTCGTGTCTGATGTAGACAAGGTAGTAAACAGGTAAATAACTGTAGAACTGCACTGTCTTTTTGCTTATTGTGTATCAATCGGACTGAGAGATGAGGCAGGTGAAACACGTTTGGTTAAGAGTTATTATATTGACTTGTTGTGCATCCTGTTGCTGAGCCCCGCCTTGATGCAATGATTGACAGGTCAGGGGCGTGTTCGGCTCAGAATGCATTTTCAAATTAATTCAAGTGGGGTTTTTAATGAAAATGCAATTGAAATGTCATTTATGTAAGTGTCAATGCATTTAAGAAAAATAAAAGACATTTAAATCACCATTTTGCTACCCTTTTGCTGCACCTACCCTTGGCTTAGAATGCATTCTGCAATTCTCACTGCATTTTGCTACAATTATCATGCGATATTATGATGAAAATGCAATCCCATGTGTCCTATCCATAAGTCTAAATGCATTTATGAAAAACACCATTTAAATGATAATTTTGCTACAGTTTTTTCTTGGACATATAAAACATATCAATTTGGGTAATACATTTTAATTTTAGTTTTGCAACCTATAAAGCGTTAAAATATGTTTTTGATTTGCATATTAAAACTAGTGTAGGAAAAGGCAAATGTAAATGATACAATTGAAATTTCTTTTTCATTTTGCACTAAATGTTGCGCATATGTATTGGAAAATGTAGATTTAAATACAGAAATGCATTGCTATTTTACACATTGCATTGCCGTTTTGCGTATTACATTTCAAAATGAATTTCGCTACCCATGAGCATCCATACCAGGGCACCATACAGACTTTATTAAATAATTTTCTGATTTTCTATCTGAGTTAGTAATGGCTGCAGATAAAGTCTTAATAGTGGGTGATTTTAACATCCATGTTGACAATGAAAAAGATGCATTGGGATCAGCATTTATAGACATTCTAAACTCTGTTGGGGTTAGACAACACGTGTCAGAACCTACTCATCGTCAAAATCATACTCAAGATTTAATACTGTCGCATGGAATTGATGTTAATGGCATTGAAATTCTGCAGCAAAGCAACAATATCTAGTCTTGTGTATACTCCAGATAGCTAAAACTGTAAATTTAACTCCTAGTTACAAGTATGGTAGAACCATCACTTCTACCACAAAAACTGCTTTGTAACTAATCTTCCTGACATATCTGAATTCCTCAGCATATCCAGTAGCTCAAAAAAACTTGATGATGTAACAAACTATGGACTCTTTTCTAGCACTTTAGATTTGGTTGCTCTTTTATGCTTAAGGAAGAGCCTCTCATTAAGCCTCTCATTAAAAAACACAACTAGACCCCAACAACTTAATTACAGACCAATCTCAAATTGTCCCTTTTCTGTAAAAGACACTAGAAAAGGTAGTATCCTCACAATTATGTTCCTTCGTACAAAAAATGGTACCTGTGAGGATTTCCAGTCAGGATTTAGACCATATCATAGTACTGAGACTGCTCTTATTAGAGTTACAAATTACCTGCTCTTATCACCCGATTGTGGTTGTATCTCTCTTTTAGTGCTACTGAATCTTAACATTGCATTTGACACTATTGACCACAACATTCTTTTGAATATACTTGAAAATTATGTTGGCATTAGTGAAAGTGCATTGGCATGGTTCAAATCCTACTTATCTGACCACCATCAATTCGTGGCAGTGAATGAAGAGGTATCATATTGATCACAGGTGCAGTATGGGGTACCTCAAGGCTCAGTACTAGGGCCATTACTTTTTATGCTTTACATGCAACCCTTGGGAGATATCATCAGGAAACATGGTGTTAGCTTTCACTGTTATGCTGATGATTCTCAGCTGTATATTTCTTCGAGGCCCGGCGAAACACACCAATTTGAAAAAATAATAGAATGCATAGTTGATTTAAAAAATGGATAATGAGAAATTTCTTACTTCTAAATTCTGAAAACAAAATAAAAAATAAATAAATAAATAAAACAGAGGTGTTAATTATTGGACCTAAAACCTCTGCATGTAATAACCTAAAACACTGTCTAGTACTTGATGGCTGCTCTGTCAATTTTTCGTCATCAGTTAGAAATCTAGGTATGCTATTTGATAGTGATCTTTCCTTAGAAAGCCACATTTCTAGCATTTGCAGAACCGCCTTTTTTAATCTCAAAAATATATTGGAATTATGACCTCTCAATGTCAAATGCAGAAACGTTAATTAATGCTTTCATGACCTCAAGGATAGATTGTTGTAATGCTATATTGGGTGGTTCTACTGCACGCTTGAAAAAAAAAATGAAGCAGCTAAAGTTTTTACCAGAACCAGAATGTATGATCATATTAGCCCAGTTCTGTCAACACTGCACTGGCTCCCTATTATCAACACTCCACTGACTCCCTATATTACCATATGCCAGAGGGACATTGATGAGGACATTGACTTTGGAAAATGGTCTAGTATTTTGGCTGACATTTACATTTAGGCATTTGGCAGACGCTTTTGTCCAAAGCGACATACAGTTGGGAGAACATAGAGCGATTCTTCTTAAGGAGACAAACAGACACAGGCAGTGCTATAATACCAGATTTCAAGTGGTGCTTCAAACAAGTACAAGCTAGAAAGGGAAGGAATAAAGTTATAAAGGAAGGAATAAAAATTATAAGGAATAAAATTTTTTTATGGTAACAGCAAATAGAGTTGAAAGAGATGAGTTTTAAGCTGTCGCTTGAAGCTTGTCAGGGAATCAGCATTCCGGATAGGGGTAGGAAGATCGTTCCACCAGCCAGGAACAGTAAAAGAAAATGTTCTGGATAGTGATTTCGCACCTCTCTGTGATGGTACCACAAGGCGTCGCTCACTAGCAGATCTCAGAGTTCTGGAGGGGGTGTAGATTTGCAATAGCGAGTGCAGATAAGCAGGTGCAGTGGCAGTGGTTGTCCTATATGCAAGCATCAGAGTCTTGAACTTGATACGAGCCGCAATTGGGAGCCAGTGCAAGGAGATAAAGAGAGGTGTAACATGGGCTCTTTTGGGCTCGTTGAAGACCAGCCGTGCTGCTGCATTCTGAATCATTTGTAGAGGTTTGATTGTGCATGATGGAAGACCAGTCAAAAGAGCATTGCAATAGTCCAGTCTGGAGATGACAAGGGCCTGGGCAAGAAGTTGTGTAGCCTGCACTGTTAGAAAGGGCCTGATCTTTCTGATGTTGTGCAAAGCAAACCTGCAAGATCGAGTAGTTTTTGCAATATGATCTTTGAAAGACAACTGGTCATCAAAGATGACACCCAGATTCCTGATTGAGTTTGAAGAAGTGATTGTGGAAGAGCCCAGCTGGATGGTGAACCCATGCTGTAAGTTTGGAGTGCAAGGAAAAACAAGAAGCTCAGTTTTTGCCAAGTTGAGCTGGAGGTGATGTTCTTTCATCCATGTTGAGATGTCCGCCAAGCAGCCTGAGATCCGTGCAGGTACTGTTGGATCATCTGGTTGAAATGAAAGATAGAGTTGTGTGTCATCAGCATAGCAATGGTAGGAGAAGCCATGTGACTCTATGATGGGACCCAGTGATGTTGTGTATATGGAGAAGAGGAGAGGACCAAGAACTGATCCCTGAGGAACCCCATTGATCAGTTGATGTGTTTTGGATACCTCTCCTCCCCAGGTTACCGTGAATGACCTACCGGTGAGATAGGATTCAAACCAGCGAAGCGGAGTTCCTGTGATGCCCAGCGATGAGAGGGTGGACAGGAGGATCTGATGGTTGCAAGTGTCAAAAGCAGCAGATAAATCAAGCAGAATTAGAACTGATGATTTAGAATCAGCTTTTGCTGTCCGCAAGGCTTCAGTAACTGACAGTAGCGCAGTCTCAGTTGAATGGCCACTCTTGAAACCTGACTGGTTAGGATCCAGTAAGTTGTTCTGTGAAAAGAACAACGATACCTGGTTGAAAACAACTCGTTCGAGGGTTTTTGCTATGAATGGAAGCAGAGAGACCGGTCTGTAGCTGTCAAGAAGTGAGGTGTTTAGTGTTGGTTTCTTAAGCAGTGGGGTTACCCGGGCCTGCTTAAAAGAAATTGGAAAAGTGCCTGTGAGGAGCGATGTATTTATGATGTGTGTGAGTGCTGGTAAGACAGTAGGAGAGATTGCTTGAAGAATGTGTGAGGGGATGGGATCAAGTGGGCATGTTGTAGGGTGGCTGGAGAGGAGAAGTTTTGATACTTCTGTCTCAGTGAGGGGACAGAAGGAGAAAGTGAGAGTGTTCGAAGTGGGTGTGGTGGGTTGTAGGTCATGTGTATGAGGGGCTAAGAATTGTTTGCTGATTGTTCGAGTTTTGTCTGTGAAGAATTGTGCGAAATCATTAGCTGTTAGTGTAGTGGTGGGTGGTGGTGGAGGGGGACAGAGGAGAGAGTTAAATGTTTTGAAGAGATTGCGTATGTCAGAAGCACTATTGATCTTGTTATGATAATATGAGGATTTGGCAGTGTGGAGTTGAGTAGAAAAAGCTGAAAGCAACGATTGGTACATACTCAGGTCAGACGGGTGTTTAGATTTGCGCCATTTTCTTTCTGCTCCCCTGAGTTTGGACAGATGTTCACGAAGAACATCAGTCAGCCAGGGATTAGAGGGGGTAGCCCGTGCTGGCCTGGTGGAAAGAGGACAGATATCGTCGAGACAAGACTTTAATGTGTTGCATAAGGTGTCAGTGGCTGCATCCACATCCAGAGATGAGAAATGGATAGGTGAGGGAAGAGAGGAGGAAAGTACAGAGGAAAAGTGTGAGGGTGAGAGGGAGCGTAGGTTTCGTCTAAAAGTAACCGGTAGAGGGGTTGGTGATGCATAGGTTGAAAGATGAATATTAAATGTAATAAGGAAATGGTCAGAGACGTGTAGGGGTTTGACCAGGATGTTGTCAGTGATACAATTGCGAGTGTAAATTAAGTCAAGTTGGTTGCCAGATTTGTGGGTGCTCGTAGTGGTAAGGCGTTTGAGATCAAATGAGGCAAGAAGTGAATGGAAGTCTGTAGCATAAGGCTTGTTAAGATGAATGTTAAAATCACCAAAGACCAAAAGTGGACTGCCATCTTCTGGAAAAGAGGATAGCAGTCCATCCAATTCTTCTAGAAAGGTGTTTAGAATTTGACCAGGAGGGCGGTAAATGACCACAACCTGGAGTTTTGCAGGAGCTGTGACTGTTATTGCATGGCATTCAAATGAGCTATGATTGCATATGGGTGAATGTGTTGTGTATCTTCAATTGTCAGAAATGAGCAGTGCCCCCACCCCGCCCAACCTGACGCGGAGTGTGAGAAAAAGTAAAATTCTTGGAGAGAGCAGCGGGGGTTGCTGAGTCTTCTGGACGAATCCAGGTCTCAGTCAAGCCCAAGATGCTAAGATCAGATTGTATGGAATAAGCATAAATGAAGTCTGCTTTGTTAACTGCGGACTGACAGTTCCAGAGGCCAACAGAAAAAGCAAGAGGTGGAGTAGAGGATGTAGTGATAGGACGTAGGTTAGCTAGATTGCGATGCCGTTTGCTTGAGGAGTTAGTGCGTGGTTGAGAGACAACCGGAATATAGTGAAAACACATGATAGAATTGGCAGGCAAAAGAGAGGAGAGAGAAAATGAAATAAGTACCTATGTGCATTGTCGGTTTCGTTGCTCGGTTAAAGTCCCGCAGGAAAAGTCGCAGGTCTTTACGTTCGTCGGTCTTCACGCGAGGGCTGAACGCTTCCGCGTCAGCTTTCAGATGTCAAATAAATACTCCAAACGATAATTAGGGGGAAAAAGCCGTCACGCCTACTGCCTTAATTCACCCGAAAGCAAGGCAAATGGCTCAAATCGAAACTAAACCGAGACACTTAAGTGTTTGCAGGAAGGCAGCAATAACAATAACAACAGCTTGGTTTCGCCGACGGCTTACTAGTCTAATTTTAATAAGTGCTATCAAAACTACAATTTCAAATTAAACCACAATAATAGCTCTTAAAATGTGCGAAACGAAAAAGAAAAGTTCTAGCAGCAACTTGCAAAGTACACAACTCTTAATGAAATAAAGTATCACGCAAACACTTACGCTTAGCGCGCTGTGGTTGTTTCCTTCTCGGTGAAAAAGTCGCTTCTCCACGGATGACACTGAGTAAACGGCTTAAATAATACTCAGTCGCCGTCACGCCTACTGCCTTAATTCACCCGAAAGCAAGGCAAATGGCTCAAATCGAAACTAAACCGAGACACTTAAGTGCTTGCAGGAAGGCAGCAATAACAATAACAACAGCTTGGTTTCGCCGACGGCTTACTAGTCTAATTTTAATAAGTGCTATCAAAACTACAATTTCAAATTAAACCACAATAATAGCTCTTAAAATGTACGAAACGAAAAAGAAAAGTTCTAGCAGCAACTTGCAAAGTACACAACTCTTAATGAAATAAAGTATTACGCAAACACTTACGCTTAGCGCGCTGTGGTTGTTTCCTTCTCGGTGAAAAAGTCGCTTCTGAGTACAGTAAATATATAAAAAAGAAGCAAGGGGAAAGTTTAATTTTGAGTTTTATCATGTACTTTTGTATATATATTTTTTTTATTTGTGTGCATTACTGTGCATGCTTGCTACCATCCTTCCAAAATCAAGAAGAAGAAAAAAAAAAAACCTTTAAAAATAAAGGAGAGGCAGGAGCTTGAGTTCTCTGGGCTTGAGCTCATCTCAGATGATTCGAAATGTGCTGTAGTCAGGCGAGTCTACAAAAAGACATTAAAAAAGACATTAAATTCTAAAGACCATCCAGATTTTTAATAGTGCCAGGGGGTATTCGCCAAAACTGACCAAGGAGAAGAATTCCAAGGGCCCAAGACCACAATACCCCATAACCCTCATAAAAGGCTGAATATAGAGCTATATAAGACAAAAATGCAATGATTGTTAATTGTATATATCTCTTTATTGAACTACAGTTCTTTTTCCTTCTTTCGAACACCCAGAGACTTACTGATTATGGTGCCTTTTTTAATGCTGTACTAAATTTGGAATTTTACCTTGTAGTGAGAAACATTATGCTTTAGATTACCACCCACATGTTTTATGATAGTTGCAATAAATTAATAAGTTTATGCTGGTTATTGTGTTGCATAAATAAAATATCAACTGTAGCCATCTGCATAGAAATTAAGAAACCTAATAGGTTATCTTCCAAGAAAAAGAAAATGTTTATATTAAGGAGGCAAAAGCACAGTGTAACAGTTTTAACATTTTGTGTCCCTGCAAATGGTTTGCGGTGATCATAAAAGGACACACAAGATTTGCATGTGACCTATTAGAATACTGCTACAAGCTCTATACAGTGAAAAAAAAAAACAGTTCACTATTGTTCTTCAACAGTCAGCCATTGTGCATTATGAATTTTCCTATCACGGTTACATTTTAATTTTGTAGCGGCATTACCAGAACAAAATAATTTAAACATAGCATCATTTATTTACAAAACAAGCAATAAACAGTGTTATTTCCTGTTTGGGAACTTGTTTGGTATGATGCATAGATGTTACTCAAAGATTTCAGAATAACAGTAGTTTTATGGTAGGGGTCTTTGTAATAATATTTTAGAACTAGCTACTTTTTTTAAATGGATATCCTAACCTAAATTGATCATAACTAGTTTTCTACAGTACATATGCTCAGTAATAATTAATGTTTAAAATAAACAGTAAGGGGCTCAAGAAGAGAGCAAAGAGCACTGATCTGATAAATTTGCAAGTCAACTATCTGAAACCAGAAACATATTTAACAGTTTCTGGTAACATTATGATAGTAGATGGTAACATTATAATGTGTCTAAGGTCCCTTTTTCATAAATATCAAATGAACAATTACAGGGAAAATGTACACACTGTATAAATAAACCATACAATAAAATAGCAGTTACATACACAACCTTCCCTGATCAGTTAAGGCCCATGTGTAGAGGGTATGCAGTCATTCCCAATATCGCTTAATCTACTATTTCCAAAACAAACAAACAAAAAAATTATCTTTATGTCAAATGCAAAACAAGCATCATGACACTTATGTAGACCATTTAATTATGTCTGTACTCACATATAGAGAGAGGCAACTATCTCAAAGAAAAAAAATGCTTTTGTTCTCATTTTCATATTGTACAACAGTCTTTAAATACATATGTACATAACTCCTGAATCCTCCCAGAGGCATCTTGTGATCAAAGTCCTTCCTTTACAGTAAACTGTAAAGCACACTGGGGTGACAAGTTCATGAAAAAAGGAGGTTTGGAGACAACTCTGTTTCTGCCTGAGCTGGACTGATGTTCAAAGCATCCCAAAGCCCTCACTCCCCTCACTGATGGCCAGCTTCAGCAGTTTGTGGAGCTCCTCATAAGAGTCATATGTTGGGAGGCACAGCTGGTTAAAACTGAACAAAACAATGTAGAAGGAAGGGTTAAACATGCAAGCCTAATATAAAAAGATGACTTTTTTCCTATGGATTCTTGTGACAAAACTTTATTTACGTTGCTAAAAACGTGTTAATTTATTTAATTATTAATTTATTTAATAACATTTTATCATGTAAAACAATCAAGATTAATTAAAAAAGGTTAATAATACAAAGTGCATAAGCCTTAATATGAATTTTACTAAAAAAAAAACTGACATAATGGAAATGTAAATTTTTAAGAAAATAGTTATCACATTTAATGCTGGAATTGGGTTTTGGTCCTTCTGTGAAACTGAGGGAATGTTTGATGTGTGCGCTCACCAGGTGTGTGCGGTGGGCAGCGTACTGTGTGTGGGAGCTGCTATGATTTGGAAGGAGGGGCAAAGAGTGTTGAAGCCACCAGGTGGGAGCTGCGAGGAGCCAGTGGTGAACTGCAACAAACGTGCCAATTCTTCCTGTGTGAAAGATGACACCACCGCCCAGAACCATTTCATCACCTAAAGAACAGAAGAAAGGATCAGCTCATTTAACACTTTTTTTCCCTTGCTGTAAAGTCAAACACATTCCAATTTCAAGTCATTATAAACTAAAACCATAGATATAATAATTAACAATGAATATAATTCTAATGTATATAGTGTTATTAAAGTGTTTGCCTCTGGCAAGTTTTTGCGTATTTTCACATTACATCTTCAAGCAAAACCTATAAGGCATACAGACAGCAAGCAACTACCACATTCAAGGCCCAGAAAGGTAGTACGGACATTGATAAAATAGTCAACCTTAGTTCTATGAAGCTATGAGAATACTAGGAAAAGAAATATAACAACTTATTATATAATTAGATAACCTTTTTTTTCTCTTCTGTGTCAGTCTTCGGTCTTCAGGGTTTTTTTTGCACACAAAAAGTATTCTTGTAGCTTCGGTTAACTAAAATTAAGGTTGAACCACTGATGTCACATGGACTGTCCTTACTACCTTTCTAGCCCATAAAGTGAAAGTGAAGTTTTAAGATCTGTATGGATTAATATAAAGTAAATTATCTCCCGGTTTCACAGACAAGGCTTAAGCCTAGTCCTAGACTAAAATGTAAGTCTGAGCTGTTTCAACTAAAATAAAATTGCACTGACTGATCTTAAAATATATCAGTGCCTTTGTTTAGTTTCAAGATGCACACCAGTAATGTTTTTATCCAAGCACGTTTAAGATTTTTTTTTGTAAATGTCCTAATTGAATTATGGCCTAATTCTGGTTTAGTCTAGCCCTGTCTGTGAAGCCTGGCCTGTGTCTCCGATGAAGGACTTATGTTATTTTAAAAAATCTACATCGTTTTATACATATTTTGGACAATGGGGGGGCGCCATTATTTTGGTTACGTAGAATGGTTGCACTCAAACTAATGGCACTACCTGTTGCTATTTGTACCACAACACAACTCTATACACTAGGAAAACTTGGAAAATGAAATACAGATACAATGCCACATTGTGTGGATTTTGGTTGTAATTTCAAAGGGCAATGAGAGAAGCGACGCAAGTCTTCACTGCTTTCCTAGCAATAAGAAAAGGATAAAAGAAAGGGAAGATGCCTGTGGACCCCAGCTACTGAAAGAGCTTACAAACAGTGTAAACATGCCGATGCTTGTCATGACGCCGCAGCCGCTGAAAGTTTCTCAGCGTGAATTTCACTTAATATCTGTGTACGTTTAGACTCTTTGTTGGGAAAATCAACAGTACAGCATTTGGTTTAAGCCTATGCATATATCCATGACCACCTAAAAGCTCTTTCAGTAGATGTGGTCATCGTATCAGTATTTTATTTTCCGAGTTGAGTATTCCGAGTTGCGTTGTGGTAAAAATAGCGTAGCTCAGTGCCAGTAGCTCACTGAGTGCAACCGTTCTACATAATCAAAATAAATGTCACCCTCCCATAGTCCAAAATATGTACATAACAATGTGGATTATTTTCATGGGTTTACATACAGTTGAAGACAAAATTATTAGCCACCCTGTGAAATTTTACATTTTTTTTTTGAATATTTCCCAAGTGATGTTCAACAGAGCAAGAGAATGTTTTGACATTATTTCCTACTATTTTTTTCTTCTAGAGAAAGTCTGATTTCTTATAGTTGCTTGAATAAAAGAATTTAAAAATAAATAAATAGAAAAACTTAAGGTCAATATTATTAGCCCTCTTAAGAAATTATTAGTTTGATTAGCTATAGAACAAACCACTGTTGTCCAATGACGTGCCAAATTAACCTGATTAACCTGATAACCTAGTTAAGCCTTTAAATTGCTCTTTAAGATGAGCATTAGTATCTTGCGAAACAACTAGTAAAATAATATGCACTGCCATCATGGCAAAGACATTAGTTTGGACTTGAGAGAAAGAATTGTTAATGCTCATAAAGATGGAGAAGGACACACGTTTATCAAAGCGTTTTCAAGTGTCAAGAACTGCAGTGAGATGCATTATCAAGAAGTTTAAAGAGACCAACACAGTGGAGAACAAGACGGGCAGAGGCAGGCAGTGAAAGATTTTAAAAACTTTGGAAAGAAAACTCGTGAGAGAGGTTTCTAAAGACCCAAGAACAACTGCCAAGACACTAGTGAATGACCTAGCCAAGTCTGGAATTGATGTCTCAACGAAGACAGTCACTAGAAAACTTGGTTTTGGTCGACATTTTGTCTTCCAGCACGATAACGACAAAAGCATACCTCACTTCTGGTGAAGAAATACCTCCAAATGAGCAACGTGAGTGTACTTGATTGGCCTGCACAAAGCCCAGACTTGAATCCAATAGAAAATCTGTGGAGCACACTAAAGTCCAGAGTTTGTGCCAAAAGACCAACAAATCTGGAGGAGCTTGAGAGATTTGCTAAGGAAGAGTGGGCTGTTATTCCTCAGGAGACATGCCTGAAACTTGTTGAGAACTACAGCAAACGACTAAAGGCTGTTATCAAGCAAAAGTGATACACTATTGACTGTTAACATCAGAGGGCTAATAATTTTGACCAGTAGACTTTTTTAAAATTCTTGGTTATACATTTATTTCTATTTGTATTATAAACCCTAAAAGTTTCCTGAATAAAGTATTATGTTTAAAACTGCTGTGTTGATAAAATCATCTTTCTGTTAAACAACACTTGGGAGTTATTTGAAAAATAATGAAATATTTTATAAGGGGCTAATAATTTTGCCATGATTTACATTATATTAAGATACACAAGTCTTAATACACAGGGTCCACTTTAAACGTGGTAATTACGTTGCTGTCTATGCAAGGTCAGAAAGCTCTTGTATTTCATCACAAATATTTGTGTTCCAAAGATGAACAAAGTTCTTACAGGTTTGGAACAACGTGAGGGTAATGAATTAATGAAGAATCCCTTTAAGTGTTTATAATACAGTCAAATTTCTCACATTATCACAGTTTATTCACTATAGTTTAGAAAATAGTAATAAAATAATAATAACTCAAGACTTAAACTGTGCTAGAACAAATTAATCTTGATAATGTCAGATAACTTAGAAAGAAAGGTATGTAATGGGTTACAATCAATCAACAATTCTTGTCCGGTTGTCTAGTGTGCCTTGGAAAACAACCAAAAACTTCCTATGTCTATTATATTTTCTATTGTCTATTACATTATTATTTTACATTAGTACTATTGGTCATTGTTATGTCTGTTTGTAGATTTTACAAATATTTAACCAATGAAAAGCATTCAAAAGCGCTTGTGACTAAACCTTGTAATGCCACTGGATCCTCAAATTGTCAGTCAAACCTCACAACTCTAAAACCTAACACCCTGCCTCTATTCAGAATGAAGAGCTGTGACACACAGTCAGGGACAGATTATGACTTCAAAAGACCCCAGGGCCAGTTACCTCCATGGGCCCCCCTCCCACCTTTTTTTCACTATTCCTGTTATTTCCCTTAGCTGCGCATTCACAGTAATAGAAAGTGAAAGTTAAGGTTAACATGAATATGCAAACCGTTCTCACTCCACGCTAAACGCCTGTGCAAAACCCATGTTAAAAGTCATCTATACAGCAGTGTTTTTTTTTGTTTGTTTGTTTGTTTTTTTGCGACGATGATGGAAACAACACAAGACCATATACTAACGTGACTGTCACCAGCCCGGACAGTGTTTAGTGTCCCTGCCAGCAGCAAGCGTGCCTTCAGCGCAGCTAGAAGAGTTGTAGAAAAAAGGTCTAAAACTAGGGCTACCAACGACCAAAGATGTTTATAGTCGACTTTCCACTTTCCATAAATACAGGTGCAGCTAAAAAAAAAATAGAATATCGTGAAAAAGTTCTTTTTTTATTGTAACTTATTTAAAAAACTGAAACTTTCATATATTCTAGATTCCTTACATGTAAAGTAAAATATTTCAGAAGTTTTTTTGTTTTAATTTTGATGATTAGAGCTTACAGCTCATGAAAGTCAAAAATCCAGTGTCTCAAAATATTAGAATATTTCCTAAGATCAATCAAAAAACGGATTTGCAAAACAGAAAAGTTCAAGTTCTTTAAAGTATGTTCATTTATGCACTCAATACTTGGTTAACAGCACATATTACAGCAAATGACTTGCTCCTAGCACAAATTACAGCATCAGTGAAGTGTGGCATGGAAGTGATCAGCCTATGGCACTGCTGAGGCACTATTGAGCCAACAGATCATCTGTATATTGTTGGATCGACTGTTTCTCATCTTTCTCTTGAAAATATCTCATAGATTCTCAATGGGGTTCAGGTCAGGCATGTTGGCTGGCCAATAAAGCACCGTAATATCATGGTCAGCAAACCACTTGATAGTGGTTGTTGCACTGTGGGCAGGTGCTAAAGTCCTGCTGGAAAAGGAAATCAGCATCTCCATAAAGCGCTCCAAAATCTCATGGTAGATGACTGCATTGACTTTGCACTAGACAAAACACAGTGGACCAACACCAGCAGACGTCATGGCACCTCAAATCATTACTGACATTAGAAACTTCACACAGGACTTCAAGCAGCTTGGATTCTGTGCCTCTCCAGTCTTCCTTCAGTCTCTGGGACCATGATTTCAACATGAAATGCAAAATTTGGACCACTGAGCAACAGTCCAGTTCTTTTTCTCCTTAGCCCAGGTAAGATGCTTCTGATGTTGTTTCTGTTTCAGAAGTGGCTTGGTAGTACTTTTCCTGAAAATGTCTGAGTGTGGTGACTCTAGATGCACTGACTCCGGCTTCATTCTATTCCTTGTGAAGCTCTCCAAAGTATTTGAACCAGCTTTACTTGACAGTATTCTCAAGCTTGCGGTCATCTCTGTTGCTTGTGCACCTTTGCCTACCCAATTTCTTCCTTTCAGTTAACTTTGCATTTAATATGCTTTGATACATCACTCTGTAAACAGCCAGCCCATTCAGTAATGACCTTCTGTGACTTACTCTCTTTGTGTAGGGTGTCAATGATTGTCTCCTGGACCATTGCCAAGTCAGCAGTCTTCCCCATTAGTGTGGTTTCAAAGAACAAGAGATACCCGGAATTTATACTGTTGGGATGGTCATTTAATGAAACTCCAATGTAAATATTCTAATATTTTGAGATGTTGAAGTAATCACGCTTCCACTAGTTTAGTTTCCACTCTCGCACAAATGCTTAGATACATGTGTAACAGCGTACTTTTAACTAGGTTAAACGTTTAAACTAACTTTGTAATATGATGTGAAGTATGAAGTCTAGCCATTAAACAGGCTAAATGTACCATGAGATACATTCTTTAGTCTTTTGTAGGAGGCATGAGAAATAATTTTTCATCCAATACTGGGGTCACATGACATTTTTTTTTTTTACAACTTTCTGTGCTTGTATTGTCAGTTTGACCTAAAGCCAACATTTATATTATTATATACAACAGGCATATATTATATACAACAGGCATATATTAATATATATATTACGGACAATGAAACTGAAACACTTGGTTTTAGACCACAGTTAGTACAGTGTTGGGCCTCCTTTTGTGGCCAATACAGCATAATTTCGTTTTGGGATTGACAAATACATGTCATGCACAGTAGCCAGAGGGATTTTGAGCCATTCCTTTTATAGAACAGTGGCCAGGTCACTATGTGATTCTGGTGTAGGAAAACGTTTCCTGACTCGCTCCTCCAAAACATCCCAAAGTGCCTCAATAATATTCAGATTTGGTGACTCTGCAGGCCATGGGAGATGTTCAACTTTACTTTCATGTTCATCAAATCTCTCTGTCACCAGTCTTGCTCTGTGTATTAGTGCATTATCATCCTTATACATGGCACCACCTTTAGGGTACAATGTCTGAACCATTGGGTGCACATAGTCAACCTTCACACTTTGCTCTTACTGGTGGAATGTGCAATAAGTGAATATTGGCTACCAGGCTGCGCAAATATAGCCATGAAACCTCCAACACTATATTGGCCAGTGTTTCAGTTTCATTGTCCAACCCCTGTATATATCAGCAAAAAAAATGCAATACAACGGTTAGGATTAATTATGAACATTGTCTTAAGATTTTGAAAAAGGAAATTAAGTCAGATGTTGTTTGTGTTGATTTTTATAGCAATCTGAAATATGCGTATCTCCTGAGCTACCTTGCCCTAATCACTGGCACCTGCAGACGTATGGCTGTACGCCCTGTTCATACCATGAAAGGGTGCTAATTACTAAAACAGCTTAACTTAATTAAGACGTTTGCCAAAAGGCTTAAAACTAATGAGGCAAATGTTGCTCCTCCACCCGGGGTGGAGACTGCTGTCTTGTACTGTACTCATACTGAGTACGGGGCACTGATGCCCAATCTAGATGGTGCTGATGTTGGAGCTGGAGCTGTGGAGACAATTTAATGGTACATTTGTGAGGTTTTAAAGAACACGGCACAATCTTTCCCAAATTTACATTGTGCAAATTAGTATATGCAAATTTGTTTATATCTGTGCACTGCAAGCTTCTTCTCTCACCAAAACAAACTCCTTGTGTATGCAAACATACTTGCCAATAAAACTCTTTTTCATTCTGCTAAATAATACTTTTTATTATACCCTTTACACAAAGAAAGAAGCTCGAAGGGTGGTTCAAACTAATATTTGAAACAGGATGGAACAATGGTTCTATAAGTGGTTGGGAGGTATTCACATTCACAGTGCCCAATAGTAACAGGAGTGCCAGGGAGCCCTCATAGACAAAAAGCCTTGGGACCCATATATTCCAGGATAAATAAGTATTAATTTTAATAAACATTCATTTTGTAATTTTCTTTACCAAACTGGATGGCGCAACCCTGAAGACAGACGTCTACTTCGCCATGCAAGGGTAAATGAAGAACTGTTTTGAATGTCTGAATACGTTTTGTACCTATCAAAACTGTGCCGTGGTGGAAAAAGGTTGGGAAACACTGGTTTACACAGTCCACAGGACAATGTTCATGTTTCTCTCTGTTTCTGCTTTCCTGTCTCCTCCATGACCTCTGCCTGATTTGCAGTTAGAAGGGAGGTGGGATTAAGGTCCCTCACTGTCACTGTCCCTCACTGTTCTGTCTGTTCACTCCAGCAGTGAAGTAATTCAGCTGGGGTGGAGGTAATGCACCACAAACATTTTACTACTACACTAGATGATACAAGTCTAAACCAAACCCAAATCTGACAATTTATATTATAATGGTTTTAGAAACAAAAAGGGCAGACACATCAAGCCAACTTCAAAGAACTAGCAGCAATGAAAACCGATGGTGTTGTCACCTCATGTATTCGAGTACTGAATTGCTTGGGTAACAAAGTGACATAACATTGCTCTTTTTCAACACTTTCACTTTAATTCTTATGTACTGAATCTTGTCAGAAGCGCTGTAGATAGGCTGTTATCATAGCATTTTTAACATTTTAGTGTTGGCTTGGTCCAGTACTTTTGACGATATTATTAGTTATCAAATTAGTGATTTAATGTTAAGCAGCTGCTTATCAGTTTTCTGCAAATGTTAAAGTGGTTACTAATGTTAGCTAGATGTTGCAAACACAAATAAAAAAACATTATCATTCAAAATAATTCTCTTAAATGTGACCACTGGACAGAACACTGGGAAACAATATTTATGCTGTAAAAACTAAGCATCCCTAAATGCACATTAGTTGTTTCAGACCAGTGGTAAACTGGTTATTCTTAGATAAGAGAAAACAATTACATTCTGCCACCTTGTGGTTGCACAATAACATTTATGCGTTTGTTAATGCTGTGCGTATGTTAGGTGCTTACCTTGAAAAAAGAATGAAATACATTTTTTGAAATATTTCACTTACCTTTTCTCTGAAGTGCCATGACCCTCCAACAATAACAGCATGAGCTTTAAAGTCCTGCACATTAATATCTCCTGTACCACACATCAACAACTGGAAACAAGACAAAACATATACCTTTCAAAACAAAGTCAGAACTTTAACTTTTTAAACATCTGCTTTACATCAGTCTGTAAAAAAAAAAAAACCCTGAGGTTACTTTCGCACACAACATTTTTTGTTCTTAAGATATTCCTCATAAAAAAGGCATCAATTGTATGAAAGTGATCCACATTTGTTTTTTGACCACCAAAATGTTTTACAATTTAACAAATTACTCCTGAAGTCATATATATATATATATATATATATATATATATATATATATATATATATATTTTTTTTTTTAATTGAGCCAGAGACCTATGGTTGAGAATGACTCAACTATATTGCTCAAAAAAATTAAGGGAACACTTAATTCTCACTGTATAACACATCATAAGTCAGTGACATCAATTTGTCCGGTTAAGAAGCATAAATGATTGTGAATATTTTTTACCTGCTTTGGTGCAAATGAAAGTGACAACAGGTACACTGAAAAGGCAACAGCAAGACAACTTGCCAAAAAGGAATGGTTTTGCAGGTGGCAGACACAAACAATTGCTCTTCTCCTTATCCTTTTTTTTCTAGTTTTATATTTGGTTAGGGTCCGTCTTACTACTTGTAGCATGTGGTAGTACCTGAAACCCAATCAGGTGTAAAAAGGTCCGGAGATGCTGTGGGGAACTTTATGCTCTAAAATCATCCAGCAAGACCGTTTTGGCAGTGGGTCAGTGAATATTCTTGGAGAGTCGCACAGACTTCCACATGCTAGCCAACAGTATGCATGTGGCTTTATCTGGCCAGAGTGAGAAGGCAGTTTCTTTGATAAAGGCATTTATGAAATTGACCCTCTTGTACTTGAGACCTGAACTGAGGAATCCACTGACAGACACGGCTTTCAAACGCTCTCATTGTGCTTCTGTGTGAGTGCTCAGCGAAAAGCGTGAAGTGCTGATCATTGTAGCCAATCACAGTCATATCTGTTGAGCGCATGAACACTATGGCCAATCAGTGATGTTTAAAAATCAGCTCAACAGTGCTCAAATGTTAGCAGGAAATAGATGTTTTTGAAAATTTCAGTACCAACTGGTGCCGAAGTTGGTACTTTTGACAACACTATCTTGAGGAGCATGTCTGTATGGGGGCCATACACACTAGTGACGTAAAGTGATGATACTCATAACATCTTACGCAATGTTGCTGGGTAATGTTGCCGTCAGCAGGCAACCGGGTTAGACACAGGGCCCATGACTTGATCCAGAAGATCAGAGATCAGATCAGACTAGAATGAGCTTTATTGCTAGGTATGTTTGCACATACTAGGAATTTGTTTTAGTGACAAAAGCCACATTTCTATCCAGATAGAAACGTTTTGCCAATTATCAATTCATGCACGTTTGATCAGCCTGTAATTTACATTTTTTACTTTGATTTCTGATGTGACTTTGAATCCAGCCCTGAAGATGGATGATTTTGGTTTTCATTGACAACTGTCAAATAATTTTGATCTCAACGATATACACAATGAGTAAATATTTCTTTCATTGAGATCCAATGTGTTATTTAAGTGTTCCCTTAATTTTTTTGAGCAGATCTGATTTGTATGTCCTGTGCATACTGTTTTCTTGTTTACCGGAATGTCTGCACTGGATTCTATGGCAGTGATGTTGTGTTGGAACGCTGTAGCGTCTGGACCAATCAGACATACAGTTATTTGTTAGCAAATCATCTTTAAAACCAACAAGCCAACTAAATGTGGAGTTCGGATTACAACCCCCAGATCAACTACAACCCCCCAGAAAGGCTTGGTTGCCATGGCAGCCATCTGATAAAACTAGTGTTATGGCCCAAAAGGAATGTAGGCCACCCTCACTATTCCTTAGGTAAGACATTATGCCCATAGAAATGGACTTTTCCCTACTTACTCACAGGCAAACCTTTCTGTGAACGAACACACATATCCCCATATAACATTGTGTATATTATGACTGTTCAGGTATTTTGTCTTTTGTTTCTATAATTGTTTTATGCATGTTTTACGTTGATTACCATGTAATATAACCACATATATTGTGTTTGGTCTCTTTAGATTTGTATTTTGATTAGCTAAAAGATTGTGTGTATTAGATGTTGATACCTGTGTGACATATTAGAATCCTTAGTAGTTTTGCCTTAAAACTCTATTGATTTACATATGCAAAATGCCATGCTCCCAGACAAAGAGTCATAAAAGCCCAAGATTTCCAACAACCCAACAGCTCCATTTCCCACAAAACCATTCGTACACTCAAGAGACAGGACTCTCTTGAGCACAACGAAGTCAAGAACAATCTCAGAGTTTCAAGAAATTGCAACTTCAGCCATCAAATGGAACCATCCAGACTTTCTTCAGCGGCTTCATGAGACATGCGTTCCACGCCAGGTCAAATGCAAGTATAGTCCAGTTTTCCAGACAGAGGTATGATGTAAGCTATCATATACTGTGCTTTGAACTAGAAACTTTTTTTTTTTTTTTTTAGAGAGATGGCCAACTCTGACTCACCCCTCTTCCTCTTTCCGTTTCTATACATCCACTTAGCCTTATCCATCCCTTAGCATTACCATGTATGCCTGATGTGTGTGTGTGTGTGTGTGTGTGTGTGTTTGATTAGACTAGTTATGTGTTAGTCCAGTTAATAAAGTTCTTGTGCACGAATTACATGAGTTTCTGATTCTGCTTAGCAAAATTTAATGTCCCTTTACGATTTCCGATTCAAGCTACATGCTCTAACGCATTAGTATATAAGAAAGTTATTTTCTGTGACCAAGAAAATAGCTTTTCTTTGAATACATATGAAATTACCCTGAAATGTTCGCTGGATGAATGGGTCAATTGATTGTAAGGTGAATTCTGTTTTATCAAGGTAATTCTGTCGAATCATCCAAATATTATAATTAATTATAACGAGTTACGATTAATTATTAATATTTCCCCTTGAGCTAATTCACTACAGATGGTGGAGAATGCGGGCAATCGTTTAATCATTATTTGCAAGCAGACTCAAACTTGTGCGTTTGTCTCATAAATTTTATTAACGTCTTACACATGCAGCTTCTGATAAAGTCAGATAGACTATATCTTGAATGCGCCTCACTACAAGCAGTAGGAAGTTCTCCAAATGCTATAATGCATTTTTAAATTATACCATAAGAAACTAACCTGATATTAGCAAAGGAATCCTAATTTCTGTTAGTAGGGTGTAAGCCTTCTATGATGACAAAATATTAGATTAGCAGCCTGTATAAATGGTATCAAAATAAATCGGTCTGATTTGGGCGAAGGAATCCCCACTTCAGTACTATAGCAGGAGATCTTGGCGATGCTCCCAGGTTCCCTGATTTAAGTCCTTATATAGCTTACATTTACAAGCAGTAGAACGTTTTCCAATGCTATAATACATGTTGATGACACGTATGATAAAGATATTAGCGATGAAATCCTAATTTCTCTTTTAATAGAGAAAGCCTTCTCTGGCAAAGAAATTCCAGAGTAGCATCCCGTCTAAACTGTACCACAATAAATAAATCCTGATTTTGGGCGAAGAAATCCCCAATTTAAGTTTTAAATGAGTAAGTCTTCTCTGACAAAAGGAAATCTCAGATTAGCAGCATGAATTAATCTGAAGGGCGATAAAATTCCTCTTGATATGATATGGGCGACGAAAAATCTTGTTACAGTATAATTATTTTAATGGTGATTTGAGCCTCATTCATTTGATTTAAACTAGTGATGGGAGAGATAAAGCTTCTCAAGATTTCAAACTAAATGAAACAACTGTGCAACAAAAGATTCACTGTTGTGAGGTGCTCTGTGCTGGAAACCACTACTAGTCAGAATAGTGGAAATGCAGTAAAAAAAGTTGAATTGATGAAACACCTTAATAAACCAATAGACAGTTTTAGTTTTATTGAAGGTGTAGTCAACTAAAGGTGATCAACGATCCCTAATACCTTGAAATAATAAGAGTCTTATTAATAAGTGATATTTCAGTAACCTTATGAAAGCTTTGTTAATCAGACCAACAGGAGACCTTACAATAGGCATTTTTAGTCAGTCCTCATTTCACTTAGATATGTTTATTTAGCCGGAATATCCATATTCAGCCAAGATGAAGTTATTTAAATTTGAAATTTAATTGAATTAGGGGGCTTATAAACATTTTCTTTTTAGTTCCTATAACTATAAGGACATTTGGACAAGGATTTGAAATGTAATTAAATCAGTCTGTCTATTTACCTTTCCTTTAGTCTTCTAAAGCTATAAAGACATTCTAACTTGACTTTTACCTTACTTTAGTTATTTTACCATCACCATTTACCCTCCTTGTGTAGGATTACAGCAGTTCTAGCAACCGTTGTACAGGTTATTAGCAGCTTAATCCCTGTTACCTCTCTACCCCTTCTCAATCTTCAATGCCAGGCCTAGTATACTGAAGTGTAGTTACTGTCCAACACAATGGAGGTGCCAGATGAAACAAGAAACACTCCACATCATTTCTTTTTCTTTCTGACCTCTGAGTATTTGGTGTGTGTTAGCTTAGCTAACAATCTAACGCTAGGTTTACGAGCCTACTGCAGCATCACCCACAAGTGACAACTGCTTAATCATCTCTCCTAGCTCAAACTAAATAAGGAAAGCCTTTCTTTCTCCCTCTGTCTCTTTCTGATTTTGTTTCAGCTCTATTTTTATGTGATACTCTTGTAGTGACCGAACCTAAGAACCATCAGTGCGTTGAGTAATAACGTAACCACACGTACACGTGTAGCACGGTCATTAGCCAATATAGATAGCTTACCACTTCTCGATTATCTATTAATTCTAAGAAATTTACTTTCCTGGCCAAGGAAAACAATATTCTCACCGTAATTGGCTAGATTACGATACTTTGTCAGATCTTGTAACGAAATCACTTCAGTTTAAGTGATGTGAAATGTGAGCAATGAGCGGTAACAAGTTCAACTGGGAATACAAGTGAGGGTTTATTGGTTACATACGAGGGGAAAAATAACTAATTAGCAAACCAAAACAATACATACATAAAACACGAAAAGTAAGAAAAGGTAGAAAAAGTGGGTAAAGTGAAAGTACAGTATTAAATCAGCTATCCACATCTGCACGAACCATTGGAAGTTTCACCTTAATTAAAAGGGGCAAATCTTAAGCGCAGCTGTTAAGTTAAATCAGATACTTGCATTGATTTCGGAGTGGGCGCTATTTCAGGTCCTGATCCGCGAGGAGAGAGAGAGAAAGAGTTCAGTCCGGGTTGGTTCAGTGCGATTGGAAGTGAGTGAGTGGAAGTGATTCCGTGGCTTTCCGAAGAAGTTGACGAAATGAGGCGAATCCAGCCGAAGTAAACTGCGGAAAAGAAAAACGGTCCCGAAGAGAGGGAGAACCGGTCTCGAGAGAGAGAGTGATGAGCGCGTGCGCGGAGGCGAGCAGCGTCACCGGATCCAAAAAACGAGCGCAGTTTCTCTGTGCGCTGGTGTTTTAAAGATCTGATGTGTTCCGCCTCTTTCGGGTGGAGCAGCCAATGTACTAGCTCGGATTTTGGGCGCGAAATGCGTTCCTTTGTCTTAGTCCAGTTCTCATTTGTATTCATCACCCGCCCGTAGGAATTCACACATCAGAAAATTAAATCAACTTAGACTAGAATAAAATAATAGGAGTATGAGACACAACGCAAAGCTATGCACTATCATTTAGGAACTTAAAAGAGAAACATTTAGATATCAAACACGTAGAGATTATACCCATTACTACTTATAGCTTATACAGAAATGTAAATACAGGCAAGATACAGTTCCAATATGTTTGTCCCTGAGGTTATTAAGGAGGTAGAGTAACATAGGGAGACAATTAATGTAACAGGGTATACATTTTATACATTTCTGTCCCTTTTTTGGTAGCCACAACTGAGAATAAGGATTCTTCCCTTTGTCCAGATGCAAGGTCCTCCATTCCTGAGTCGTATGGCAATTCTCAAGTCTCATCTTCCCCCACCGACTTCTTTGAAGTGGAAAGGAGAAGTGAGAGTTATCTCAGTTGTTTGGTGAAGGAGGGGGTTTAATTTACACTCGTTGTCAAAAGGGCACTTTTAAATGTGGATTCCATCTGTCTGGCAGCCATTTGGGCCATCCAGAGGTTTGCCAGATACCGGGGGGGGGGGGGGGGTGTCCATTAGCGAGTTTTTATGATTGGGGTGTTGTTTCTTCGGAGACCTCACACTACTAATGTTCGAAAGTTCGAAATCTGTAGCATCTGGACCAATCAGACATAGTTATTTGTTACATTTAACAAATCATCTTTAAAACCAACATGCCAACTGTAGAACTTTCCGACAGGTGTCACTATTGTTTTGCATATATATATTATAAGTGATAGATGTTGTTTTTACGTTTGGGGTATTTGAAGAAATAAGTGTGTATATTTACCATCTTATTTTAAATGCACGCACATTTATGATATATCTCGCATATGTTATAACCCTACTAGGTTACAGATATGTTTTATTTATCGTTTCGAGTAACCAAAGTGTGTATCTGTATATGCGTAGTGAGTCAGTGCGCAGGCGCCACCTCAGTTTCACTTTCATTCTGTTGTTGATCAGGGCTGGTACGCTTGCCGGTTTATAACCTGTACGCAATAAAAGATCAAAAATGGCTCGAGTTGTATCCGCCGTGCTTGTCCTGAAACCCTTCCAGTGGGGAGTTTACTGAGCTATAGCAGGTAACTTGGTAAAAACTGGACAGTTATAAACCGCTGTCGGAGCCGTGCTTGAGAATTCACGGACACCGAGCGAGGAGAAGCCATCGTTGATAACCGACGTCGGGATTGGAGACCCGTATTCTGTGAAGGAAGCGGCCGTTAACAACATCATTGCAACGGAGGAGCCGAAGCCAAAAGCTAACGGGGCTGTTAAAGGGCTAAAATAGCTTCTACAACCGTGAGTAAGACTGTGTGGATAATATTAGCTGCGGTGCTAACAGCGCGGCTACCAGCCGTAACAGCTGAGTTGAATCTTTTGAGTCGATTCTTCTGAACGATTCTTTTTGCTAAAAAGTGATTTTAGTGATTTTGATCACCGGGAAAAAGGGAAAAAAGAGACAGAAATGGCAGATGACAAACCAGATTTAGAGAATTTAAAGCGGAAACGCTCAAATGCGCAACGAATCTTTACAACAAGAATAAACCGCCTCGAAGTTAGTGCTGGCCGTTTACGTGAAGTTGAGTTGTCAGAAGAGTTAGCGAAATTGAAGGACGATTATAACAAACTCCTTGATGTCAGTAATGAGTATGTTGAAGCACAGAGCCAGATAGACCCTACAGGTGACGACAGTGAGTTGCGGGACGCTCTGGCGAGGAGAGATGCAAGTGAGCAAAAATTCCTCGAAACTGAGGGCAAAATCATGGAATTGCTGTGGTCTAAGTATGCAGAGCCAGACATAGACGCTCTTGTAAAACAGTTAAAGTCTGCTTTTGATCAAGCTGAGGCACTCGGCACAAGTAAAGTGCCATGGACGCAGCAAAGGGTCGAAAGTGGTAAACTGGATAGGAAACTCCATGAACTCAAGGAGGCTGTGTACACTTGGAGAGATTTTCGGCCACATGGAAGAGACAAATGGATGCTCTTTTTATCATTGAAAGAGGATAAAGAGCAACTGATGGACGGGTGGACATACGGACATGAGAATGAGGTTATGAAGAGGAACAGTGCAGAAATAAAAGGCGACGACATTGGTGACAGAGGTGAGGAGGCGGAGGATGAAGATGAGAAAGGCGATGATGCGGTCGTTGTGCATATCATGACAGAAATCGACAGTCTTACAGCTGCAGGTAGCATCAACTTTACCCAACCAGTAACCCTTTCTATTGCTACTCCATCTGGTAACAGTCAGCTTGCTGTTGTTAATCCGCCCATTGAGGGGCGGGGAACTGTATATGTTACAAACTCTCCTTCACTCATGTCTACAGACAGAGCAAGTATCTCTACCTGTGCTGCTCGAGGTTCTACAGTCACTAGTCAACCTCAGAGCAGGTATGTCACAGCTACCGCACACAATGCCCCCCAACAAATGTTACAGCCCATTCTGCAGTCAATAAAGTCTGAAAATGGACTTGGTGTCAGCGATCGTGCTACTCCGCCCGTTGATCTCAGAATGGGACAAAGCAGTAGCATGCCATATTGTAGCCCTGGTTTGTACGCCAGTGGGGATAACAGCGCCCAGTGGACCCGACCAAAAATAAGGCTCACCCCTATAAGCTTACCCAAATTCTCCGGCGACAGGAGGGGTTATTGGCGTTGGAAGGCTGAATGGGAAAGTATCCAGGTGCAAGCGGAACCTGCGGGGTCAAGGGAATGCAAGAAACTTCACTTACTAGACAGTATAAGTGAGTCGGTGAAAAGTGAACTCAGGCTGTTGCACTGCAGAGATTCAAATGATATCTTCAGGGAATTGGAGAACCGTTATGGCGACAAAGCACAAACGGCTGAAGAGATTGTGTTGGAGCTTCAATCACGACCTGCTGTAAAGAATCATCAGCCACGAGAGACATTAGAGTTGATTCTAGCAGTGGAGAGGGCAGTATTGGACCTCACAGACCTGGGGTGTGAAGACGCTGTGCGAAATCAGCTGGTGATTCGGTCTTTGGAGAGTAAACTTCCTGATGTTATGAAAAGAGAGTGGCTCATGTGTGTAAGAAACCCTGTGAATGACGTCCAACCTGGAAACCGTTTCGACAGGCTCTTGATGTTCCTGGAAGACCAGAAGTCGTTGCTCGTGAGGCTGGAGCAGTTGCTACCCAGCAAACAATGGCCTGCTAATGCTCCTGAGAGATCAAGTCACCAGGAGAAACCAGGTGACAGATGGAGAGCGAAGAAGTCATTCACTAAGACGTCAGCAAGTGAAGTCAAAAGGGACTCCAAGCAGTTACCCTGTGCCGTGTGTGGTGATGGAGATCACGGAGGTAAACTGTTTCGTTGTAAAACTTTCAGAAAAGCCAGTCTGTCAGAAAAGAAATTTCAAGTGAAAAAGTTAAAAGCATGTACGAAGTGCTTGGATGTTCACAGAGTCGAGAGTGACTGCACTCCAAAGTTTCTCTGCCGAAAAGAAGAGTGTAAGAAAGACGACACTCTAGCAGACCACCACTATTTCCTTTGCCCTAAAGCATCAACAAAGAAGGACGCTGCTAGGAGGGAAAACAAAGCAGAGGAAAAGAGGGGAACTCGAGGTCCGACAGAGGAGCAAGAAGCTGTGTTCGCCGAGTTGGGTCTGACTCCCCACCAGTTGGAGGCTGTCCGCAGAGTTTACACTAACAAGGCAACGTCGTCAGTGTGTTCTGGCAGGAGTCTGATAGAACAGAGTGGCTTGAAAGAACATCCAGTCCTCATGATGCTCGTACCTGTCATGACAAAGAGAGGAGACAGCCTTGGAGCTTTGGTCGATCTCACTTCTGACACGAATTACATTACACACCAAGCCGCAGAAAGGCTCGGACTGATCGGTGAGCCGATCTCCCTTATCGTGTATGGTGTCGGTACGATGAAGGTGAAAGTTAATACAAGAAGGTATCTCGTGAAAATAAAAGTGTGGACCTCCAGAGCGACCCTGAGACTCCACGAGATGATTTGCTATGGGATGGAAGACATTGCCAAAGTGGATCGGGTGGTGAAATCGGAGCGGCTAGAGCAGTTTTTCCCTGAAGTGGAGCCAGGAGAACTGGCCCGCCCAAAGAAGATCGACCTATTAATCAGCACTCGTGAAGGCCGTTTAGCTCCACAAAGACTGCAAAGGGTCGGCAATTTAGTGTTGTGGGATGGTCCTCTGGGCAAGATCGTAAGTGGTGTGCATCCAGACCTCTTCGAAGAAGTGGAGGTGGCTGCATGGCAGTCGAAGACACACTTTGCTCATTCAATGAGAACGGTAGCCGTCAAAGTGGAAGAACACTTTGTGGGAAGGCCAGGAGGCCATTTGGAGCAAGAAAACAGAGTAGAAGCTCGAACGACAGCAGCGTGCAATAAAGAGGTCCTTGAGTGGCTAAAGTGGGACAGTATCGGTGCTGCCTGTGACCCTATCTGTGGAGGATGTCGCTGTGGGAAGTGCTCGCCAGGTGGAAAGGAGATGTCCCTGGCTGATGAGAAAGAGCTGGAGATAATAAAGGCAGGTCTAACCTTCAGAGAAAGAGACGCTCACAGTGACCAGCCCCACTGGGATGCGAAGTACCCCTGGAAAGTAAACCCAGTCTCTCTTCCTAACAACCGAAAGGTTGTGGAAGCAACGTTTCTGAGGACTGAAAAGCGGCTCATGAAAGACCCTCTGTGGAAAGAGGCTTACCTGAAGCAAGTCCATGAGATGGTAGAGAGGGGAGCTGCTGTTAAGCTCACTAAGGATGTTATGGACAGCTGGAAAGGTGCTGTGTGGTGGGTGAGTCACCTAACTGCCCCAAACCCCCATTCAGTGACCACGCCAGTACGACTTGTCTGGAATAGCAGCCAGGAGTTTGGAGGGGTTAGCATGAATAGCATTCTGCTCAAAGGCCCAGACGTCTTAAATCCCATCAGGGCAGTGCTCCTCAGATTCCGGGAAGGAGAACATGCGGCCATCGGAGACATCACCAAGATGTATAATTCAGTCTGGCTGGAGGAACAAGAAGTCCATGTGCATCGATTCCTATGGAGAGACTCACCAGAGGATGAGATTGAGGATTACGCTGTCGTGAGGGTGAACATGGGGGACAAACCTGCGGGATGTATTGCGCAGGTTGCCATGCGAGAGACCGCAAAGTTACCACAGTTCTCCGAGATGAAGGAGGAAAGGAGGGTCATCGAGGAAGACTCCTACGTCGATGATCTCCTCACATCCCACAATGACCCACACCGTCTAAACAAAATTCAAGAGGGGGTGGAAAGGATACTGAAAACAGGAGGCTTCTACCTCAAACCTTGGATCCGGTCTGGTCAAAGTGGGAAGAGGGACGGAACAAAGTCCAAGCCAGTGACTCTGACATTGCCCAACCAATTAAGGGAGGAGGATAACAAAGCCCTAGGGGTTGGTTACCTCGTGCAAGAGGACAAACTCTTTGTGATGGTCTCTATCAACTTCTCCAGTAGGAGGAAGAAGATGAGAACTGAGATTGACCTCACTGAAGAAGTGGTGGAGGTAAAAACACCAAACCCACTTACTCGTCGTGTTTTACTGAGCCAGGTCGCTGGACTGTATGACCCGATCGGTTTAGTGACTCCTGTGAAACAGAAAGGAGTAATCCTTGTGAGAAGAGCCTTCCAGCAAGCGGGCAAGCTTACTAAAGATACTTGGGATGAACCTCTATCTGACGAGCTCAGAGGAAAGGCAATTGAGCTGTTTAAGGAGTACGCTCGGTTAAACAGCATTAAGTTCTGCAGAAGCCTTACGCCTTCTGGCTGGAAGAGTAGACCCTGGGGAATCACGTTCTCTGACAGGAGCTGTGAGTCCTATGGCGCAGTGCTGTACTTGCGATGGGAGACGTCAGATGGTGTGGTCACTCGGCTGGTAGAGTCAAAGGCCAAGTTAACTCCTCTCAACCAGAAAGGCGATGCAGTCAAGGCTGAGGTATGTGGAGCTGTCTTTGCCACACGTCTGAAGGGATATGTGTTGAAGCATGGACGATTGGACGTGGAGAAGTGGTATCATTTCATTGACAGTCAGACGGTGCTTGGGGCTATCCAGAGAGAGAGCTACGGGTTTCAGACTTTCTTTGCGAACCGAATCGGGGAGATTCAGAAGGCTGGAGCTGTAACTGATTGGTGGTGGATACCAAGTGAGGTCAACATCGCTGATCTTGTCTCGAGAGGGTGTTCTCCTGAACTGCTGGATGAGAATTCTGTGTGGCAGGAAGGTCCCGAGTTTCTGTCTAGTCCAGTCGAGGATTGGCCCATAAAGTCCGCTTCAGAAGTGGCAACTAATGCTAGGGAGGTGGTGAGTAGACTCCAGAAAAAGGCCTTTTCAGCAGTCCTTACCAGAGTTCAAGCCAAAAAATTGTTAAATCCTGGCAGCCCTGGTAGTGAAGATCCAATAGTCACGGATGGAGCTAGCGGGGTTTCAGTGTCCCCAGAAAACAGGATGAAATTGACCTTAACTAAGACTAAGGAGAAGGAGACGCTGTGGGGAGCCGCGCTCATAGACCAAGTGGATCCAACAAGGTGCAGTTCTCTTATTAAACTTTGTGGAGTAGTTGGATATGTCCGCAGAGCTGTAAAGAAGTGGCTGGCCAGTGTAGACAAGGCCTCCAAGCCAGCAAAGTGGGAGGCAGTATTGACAGTAAAGGAACGCAAAGCTGCATTCCAAGACCTGTGCTTAGCCGCCCAGAATGGAGTTTCCTGTGACTACGCTAAACAGACTCGTTGTCAGCAGGGATGAGGTTTCAGGGCTCCTAAAATGTCATGGTAGAGTCCAGACTTTGACCCAGGAAGAGATTGGTGTACCCTTGGTTCCCTACAAAGCGTGGATTAGCACTCTTCTCACGAGAGAGGCCCATGAAGCTAACCACGAAGGAGTAGCTGGTACACACCTCTGTGTGAGATCTAAAGCATGGGTGGTTAGGGGTTCAAGAATTGCCAGAAATGTCGTTGATTCTTGCATGCATTGCCGGAAGATCAAAGTGAGAATGTGCAAACAGGTGATGAGTGAACTTCCCCTTGAACGAACTAAACCAGCTGCACCATTCGAGTTTACGACGCTAGACCTTTTCGGTCCTTATGTTGTTAAAGATAATGTAAGACGAAGAACAAAGATGAAGATCTGGGGTGTGATGTTCAGCTGTATGGCTTCAAGAGCAGTACATGCTGACATTGTAGAAGATTTGTCGACGGCAGGATTCTTGAAAGCATACCAGCGCTTCACAGCTCTCAGGGGTCACCCAAGAAAGCTCTGGTCGGACCAGGGGACCAACTTTGTGGGCGCCAGACCAGTATTACAGGAGCTTTATGAGTTCCTAAGTAACATCGACAAGGATCATGTCCAGAAGAAAGCGGTAGTTAAAGGAACCGATTGGACGTGGGTGTTTCACCCGGCGGACTCTCCCCATCGGAATGGAGCAGCTGAAGCAGCAGTTCGTGTACTCAAAAGGGCGTTAAGTAGTGTTGGCAAAGAATGTAATCTGACAGCGCTGGAGTTCCAGACCCTTCTGTACCTGGCTGCTAATCTGTCAAATGAGAGACCTATCGGTGCCAGATCTCAGGTACAAGATGAGACCGTGGAAGTAATCACTCCCAACTCGCTTTTGCTCGGTCGCGCAGGACCCAGTGGGGACTCCCGGGGGTTTGAGTATCCAACTTACCCCTTTGTGCGTCTGAGAGCAATCCAGATTGAGGTTGATAAGTTCTGGAAGCGGTGGAGCCAGCTGGCAGGTCCAAACCTCTACATCCGCCAGAAGTGGCATGCGCCTGCTAGAAATGTTGCAGTGGGTGATCTGGTATGGTTAGCTGATCAAAACGCACTGAGAGGCCAGTTCAGGCTGGGCCGAGTCGTGGAGGTATGTCCTGATGCGAGGGGTGTAATACGAGATGTGAAAGTGACAACATGTCGAAGTTGTCCAGTCTCCAACGGACAGTCCAAGAGAAACCAAGGTGAGGAGAACTATCCCTCCACCATCCTCCACAGGGATGTCAGGAGGTTGGTGGTCCTGCTTCCAGTAGAGGAACAGTAAAGGATCCCCACCATGGTGTGTTTCGGTTAATAAAGGATCCCCACCATGGTGTGTTTCGGTAAAGGATCAAGACTTTCCCCGCTACCATCCTCCCTGAGGCTGGTAGTGTGCTTCGGTAAAGGAGGTTGTAATGTCATCAAGGATAATGTATATTTTGGACATTAAAACCACCTTAAAGAGATAGTTATTCACGTTGTACCATAATACATTCATAACCAAGAATGCAATGTTATTTGCATAGACATGGATAGGAGTTCATATCTAGAAGTGAATTTGGGGTATGGTGGCCTACTTGGATTTTGAAATCAGTAGACCAAGTGGGAGGTGTAGAACTTTCCGACAGGTGTCACTATTGTTTTGCATATATATATTATAAGTGATAGATGTTGTTTTTACGTTTGGGGTATTTGAAGAAATAAGTGTGTATATTTACCATCTTATTTTAAATGCACGCACATTTATGATATATCTCGCATATGTTATAACCCTACTAGGTTACAGATATGTTTTATTTATCGTTTCGAGTAACCAAAGTGTGTATCTGTATATGCGTAGTGAGTCAGTGCACAGGCGCCGCCTCAGTTTCACTTTCATTCTGTTGTTGATCAGGGCTGGTACGCTTGCCGGTTTATAACCTGTACGCAATAAAAGATCAAAAATGGCTCAAGTTGTATCCGCCGTGCTTGTCCTGAAACCCTTCCAGTGGGGAGTTTACTGAGCTATAGCAGGTAACTTGGTAAAAACTGGACACCAACTAAATGTGGAGTTCGGATTACAACCCCCCAGAAAGGCTTGGTTGCCACGGCAGCCAACTGATAAAACTAGTGTTATGGCCCAAAAGGAATGTAGGCAACCCTCACTATTCCTTAGAAAAAAGACATTATGCCCATAGAAATGGACTTTTCCCTACTTACTCACAGGCAAACCATTCTGTGAACGAACACACATATACAATGGTTTGGTCTCTTTAGATTCGTATTTTGATTATCTAAAATATGGTGTGTATTCGATGTTGATACCTGTGTGATATTAGTGTCCTAAGAATCCTTAGTAGTTTTGCCTTAAAACTCTATTGATTTACATATGCAAAATGCCATGCTCCCAGACAAAGAGTTGTAAAAGCCCAAGATTTCCAACAACCCCCTTGGGGTTCAGCCTTTCTCATTGGTCAGGCCCATGCTGAGAGGTGTGACTCTCCCCAGGCTTTAAAGGGCTCACGCACAGTTCCGCCTCTCTTCTGCAAAATCTTCCGATTGCTGCCGTGTGAAGGGACAGCACAGGGGTGCCCTAAGCCCGGAGTGCGCCAACATAGAGCTGCATACGGCCTCCCCAGCCGTAGAAATTACTCTTGAACACAAAGATTCAAACTTATAACACTGGAGTTTTGTTTTCACTCAACCCTGGAGCTCATCCTCATGGAACTGTCCACGACCAGACATTCCTTTCTCTGCAACCTCATCTCTGGATTGCGATCTGCAGATCCAATGTGCCCCAATTCCCACAAAGCCATTCGTACACTCAAGAGAGAGGACTCTCTTGAGCACAACGAAGACAAGAACAATCTCGGAGTTTCAAGAAATTGCAACTTCAGCCATCAAATGGAACCATCCAGACTTTCTTCATTCTTCTTCATTGTTCTATTTCTTCGGAGCCAAATGCAGCATCTCTTTGTTGAGAAGCAGCGTTACTCACCTCTTCGTCGTTGGATCTACGGCACGGGCAGCGGTCTCTTCCTTCTCGGACGCGGCAGCAATGAGAGTCCCTTGGGTGCTTCGACGGCGAATCTTGAAGAGCAGATTTCCTCTTATTAAAACTAAAAGAGCAAATTTCTCTAAAAGAGTCAGACATGGTTGGTTTGTGTGTTTACAATGCCTTTCCTTCCGTGTCCTTCTGGTTGCGGCTTCTATCTCTCCCAGAGTGATCGGCACGAGCTCTGTCTTCAGTGTTTGGGTCGTGAGCATGCTGAAGCAGCGTTCGCTGAAGGGGGATGTCCTGCTTGCGAAGACATGTCCCTCAGCACACTCCGTTCGCGGGTCGCGTTCTTTACTAAAAGACCGCGGCTCGCACCAACCGCTTCCGCTGCTGGTCCTTCTACTTCCGGGTACGAGGCCGCTGTGGTGCGTGTTGGTGAAGAACGGGAGGGAGCGAGTGGTTCGCCGGGTAATTCCCCGCGACCCTCATGCTCTGTGTGTCTGCCGATCGAGCTTTCGGATGACTTTGAAAATTTGTCTCAGTGCGTGTTGGATTGGTTATTCTGGGCTCCTGCGGGAGAGGAAGAAGTGTCTGCAGCATCGGAGAGTGGGCAGCCATCTGAAGCGGATGCTCTGTCTGAAGCGCCTGCTGCTGGGGCGGGCTCTCAGTCAGTAGCGGAAATGGCGGCCATGCTTGAACGGGCGGCCAAGGCGATCGGGATTGAGTGGAATTCTCCACCCCGTCCTGAGCATTCGCGGCTGGACGATTGGTATCTGGGTAACGACCGCGGTTCTCGACTTAACGGTTCTTCCTCTCTCATCACCCTCGATGGAGGACCAGCGAAGGGGTATACGGAGGTTCCCCCGATGGAGCGTGTGATCGCGGTGCATCTCTGCCCGCAGACCACCTCCACCTGGCGGGACCGGCCCGAGACTCCCGGCAAGACTTCTTCCGCTCTTGTGGGGAAGGCTTATACTGCTTCTGGACCAGCTGCGTCTTCCCTTTGTAGCGCTCCCCTAGTGCAAGCCCTCAGGTGTACTTTGCCACACAACGACCTACCTCCGGGCAGGGTGTGGTCTGTAGCGGAGCTGGCTATGCAAATACTGCACACCAATTCTCATTGGCCTTTTCTCAAAGCTGTCAGAGGTGTTCAGGCTCCCTAGAGCGACCCCTAGTGTCGTCACTTCGACACAACGTCTCCGTTCCCTCCATCAGGGAACGAGGGTTACCATACGTAACCAAGACGTTTCTGATTCTGCTTTGCAAAATTTAATGTCCCTTTACGATTTCTGATTCAAGCTACATGCTCTAACCAATTAGTATTTAAAGTTACTTTCTGTGAGCAAGATAGTAAAATAGTTTTTCTTTGAATACATATGAAATTACCCTGAAATGTCCGCTGGATGAATGGGTCAAATGATTGTAATGTGAATTCTATTTTATCAAGAAAATTCTGTCATATTATCCAAATATTATAATTAATTATAACGAGTTATGATTAATTATTAATATTTCCCCTTGAGCTAATTCACTACAGCAGCAACAACAGTGGTTTGCAATAAAGATACGGTCTTAAAACTCAAACATGTGGATACCAGGCTGAAATACTTCGCAACAACACAACCTCGTTTCTGCATTGACTTTTTTAGCATGTTTCCTCCATCTGCCATGTTTACATTTAACGTGGTGTAAAAAAAAAGGAAAACAAGGCAGAAAAGCTATGTGAAATCTGATCAGAGCTGAAATCAGACTGAAAAGGACTTTCATAAAAGAGATTTGAATAGGATTTAAAACAATGTATGAATGTATCTTGAAAAGGATTCGTAAAAATCAAATTTAACGTGATTTTTTGCTGTTTTCATTTGCTAAATATGAAGAGATTATGACCATATACAGGTGCATCTGAATAAATTAGAAGAAATTGGAAAAGTTGATTTCAGTAATTCAACTCAAATTGTGAAAATTGTGTATTAAATAAAACCAATGCTCGAACTTAGTTTTTTTAATTGTGAGGATTTTGGCTCACATTTAACAAAAACCCACAAATTCATTCTCAACAAATTAGAATATGGTGACATGCCAATCAGCGAATCAACTCAAAACACCTGCAAAGTTTTCCTGAGGCTTCAAAATGTTCTCTCAGTTTGGTTTATTAGGCTACACCATTATGGGGAAGACTGATCTGACTGATTTGACAGTTGTCCAGAAAACAATCATTGACACCCTTCACAAGGAGGGTAAGGCACAAACATTCATTGCCAAAGAAGCTGGCTGTTCACAGAGTGCTGTATCCAAGCATGTTAACGGAAAGTTGAGTGGAAGGAAAAAGTGTGGAAGAAAAAGATGCACAACCAACCGAGAGAACTGCAGCCTTGAGAGGCTTGTCAAGCAAAATCGGTTCAAGAATTTGGGTAAACTTCACAAGGAATGGACTGAGGCTTTTTTTTATTTGTCTTATGAAGTATTCTACTTTGTTGAGATTGGTGGGTTTTTGTTAAATGTGAGCCAAAATCATCACAATTAAAAGAACCAAAGACTTAAACTACTTCAGTCTGTGTGCACTGAATTTATTTAACATTTACATTTACATTTAGGCATTTGGCAGACGCTTTTGTCCAAAGCGACATACAGTTGGGAGAACATAGAGCGATTCTTCTTAAGAAGACAAACAGACACAGGCAGTGCTATAATACCAGATTTCAAGTGGTGCTTCAGACAAGTACAAGCTAGAAAGGGAAGGAATAAAGAGATTAATTTTTTTTTTTTTTTTTTTTTTTATGGTAACAGCAAATAGAGTTGAAAGAGATGAGTTTTAAGCTGTCGCTTGAAGCTTGTCAGGGAATCAGCATTCCGGATAGGGGTAGGAAGATCGTTCCACCAGCCCGGAACAGTAAAAGAAAATGTTCTGGATAGTGATTTCGCACCTCTCTGTGATGGTACCACAAGACGTCGCTCACTAGCAGATCTCAGAGTTCTGGAGGGGGTGTAGATTTGTAATAGCGAGTGCAGATAAGCAGGTGCAGTAGCGTGGTTGTCCTATATGCAAGCATCAGAGTCTTGAACTTGATACGAGCCGCAATTGGGAGCCAGTGCAAGGAGATAAAGAGAGGTGTAACATGGGCTCTTTTGGGCTCGTTGAAGACCAGCCGTGCTGCTGCATTCTGAATCATTTGTAGAGGTTTGATTGTGCATGATGGAAGACCAGTCAAAAGAGCATTGCAGTAGTCCAGTCTGGAGATGACAAGGGCCTGGACAAGAAGTTGTGTAGCCTGCACTGTTAGAAAGGGCCTGATCTTTCTGATGTTGTGCAAAGCAAACCTGCAAGATCGAGTAGTCTTTGCAATATGATCTTTGAAAGACAACTGGTCATCAAAGATGACACCCAGATTCCTGATTGAGTTTGAAGAAGTGATTGTGGAAGAGCCCAGCTGGATGGTGAACCCATGCTGTAAGTTTGGAGTGCAAGGAAAAACAAGAAGCTCAGTTTTTGCCAAGTTAAGCTGGAGGTGACGTTCTTTCATCCACGTTGAGATGTCCGCCAAGCAGCCTGAGATCCGTGCAGGTACTCATCTGGTTGAAATGAAAGATGGAGTTGTGTGTCATCAGCATAGCAATGGTAGGAGAAGCCATGTGACTCTATGATGGGACCCAGTGATGTTGTGTATATGGAGAAGAGGAGAGGACCAAGAACTGATCCCTGAGGAACCCCATTGATCAGTTGATGTGTTTTGGATACCTCTCCTCCCCAGGTTACCGTGAATGACCTACCGGTGAGATAGGATTCAAACCAGCGAAGCGGAGTTCCTGTGATGCCCAGCGATGAGAGGGTGGACAGGAGGATCTGATGGTTGACGGTGTCAAAAGCAGCAGATAAATCAAGCAGAATTAGAACTGATGATTTAGAATCAGCTTTTGCTGTCCGCAAGGCTTCAGTAACTGACAGTAGCGCAGTCTCAGTTGAATGGCCACTCTTGAAACCTGACTGGTTAGGATCCAGTAAGTTGTTCTGTGAAAAGAACAATGATACCTGGTTGAAAACAACTCGTTCGAGGGTTTTTGCTATGAATGGAAGCAGAGAGACCGGTCTGTAGCTGTCAAGAAGTGAGGTGTTCAGTGTTGGTTTCTTAAGCAGTGGGGTTACCCGAGCCTGCTTAAAAGAAATTGGAAAAGTGCCTGTGAGGAGCGATGTATTTATGATGTGTGTGAGTGCTGGTAAGACAGTAGGAGAGATTGCTTGAAGAATGTGTGAGGGGATGGGATCAAGTGGGCATGTTGTAGGGTGGCTGGAGAGGAGAAGTTTTGATACTTCTGTCTCAGTGAGGGGACAGAAGGAGAAAGTGAGAGTGTTCGAAGTGGGTGTGGTGGGTTGTAGGTCATGTGTATGAGGGGCTAAGAATTGTTTGCTGATTGTTCGAGTTTTGTCTGTGAAGAATTGTGCGAAATCATTAGCTGTTAGTGTAGTGGTGGGTGGTGGTGGAGGGGGACAGAGGAGAGAGTTAAATGTTTTGAAGAGATTGCGCATGTCGGAAGCACTATTGATCTTGTTATGATAATATGAGGGTTTGGCAGTGTGGAGTTGAGTAGAAAAAGCTGAAAGCAATGATTGGTACATACTCAGGTCAGACAGGTGTTTAGATTTGCGCCATTTTCTTTCTGCTCGCCTGAGTTTGGACCGATGTTCACAAAGAATTTAATACACAAGTTTCACAATTTGAGTTAAATTACTGAAATAAATGAACTTTTCCATGACATTCTAATTTATTGAGATGCACCTGTATGTACAAAAATCAGATTTGGACTGACAGTCAGAACAAAGATTAAGAATTAATATTGTGAATCATTCCAATACTCTCAGTCTCAGAAACCTTGTCCAAGAATTTGTTAGCTTTGGTTTGGTTCTTTTGTTGTTTTTGTTTTGTTTTTGTTTTTGTTTTTTTTACAGTTTTTAAAACAGTTGCTAAGTTGTCTGCAAAATCTTGTTGACTGTCACAAAATTAATTTTGCTACTGAGACCAAAACTTTAGAGTGGAAATAATAATAAAAAAAGAATCAGCCAGGGGATTGTATACGGAAAGGCACATCAAGGCAAATCCAAAGATATGGTTAGTATGGGGATTTGTAACACAGTTTAGCTATGAAAACTATTGTAAAAACATTGTTATGTGGTGTTTTTTTTTTCCAGAAATCCTTAATACATATATTTAAGGGTCCAACACTTTCATCATTAAGTTATTTTCAATTCTTCTTTTGTAATTTGTTGCATTTATAATATAGTTAAACTTAGTTTCTTACCTCCAATTCATTCTCATCAAATATGGCCAGAAGGTTTTCAGGAACCAGTTCATTCAAACCTGAATAGAAGATTTAGATAATTCAAGATTTTGTACAGAAGTTTAATTAAAGTGTCACAGGCTCTTACCTTTTAGGAAGTGATCGACTTCTTCTCGCACCTGACTGGCTAGTCTGTACTGGGCCAACAGGTTTAAGTAATGAATTTTATTCTCATTGGTCACTGCAATTTGAGCACCACCAGATATCAATTCCACCACCTGTAACATTACAACTATTAGTGAAAGTGTACAACAACAACAACAAAAAATAAAATAAAATAAAAAATAAATCACCTGTACCTTATAATAACCCTTAAGAGAGGGCTGTCAAACCTGCTCCTAGAGGCCATTGTCATATAGCGTTTAGCTCCAACCCTAAAGTTAGACTTACTAGAAATTTCCAGGCAGGTGTGTTGGAGCCAGCTGAAGCTAAACTCTGCAGAAAGTTGACCTTTCAGGAGCAGGATTGGACACCCCCGCCTTAAGAGCACTTTCATACATGCACTTAACTGTATGATCATATTTAGAATCAAGATTAAAATGAACAGATTTAATTTCTGAAATTCATTTTTTAAATAACTACCTTTTCCAGGTGTCCTGACTTGCTATATTTTTCCTCTGCAAACACCAGGTCCATTTCACTGACATCATTGTTCAAAATAAAGCATACCTTGGTTTTGTAAAATTCCTCATCGTCAGTTTCAAAGTACTGCCAAAGCAAAACAAACAAAACAAAAAATATATATCTAATTTAATCCAAGGAGAGTAAGTGTATTTGCATACCTGCAAACTCTTAGTTGCTATTTTAGATGAATAAAATAAATAAAATTTCATAAAATTTGCATGAATCATGTGAATGGTCCTTTTCAAAGGCAACGAATTTGCAGGCATACAGTGCATCTGGAAAGTATTCACATCGCTTTACTTTCTTTTTACTTTACTTTAATTCATTATGTTCCTTCAAATTCAACAAACAAACAATACCCCATAATGACAATGTGAATGAAGTTTGTTTGAAATCTTTGCAAATTTATTAAAAATTAAAAACTAATAAAAAGTATTCACAGCCTTTGCTCAATGCTTAATTTAAATACTTGAAGCACCTTTAGCACCAATTACAGCCTCAAATCTTTTTGGGTATGATGCGACAAGCTTTGATCATCATATGGCAATTATCTGTCACCTCTTCGCCGCTTTACCTCTCAAGCTGTTAGATTGGATGGGACAGAAACACATTTTCAGGTTTCTCCAGAAATATTTGATTGGGTTCAATCCCTGGTTTTCATTAAAGCAATCTCAATATTTTGGTGCATTGAGCTTTTTTTTCCCACTCTGATGAGTCCCTCAGTCCCTGTCGCTGAAAACAGCCCCACAGCATGAGGCTACTACCAGCACACTTTACTTTTGAGATGGTACTCTGCAGGTGATGTAAACACGATGCTTAGAATTGAAGTTCATCAGACCAGACAATATAGTTTCTCAGAGTCTGAGGGTCCCTTTAGGTCCTTTTTTGCAAATTCCAAGTGTGTTTTCATGTGTCTTGACTAAGAAGAGGATTGGGTTTGGCCACACCACCATAAAACCCAGATCTATGGAGTGTTGTAGTGATGTTTGTCCTTCTGTAGGTTTCTCCTATCTGCATATACGATCAAGGTGCTCAACTAGAGTGACCAGGTTCTAGGTCACCAGTCTATACAAGGTCCTTCTCCATCAATTGCTCAGTTTAGCCAGGAGGCCAGCTCTAGGATGAGCCCTGGTTGTTTCAAACTTCTGCCATTAAGGGTAACCGAGACTACATGCATCTGTGAACCTTCAATCCTGCAGAAATTTTTCTCAAGGATGATCAGTGGAAACAAGACGCACCTGAGCTTAATTTTGATTGTCATGGCAAAAGGGTTGTGGCTAGAAGGAATATTCACTTGTTCAGTCTGATGTCAGGCGTCACCGCTTCCGTGTCCAAACGCTCTATCAGATGAAAACAACAAATGGTGCTAATATACACTCGCAATGTGATGTAATACTACCAAAAAAATTAGAATCCTCCCTTTTAACTCTATCCTGAAATCCCAGATTGCCAGATAATGAAAATATACATATAAATAAATAAATATAAAAATTATTTGTGTTTGGGACGCTGTGAACACGGAGACTAGTGTACAGCGTCAGTTTAAAAATGTTTAGCTTAAATGTTAAATACGGATAAACAGTGCTTATAAACAGCTGGACCTGGAAACAGCATTAGTTGGACACGCACTAAGTCATCACTTAAAAAGCAAATAGCTACGACCGAAAACTAACAAATAAACAATTTTTCTACCTATTAGATTGTGTTTTATTAACATCTACACCTACCCCAACCCTAAACTTAGCCCCACTATAACGTAAAACTGTATTATTATTGTACAGTGTGAAAATACTGTTAGATTGATGCGAGCATGCCCAGTTGCCACAGCTGTCTCCCTTCTAGCCTTAACCTGGCAAAGGCTGTGAATACTTACATGTGATTTTTTTTTTTTTTTTTAATTTGCGATTTGCAAAAATTTCAAACAAACTTATTTCACGCTGTCATTATGGGGTATTGTTTGTAGAATTTTGAGGAAATAATGAATTTAAATACATTTTGGAATAAGGCTGTAACATAACAAAATGTGGAAAAAGTGAAGCACTGTGAATGCTTTCCAGATGCACTGTACTTTGCAAAATTTGCAAATGACTATCCATAAAACTTGCATTTATATGCAAATGAGGCATGCGCTATATCAGTACAGGTTAAAATTTATATTTATTCATAGCAGGCTATAAAACAATTGTCACCTTGTAGTTCATTCGTAATCCAATAATCTGAGCCAGGAAGGAGCGGGTGAATCGGGCCCGTACCAGCTGCTTGTAGGCCCCACCTAAAGCTGATTCATATAGACATTTCCCCACCACTCGACCTGCAAACTCATACATCTTCACCCTCAGGTGAGGGAGGCGATCAGCGTTTGGGTGGACCTGCCCAACAAAACACAGAACAACTCATTCCATATTAGCTCTTGACCAGCATCATAATATTAAAAAGTCAATGTCTATATTACTACAGTTCATTTAAAAGTCATGAGTGTAATTTTACCTTTTAAAATACTTTCTTAGCATAATATACACAGACAGTTGTACAGAACGAGAACATTTTATCCATCTTGTATTGTGACATTATAATAAGCTACTTTCTGTGTACACCATTAGTCACTTTAGGTAAATGACTAGAAAAACAACAATGCAGTAAATACGATAACACTATTTGCTATTAACTAGAACGTATGAATTCCAACAGTACATTAAAATATTATGATAAGAAATACCAGTTTTCAATAACAAGCAGCAAAGACTTACCAAACCTTGGTTGTTTTCACTAAAGCGTGTGAAAAGCTGGTTATTTGTATCAAACAAAGCCTTACAGATGAGCTCAAACCACTCACGTCGTGGCCCTCCCCAGTCCAGAGCTAATAAACACATCCAGCCACATAGAACAAATCAACATTTAAATATGATTAAGTTTATAAATTGTGAAAAACAGAAATGTCATGATGAATACAAATCTTAATGGTTAAAAAAAAGCTTTTTTTATTTTAATTTTATTTCCTTGACAGGTTAAGTGAATTGCATAAGAATAACTAGTATAACCAACCTTCCTCATCCTGGAACACAACTTCAAAGTTCTTACTCCAATCTGACACAGAAAAGTTCCGTGTGGCTTTCAGAGACTGAGAAAGAGGGGAAAAAAAGTCACTTTTCATTTTCATAACATTTAGAGACTGCACTAAACCAAAGAAATTAAAAAAAATAAATAAATTGTGCAGGCTTATATAAGTATTTTGAGAAACTTGTTCCATCATTCTTTGTTGTTCTGTATGGCTCATGATGAATGACCTGCTAGATTTGCTCACCGATTCAAGGAGTAAGTGACGGCTGATTTTCAGACAGGTTTTAGTCCGAGGCCTCTTGGAGTGAATGTGTCTCAGCTCCCGCTGAAAAAAGTTAACTTTATCCTGAAAAGTTTCTGATCCACCTATAAGATGCAAACACAACATAAAAAACAACAACATTCAAAACACACCAATATATCTACATTTGATTGTATTTAGTCACACACTGCCACTCACACTAACCAATGTTCTTGTGGAGAAAGCGGATAAAGGTGGCAGCCATGATATTTCTGTCCTTACAGCTGAGCTCTACTGGAGGCTGAATCCCATCATCTACTACCAGTGTTAGATATTTATGAACAGGGTCTGGTCCGTGGTAAGTAAACTGCCAGAATTAAAACGGAAAGAAAAATATAAATTCTTGAATAAAATAATAGCTTTTGCATTCAGCAAAAGAATAGTGTTTTTGGTAAAGTAATTCAGAAAAGAAGGTAGTCTGAAAAAAGATAACCTTAGTTCCGGGACACACACGGAAAGTGAAAAGGCGCCAAGGAATAATTTTCAGGTAAAACTCCTTCACAGAGAATTGCTGAAACACAATATAATGAGGCATTTAAGTGAACAAAGAATCAATATTAACAAGCAAAATTAACCACACAAACGAAGCATTAAAGGGTTAGTTCACCCAAAAATTTAAATTCTGTCATTAATTAGTCACCTTCATGTTGCTACAAACCTTTGTTCATCTTTGGAAAACAAATTAAGATATTTTTGATGAAATCCAAGAGATCTCTGACCCTCCATAAACAGCAAGGGTCCTTCCACGTTCAAGGCCCAGAAAGGGTCTAAGAACTAAGAACGTCGACAAAATAATCCATGTGACATCAGTGGTTCAATCGTAAATTTTATGAAGCTATGAGAATACTTTTTGTGTGAAAAAAAAAAAAAAAAAAACTTTATTCAACAATTCTTCTTCTCTGTGTCAGCCTAGCGCTATTATGGAGAGTATCACAATGCATGCATGCCCTTGCTGTCTATGGAGGTTCAGCTCTTGGATTTCATCAAAAATATCTTAATTTCTGTTCCGAAGATGAATAAAAGTCTTACAGGTTTGGAAAGAACATGAAGGTGAGTAATTAACAATTGTCATTTTTGAGTGAACTAACACTTTAACCCATTTAAAACATATTTTACCTTTGGTGAGATATAGCAATAGACCTTTTTTGGTTTCTTGACCTTCTCTGACTGTCCCTCTACAGGGGAGTCATGTTCCTCCTCATCATCACCTATGGAGGGCCGTCTCTGCAGGGCTAGCTGGGAGGATGCTAAAAACTGCCAAGGACAACTACTGTAAGTGCCCATGCTGTAGAGGTAGGCCTCAAAGTAGATGCTTATGCCTGGGGTAGATACGTTTTTCTCCACACAGTTCTTCTCATTTTCTGTGTGAGGGCGTAATGGTGAAAAGACATTGAAAAAAGGTTACAGCAATTCACTTCCACTCTTCTGGATGTTATGTAATCACATGATTCAGTCATCTTCTGTCATTGTTGCTCTTGCAATTACATTAAAGAGAACAACAGGGATCCAAACTCTGACCACTGAAATTCCATGACTTCCATGAATCAGCCATCTTATTCTTCATATTCTGCATATTTTTATTTTTTCTGCTACAAACCAGCGTACAAACAATTTGTATCATAATCTTCTTGCGGGCTACAATTTATTTATACAATTTTTAACAGGCAGAATTCCAGTCTCACGTGATAACTTTTGTCTCACATGTGATCTTACATTATTTCCTGCATCACTTACATTATTTCCTGTATGTGTTTGGTTGTGAAATTTAGTTAGTAGACCAGACAGAGTTGTAGGCGATACTTCCTATTGAAATGCTGTGTAATGTGTGAATCTGTCTCTGATTCATCATGAAAACATGACAACAGTATCTCAGGATATAGCGTGGGTCTGGAAGCCCTAGGTTACATTAAGAATAATGCCCTTACTGACTGGAAACAGAGCTGCTTGTTCAGTTCTTGCTTTAAGTCTGTTGAACACCAAAGACTGGGCCAAAACCCAGAGTCAGTCAGGTTTAATATTGGGTATTCTTGTTTTAGACAAACCTTTTGTGAAAAAATTGCAAACCCTAGGAAGTACCATTGTGGGTTGTGGCCAGTCAAGAACAGCTAGAACTTTGTGGGGATTAATCTGAATGTGGTCATTAGAAGCAATAAATTCTAGCACTGGCAATTCTAGATATTCATTCTTGATACAACAAGATACTTTTCTGCGAATGTATTTTTAATAGTTGTATTTTTTGTATCTTAAGTTTTTTTTTTTTATTATGCTTAGCTATTTATTAGTTCACTAATATTATATATATATACACATTATATTATATATATATATATATATATATATATATATATATATACACACACACACACACACACACACACATATATACATACTCCCCTCCAAAAGTATTGGGACAGTGATGCCAGTTTCTTTATTTTTGCTGTAGACTGAAAACATTTGGGTTTGATATCAAAGGAAGAATATCAGACAATAGATTTACATGCCAGCATTTATTTCCAGGTATTTACATCTGAATCTGACAATCAACTTGGAAGATATCACCTATTGTTTGAATGTGAGCAAAAGTATTGACTGACAGGTGTATTTTGTTGCCCAGGTGTGTCCTATCACAATGATTATTCAAACAATAATTAGCACTGAATGTCTATGCTCAGTTTCAGATTTATATAATAAATAGCTGTAACCAACATGAAAACCAGAGAGCTGTCTATGGGTGAAAAACAAGCAATTGTGAAGCTGAGAGAAGAAGGAAAATCAATCAGAGCCATTGCACACACATTGACCATAGCCATTTCAAGCGTTTGGAATGTCCTGAAGAAGAAAGAAGCCAGTGGTGTACTAAGTAACAGACATCGAACAGGTAGACCAAGGAAAACAACTCCAGTGGATGACAGAAACATTGTGAGAGCTGTCAGTAAAGACCCTAAAACAACTGTAAGTGAGATCACCAACAACCTCCAGAGGGCTGGAGTGAAGGTATCACAATCCACTGTCCGCAGAAGACTTCATGATCACAAGTACAGGGGCTACACCAGAAGGTGCAAACCACTCATCAGCAAAAAGAACAGGAAGGCCAGACTGGAATTCGCCAAAAAGTACAGAGATGAGCCTCAAAAATTCTGGGACAAAATGTTTTATGGACTGATGAGACAAAGATTAACCTTTACCAAAGTGACGGGAAGGCTAAAGTTTGGAGAAAGAAAGGATCTGCTCATGATCCCAAAAATACAAGCTCATCTGTCAAACACAGTGGAGGAAATGTCATGGCTTGGGCTTGCATGGCTTCTTCTGGGACGGGCTCAATAGTCTTCCGACACATGATATCGCATGGCAGCAGCAAAATGAACTCAGAACTGAAAGAGGCTGCGCTGAAAGCCTGGAAAAGCATCACAAAAGAAGAATGCAAAAGTTTGGTGATGTCAATGGGTCTCAGGCTTGATGCAGTTATTGAAAGTAAAGGATTTGCAACTAAATATTAAGTGTTATTCACTTTAATCTAAGTTCTTTGTCAGATTCAGAAGTAAATACCTGGAAAAAAAAGCTGGCATGTAAATTTATTGTCTGATATTCGTCCCTTGATATCAAACCCAAATGTTTTCAGTCTACAGCAAAAACAAAGAAATTGGCATTACTTATAATTTTTATCATTATCCAGTAAACACACTGGGCAATTCATAGAATTTGGTGAAATGCAAAGGGAACAGTGTAGGTAAAAAAGTCCCTCCAGCAACCTCTCCACTACCAAGATTAACTCACCACTGAGTACAATGATGTCAAACTCCCCATTGCTAAGTGGCTGGTCCCTGTATGAGATGCATGCTCTAAAGCAGCCTTTTTTCTTGAAAGTGAGCCTCATCAGAACTTGGCACTGTGGCTTGTTTAACGATACCGATGTACTGTAGCAATCATCTGAGCTCTCCTCCTCCACCGTGCCCAACTGTAGGAACGGTAAGAAAAAGAAATCTGCATGAAATCTCAGCAAATTCTGTTGGACCTGCAACCTCTTTAATGCTAATACATATAGCCAAACTTTGAAAGTTTGGATACAACTTAAAAACTCTGGATATGCAGTAAGTGTCCTTACTGGGTGGACATGCATGCTGTAATTGACCTCATCCACAAGTGAGACAGAGTTACTTGTGGGGTTGCCATACTCATCCCGTGGTTCTATCTGCAGCATGTGCTGCTGGCCGTAAGTCAGAACCAGTGTGGAGAAGTGGTATGCTATCTTTGTTTTGGATGGGACCACTGTACCTGCAACACACGCAATTTATGCCATTTGTTATCTGTATCTGTTCATTTTGACTACAAAAGAAAGTTTTTTTTTTCTAAATGCAAAGCTTAATGTATACAACGGCGTTTTAGTGCCATGTAAAAAAAAAAAAAAACAAAATCTAAGATTCCGAGATTAAAGTCGAAACTCCGAGATTAAAGTCGAAATGTTTTGAGAATAAAGTCTAAATACTTCGAGAATAAAGTCGAAATATTCCGAGAATAAAGTCGAAATGTTCCGAGAATAAAGTCGAAATACTTCGAGAATAAAGTCGAAATACTTCGAGAATAAAGTCGAAATGTTCCGAAATACTTCCGTGCGGAAACAAAGGCTGCTGTGACGGTGACCTGCTTGATTTATTAGCCTAATGTATATTTGATGTCTGTTTTTAAAAGCACGGAAGATAATTTGTGCTGTTCTGTTTATGCATTTAGAAACGGAACATAACAAAACATAACGTTTAGATATTGTTTCAGCTATTAAAACAGTTCCGTTTTGTATGTATGGCATTTCGTTTCTGTTTTAAGTTACCGCAGTAAAGATAGTTTGCGGATTTCGTTTGTCTATAAATACACCGTGCGCTGTCATAGACATGAAAATAAAACTGAATGCCATTCTCCATGATTTATGAATGCAGGTGACGGCGTCCTCCTGGCCGAAATAATGTTTTAATTATTGATACTTTTAATTGTATAATGCCTATCGCTCAGAAAGTTGGACACTTAGAAGATTGAAACTGTCATTTTCATCAGCTTGATTTGTGAATTTTTTTGCAGCAAAGCTCTTGTCCGTAAACCCCTTGGTAAGTCCGCCAGGAAGGAATGTGAAAGATAGGTGTTCTATATCAATAAACGCAGGCTTCTCGAATACAAAAACATTGTTTTTAGGTCAAACCTGATTTGTGAAAAGTTTTTATCGCTTGTCTTTGCACTGCTCCCATTTTCTTGTATCATAATGTTTGCCATTCCAGCGAATAACGGTTTCCAAGCCATTAGATGCATCATACCCAGCTCTGATAGACTGATAGACTATTGTGACTATCGCGATTTGTATTTTGATTGTGACCTTCCACAGTTTGATTGTTATAGGCTACCTTTCCTTGAGTCCTTGGGTTCTATTTTCTGATAAAGGTTTTAAAGTATAATTTTGTCAGTTAACCCTTTCCTGTGTCACTAACATCACTATTCTGATCTGTAAAAACTTAACTCACAGTTAAATGTTTATCTAAGATAGTGGAATTTTCATATTTATTTGGTTCCACAGTGTTTGCTGATTTGTATTTATTAAAACGATATACGATATGCGTTATTTTATTTTATATTAGTCTACATCAAGGTGTATTCCTTGTAAATAACAAATGCATGTGTGGGAGGGTAAGGGGACATTTGAATTATTTATGAATAAACTAGTGTATTCTGAATCAGTGTCGCAAATATCCTGACTAGAAATCTTCACTTTGAAATGCATCTTTACAGATTAGCTACATTATGAAAGAGTTTTTGGTTTTGATTTGTTTTAATTCGTTAAGCAATAATTTAAAGCTCTCCATATATGTTTTTATCATACCTGTAAGGCATGTATTGTTTTGATGGATAATTTTAAATCGTTTCCACTGGAAAAAAGTGACCGCGCTGGCGCCTGCATGCCTTTAGCTTCCACTCTCCACACAAACGAATGGATATGCGCCTAGAACACGATATTTAACGTTTAAACCAACATTGTTTTATACTTTAACTGTTTTATATCTATAGATTTTATTTTAGTCAATTCGTGATGATTTGAGAAGGCAAAATGATCAAACAAACAGTCTTCTGCTGGCAGCTGTTCGTTACTTAAAAAAAAAACAAAAAAAAAACATTTATATTTGACAAATCAAAAATCCTCCCAACAACATTCCAACTTAACTTAATAAAAACAGACGAAATCACTTTGCCATACATACAAAACGGAACTGTTTTAATAGCTGAAACAATATCTAAACGTTATGTTTTGTTATGTTCTGTCTCTAAATGCATACAGAACAGCACAAATTATCTTCCGTGCTTTTAAAAACAGACATCAAATAAACATCAGGCTAATAAATCAAGCAGGTCACCGTCACAGCGGCCTTTGTTTCCGCACGGAAGTATTTCGGAACATTTCGACTTTATTCTCGAAGTATTTCGACTTTATTCTCGGAATATTTCGACTTTATTCTCGGAATATTTCAACTTTATTCTCGGAATATTTCGACTTTATTCTCGGAATATTTCGACTTTATTCTCGAAGTATTTCGACTTTATTCTCGAAACAATTCGACTTTAATCTCGGAGTTTCGACTTTAATCTCGGAATCTTAGATTTTTTTTTTTTTTTTTTTTTTACATGGCACTAAAACGCTGTCGTAAATGTAAGCTTAAATGTAGTAACAACATATTTCCTGATAACTATTTTACATTACTAACAAATTTTGACTAAAAATAATGTTTTTCCAAAATGCACAGCTTAATGTAAGCTTAAAGGTGACAACATATTACCTGATAATTACATTACTAACAAAAAAGGCATTTAAAACGGATAATGATTGATTTCTAGTTACCTTTAGAAAAAAACAGTTCTACTGTTTTTTCTTTATTGCATTGAAATGTTTTTGCCTTCAAATGCTTTCATCAGGTCATCCTGCAAGTCTTCGACAGTAAATTGAGGGATTTTACTTTTAGTGATCAAACATTTTATTTTCCTTGATAATTTTGTGCCTTTTCTGGTACAATGCATTTTAAACTTATGAATAAGGCAGACAGCTGTGTCTCATGAAACTTTTAGTGTTTTGGAAATCTTGTAGCCATTTTATTCTAACAATAAGTCAGTATTTTCTCTAGAGCTTTAGCCATACATACATACATACATACATACATACATACATACATTTAACTTTTGACTTGGCCATATTTGCTGCTCAACCTTAGCACATGCATTGGCTAAACGTATGTAGGTGTAACAGCTCAAGCTAATTCAGCTTTGTTTCAGTGTTTCCAACGGCTGAAAATCAGTTTCAACTTTGTACAATACCACTTAAATAAGTGATTTATTATATATATGAAAAGGCAACAGTATTAAATAAGTGAAATAAGTTGCCTTCTCTTTCCTCACTAAACTGTTTTTTAACTTAAATTTTTAAACTCTGAATCTTAAGAAACTTACATTTGTAAATTCTTACAGTCCAAACACAGAGAGCATTGGAAAAGTGAGAATTAGGAATCTGTGCTTGCATTTTACCTGGTTGAAATATCTTGTAGTAAGGGCTGTAGGCCACATTTAGGCCTCCAAGCTTGACAGCTACTTCGTAGCGCCCAGCCTTACGCACAGTAAAGGCCACTTTGACTACATTAGACTCAGGCTCCAGAAGGACCTCCTGGGTCACAGGGACTTCTAAAGCCAGCTCTATGTGAGTGATGTTCACCCTCAATCCCACAGGCCTGTGTGCAGGAAAAGGCTGGCCATTTTTGTAAAAGAGCTGGGAGGGGATTTCAAAAACAACTAATAAATACATAAAACTGTAGTCATTTTTAGTTCCATGAAGAACCTATGCATTGTCAAGTACAGAGTCAGTATAGACTTTATACAACTTAAAAAAACAAACAAACATGTTTTGAGAAAAACTTGTGATTGGTCACCTGCACTCGGAAACTCATGGTTTGACCCACTTCCTGTGGCTCTTTCCAGTCCCAGGAGACCTTGCATGAGCGTGGGTCCAAATAATTACCCCGCACATAGTCATAGATACTGCGGTCCCCATGTTGGGCAGGGTCATCATTCTGTAAGAAGCTGACCACACGAGCAGCAAGCTCACACAGAAATTTGATGGTAAAGACGAATGCGATGATGGAAACAGTTATTCCACCTATTAAGAGTAGATAAGTTTTAAAATTCTGACAATTTACAAATGTAAAAGGTAACACATTTAAGGACCAATTCTCACTATTAACTACCACAGTTGCTTATTAGTATGAATATTACAAGCGTATTGGCCATTTATTTACATAGCACATATTAACGCCTTATTCTGCATGACCATATTTTAGATCCCTTAATCCTATCCTATACATAAAATTAACAATTACCTTAATGACTATTAATGAGCAGCAAATCAGGAGTTTACTGATGCAAAAGTTGTAGTTAGTTTCTCTCATAGTGAGAATTGGTCCCCAAACTATAGTGTGAACACATAAAAAAAAAAAGAATAAAAAAAAAATTTAAAAAGAGGATCTTCTAAGACAATACAAAGAAAATGAAACAAATAACATAAAAAGATTAATACTGTCTTTATAAATAGCTGTGAAAACAAAAACTGATTAAATATTACTATTATTATTATTATTATTATTATTAACTGGTTGAAACATTTAAAGAGGTAAAGTATTTTCCCAGATACATAAATAAAGGTGCAATAGGAGATCTTGGGAAATGCTAACTGATAGCACTGAAAGTGAACTTTTTTACCCTCCCTGCAAATCTCTGTCTATATGTTATTCGCAAACACAAATGCCTTGCATTACTCAAAACATTAGTGCCCCCTAGTGGCACTCATCAGTTCAAACGGAGGTGAGAAGATGGTGTATCCCCCCCCCCATTTCTTGGTCCTATGTATTCCACAGAATATATAAATACATACAAATACATTTAGACCACTTAACTTAATGATTGCTATTGAGATGTGAAGAGACTTTTAATCAGCATAACAAAAAATGTTTCTGAAGACAATCACCTATTGCACCTTTAAGCTTTAAAATAATGGCATAAAGTGACTGACTTACCAATCACGTAAAACATGAGGTCCCTTATTAGAAAGCACAGGGCAATGGTACAGCCAAATATCAGAGCTCCTGCTGAGAGGTAAAACATTGAAACAAACTTCATATAAATCACAGTAACATTAAATCACATGTTCCAAAGCATATAACATCATCTGTGAAACTGAGTGGAGCAGTGTGATGGCATGAGCATGCATAGCTTCCAGTGGCACTGGGTTATTGGTGCAGAAGCAGCCGGATGAATTCTGTGATGTACAGGAAAATACTGTCTGCCCAGATTCAGCTAAATGAAGCAAAGTTGATTAGATGGCACTTCACATTACAAATGGATGATGACACAAACATTCAGCAAAAGCAACCCAAGAGTGAAAAAGTGGAATATTCTGCAATGGCCAAGTCGATTTTCTAATCTTAAAATAATAAGGCATGCACTCCACTTGCTGAAGAGAAAACTAAAGACAGAAAGACTCACAAACAAACAACAACTGAAGTCAGCTGCAGTAAAGGCCTGGCAAAGCATTACAAATGAGGAAACCCAGTCTTTAGTGGTGTCCATGAGTTCCAGACTTAAGGCAGTAATTGCTCAACAAAATATTTAAAATTAACATTTTATTTATGATTATATTTATTTGTCCAATTACATTTGAGTTACTGAAAATGTCCACTCACTGGGCATAAAAATGGATGTAGTTCCTAATCATTTTTATGTTATAATTTTGTTCAACCCCTTGAATTAAAGCTTAAAGCCTGCACTTCAATTTCATCTTGATTGTTTCATTTTACATCTATTCTAGTGGCATACAGAACCAAAATTATGAAAATAATTCTGTGTCCAAATATACATGGAAATGACTATGTGTGTGTGTATATGCGTGTTACGTGCGTGTATAATTTGTGGTCATAACTTTTAAAATTCTGATCATCTATAACACACAATGAACACCATGTTAAATCTACTTTTACATTTATAGTGGACTATTATGTCTTAATATTGTTTATTTAAGATCTGCACAGTATCTTACTACATCTTGTAAATGGTTAGGTGTGGAGTGTTCCTGTGCTAATATTAGGGTAATAGACTAATATTAATCTTGATGTGAAATTGCAACTGAAAAAAAAAAAAAAAAAAAAAAAGTTTATATGTTAGGTTACATTTTATTTTGATGCCTATTCTATTGACTATAAAATACGTTGCAACTACATGTTAACTAAATCTCACTAGAGCTAGTAAAGCTTAGGTTAAGGTTAGGGTAGGGTTGATGTACTTGCAAAGTTACTTATAGTCAGTTTGTCTGTTGGGGAACCATCAAAATGAAGTGTTAGCATATATTTAACAGACATGCTATACTAATACTCCAATGACTGCTAGACTGTAGTTGCAGAGTTACTTATCAACAGCTGTTTAAAGGGTACCATCTAAATAATGAAACTGATATTACAATAAAAGTAGTTCAAAGCTGATATATATATATATATATATATATATATATATATATATATATATATATATATATATATATATATATATATATATATATATATATTAGTGGTGTCAAAATTAGCGCGTTAACGCAGGAGATTAATTTTTTAATTTTAACGCGTTCAAAATATTTAACGCAATTAACGCATGGGCGGGGCCACCCCACTCACAACTGCTTATGAAATGCTTTTATTTAAATGCGCAGAGCGTAAACTGAAGGTTTTGCCATGGCCTTCACAATCTCCTGACCTCAACATAATTGAAAATCTATGGATAGACCCTAAAAGAGCAGTGCGTGACAGACAGCCCAGAAATCTCAAAGAACTGGAAGACTTTTGTAAGGAAGAATGGGCAAAGATACCTCAAACAAGAATTGAAAGACTCTTGGCTGGCTACAAAAAGCATTTACAAGCTGTGATACTTGCCAAAGGGGGCAGTACAAGATAACTCTGCAGGGTGCCCAAATTTTTGCAGACGGCATTTTTTTGTTTTCTGTTATTTTGAAAGTGTAAATGATGGAAATAAAATCTAACTTTTTTTGACATATTATAAGAAATGTCTAATCTGTAATTTGATGCCTTTTGGAGATTTTTCCATCTTTCCTTGGCTTCTTTATGCACATTAATACAACTTTTTACCTGGGGTGCCCAAACTTTCGATCCCCACTGTATAAGTGGTCATTAATGGCTTTAAGTAAAGTAGCATAAGAAAAATTGCCTTCAATACCATGACTGAGGTGAGACGCTTGAGCAAGGCACTGAACCCCCAACTGCTCCCCGGGCGCCGCAGCGTTAGCAACATGGCTGCCCACTGCTCCAGGTGTGTGTTCACGGTGTGTGTTGACTACTGTGCGTGTGCACTTGGATGGGTTAAATGCACAAATGAGCACAATTTCTGTGTCACCATACTTTGCCACACGTCTTTCGTTCTCTCTCCATTTTTTTTTTTTTTTTTTTTTTTTACATCAAATTGGTTGGTCAGTGGTAACTGTCCATTACATTGCAAATGTAAGCAAAAACATAAACATTAATAAATGAACATTATACAAGTGGATAAGTGGTACTGTAATTACATCAAAACAAAATTTATATTGAGTAATAATTAGGACTGCCAATCATTACATTTATTCAAATTATTTACAAGATATGCTGATCTGATTAATCTCAATTAACTAAATGACTTAAACAATTGAAAGGGGTCATTTGATATATATTTTTAATGTCTTTCTTTTACATTAGTGTGTTACATAACTGTCTGTGCATGCATAAGACCTGCACAGTTACAAAGCTTAAAGTCTCCCACAAAATCTAAAAGAGAAGACCAATCAAATTCTCCCTCACATACCTATGTCACTATGTGAAAACATTTGCATAATGCCACCCAAATGTATACACAAAGAAAGAAGGCATGGTTTTAAGTATTGCAGTAGTGTTGTTGCCGCCATGTTGTGGAGACACTGTGTGTTTCTATGAGAAAGCTGAAGGTGAAGGTAGCTGGAATTGTTCCAAAAGAGTACAACCAAAATGTTTTAATTTGTGCAGTGCATTTTACAGAGGACAGTTTCCTGAACCTAGGAGAGTACAAGGCCAGTTGTGCACAAAGGCACAACTGGGACAATTCCAACTTTGCTAGGACAATCTGGCAGATATAGATTTATGTTGACAAACGCATAATATCCTCTGCTCGCAGTGTGAAAAGACGATAAACATAGATGCACTTTGTGTTCTGTTTCACACTGGAAGCCCGAACAGAGTTGAAAAGGCATGCGCCAACTGTGCCTTCACACTAGTAGCGCCATGTGCAGCTTTTACCAGATTTATCAGCTTGGTCATCAGCATTTTAAGAATCTGACTCAAGCTCAAACTGATATGGTAAAACTAACAACATTATTAACAGTCTTTATAATTGCTTTGGAAGTTGACGCTCGCAATTATTACCACACACTTAGTTATTACACACATCTGAGATGTTCAGCCAATCACAACGCATTGGGTCAGCAGGCCAATCAGAGCACACTGAGCTTTTCGGTAAGAGGGGCTTTGTAGAAATCAACACGTTTTAGAATGACTGGGCATAGAGGAGCTACAATAATATACAGTGTGTTAAAAATAAATTGTTTTTTAAACATTAAAGCATGCTAACATATTCTGTTACACCAAATACACAAAATAACGATCTTTGAAAATAGCATTATATGCCCCCTTTAAAGACAATTTAGGCACTAAATAGGTCTGACAAAAAGGGAAATGCTGGTATCACATTTTCATGTTGCGATTAACTGCTAATGTTTTTATCACCGTATACGGTATTATCACAATATTGAAATTTAGTTGCAAAAAAAGTGTTGTCAGAATACAGTTTAACAGGTTTAATAACTTTTTTCTTATAACAAAAATATCTGAACATTTAAATGCAATAAAAAAAATTATAAAGTTAAAAAATTTACACAGATTAAAGTGCAAAAGAATTAAAAGACCAACAGGTATTACTTTACAGTAAGTTATCTCATTAGTTAACCTAGTTAATGCATTATCAATGAGCAAAAGCTACATTTGCTTCAGAAGTTATTAATCTTTGTTTAAAATAACTCTTAGTTCATGTTAGCCTAGGTTCATTAAAAAAAAATCAAAATAATTTGATTTTAACAACGCGTTGTTTAAATTTAGTCCAGATTAAAATGCAAAAAAAGTTTTTAAATAAATTGCCTATTAAGTCTAAATAGTAAAGTATTTGGCTGCAAGTGCAAAAATCTGAATGGCTATTTAAATCATTTAAATATGTTTTAGAAAGTAGTGCAGCTGCTTTGTTTATGAACTTTCCAGGGTAACGCCTGCAATTTGCTGTTTAGCGCCATCTGCTGTGCTGAGTGAATGTGCACGTCCATCCAGAACATCTCATGCGTCATAAAGCCAAAACATGGCTTTAGAAGTCATTACTGTATATAAACTAAGCCCTGAATAACCCAGCTACAGACCTGGCTGCTTTATTTAATAAACATGCAATAGATGGATGATTGGATAGATTTGATCTCTGTTTTTGACCCTTTTTTGACAAATTACTTAAAAATAAACAAATAATCTAACAGTTAGAAACATACCAAAAGACCACTTCTCATTCAGACGCCTCTCAGCAAGGCTGTGCACCAGCTGAATCTCGTAGTCTTGATCTCTGCTTCCCTTAGATGCCTGGAGGACCCTTACGCCTGTGGACAGTTTGATATAATCCTCGTAGTAATAGCCCCACGCTGCTAGAGAGAGCTGAAGCTGGCTGTCAAACTGTGCAAGATCATCCAGGGTAGTGCAGCCTAGGGTCCTCAGACTGTCAAAATATAAAGAAGAGTCATTATATAACAGACAGGTTAGACACATGAATGGATGTTTGTGGAACTTCCCGACGTTCTCTGCCATTTATCAAGCAGATGGACACATAAGATACGGCTACAGGAGCTGTACTTTTTCAAAGATAACATGGTAAGGAGCATCATCATCATACACTTGAACCTGGCTTTACCAGACGTCCTCTCATTCTTCCATCTATCACTCTGTCATCACAACAAACAAACTCTGAAATAACAATACAATCCTTTTTTCTCATTCTCCTACTAGAAAGCGGATGTATACATAGCTGTTGATGTTTTTTGAATGACAATGACATGTATGTTAACTCACGTGTGATAGTAGTGTTCCAGGTTCTGGGAACAAAGCCACTCCTGGAAAGCAAAGTCTCTGAGCAGCTGCACTTGGGCCTCAGTAATCTCCCTCCAGTGATGCTTCTCATTTACCACTTCCTCCACTCGAGACAGCACACATAAACTCAGCTCTTCCAGAGTCTGAACATCTTTAATTGAAAGAAAATAATTGAAAGAAAATAAATAAATAAAATTATTTTTATTGTGAAAAATATTTTAGCATTATTGGCACCCTTTCGTTTTATACTTGTATATTTTTTAGGTCACACTATTGTAGCACACAAAACGTTACTGCACCATTTAAGGGCAACCGATCTTTAAGCAAAAGGAACAAAATGAAATATTCTGAAAGATATCAATCCACATTTCTGACTTGTGATGCAGCCTGGAATTAAGGCACACCATGTTGGTTCATTTGGCCAGAGGAGAACGGGACCACCGTTTTTTTTTTGTTTTTTTTTTAATGAAGGGGAGCCATGGGTTTGCTATAGAACGAGGGCCCTATGTGCTCTTAATCCAGGCCTGCATATGTTGATGTGGCTCATACATACAATGATAAAATGTTCACTACTCTAATGAAGATGAACTTACTCACACTTATAAACATCTGGAGGGCCACTATTCTGCTTTATCTATAAACTAATTAAGGAAAGGCCACTCACTCAACCCAAAATTCCCCACAGATTAGGTCTATTTTAAGTGTAGAAAGTTTATTTTACTAGCGCAACTAAATCATTTCATCTTGTGTGTGCCTAATGAGCAAGGTGTATTTTGTGAAATTCTGTGTGAATTTCATCTTGTGTGTGTTTTGAAATGTTCTGTTTCACAATAACTGAAGCTGTGTTTTCATGGAAATAAAGTAGGCCTAATGAAAAATCAAATAGCTCCATACTTTTTCAGTTATTGAAATTTAAGAAGGTTTGCCAAGTGGCTTTAAAAACAAGACACATTTATAAATTAATAATTTTAAATTCAATACTTTTAAATTAATCAAATTAATCTTAAAAAGTATGCGCTGAATGTCAACCTAAACATAACCGTTACTTATCGGACTACTGCTTTCATTTAGACATTTATTTAGGAATTTCATTATAAACTGGAAGAAAAAACACAATTAGGCCTACTGGTGAAATGTTATGTCAGAGCGCGATCTGAGTAGGATTTGGTTTACTGGTGAGCGTAAGTGGAACATTATAGTGGAATATTTGCTTTGGCCGTGAGCGACTGTGTGAAGTGCACGCCCACAAAGCAGAATATTAAGCTGAGCGTCGCTCACATGCTCTGACACACACACTGTAAACACACCCGGAGCAGTGGGGAGCCATATTGCTGCGGTGCCCAGGGAGCAGTTGGGGGTTCGGTGCCTTGCTCAAGGGTCTCATCTCAGTTGTGGTATTAAGGGTGGAGAGAGCGCTGTACATTCACTTCCCCCATCTACAATCCCTGCCGGACATAAGATTTGTACTTGCTAGTCCTGAAAATTTAATAATAATTCAAGCTACATTATTTTACTGGATATTCACTCTTAATATCTTGAATGAATGCTAAAATCATCCTTTGAGGACTGGACTCAAAATCACACGTGAAATTAAATTAAAGTAAATAAAATAAATTATAGGCTGATCCAACTTGCATGAATTTCATCAGCAACTCATAATGTCAGTCAGTAGTGTGTATGGCCTCCAAGTGCTTGTTTGCAGACCTGGCAACGATATATTCCAGATGAATGTTGTCCTCAGGGACCTCCTCCCAAACCTGGATTAGGGAATCAGTGGGCTTCTGGACAGTCTGTGGTGCTACTTGCCAGCTATGGATTCTCAAACACATAATGGTCCAGAAGTTCTCATTTGGATTCAGGTATATGGAATATGAAGGACAATCAATGTCTTCGTCATCTAGAAACTGCCTACACACTCTGGCCACATGATGCCAAGCACTGTCATGCACCAGGAGGAACCCAGTGCCCACTGCACCAGCATGAGGTCTGACAATGGCTCTGAGGATTTTATCCCGGTACCTAACAGGAGTAAGGTATCATTGGCTTGCACAAGGAGATCTGTGTGACTCTCCAAGGATATTCCTCATTAGACCATCAGTGACCCACCACCAAACTAGTCATGATGGATGTTGTAGGCAGCTTAATATTCTCCATGGTAATTGCCACACTGTTTCAAGTCTGTCACATGTTCAATGTAAACCTGCTCTCATCTGGAAGATAACAGGCTGCCAATGTTGGGCCTGCCAAGACTGGTGTTCAAAAATGAGTTGCACGCTGTTGGGCTGTGAGCACAGTCCCACTATAGAACTTTACGACCTCATGCCATCCTAATGGAGTTGGTTTCTGACAGTTTGGTCAGAAACATGCATACCAATAGCCTGGTGAAGGTCATTTTGTAGGTGGCTCTGGCAGTGCTCCTTCTGTTCCTCCTCACACAGAAGAACAGACACTAGTCCTGCTGCTGGGTTACCACCTTTTTACAGCTCTCTCCAGCTTTCCTCATGTAATGGCCCTTCACCTGGAACCTCCTCCATGTTTTTGAAGCTGTGCTGAGAGACACACCAAAACTCCTTGCTACAGCACAGTAATTTACTATTTTGTAGAAGAGGGACAAAATGACCTTAATAAATTTTCAACTTAAATCTGGAGCAAATTTAGATTTTAGAAAGATGGCAGGATCATTACTTTATTTTTACACAGAGACTAGTAGGTCTCTTAGTAAAATCCATTTCCATTATATACCAATAGTTCAAACATGGGAAAGCACTTCCTGTTTTTTTTTCCCCTCACAAAGTTGAAATACCTTTAACTCAAGATATTATTCTTTTAGACAAACATTTTTAACCAGTGTTGGGCATGTTACTTAAAAAAAAAAAAAGTAATTATAGTATATTAATATAGTAATTATAGTTACTTCTCACAATTAGTAGTTAGTAACTGAGTTACATCCTTATAAAAGTCACTATTTACCAGGGAAAATAACTTATTTTTTAATGCTTGACTGACTGATGCTAAGTGTACTTTCAGAGATTTTTTATATTATATATATATATATATATATATATATATATATATATATATATATATACACACACACACACACACACACACACACACACACATACTACCGTTCAAAAGTTTGGGGTCAGTAAGACTTGCAAATTTTTTTTAATGAAGTCAAGGTTGCATTTATTTTATCAAAAATACAGAAAATAAACTGTAATATTACAAAATGTTATTACAATAGAAAATAATGGTTTTTATTTTCATATACTTTAAAATATAATTTATTCCTGTGATGCAATGCTGATTTTTCATCAGCTGTTACTCAGTTTCCCAGGCTTAAGTGTCACATGCTTTCTCAGAAATCATTCTGATATTCTGAATTATTAGTAGAATTATCAGTTTTGGAAACAGTTGTGCCGCCAATGTTTTTTTTTTTTTTTGAACCTGTATTTTTTTTTCTCTTTCAAGAACAACATTTATTCAAACTATAAATCTTTTCTAGCAGTGTAAATCTATTATGTCACTTTTTATTAATGTAACAATTTATTAATTTCTTTCAAAAAGAATAAATAAACATTTACTGACCCCAAACTTTTGAATGGTAGTGTATATATATATATATATATATATATATATATGTAGTGTATATATATATATATATATATATATATATATATATTTTAATATTTCCCAAGTGATGTTTAACAGAACAAGAGTTTTCACATTATTTCCTTTTTTCTTCTTCTAGAGAAAGTCTGATTTCTTATAGTTGCTTGAATAATATAATAAATAAATAAATAAATAAATAAAAACCTGCTAAGGTCAATATTATTAGCCCCTTAAGAAATTATTAGTTTGATTAGCTATAGAACAAACCACTGTTGTCCAATGACTTGCCAAATTAACCTAATTTGCCTGATTAGCCTAATTAACCTAGTTTAGCCTAGCCTTTAAATTGCTCTTTAAGCTGAGGATTAGTATCTTACAAAACAACTAGTAAAATAATATGCACTGTCATCATGGCAAAGCCAAAAAATTAGTTTAGACTTAAGAGAAAGAATTATTAATGCTCATAAAGATGGAGAAGGATACACACGTTTATCAAAGCGTTTTCAAGTGTCAAGAACTGCAGTGAGATGCATTGTCAAGAAGTTCAATGAAGTTCTCAAGAAGTTCTAAAGACCCAAGAACAACTGCCAAGACACAAGTGAATGACCTAGCCAAGTCTGGAATTGATGTCTCAACGAAGGCAGTCACTAGAGCCCTGCACAGGAATGAACTGCGAGGTTGCCGACCGAGAAAGACTCCACTTCTAAAGAAGAGACACCTCCAAGCTAGAATGAAGTTTGCTAAGGACAACCTGAGGGAATGTGATGCATACTGGAAATGTGTCCTTTGGTCAGATGAGACAAAACTAGAGCTTTTTGGCCACAGAGAACACTATTCCCACAGTGAAACATGGTGGTGGGAGTATAATGCTGTGGGGATGTTTCAGTGTGTTTGGAACTGGGAATCTCATCAGGGTTGAAGGAAACATGAAAAAGGAAGATTATAAGAATATTTTGAAAGACAACCTCAGACAGTCTGCAAGAAAACTTGGTTTGGGTCGACATTTTGTCTTCCAGCATGATAACGACCCAAAGCATACCTCACTTCTGGTGAAGAAATACCTCCAAATGAGCAAAGTGAGTGTACTTGACTGGCCTGCACAAAGCCCAGACTTGAATCCAATAGAAAATCTGTGGAAAGTGGCCAGAAGACCAACAAATCTGGAGGAGCTTGAGAGATTTGCTAAGGAAGAATGGGCTCATGCTTATTTTTGTCTTCAACTGTATGTATGTGTGTGTGTGCATATATATATATATATATATATATATATATATATATATATATATATATATATAGCTTAATGGCACAGTTCTTTAAATATCTGAAAGTACACTTAGCATCAGTCAGTCAAGCATAATAATAATTTAGCATTCAACTTCAGTAATTAGAACTTTAGTAATTAGAATAGCCATGTATGAATGCATATTTGTCATGTTGACTGAACTTGTGGTGGTGGTTGTCACTTTGGACTGTTTTGTGTTAGTTTCTCTCCCTCATGTTCCCATATTTGGTTGTTCCTGTTTTCGTCAAGTTATAATTAGTTAATCACCCAAACCTGTTCATCAGCTCATTAGCCACCCTTTAAGAATTGTTTCTGTTCAATACTTTGTTGTCTGGTCTTGTCAATGCATATGTGTGTGTTTGCCCTTCTGTGGAATTACCTGTCAGTATCTCATTAAACACACTATTGTTGATCTTCAGCTTCGCGTGTGCTCACTATCACACAAACTGTGACAGAAGACCGAACCATACAAAAATTTTTTTAAAATTGTAACATCTTCCCTTCGCTTGGTTTCCAGTTTTTTAGGGGTTTTTTTTGGTCAGTTTTTATGTCCTTGTCCTCCTGCTGGAGCAGGGGGATTGCTCTTTAGTGGACCACACTAATGACTTTGTGTCCCTCTCCAACTTTACACATTACCCGGACAGCTGCTTCTGCTCGTTTTATCAAGCTGGCCTGAACACCGCCACACAAGCTCAGCCTTCAGGTGAAGGTCCTCGAGAATGTCTCGCAGCCTTCATAGAGCTGGTGCTGGTGTCCTGCAAATTGCCTCTTACTGTGGACACCACGGACGATGACACCAGTCCCACTCGAGACCCAGAGCCCAGCCAACCATCCCGCCGAGAGCCTGCTTTAGAGTACGCAATGGTGGGAGTTGCAGTGGAGCGTGAGGGGGCTACGGAAAGCCCCGCCTACTGCACTGCCGTTGGGGTGAGCAAATCATGGACTTATTCTCAGAAATCATCACAAACATAAGCCAAGTTTCCCCACCCGTCTCCTGGCAGCCCCACTGCCCACCGTCAGCCCACCATCTGTTCGCCGGCATCATGGCTGGAGGATCCCTCATCTCCACCTCCAGCCTCCTGGACTCCTCCTCAGCCCTCCATCCCAGCGGCTCCACCATGGCACCTAGCTCCCTAGTCTTCACCGTCGCCCGTCAGCCCACCAGCTCCACCGGGCTCCCTCGTCCCTTCAGCTCCGCCTTGGTCAGGCGTCAACCTGCCATCACTTCAGGACTCCACTGAAGTGGCTGGGCTCCGCCTCGTCACGTCGTCCCACCGGCTCCATTGGGCTCCTCACTCCCTCCAGTTCCGCCTCAGTCCTCTGTCGCTCCGGCTCCACCGTGGACCTCTGGATCTCCGCCACCATCTGCCTCGCCTTGGCCCTCCAGATCCTCGGTGTTGCCCTGGCTCATTGGCTCTCTGTCTCCGCCTCGGGCTCCACCACCACCTGCTCAGTCACCATTGATCGGTGGAGTTGGAGTTGACCCCTGGAGTTGTCAGCCCTTCCTCCACCATGGCTCCTCTCTGCCGGCTCCACCATGGGCTACCATCATGGTTGCCGCCTGGGTCTCGCCTGGCTCCTCCTGCTCTGTCTGATCCGCCCTGGACCCTTCTGTTTCCTCCATGGCTTCTTCCTGCATCTCCACCCTGGATTCTGTTGGTCGTCCTCCTCCCGTGTCCGTCCTCCGTCGAAGCCTCCTCCTACATAGACCTCCTGTTTCCATCCCACATCCACTCCTTCATCCACCTCCTAAGTCCCCTCCGTACATCCCTTTTTCTTCTGTGGCACGAGGTCGCACCTTCTGGAAGGGGAGCAAAATGTCACAACCCTTTGGACTGTTTTGTGTTAGTTTCTCCCTTATGTGCACATATATGGTTGTTCCTGTTCCTGTCCTCGTCAAGTCATAATTAGTTAATCACCCACACCCTTTAAGAGTAATCCCACCCTGTGAGACCTTTCAAATATATGACACATGACTATCTGAGCTGTATGATGTTTTTGAGTATTTAGAGTACTGTAAGATGGGATTTAGGTTTTGTTTTGGGTTTTGTTTATGTTCTTGTTTTCATGTCTTTTATTTTGTAGTTTGATTCACGTTGTTAGTGTCTTGCTTTCCTTTCCTCTTGTTATCCTGCCTGTGCATGTGTCATGTTCTCATTGGTTCATTTCTTGTCATGTGGTTCTCTGTTCTGCTTGTTCATTTATTGCTATGGTCATATTCCTTGTTTCTCATTGGTTTAATTGTGTCATGTGACCTGTATTGTTTGGTATAAGTAGCCCTCATGTTCCCATTGTCTCTTGTCATTTATTGATGTTGTAACCCGCTGTTGGTGAATTTCTGTTCAAGTCTGTTTCATGCCAAGTCTGTTTCAAGACAAGCCAAGTGAAGTCTGTTTCATAGTCAAGTCACATCAAGTGAACTAACGCTACAAGTACATGGCACAAAAAAAAACATATTTTTCTAAAAACAAACAAAATAAAATATATATTTTTCTATTTATCAGCAAATAACAGCACTACTTAGAAGGTAAACAAAGTGCCACATGCATTGTAAAGTTCAGACTTCAAGCTTTCAAATGACACCTATTTTGTGTTGATCAAGTTGTTTAGAAAAATCTGTTTGCTAAGTGGCGCTCACCAGTGGTACACTCTGGTTTAAAGGGACTACACAGCAGTCGTTAAGACTTGATCAAAACGGCTGGATGCATTTCTAAGCTTTAAAATGGTACCTAATATTTTATATATATATATATATATATATATATATATATATATATATATGATGAAATGGACAGAAACTAATAAAGCTCTCCAAATGATTTATTCAATTCATGGGTTTAGATATTTACACACAAAAGACACAATGGATTGTTTTGATTTTGCACTCACTTTAGGCATGAGAATGTGCTCTAAATAATGATATGCTATTTTCTACGATCTGAGCATGTTTTCTGAAATTACAAGCATAAAAAACCATGTAAAAGTTCTAACACATATGCATATATGCACCTTTGTGGTTTTACGTGTTATAACTTTAGATCTAAATGACAGATTAGTGAGTTTGGGCTCTTTTTAATCAGAAGAACCTGCTCTAAATAATGATGTGTATTTTTCTAAGCATACTTTTATGAAGTTGCAAGCAATAAAGTAACACATGCATATCCATATATTTGGCATTGTAAAGGTCAGACTCTAAGCTTTTAAATGATATCTATTTTTGTTGATCAAGGCAGTGGTTTGAAAAATAGGATTAGTCATATTTTTTGTGGGGGGGTGCTCGCGGTACACTCCATTTTGGGTTAAATCCCAAAGATCTCAACGCCACCCCATGTCCAAACTGTTGAATTATTTCCGTTTTTGTTGAAAACTAAATGTTTTTGTGTTTATCCAATCATGATTGTTGACACTGCTAATATGCAAATAAGAAAAGTAAACCAGAGTTTAGCAATGTACAGTGTGACTCCTATGATTATGAATGACCAGGATTAACTGTTAACCTCTGTTTAAGTATGAGCAGTGTGAAACATAAAATAACCCTGCATCCCATTAAACTGGGTTTAGAATAACCCTGGGTTAATTAGTTAAAGCTTTTGAAAAGCCCTTAAATGTTTGCACTCTAATAGTCTGAGGTATTATTAGTGATTCCACTAAATAGACTACTTGGTCTATAACTATGCTTTTTATAATAAAAAGAAATTATCTTTAGAACAAAAGAAAATCACTCTCAACTAATACTTCTGAGAGAAATCTATAAAACTAAATGTGTTTAAGTGTTTAACTAACCTTCAAACAAATACTTGTATTTGGATAGGCTGTGTCTCTGAAGCCATTCTTCAATCTGACTTTCCTTGCCTTTCTTCCACCGCACCTCCCAGAAGAAAATCCACGAGACTGAACAGAAGATGAAGGTCAGCAAAAAAAGACGGTCCATTAGACCATGTTTAGGCTCCACTCAGACCTCTGTGAGCTCAGGGTCTGCCTTGCTTTTTGTTGTCCTATCTGATCTTGAGTATTTCTTCCATATCTTCTCCTACTGGGAAAAAGGACAGCATACATATAATTTAGGATTTGTGAAGCATTGTTGGATAGATTAAGTACAAATATTTGAAGTGCATTCAGAAAGTATTCATTGTCACAGTCTTGCACAGTGTCTACACTGGATGTGAGTGGCACAACTTGATGCAATGCAACCAGTAAATATCAGGTTCTTGGTCACTTCTCCCCTGTTTGTTTAGTTTTTCTGAATGGCCAGCTCAATTCTGAACAATTCTGCTTGTTCCAAATTTCTTCCAAGTCGGAATTATAGAGGCCACTGTGCTCTTGGGAAGCTTCCAATGCAGTAGAAAATGTTTTGCAGCCTTCTCAATATCTGTGTATTTGTCAGAATCTTGTCTTTGTTCCTTTTACCTCATGACTTGGTTGGTTTTTGCTCTGGTATGCATACAGTTTTTCTTTTTAATAAATGTGCAAAATGCTGCAACATAGCATTATGTGACAAAAAATAATACTTTCACATGTATACTTTTTACAATAACAACTTCATGTATCTGCCATCATGTAATTTTGGTCTTTAAACATTAAAGTCCCGTTATCAGTAAAGACTTTAACATTAAAACAATTACATCTATGCATAATAGTGAAGCACAGAATACACAAAACTAAAGTCTCTGAAAAATGTTAGCATACCTTACGTACGTAAATAACAATACATAACCTACATATCTTGAACTCTGAATCATATTGGCATAAACAGAACATATGCGACATAGAATAATCACACAATGTCGTATAAACACTCAATACTAAAATACCCACAATGCTGTGAAAAGTAATCAATAAGCCTAAAAAGCACTGTACCACCGTTTATTATTTATATTTACATAATAGCTGCAGTATTGTCTTCTATATATTTACCTTGATGGATATCTATTGAGTACCGGAAAGATCGCAGGATCTAGCCCTAGCATAAATGACGCAGGAAATGACGCGAATTAAGTAAAATGTGCAATGTGTCGCATAATGGTGACGTCAAAGCACTCTTTGTCGCAAAACTGTAACACGAGGACAACACTGCTAATCTCGAGCACAATCGGCTGTCATGGTAAAATAGTGTTTATCATTGTAAATAATAGCTTTATTTCGTCTTTGGGTCAATAACAACTTGTTTTTTTTTTTTTTTTTTGTGAATTAGGGAAAACAGAAGAAACAGAAAAAATATGCTGCAATGAAAAGTATGATCAGTTTAAAGGATCAGAGAATGTGAGTATCATTATTATTATTATTATTATTTATCTATACGCAACACATTAATTGAATTGCTTTTCACCAGTTGCTGATGTTGATAGCGTGTTACAAATGAGAGAATCGAATGAAATAGGAAATCGTTATACAGTGTAACTTAGTTACATTGAAAAGTACTTTTACAGCAGAGTAAAAATACTTTCTTCTGTCCGACTCTGACATCAAGGCAGCATTTATTGTGAAATATTGTTTCAAATTCAAATAACCGTGTTTATTTCAATGTAATTTAAAATGCAATGGGGAAAGTGAATTTCCAGCAGTGTTGCCAGATCGACAATTTCCAGCCCAAAAGGTCACCAAAAACTGCTTCAGCAAAAAACAGCCCAAAATTTTAACTGCCAGAATAATGTGAAAGAATTTTACTGCCATGTCAATCAAGGTTGATAAGGAACATGTTTATCTCTTTAAAAAATAATGATGACAAAATAAAATAAAGATAAATCAGTTTCACATGAATATGGATCAAAACAGGGCACATGCATTAAAGGGAGTCAGAAAATATGCTTAAAATGTCCAGAAATCTTTAAAAGTGGCAATCAAGAAATTAACCAATGACTTTAAACCTTGGAAAAAACACATGCATAAGCAAATTTTTGTGCAAAAAGTGTACAATAAAGTGATCAGAAGGCAATGTAATTTAGCTGGTATTTACTTACTTTACTCATGCACACCCATGACAACCAAAAATGTGTTATTCATTGATACATACTGTATGATAATCAGACAGCAAAAATCAAAATCAAAAGCTATTTTTACAAATTAGATGCTATGAAAATGCATACAAAGAGCAAACATTTCACAACTAACTTTTTGCGTCAGCTTCAAGTCATCACAAATACTATGTTTGTGTAATTCTGAATGTTGGGACTTACCATTCAGTTAGTTTTGAGTTTTGCCGTATTGTCTGTTTGGTGCTGGCTGTGCATTATGACTCTCCATGTGAAAAAATGTATTGCAGTAATGCTGTCACTGGTCTGTGTGTGTAAACGATGCGTTCGGGGGGCGTGGCGATTTGCAGGGAGGGTGGGGCGTTCACTTTTAGTGCTATCAGGTTAAAGTTAGAATTTCCCAATATCTCCTATTGATTCAAGGAAAATGAGTAAATTGAGATAATACGGTCAAATGTACGGGAGATGAAGAACAGAAACTATCCAGTGCTGTGTTAAGCATGTTATCTGGATGAGTGAGCGGTCTCAGTGGCCATATTATATTTCTTTATTCATTGTATAATAACAACTTGGAAAACAGACAAAAGGTAAGAAAAATTATTTGAGAAAAGGGCATACTAATACAATAGACGCAGACCTGTAGCTGAACAAACTTTACCCTGCGCTCACGTAATAAATGTAACATATTAAAATAGAATGACTAAAGATAAAAGCAAAGAAAAAAGCAGCAAATTTTGTCTACCCGGCCAATGCGTTATTCTCAGGTCCAGCCAAATAGAACATTTCCTCTGACTTGTGCCCATTTTGGGAAATAAACACTGTTGCCTTGTTCTCTGTAAAGTACTGTTAAACGCTTGCTCTTTAATAGTCAGACTGTGAAGTGTGAAACTTGACTGCTGTAAACTATCTGATGATGAAGTATAATGTGTGCACTTCCAGACATTAACCTTAGAAAACTGTCTGTCTAGACTCTAGAAGTTATTAAACAAGCAAAATCTGTGATAGTGTAGGTATTAATTGATACACAAACAATTTGTATAGTATATTTATTGTATATTGCACATTCATATACAGGGGTTGGACAATGAAACTGAAACACTGGCCAATATAATGTAGGAGGTTTCATGGCTATATTTGCACAGCCTGGTGGCCAATCTTCACTTATTGCACATTCCACCAGTAAGAGCAAAGTGTGAAGGTTGACTATGTGCACCCAATGGTTCGGACATTGTACCCTAAAGGTGGTGCCATGTATAAGGATGATAATGCACTAATACACACAGCAAGACTGGTGACAGAGAGGTTTGACGAACATGAAAGTAAAGTTGAACATCTCCCATGGCCTGCACAGTCACCAGATCTGAATATTATTGAGACACTTTGGGATGTTTTGGAGTAGTGAGTCAGGAAACGTTTTCCTACACCAGAATCACATAGTGACCTGGCCACTGTTCTATAAAAGGAATGGCTCAAACCCTCTGGCTGCTGTGCATGACATGTATTTGTCAATCCCAAAACGAAATGATGCTGTATTGGCCACAAAAGGAGACCCAACACCGTACTAATTGTGGTCTAAAACCAAGTGTTTGTTTCATTGCCCAACCCCTGTAGTTTGTGCAGCAAAATGCATAAAAGTTCAGCCTAAAACAGCTCATTGATCACCGCCATCTTGGAGGTCAGGGTTAATCTGTCCCTCTTCCAGACTCTTTGCAATAAGGTTAATCCGTGTCAACTCAACCAGAGGTCCCCATATAAATTTTTGGACTTTGTTGATATTTGTTTTCTGAAAGAAATACATAAATGACAAAGAAAGCCAATGTCAAGGATGTATATTTACTGAGAAATCCACTTTTGCAGAGGGTAGCAAAATGTCTTGGTGCCAAATACCACATGTGCAGAGGTCTTCATAAGAAACACTGAAACATTTCATAAACAAATAAGTAGGGTTTGGTGTAGATAATGGTAGACACGATGAACCAGTAGAAATTTAGTTTATATAATGCACACTCTGTTTGAGCATACACACTTAAAGCATGTGCCATAAAGCCATTAATCACATAGTGGGTGAGTACCAAAGTAACTTTTAAGATTTTTCACACTGCACTTAAACCAATCGTTGTTTCAAACCATGCTTTAAACCTTGATAAAGGTACATTTCACACTTGCAATTAGGCTTGCGATATGGCAAAAAATAAAATCTGATGTGCCCATTTTGTTTTCACATCTTGTGTCTTTTGCTGCGTCTCGTGCATGAAACAAAACTAGCATCACATAACCATAAGCTTTTTTTTTTTTTCTTTTTGTCCAGAAAAGAAAAAGACAGGGCACAAACACAAAAGAAGAAGAAAGAAGATCCCTCAGTCATTAAAGAAAAAGAAGTGTAAGTTTGAATTCTATATTTCTGAATGTGTTTGTTACTTGGCATCTGTTGATGGGGCAGCCGTCGCCTTATGGTTAGGGAGTCAGACTTGTAACCAAAAGGTTGCGAGTTCGAGTCCCAGGTCCGGCAGGGATTGTCAGTGGGGGGATTGAATGATCAGTGGTATAGAGCTCTCTCCACCCTCAATACCACGACTGAGATGAGACCCTTGAGCAAGGCACGAACCCCCAGCTGCTCCCCGGGTGCCGCAACGATAGCAATATGGCTGTTCACGGTGTGTGTGTGTGTGTGTGTGTGTGTGTGTGTGTGTGTTCACTTATGGAGAGCACAAATTCCGTGTATTGGTCACCATACTTGGCCACACGTCACGTCAGGTTCTTTGATGTATGCTGATTTGTACATTGCAGAAATTGCAATATGCTTCTTTGAATGGCATGATATATCTACATTGACTTGAGGGCTGCACGATCAATTGAAGGTGATTGTCATGCGCATTTTGTCAGTAAACCCGGTTGCATAATCAGTAATAAATCTCCAGCACCTGCGTTCAGATGGAGCAGCATGTATTACACAGACCCATAGTTATTCGTGTTCATTATCGCAGTCGATTTAATCACGCGGTTATAAAATTGAAAGAAATAGTTTGCGATAATGACAGCTGTTTGCGTAGCTTCTTACTGAACTACGGCACTGTCCAAACGTCTTGCTACATCTGAAAGCAAAAAAAAAAATTACATTTAATAACACGTTTTTGCTCTAAACTCACTTCATAACATCAGTCGAGTGTTTGAAAAAAGAGATGGTGTAGCTTTTTACACAGAATATGTGTAAAAATATTCTTGGTATTCTAAGCAGTGATGTAGGCATTGCAGCATTATATAATGTACTGTAAGTCAAATTATAATAATGAGAACTCAAATAGACCATATATTGCTGTAGTCGTGGGTTTATTAGTCATGTTGAATCAATGAAAGCAGTTAAATCTTGTTTATTCAGGTGCAGCAATAGCAAAGATGCTTTTCCTATGTTTCTTCTTCTGGCATATTTGGAGTTTCTGCATGAGAATGAGAGCACCCTCTGGCCTTCGGATGAAGATTTACTGATCACAGAACTGTGCTTCACTGAAAGATATGCATGACAATCGCAGTTTTTGATTAATCACGATTACGATTTCACTTCGATTGACCGTTCAGCCCTAATTGACTTATTTATTTATATCAAAACTGAATCTGCTAAAACACTTTTGTAACAAAGGCTTGTTAATACTTCAGGCGGGTCTCAATAGTAAATCAGCACCCTTCAAAAATGCATTTGGAATAACAGCAACTAGACAAGTGATGATACATTTATATTGTACAACTGACAAATTAAGCATAATTGACTGGGTTTTACTTTGATAATGAACAGAGCACTGATATGTTTTGTGAGCGTGTAAGGCACCAGCGCGATCACTTGGTGCCTTGAAGATATCTTTCTTTTTTATTTGTGTATAAAATATTATATTCAAATATTAGTATATTCAAAAAAAAAAATCTTCCCTTTGAAAAATAAAGAAAACAGAATGCACTGCTTTAGTCTCCTTGAACATCTTGCGTATGCCACAAACACCAAAACACTGACGTGCCTACTTTTAACAGTCTACTGCTTTAAGATTATTTGATGTAAAATGCATTAAATAAGTTACTTTTGAATAAATCATGTTTCATGTTAAAATACGTGACTTAGAGTCCAGAAAATACAGTAGGCTATAGCAAATTATTTTCTGGACTCCCTGGCACTTGAGAACAGCACACAGAAGTAAGCCCTGCTCTGCCCTGGTATGGGTTGTGCCGAGCCATTCAGTAGTCTGGTTGTTTGATGAGAAAAGACAAAATGTGTTTGCGGTAAATGCGTTAAAAATCCACAGAACTGCAGCAGCGGAGCGGAGGGCTATTATTCTAATAGTAAGAAAACCGGGTTGATCTGTGGCTGACCAATCAGCAGAAAGGGGCATTTCGTTCCCGCCTACGTGCCGAAATCGAATATTCTAGCGGTTTATTCTTTTTCTCCAACCTTTACGAAAAACGAGAAATCAAGCAGAAGTCTTGTTTTTGGATTTCTGGAAAAAAATGTAAAAAACAAAAAAGGACCCTTTTTCATGTTTTTTCTTTTAATATATAAAAAAAACGAAAGAATGGATAATAGTACACGGATAAGTAATAGCCTTTCCATATTTTATTTAATAAAGCATTTTAAAGATACTGTAATGGTAAATTAAACTTAATTTAAAATGACAGACGGTGCCATACAAATATTTTCAAACCAAATAAAATTCAACTTTAAAGGTTTTTTGGTAACACTTTACAGTAAGGTTTCTTTAGTTAATATATTAACTAAAATGAACAAACAATAAACAATACATTTACTACAGTATTTATTAATCTTTGTTAATGTTAGTTCTGGGTAATTCATAATGCATTAACTAATGTTAACAAGCACAACTTGTGAATTTAATTAATGCATTAGTAAATGCTAAAATAAACATTAATATTAAGAATTGTTGTAGAAGTTTTGTTTATTGTTAACTAATGTAGCTACCTAATGAATATTATTATAAAGTTGTTACTGTTATTTTTATATACTGTCCAGTAGTTGTCAATATTACCTGTACTTCAGTACCAAGTTGATACTTAATATGATACTAGCATTTCTCTGGTGCCCACTAATAGGCAGCAGCTTTCAGACTTTACTACATTTGTGTGAGTTCCAGAAATAAAAATGTTGTCCATTTAGTCCAAAGGGGATAAACCTTTACTGATAAACCTTTAAAGATATACCTGTTGTGAGCTCTGAAAGTCACAGCGAATATAAATGCAAATTTTGCAAAAAAAAAAGTTTTATATTTTTTTTCTGTAGATATAATAAAGAACTGTAGATTATTCATTTTATTTTTCTCCATGGATTTTAATTCGATTTTGTCATTCACAATACTTCAAGGGAGTTTTTTTCACTTCACAAAAACCGTTATATATCAAAACAGACCAGTGCATTGTGTTTTTGTCATTTTATTACATTAATTTGAACTTTTTAATGCAATGTTTACATAACTGAATAATATTTGAAGGCTCCATGCTAATGTTTTAACATATTGTTTACTGTTTTTTTTATTGCCATTAATATTACAATTAACTGTTTTTATTATAGACCAAGCACCGAAGGCACCTTTTTGTATCTGTTAGCAATGAAATTGTGACTAGTGATTGTATTATTATTATTAATTTTTTTTTTTTAAATACTGAAGTTACTATAGTTTTACTATGGTACAGAAGTTGGTACAGAGAACTGTAACATTTTACTGGTGATTCTAATGTAACTTTTTTTCTATTTGCTATTTATCTACTTCTAAATTTGCTATTTAAGTACTTTTTCCACAGCAAAGACTACTAACCTAAATAATAGTTAAATAATGATTAACAATAACTGAACAGTCAGTAATCAAATGGAACCACCAACAGCTTGCTGAAATGGCTATTTTGAGAGAATTTTGTAGATGTGTGAGTAGTAAAAATTCTTATTTTGTAAAATACTTAAAAAATGCATATATTTACACTGAGCAAAATTATAAATGCAACACTTTTGGTTTTGCCCCCATTTTTCATGAGACTTTTTCTATGTACACAAGGCCTATTTCTCTCAAATATTGTTCACAAATCTGTCTAAATCTGTGTTAGTGAACACTTCTCCTTTGCCGAGATAATCCGTCCACCTCACAGGTGTGGCATATCAAGATGCTGATTAGACAGCATGATTGCACAGGTGTGCCTTAGGCTGGCCACAATAAAAGGTCACTCTAAAATGTGCAGTTTTATCACACAGCACAATGCCACAGACGTCGCAAGTTTTGAGGGAGCATGCAATTGGCATTCTGACTGCAGGAATGTCCACCAGAGTTGTTCCCCTTGAATTGAATGTTAATTTCTTTACCATAAGCTGTCTCTAAAGGCGTTTCAGAGAATTTGGCAGTACATCCAACCGGCCTCACAGCCGTGGACCACGGGTAACCACACCAGCCCAGGTCCACATCCAGCATCTTCACCTCCAAGATTATCTGAGACCAGCCACCTGGCCGAAGGACCAGATACTGACTGGTTTTCTCACCCCCCCCCCCCCCCCCCCCCCCAAATACAGTAAAACTACACATTTTAGAGTGGTCTTTTATTGCGGCCAGCCTAAGGCACACCTGTGCAATAATAATGCTAATCAGCATCTTGATATGCCACACCTGTGAGGTGGATGGATTTTCTCAGCAAAGAAGTGCTCACTAACACAAATTTAGACAAATTTGGGAACAATATTTGAGAGAAATGGGTCGTTTGTGTACATAGAAAAAGTCTTTGATCTTTTAGTTCAGCTCATGAAAAATGGGGGGCAAAAACAAGTGTGTTGCGTTTATAATTTTGTTTAGTGCATGTAGTGTGAAGTCTGATCTTTGAGAAAACAACATATAAAGGGTCACTAACTGTAAATACATTTGTCCTATGGTGTGACATAGCAAAAATTAGGGGGGAAAACTCTTAACAATATGTAAATGGCATGATGGAGCAGACCAGAGACAGCGTTACTACAATACATTTTAATACCAAGTTGAAATGTTCAACATCTCAGACAGGAAAACTGTGTGGTGCCAATAATGCACAGTGTTTCATTTATCTGTAGTACAGATTATTGACACAGGAACACCGTTTCACATGCAATGAGCATAGTTTTTATTAGCAAACACAAATGCCTTGCATTACTCAAAACATTAGTGCACCCTAGTGGCACTCATCAGTACACACGGGAGATGAGAAGATGGTGTATTTTCTAGAGCTGCAGCTAAAGATTATTTTTTATTGTCGACTAATCAATCAATTATTTTTCAGTTAATCTATTTATTATTTTCTTATCAGTTGATTAAATTCTTTAGTTAAACTAGCAATAAAAATATAATAAATTAAAAAAACAGTAACTTCTACTATTAATCTTTTACTGTTTATTCAAACGTTCTCATAATTAATGCTTTACAAAAATAACAACAATAAAGTAAATAAAAACAAGAAAATAATACAAAAAATAATAGAGAGAAAAAGAAATAATAATAACAATAAATAATTAAGAAAAAATTAAAATGAAAGCAAGAAAATAAAGAAAAAAGAAAGAAAAATAATTACTAATAAAAAATAAGAAGGAAAGAAAAAGAATAACAAAGAAAGGAAAAAGGAAAGAAAGAAAGAAAGGGCAGTGCTATGCAATGGGTAGGATTAGGTCATTTTTGTAAGGTAATTTGGCGTACTATACACATTTTCATGAGACCGGGCTCGAATGTAAAGTCACTCACAACCGCATTCAGGAAACTAGAGGAATCAAAAAAATGGTGTCATAACACCGAGAAGTTTTGTCACAGATGACAGCCAGTTTTTAAATTAGTCCAATCAAGGCTTTTCCAATCCATCACACAGCTAAACAACTAACAATGGCGTTAAATGCATTGTTACCGAGTGCAGACGAGGCACTGACGGCAGCTCCAGTGGATCTTAAGATAAATGTGAATCATTTCTCATTCTCCGTCTCTGTGAGTGAATTAAACCTCATGATTATATAGGCAACTCGATGTCTAGTCAGCTGCAAATATGGCTTGACCCCAAAAAATTCGAACAAAAGGTTTGTCAGTGGTTTACAATAGTATCGGATGTACTTAAAAACATACTAAAAGTTTACCAAAGTTTGACTCCAAGAAATTTTCAAAATGGCGGCTGCCAGGTCCTTAAAATGACCATTACTGCTTTGTATTCATCTTAGATCAGGAATACTGGTGCCTGATACATGTTTTGGCCATGTAATATTCTAATTAGCATATTTGCATGACAGATAAGTGATGACAAGTACAATTATATATTAAAGCAATTGGTTACAAGCATATTAATGCGAAAAATAAGTACAATTTCCCTTAAATAATTGCATATTTCTTCTTTCTCATATTGTTGTGCCTAGTGTTGGTGATTTCTGTAGTGGTGTTTAAGTAGTCAATGATGAATTTTGTTTGAGCAAAGTGGTACACACTGTGCTGCCAACATTTCAATTAGGCATGCAATATCAAATGTCAGCATTCTCTTCCACCATCTTCTGAATTGTTGAAAGTTGTGAATTTAGTTTTGTTGGGTTTAGTAGATTGCCACCTTCATACTCAAAAACATCTATAGAGGATGCATTACATATGTATACCTTGTTCAAATTGAAATGAGTGACCATTTTGGAGGGTTCACACACAGGCCTCTGTTCGGGCTAATTCAGAGTTGTTTATGATCAAAGTTATACAGCTCCAATTTAAGTTACTTTTGGGTGCAATAACTTTTACATTGAATGTCAAGTCTGTGTGTTAGCAAAAAAAGGGTATATGTCCAAAAACACGTACTGAGTAGGAGTTACATGACATAGGCTAAATCGTTTACATCTCTGGTTCACCGCAAACAAAGATAAAACCTTACAGTAATCTCATAAAATCATGTACAGGTGCATATCAAAAAATTAGAATATCATGAAAAAGCAATTTTTTTTTTGTTTGTTTTTAACTTATTTCAAAACTGAAACTTTCATATATTCTAGATTCGTTACATATAAAGTAAAATATTTCTAAAGTTGTTTTTTTATTTATTTATTTTTTTTATTTTGATGATTCAGCTCTCAAAAAATCTGACTTGACATAAAAGTCAAAAATGCATTATCAAAATATTAGAATATTTCCTAAGATCAATCAAAAAATGGATTTGCAAAACAGAAAAGTTCAAGTTCTTCAAAGTATATTAATTTATGCACTCAATACTTGGTCAAAAGCACATATTACAGAAAATGACTTGCTCCTAGCACAAATGACAGCATCAGTGAAGTGTGGCATGGAAGTGATCAGCCTGTGGCACTGATGAGGCACTATTGAGCCTTCAGATCGTCTGTATATTGTTAGATCGACTGTTTCTCATCTTTCTCTTGAAAATATCCCATAGATTTTCAATGGGGTTCAGGTTAGACATGTTGGCATGCCAATAAAGCACAGTAATATCATGGTCAGCAAACTACTTGGAAGTGGTTTTTGCACTGTGGGCAGGTGCTAAAGTCCTGCTAGAAAAGGAAATCAGCATCTCCATAAAGTATCAATATTTTTGGAGCATAAAGTGCTCCAAAATCTCCTGGTAGATGGCTGCATTGACTTTGCACTTGATAAAACACAATGGACCAACACCAGCAAATGTCACGCACCCCAAATCATTACTGACTTCAGAAACTTCACACTGGACTTCAAGCAGCTTGGATTCTGTGCCTCTCCAGTCTTTTCTGGGACCATCATTTCAACGTGAAATGAAAAATGGACTTTTATCTGATAAGAGGACTTTGGACCACTGACCAACAGTCCAGTTCTTTTTCTCCTTAGCCCAGGTAAGATGCTTCCGACATAGTTTCTGTTTCAAAAGTGGCTTGGTAGTCCTTTTCCGGAAGACATCTGAGTGTGGTGACTCTTGATGTGCTGACTCCGGCTTTATTCTACTTCCTGTGAAGCTCTCCCAAGTGTTTAAATCAGCTTTACTTGACAGTATTCTCAAGTTTGCGGTCATCCCTATTGTTTGTGCACCTTTGCCTACCCAATTTCTTCCTTCCAGTCAACTTTGCATTTAATATGCTTTGATACAGCACCCTGTAAACAGCCACCTCATTCAGTAATGACCTTCTGTGACTTACTCTCTTTGTGTGTCAATGATTGTCTCCTGGACCATTGCCAAGTCAGCAGTCTTCCCCATTAGTGTGGTTTTAAAGAACAAGAAGTACCCGGAATTTATACTGTAGGGATGGTCATTTAATGAAACTCTCATGTAATTATCTAGAATAAATCTAGAATATATGAAAGTTTCATTTTTTTTAAATGTTAAAATAAAGAAAAAAACTTTTTCGTGATAATCAAATTTTTTGAGATGCACATATATACCATAAGTATGTAATCATGTCTGTGCAACTTAGACACGTCCAATGGATTCATAGACCCAGAAAATATGGGGTTAAACACCAAAATTGCTTGGCTAGGTCAAATAATACAGGAGTTATATTAAGGGCTTCCTGCCCATCTTAGACACCATCTTGAAAATTACACCTTTCTAGTGGTCAAACTTTAGTAAACTTTTGTATGTTATTAAGGACACCTAATACTACAAAAAAAAAACAGCTGAGAAACCTTTTTGATAGAATTTTTTTTTAAGGTTAGGTATTTTTTTTTTTTTTTTTTTTTTCATATATGCATGCAGCCGCCTAGTCTCGTGCTGTTACATTCATTCAACGCAGCTTTGAATGCGAGAATGCCGTTTTGAATCCTGACAATGGAAAGGCATCAGTTTGGCTATATAACGCAACTCTATGAACGCAACTCTAGAGTTGGGGTACTCGGACTTGTACTCGGACTCGAGTCCGGTCTCGAGTACAGTTTTTAGTGGACTCGGACTTGTCACGGACTCGGATGCATTTTTACTCGGACTTGACTCGGACTCGAGCCTTTCGGACTCGGAAAATATTGCCGAGTCCAACCGAGTCCAGGGACAGTATACGGAAATGTAAATGACTCATGCATTATTACAAATGTGACATTCAGTATTCTTTATTGTTTTTAAGTCTTGCCAGTACGTAAAAGCCGGCCAGAATCGGAATGCAATATATATATATATATATATATATATATATATATATATATATATATATATATATATATATATATATATATATATATATATATAGAATACTGTCATCAAAGACGCCGTTTGAAGCTAAACGCAGACGCTTAAACGGACAGATTAATGGATGAATTTGCTGATTGCTTTTAAAACATAAATTTGATGTAAACAATGGGTCTACATAATTTTCACATTTGCAGTTCAAAGAGAACGTATTTTATTAGCCCTGTAGCATGAGCTATTATATCCTATAACATTTTACACTATTGTATCTCACAATTCTGATTTTTTTTCCCCTCGCAAATGCAAGTTTTCTTCGTATTTCGGACGTTATGTCTCAATTTAACTGAACAATATAAAGTTTGTCATTTCTGAGTGGAAAAAAGGAAGAATTGTGGGATATAAACTCGATGTTTTAATGATTTAAGCCGAGGAGAAAAAAAAAGAAAATTGCACGTTGATTTTTCTTATCAAAATTGTGAGATAATCTCGGAACTGCGAAAATAAATTCAAAATATTGAAATACAAACTCAAATGTACTTTTTTAAATTTATTCTTTTAGGGCTGTGCAATTAATTAATTAATTTCGGATTCTAACGATTCTGAAAATATCATAATCGAGATAAACCATTGCTCCCGATTCCGCCCCCTTTGGTGCGCTTTTGCTCTTCAATAAAAGCCTAATTTCACATTCAAATCAGTAAAATCATGTAAGGTGACTTGCATAAAATGGGACGAAAAGAGAATTTGCGCTGTTCTGTGTATGCATTCAGAGACAGAACAGAACACGGACAGCTATTTAAACAATTCAGTTTTGTAATTTATGGAAAATGTGATTAGGCATTTTGTTTCGTTTTTTTTTTAATCAAGTTAATTTGAAAAGTTGTTGTGAGGATTTTTTTTTTGTTTGTTTGTTAAATATAAGTTTTGTTTTTTAAGTACAAACAGCCGCCAACGGAAGACTCTTCATGTTCTGTTTAAACAATTTGCCTTCTGAAATATAATATAAAATCTAAATCTAAATATAATAGATTAATATAATATAAATATAAATCCGTTTATGCGGAGAGTGGAAGCTAAAGCCATTTTGCAGGTATAGTGGAGGCGCCAGCGCCATTGCTTGCATTTTTTCCCAGTGGAAACAGTTAAAAATTTCCCATAATAGACGTGATAAATACATATATAGAAAGCTTTAAATTATTGCTTAACGAAATAAACCGAATCAAAAACAAAAACGTTTTACTAATGTAGCTAATCCGGAAAGATTTATTTCTCTCTAAAGGCGGTCAAAGAGGAGTTTTTGAGTCAGGATCTTTGCGACACTGATTCAGAATACACTAGTTTATTCATAAATAATTTGAAAAATCTCTTTACTATTTCCCTTCATTCATTGACGGTGCTTTGTGTCAAGTTTCAGCCTATTGAATCCGAAGCTGCACTGAAGGCATTGCGGCTGACTGAGGCACAAAACGCCTTCCGAGCCGCTCCCGAAGAGAAAGCGAAAGTGAAGTCTGACTATTAAAATGCCCATTTTTTTATTTTTTTTTTTATTATTTTTTTTTATTACCATAATTGATGGATGTCTAATTAATGGAAAATATAAAAATAAGGAGAAGCGTAAAACAGCTATGCCCGGCCCGCGTCTGAACTATTGCGTGACTGAGCCCGGTCCTTGAGGCGTAAAAAAGGGACTGAAATGCAGGGCTCTAATCAATCAAATAAAGTTCTGAACCCACTCATAATCGTGTTAAATAGTCCTGATTACAATACTGACCAAAATAATCCTGATTATGATTTTTGCCGTAATCGAGCAGCCCTATTTTATTCCATGGCTTTCATATACTTGAAAACTGTCAGATAAGCCCCGCCCACAAAATCTTCATCATTGTTTGCAAACATCAAATTGATATTCCGCTCCAACGCATAACAACCTTTATTAACTATAAATGCATTAAAATGTATAACAGTTTTATAAATATAAATAAAACGGTTGTGAGTTATGGAAAGAATGTAGGCCTCATTTTCATCCAAGAAATTTTTTTTTAAAATGTCATCTACTCTGTCTATGGCCTAACCATTCATCATATAAAACCCAAACAACACAAATCAGAGATATAAGGTGCATTTTCTGCTCTTTAGGTCACATTCACCAAGCTACCTACCCAGCCCCCAACCCCACCCTTAAATTTGTACAGTCACTATATAACAACAACAACTATATAACAAAAAAAAAGTCCATGCCCTATCATTTTTCACATTCTGTAAGTTGTTTCTCTCTTAAAGATGTCACAATACATAAATCAAGTCACCCATAACTTCTGTTACATGCCTTATTTCTAGTTATAAAGGTTAAAACAATGTTAAGATACCGAAAAACAGTAGTGTTTCATTGGACTCGGACTCGACTCGGACTCGGCCCTTTAGGACTCGGACTTGAGTCGGACTCGGCCCATTTTGGACTCGGACTCGTCTCGGACTCGACTGGTCAAGGACTCGGACTTGACTTGGACTCGACTTAGGTGGACTCGAACCCAACACTACGCAACTCTATGAAGCGATGTTGCCATACTAGCCTTCACCTTCACCTTCTGTAGGGTCTTGTTTTGTGTTAAACATGACAGAAAAACAGTCTTAAGTAGGGATAACGGCAGGCTTGCACAATGGGCATTGCTAAAGGTGTGACGCATCTAGGCATTCCATGCTAATCAACGTATTTTCATAATCAACGTAATCGGCGTTGACGTCGACGAATCGTTGCAGCTCTAGTATTTTCCCAGAGTTTAATAAAATGCCTGATGCGTCGACACACTTGTCCACATACATGGGGATCGAGCAAGGAAAAATGTACACAAGCATGCATCCAACTCAGGTCACAAACAGAAAGGAAATAAGTAAAATAAAGAGAGACAGATGTCGGTAGAGCGAGTCACCTCTCCAGAACATACAGACACGGGCACATGCGCAATTGTCAGTCTGCCACAAAACGTCTTGGTTACGTATGGTAACCCTCGTTCCCTGATGGAGGGAACGGAGATGTGGTGTCGAAGTGACGACACTAGGGGTCACTCTAGGGAGCCCGAACACCTCTGACAGCTTTGAGAAAAGGCCAATGAAATTGGTGTGCAGTATTTGCGTAGCCAGCTCTGCCCCGGACATCCGGGCATAAGAGGAGGTGGCTAAGCACTGCTCATTGTTCTGATCTGAGGAGCCGAATGCCACTCGGCTACACTCAGAGGCAGTCCGAGGTTGTGGCAGGGGGACACCACGTCTCCGTTCCCTCCATCAGGGAACGAGGGTTACCATACGTAACCAAGACGTTCCCCCTCTGTCGTTCACGTTCGACATGGTGTCGAAGTGACGACACTTGGGGTCCCAGTTGAAAACGCCACAACCAGCGGACTGCGTCACGAGTGCATGGAGTGCAAATAATAACAGGTCTTTCGTGTTAAATGCAACTCACCTCTGCATGACCTTCCAATGCCCAAGAGCTTCAGCCAGCCTTTCCTCACCTTTGGTTGAACATCTTGGAGAACATTGGGCCAGTGTCCGTCCTCCCGGGGGGGGGTGGGTATGGGCACTACGGAGACCACACCCTGCCCGGAGGGAGGTTGTCGTGTGGAAAATACACCTGAGGGCTCGCACTAGGGGAGCGCTACAATGGGAAGATCCTGAGACAGGCTCCGCATAGGGAGAGACTGCTGAGCTCAGGATCTGAGACAAAATTGTCTTTGAGGGAAACACCGCATCTCCGGGAATATAGGTGGAAATACACACATGGGGCCGCATTAGGAGCCACTACATGTGGAGTACCAACCTAATATGAGAGTTCATACGAGGCAACCTAACCTCATATTAGATTCTGATAGCTAATTCCTCCGCCGAACATAGCTACGTTGCGGGTGCAACATGATGGAAGTGTCGTTCAGGGTTCACGCCAGGAAACTTACTGAACTGGGGAAGCATCATCACCCATAGGGAACAACTCTACGGCAAGCTTCTACACCGTTTCAGCTTCAGGAGTCGCCAGGCTTGCGTTCAGGACTCCTGAAGAGATTGTAGAACCTGGCAAATGTGTTAGGTGTAGCCCAACCTGCAGCTCTGCAAATGTCTGTTAGAGAGGTCCCGTTCGCTAGCGCTACCGACGCTGCGATGCCCCTGGTGGAGTGGGCGTGCACCCCCAGCGGGCAGGGCACACCCCTGGCCTGGTAGGCCAAACGTATCGCATCCACAATCCAGTGGAAAATTCTTTGTTTGGAGACAGTTTTCCCCTTCTGCTGTCCTCCGAAACAGACAAAGAGCTGACTCGACCGTCTGAAGCTTTCAGTACGTTCCAAGTAAATGCTCAGGGCACGGACTGGGCATAACAAGGAGAGGTTGGGGTCGCCTTCCTGAGAAGGGATAGCTTGCAGAGTGACCACCTGGTCCCTGAAGGGAGTGGTGGGCACTTTGGGCACATAACCGGGCCGGGGTCTCAGGATAACGTGAGAGTTAGCCGTCCCGAATTCGAGGCACGAGTCACTGACGGAGAGGGCTTGGAGGTTTCCCACTCTTTTGATCGAAGTGAGCGCAGTCAGGAGAGAGCACTGAGTTCGACTGACTGGAGCGGCTCAAAGGGATCTGACTGTAGGCCCCGGAGGACCACAGGCAGATCCCAAGAGGGGACAAGGCGCGGTCTGGCGGGGTTCAGAATGGCCGAACGGAAAGCGGTCGCGGTGAGTCGCGGCTTCGCGGCTCGTGAGCAGCAACCCATAGTTATGTTCCCTTCCGCAAGCAGAACACAAACTATCAACGAAGCGATGTATCGGCGTGAGACTAGCTCAACCCTGAGCACAACGATCGTGCCGATTGTTATTGTTTACGAGGAAACCGCAACCAGGAAGACACGGACGGAAAGGCATATGTAAACACACAATCTATCCGTGTCGGCTCTTTCAGAGAAATTACTCCTTTTCAGGAGGAAAAGCTCTTTAGAGATCGTCGTCGAAGCACCCAGGGGTATTCTCGCTTATAAATGGAGGGTTAAAGGGAGAGACCGCTGCTCGTGCCATAGATCCAACGACGAAGAGGTGAGTAATGCTGTTTTCCCACTAAGAGAATACTGCATTCGGCTCCGAAGAAACAGAACAATGAGCAGTGCTTAGCCACCTCCTCTTATGCCCAGATGTCCGGGGCGGAGCTGGCTACGCAAATACTGCGCACCAATTTCATTGGCCTTTTTTTCAAAGCTGTCAGAGGTGTTCGGGCTCCCTAGAGCGACCCCTAGTGTCGTCACTTCGACACCACGTCGAACGTGAACGACAGAAGGGGAACTACCGTATATGCTCTAGTGGGTGTTACAACATCATGTCATTAACCGTGAGAACACTTTATAGTACAGTTGGTAAAATTATTACACTACCAGGAAGGAAGATCAGGTTGTTGACATTTGCCTGCCATTCTTGCTCTGTCTGCACAGTGTAGGCTATGTGAACACGCCAATGACGTATCTGACTGTGCAAACAGGGTTCACAGAGGTATGCAAATACATATGTTGACAGGCAGGTAGGAAAGTCAATAAAAACGCTTGGGCCAAACATTTTAATTGAACAAACATTTATTGGTCCTATGCTTTCCACAGAATATATAAATGCATACAAATACATTTAGACCAATTAACTTAATGATTGCTATCTAAATGTGAAGAGAATTTTCAACCAGCATAACAAAAAATGTTTTTACGGGCGATCACCTATTGCACCTTTAACGTAATTTTTTGACGTATAAGGATTTTCGACAGTTTCGACAATTTTAAAATACAAAAAATGGTAATATCATTTGTAGTTGTTCAAACATTAAGAATGTTGTGTACACACAAATTCATATTAAACTTTTAAATTAAGTGATTTTAGTGTTTTTTCATCTAGATGAATCAGCCATAGCCTTAAAAAATGTCATGTGGTGCGACCATGATTTATATTAAAATTAATTAATTTCCTTAACATGCTTAACATTTTTATTTAGATGTTCTCAGTAATGAAAGTGATCTTAATCTATTATAATGATCTCATAAATAATGAGATCATGATCTCATATTTTTGTTCTATTATTTCAAAGTTGCCTTTGTAAATGTAGTTGTAGTTAAATGTAGCAGACTTATTTTTCTGTAAATTGCATAAAACTGATATTGTTTTAAAAATACCATTCACTTAAGCATACTGTAGCAGTGATTCATATTTCAGCCACAGAAATTAGATAACTTATTTTTAATTTAATACAGTTATTGCTATTATTGGTTGTACCACATGATGAGTGGTCGCTCTATATGACACTTGTTTGTCTTCACGTTTTCAGTGTCTTTGCCCATGATGTATTTTTTACTGCATGAGAACATGATGTGTGGCATGGTTTGTCGGACATAGCAACAGTAACTAAAGGGGGCGAGTCTTTGCGAAGGGTCAGTTTAGAGTAGTGGAAAGTTGCTGGCTCAGGTTCTGAGATGACAGCATGAACATCTTTCTTACATTAGAAAATTACACCTGGATTTTATGCTTGACTGGAGGGTCAGAATAAACATGCTAGCTATGGCAAGTGTTTTTTATTTTACTTTCCTTGCCAGTGGAATCTGGTAAAATAGATTAAAATAGTTATTAATGAATTTATAATAAATTACTAATAAATGCATAATTACCAAACTAAAATTACATGCACTAAATTATTCTTTTTGTTGCATTTTTTCTTACGTTGTACAAAGATTAAACAAACTGTTTTAAATGACCAAAACTGCATAAAAATCTATTCCAAATGACGCTAAAATAAAGTATTTTATGTATATAAAACAGCTGGGACATGTATCTTTAATGGAAAACATTCTGCAGTGGTCGCACCACATGATATCTAGTCACACCACATTATATTTCAAATTCAGTCAAAAATTACAAGCACAGAACTGGCTACCTAAATAAAACAAGCTAGGTTTCCATAAAAGGTCACTATGAAATTTATAATGAAAATAAATACTTGTAGAAATAACATAATTTTCTTTGTTGTTTTGAGGTCATACCACATGATATCCAAACTTGGTACCCTTGGTACTTGGTATTTTTTAAAAATAATTAAAAGTAGTTAAACATCTTATTTAATTATTTAAAATGTTTCTTAAAGAGACTTTAACCCTCCATTGGTAAGCGAGAATACCCCTGGGTGCTTCGACGACGATCTCTAAAGAGCTTTTCCTCCTGAAAAGGAGTAATTTCTCTGAAAGAGCCGACACGGATGGATTGTGTGTTTACATATGCCTTTCCGTCCATGTCTTCCTGGTTGCGGTTTCCTCGTAAACAATAACAATCGGCACGATCGTTGTGCTCAGGGTTGAGCTAGTCTCACGCTGATGGTGTGACATCTTTGTCCTGTGTTGTGACAGTACAGATGGACATTATCTGTCACATCATAGAACGTTTCAGCCTTTTCATCAATTAATGACCTTGCCATTCCAAGCTAATCTGTCATTAGCAATTAGCAAGACACATTTGCAAAATTTTCCATGATTATGTATTTTAACATACAGTTTTTAATTAAAAAAATAATAATAATTTAGGGGTGTCACATCAAAAGACAACAAAACTTAACACTGTTGTAGTGGTTTCAAAAAAGTTAAATATTTGAACAATTTTGAGACAAAAATTTGACCATGTGCAACCATATATCATTGGCTTGACAGGGGGCTTCATTAACACAACTATGAATAGGGTCCTTCAACTAATTAAAGTTTTCTCTAAAATTTAAAATCAGGATATGGTTTCACACCAGAGGACGTGGTTTTCAGAGTTCCTATGTGTTCCTATGTCAAGTTCCCATGCTTTCAGAAATGTATAGATGGGGAAAAAAACACATTGCCATTTACTAAAATAGTCACTTAAACAATTATATGGTATTTATCAACATTTTATGCTTTTCTTTTTAATTTATAAACATTGTAATTTATTGAACCATACTTTTTTTTCATTTCTATATAATTCCTGTAAGGGATTATTTTAGTAATATTGTGTATTTGTCAAGTCAAGTCACCTTTATTTATATAGCATTTTTTACAATACAGATTGTGTCAAAGCAACTTTACATTATCAAATAGGAAGGTAATATATTATTAATGCAAAAAGAAACCATAATTTTAGTTGAAGGAAATTAATCAATAATTCCAAATTAATAACAGATTTAACAAATTTAACTGTCCCCAACTGAGCAAGCCATAGGCGACAATGGCAAGGAACCAAAACTCCATCTGTAGTACAGATGGAGAAAAAAAACCTTGGGAGAAACCAGGATACAAACTGGATCTGATCTCGGAATAAGCAGGAGACAGACTAATATTAGCATAGATGCCATTCTTCATATGATGCAGCGAGTGCATCAGGTGTTATGGGAAGTGTTCCCGGTTCCGGTTTGTGTGTGTGTGTGTGTGTGTGTGTGTGTGTGTGTGTGTGTGTTTGCATTAATTATATATAATAATCTGTTCTCACCTAATTTTTCTTTCAGAGCAAAGTACCCATCTTGTATGTTCTTTCAATACAACACCCAGCTTGGACCTCCATATTACATCCTTGTTGATACCAACTTCATCAACTTTTCTATAAAGGCCAAATTAGATGTTGTCCAGTCAATGATGGACTGCCTCTATGCTAAATGTAAGTCTCCACATTCTTTTCTCAGAATTACTTTCATCAGTGCGGATGTGAATGAGGATGGGTGTATTTTGGCTGTATTGATTGTAGGACTGTATAATTCCAGTGCTGCAGCATTGAACATAAATGATGCTGTATTTAATACAGAGAGGCATTCACTCTATGCATATTAAAAAGATTTTTATCATTTATTCACTTGGTAGTCTACGAAACGTAGCACAGTTTCTCTAACAGTGCATATCCTGACAGAACCAATAATCAGAGCAGACCACTTGTAAATTAACTGGGATGAACCAGAAGTTTCATAAGTTGAAGTTGATTTATGAAGTTTAACTTGCAGTTGAAGTTAAACTGATTAATAATCTTTAAATCCTTAGAAAAAACAAAAACAATAAAAATACAAAATAAAAAAAGCATAGGACTACATATTTAGCAATGTGGTTTTGAAAAAAAAAAAAAATCAGTATGGTGAAATCATCAAAACAATAACCTTTCAGTAAAATAAAATTTCCATTGTTTAAAATAAAAATGTTACTCCAAAATTACTCCAAAAAGATAATTTCAAGTCATTGTTGTGTAAAGCATCAAAGAGACATTACAAAAAGTAGCTTAAGTAGCTTTTGATTCAACAAAAAGTTTATTACATATACTCTTTTGGACCATGAATGACAATGATGACAAAATGGCATTTTTGTGTGGGTGAACTATACCTTTAATAATAATAATTGTTGTTGTTTTTGTTGTTACTATGGAAATATTAAATTATTTCTTTAATGTAATTATACTCTAAATAATATACCAAAACTGCCAGTAGGTGGTGGTAAATGTCTTAATGATTAAGTCGCTGATTAATTCAGAAGTGAAGTAAATGGTTCTCTCTATGAATGGTCCATTGGGCTTGTTTGACTTAAAGCGGATCATCACTATCAGATTGATCTGTGTGTGACATCAAAGTACAAGTACGAGAGCTAGAACAATCGGTCTGTGAAGCGCGACTTCAAATCCAACGAGCCTAATGGTTCAGGCAGTTTATTCAAAACTTGGATTAAGAAAGGAAATGCAGATGTGTGTTGCTCGGAGATGAAAAGTTAAGTTTTGTCTTTATATTGTCGTTGACAAAATTGAGCAAAACAGAAAACATTGTGTCTAAAATAACACAATTACCATCTTATTTATTGAACTGTTATATAAGATCAGTAGGTATCACTTGCACTTGTGTGATATTGCTTAATTATATGATGTAAATATGAGAGACAAACTCAAACGGGCATTTTTGCCCCATATCTTTTAATTTTAGGGACATTCTAACTATGTTCTCTAGGCTCTAGCATGCAGTGAGTTGTTTTATATTTGTCATCAATCAACTGTATGAAATGTCAGATTATGATACACGTGAGTCTGGGGCAGCGCAAGTGTGTTAATAATTATAACACGTTATTTTTCACCATAATTAACTAATCTAATTAACGTGTTAAATTACCAGCCCTAATATGAAAATCTAGTTTTTTAACTTGTAAGGGGAAAAAAAAACACTTGAACACCTGTTCTACAGAAGAATGGAAATCATACAGGTCTGGATTTTTGGAGGAACTGATTTTGAACCTTTTCTGCCTTAAAATCAAACAAATAAACTTAGTGACTGGCACATTATATCCTACAGTTTTGACTTTCTAGTTATTTGCAAATTTGCTTCACAAGAACTATAGTGATGTACAGAAACAAAATGTCCACGTTCAACCACTGAAACAACTAGTAGTGTGTTTGCAAGAGTATGAGGTAATAGAATTAATTCTCAGCATTCGTAATTTTTTAAAACAAAATGGTATTTTACCAACTGGTTTCTTTGTTGAATAATTTTTTATGAATGAAAGAATTTTTACTCTAAGCACCTACATCGCCTGATCTTCATACAAAAAGTTACACTAAAATCAAACTAAATTAAACTAATAACATACATTTGTAGTTTACAAGCTAATACATATCTGTGCATTTATTTTGTTGTGTTATTCAGGTGTACCTTGCATAACGGACTGTGTGATGGCTGAGCTTGAGAAATTAGGGATGAAGTTTCGAGTGGCTTTGCGGTAATGCACACTTACATGACATACATGTAACAGTAAGTGTCTTGAACACAGAGACCAAATTAAAATTGCTCTCCACACAAGAATCTGATCTCATCATCAACCAGTCTGTCTAGAATGACATGAAGAAACAGAACAAACAGTCAGTTTTATTTTGCTTTCTTTGAGTTAAGAGCATCGATGTTTCCACAAACACATGCTTACAGTTCACTATTTCACAGAACAAAATGAACAGATATACCTAGTGTGTAAGATATTTGAACATTACACAAATTCACACAGATAAAATGTATTTAATGCACAAATAAATGCCTATGCATAATAAATATTTTGCAGAAATTTCTGTTCTAGTACTCTCTGATCATAGGAAAAATAACTAGCTTTGTTGGCCCTTAAAATGTCATGCTTAGACTTGTCACAGTGTTGTAATTTAAAAGGCATTTTTCTGTTTAGAGATCATGTGTCAACAGGACCAGTTTTTGAAGTGTTGGCAAATAGGCTGCAGCATTTGCTGGCTTAAGTAGGAGTAACTGTGGGAAAAGTTCAGTGTTGCAGTGTGTGCCACTGCAGTGGTCATAAGAATAGCTAATGGACAGCAATGTCATTTGCTGTAAATTACATTTGAACAATTAGTTCAATTAGGTGACATCCCACCTCTCCCAGAAGATCAAAGAGTCTCCCACATATTGATAGAAAAAAAAAATCTTGGAAATTGAGTGAGAGATAGAGAAGCCATGTTTCCAGGGTATTAAACAGTTTGTTTGTTTTTTTTTTTTTGTTTTTTTTTGGTGATTTAGTCAAAAGTTGTCAGCATCTGGAATGGTAACAGTATGGATAAAAGATGAAAAGCTGTTGCGTATGTAAACTGTAGATGTGGTGCATTTACCAGAAAAGTTAAAATTGGGATTTTGCTGTGGTTTTATGTATGAAAGTGGCTATTTTTTCTTATTTGGTTTATATACCGATTTGATGATTATTTTTTTATTTTTTTTTTGTAGGATTGCCAAAGATCCCCGATTTGATCGATTACCTTGCTCACATAAAGGAACGTATGCTGATGACTGCTTGGTGCAAAGAGTAATGCAGGTATAAGAGCTTTGTACCCTATTGGATTATAATTGTTTCATATTCCCAAATGAATGAAAATAGTGGTGTGCTGCTTATTCACTCGTTTAATTAGAAACTGCAAAGGTCAACTTTTATTTGTGTATAATCATAATAACAATAAAACAATGCGCTTTTGTAAAATAGATCAAATAAAAATGCTGCCCTCTTCACCGTGTCAGGCTTCATCACCTCTTTTCACAGACATGTAAATAAAACAACCTGAATCTCTGTGAATGCATGCCTTACAGACATGTGAAATATATGTATAGAAAGCTTGAAATGTCTACTTATAAATGAATTAAGTAACGTCAAAAACAAATATTCTCTGATAAATTAATCCGCATGATACCAAAGCAAGCTCCAGTTTTTCCCATCTAAACCCATCCCTAATGTAATCACGCCCACGAACAGCGCCATCCACATAAGACACAGAGACATGTAGGTAGACGAGATTAACATAAAAGTTCATCTCGGCTACTTCTCGTTTCTGGAAGACACGCTGAGAGTTTATTTATAATGCCGTTATTCCCATCACTTATTATTTGTAACAACTGTAGATTTGGAACCAAATTACAGGGGAGTAAACATGCCTTAAGAAAGATGCCATGATTATTTATTTTACAGATATTGTTCGGTCTTTAAAAAAAAAAAAATTGACTTTAGCAGTCTTGTTGCCAATATGCCAATTGTGTATCCAAAAATGGGTAAAAGCACTTTGACTGTAAAAGCGCTTAATTCAGTGTAGAAAATCGCTATTTTGTATCAACTGAGCCTTTACACATAATATTATGCAGACTTTTAAACAAAAGTAAACAAAACTAAAAAGTAGATAAATTATACATTTAAAAAATTCATGCATTCCCTGGGAATCTAACCCATGACCATGGCATTACTAGCATTGTGCTCTACAGGAGCTACAGGAATGTGACTTGGCTAAAAAAAATTTAGCCTCTTTCCCATGTCTCTCACACACATTTGGACCAACATTTTGTTAATAAACATGAATATGCATGCCTATTGATGGTCTTTTTTTTCATGCTGCAATGTTGTTGTTGTTGTTGTTGTTGTTGTTGTTGTTGTTGTTTTTAATGTAAAATGTTGTAATAACATTAACATTCAAAACTTTTAAATGTTTGCACATTCAATAATTATTGAGAAGTTATTGATTAGTTACAACATGGCCTAAAATACAATAAAATAAGTGAGACTATAAAACAATTCTAACCTCAATGCTGATATTCATTTTATATCTTTCTTTACATGTGACTAAAGCAATCCCATTTGTTTCATTAGCACAAGTGTTACATTGTGGCCACGGTGGACAGGGACCTAAAAAGGAGGATTCGGAAGATCCCAGGAGTCCCCATCATGTACCTCTCCAATCACAGGTACTCAAGCGCTCTTCGCTAAGTGCAAGTGAGAAAGCCTGGGTTATGTGCAAACTCCAGAAAATTAATAAAGCCTTTATCGTGTGGTAAATGCATGTCCAGGTGTGTCCAATCCTGTTTTTGTATGATCAGATTATTTTGAAGAGTTTATAGGTGTGTTGGATTTAAGATGAAAACGGAGTCATAAGGTCGGACATTTTCTGCTTCCTGTAATGATGCTCTGGCAGTGTTTGCGTACTTTTTCACAGATGAAATGGATTAGATGCAATATTTGTTGAATATACAGACATTTCAGATGTTTTCATGTAGCAACAAACTTTTCATTTGTTCATTTAGCAGTAAAAAAGTACTGAATAAAGTTTAACATAGGCCAATACTATTAAACAAATTTTTAAAAAACATTTTTTCATTTTATTTTTGTATTAGATGTACATATTACTATTTTAAAAACACAGATTTGTAAGCATTACCATAAATGAAGTTGTCAGAGTAACATGAAGCACACATGATCGGTGGCATCAAATCACTTTCGTAGTACTTTGATAGCATACGTTACAGTGACATGGCATTGCCACCATCTCAAGCGAGACAGACTGACTTTCTAACTGGCATGAACTGCTTCAAGTCATACAGTCTGTGCTGCACCACATCAAGTCATACACACCTATTGTCATTACCTATAAGGAATTTTATAAAGAAAGTCTGACCGAGTAACCGTAATCAAGTGTGGTATAACTATACTAAATGGCTCACTTTAGACCTGCATATTTATGTGTGTGCATTTGTATATGAATATGAATTATGCATATTTTTGTATTAATTGTAACACACAAATATTATCTTGTTGCCTATGTAAATTTTTTTATTTTTTTACAGGTATAACATTGAGAGAATGCCGGATGATTATGGCGCACCACGGTTGTAGTACACAGATTTGATTTGGGGTTTTTTTTTGTTTGTTTGTTTGTTTTTATTTTTTTTTTTTTATATATATTATAAGAATTTGTTTAGTGGATATCCCCCCACCATATATTCAGTACTCCACAATAAAGTTTTTGGCAGCCCAGATCCCCAGCTGCTCAGAAGACATTAAAAGGTGGGGAAATATAGGAATAAAATTATCTTCAACCAATGAAAATGACTAACCATAAGGTCTAGTGGCTATTATGGGCAACTTCAGTGATCTGATATTAATGTTATCGTCTCCCAACAATGATATTGATTTAATCAAACATATGAAATTGGCCTTGTAGTCTTTAACTATTACAATAACGTTAACAGCTCACCAGTGCAGTGTTAAAAAAAAATAATAATAAACTTCTCCTTTGAAGCCACTCCCTGACACTCTTTTATGTCTGTAGGATCTTAGGATTTATTTGCTGACCATATTCTTTTGTCTTTATCTTAACGATGACATCTTTGTTAGCTGTTTGCACATCTGGTTGGATCACATCTGCTTGGAGGCTGTCCTAAATAAAAGTCACCATTGATAAACAAGTTATCAGAATCCTTGCTTATGTCAGAATTGTTGTTTGTCAATTATTATTGTTGTTAATTACAGTTGGCTTCATGTGGGTAAAACCATATTTACATTCTGCAGTGCTATACAGGATGACTTGAAAGCAATTTAGCAAGCAAATGTTTTTATAAAATCCTTTTCTGAGAAATTATTTATGCCTGTCTCAGAAAAACACTACACAGAGAAATATATGCCATTAATATCTGCAAAATAATTAACTTAGCCAATTTTGTTTAAATAAGGGATTGTAGAAATGAATGCACCCTAGATTGGTAACACTTTACAATAAGGTTCATTAGTTAAACATTATTTAATGTATTAACTAACATGAACTAACCATGAGCAATACATTTGTTACTGTATTTGCTAATCTTCATTAATGTTAATGAAAATACAGTTATTCATTGTTTATTCATGTTAGTTCACAGAGCATTAACTAATGTTAACAAGAATAATTGTTTGAATAATGTATTAGTAAATGTTAAAATTAACATTAACAAAGATGTGTAATATTCTAGTACTTATGTTGTCCTCCATAAATCTAAGTACACTGCTCTGACCCTTCTTGGCACTGAGTGTACAAGTTTATGACAAAATTTTACATCTTTTCTGTTTAACTTCTGGAGGATGACCTCCTTAACCCCTCCTTAACTCCCTGTTTTGAACATGAATGTAAAAATGCAATATCCAAAGTAAAATTTTGTAATATGATTTTCATGTACAATTTCTATGGTAATGCAATGTCTGATTTTAAAATGGTTTTCAAAAGATGAATTTTGAATTTTCAAGTGATGTATAATTTCTTAAAGTTCTAAAGCGTGATAGGGAAAAAGGCAATGAAGAAAGTCTTTTTGTGAAAAAAGGTCTTAACCTCTGTTATGATGTAGATTTTTGAGGTGCACTCTTGTCATAAACTAATCTATTACTTTTCCTACATAATTTGTAACACAAAAAAGTGGTATCTGTTTGTCAGAGTATGTCAGATTCTTAGACCTTCCCAACAATATATAGTTTGTCATGATTAGATTAGGATTTATTTGGTGAAGTAAATATAGGCGTCCCATATACGGGACGGTGACAATTAAAGGGTTAAATGCCCTGGTCTCTATTGGGGAGTGTTATTCACCTTGTCTCTACAGAGTCACCCACAGCTGCTCAAGAGTGTTAAGACTGATTGAAATACATGTCCAGTGAAGAATTTTCACCTTGGGAGAATAATATCTTCATTGTCATGTTGAAAATATGCCCAACAATGCAGGGGAATGGGGAGAGGGTAGCATCTTCTGTTTCAGTTTTTTGTATTATGTCACTCAGTGGTTTGTGAATTCATGACAACATTGATAAAGCACAAAACCCTCACACCTTCAGCACTCATACATGCACTTTGCTTTACTAGCACTGAACTTCACTGTGGGAACCAGGGCCTTGGCACTGTACTCATCTAGCAACATCATTACATTTTGGATGCTGTTAGATCCAAAAATGTTTGACTTGGTCTCATGAGACCAGAGTATGGATTCCCAGAAGTCTATATTTTGTAAATATTGGCCTTTGAAGAGGTTAAATGAGTTTATTGTGCTTTGGTACAGTAGGTAGTTCTAGTGTGGATAAACAACCATGCATGTCACTTTTGCAGGCTGCAGACTTGTTGGAACATTATACCTCTAAAGAACCCTAACATCATCTAAGTAAAAGGTAATTGCTGAATTTGTTAAGTTTCAGAGGAGGTGCACTCATTTATGTTGTGCACTGTAACTTGCATAGGACTAGAACTGAGCATGCTGTGTCAAGTGAGTCAGAAAGTGCAAAGAATGAGACTGGTCAATGAATGAGGTAGGTTAAATGTAAAATTTAAATTTCTAATCATGATCATGGTAGTCACACACACACACACAAAAACAATAGATGAATAAATTGACAAAGTAATGCAAAATCCAAACTAAATACTGTAGCATAAAATAGAAAAGATAATGAGTATTTTTGAGAATATGTCTGTATGTTGCCATTGTAGTTTTTTACAATCTCACTTTGTTATTGTGACATAGCCTACTCCTCTCCATCTGTCATTGAACATATTGAATTACCTTTGCATCAGGCATGAAACGGCACAATCCAAACCAAGGTCTTGTGGATTTGCTGCAGATGGAAAGATTGAGAGATAGTGAAGGCAAAGCAAACATTCAACCTTTAAACTTGATACTGTGTTTATAGTAGAGAATAAGGACAGCGCTAATTACAGGTTAATTTATGTGTCAGTAAATCATGTAACAATCTAAATTTAATTAAAAAAAAAAGCAGAACAAACGTGTTCTCTGCAAGCTTGGTGTTTTTTGTTTTTGTTTTCAATGAAAAATGTAAACGATAAAAGCCTGTCTCAAAGAAAAAATATTGTTTAATGAAACTACAGTTCATATTCAGTTCTTTTCTTAATTTACCTAATGGATTACAAGGTCAGCAAGGGAACAGTCACACACTCGGTCACGCGCACACACAAAACAGGGCAGACGTAAGCAAGGTATAAAAGGTAGCTATACCTGAGAAGACAGTGATCGTGCAGGAAGTCAAGAACAGGTAATTTTTCAAATGAAATATTTGTGAGCTTAAAAAGTACACTTAAAATGTACAAATGTAGCAATTTTTGGGAAGAATGCTACGTGTGTATGTATGTATGTATTTAATGTATAATGAAAATATGAGCGCAGTTCTGTAAATTATGTTCATTTTTTAGCTATTTTCTTTTTTCTATTATAGCCATCATGTTTTGGACAAGATATGCTGGAGGAAGTATATTATTGTTGGTAATGTTTATTCATCTTGGACATCTGTACCCAAGAAATGATATGAATAACTGTAAGTTGATAACGAATGACAAAATTTTGATACTTCATATGGGACCATTTCCTTTACTATTATATTTTTATTTTATACAAGTTGGATGTGAGGAATGCAAACTCAAGGAGAACAACATTTTCTCAAAACCTGGAGCTCCTGTCTATCAGTGCATGGGATGCTGTTTTTCTAGGGCTTACCCTACGCCATTGAGGTCCAAGAAAACCATGCTTGTTCCAAAAAATATCACATCAGAAGCTACATGTTGTGTAGCCAAAGAAGTTAAACGGGTAAAATGTGCACTCACTGCTATTGACAAAATAGTATGTTTCATTATATTATTTCACTTAAATTGATATAACAAATATTGTTTTGTTTTGTTTTGTTTTGTTTGTAGGTGCTTGTCAATGATGTCAAACTAGTGAACCACACAGACTGCCACTGCAGCACCTGTTACTATCATAAGTCTTAAAAAAAGTGACATTACAGATTTGCTTGTGTTTGCCTAGAACTAGTTATATTTCTTTCTACCTGTCATTTTATGCCAATGCTTATTTTCTGTTGTTAAATCGCAATGACTAATATACTTAATGTAAAAATACATTAATAGAATTTTGTTAGCTGTGCATATTTACTTTTCTATCATGCAAATTTCTTTGTAAATTGTTTTAGCTGGGTGGTTTTTCACCCACTTCTTTTTCAAAAGGTGGCCATTTTTACTGCAACTAACATCTTAAGAGTATAAAATGTATCATTAGACTAAAAAAATGCAAGAAAACATCATCACTGCACTCCGCTTGGTATTAGTTTATGCCCTCTTTTACTGGTAATTGCTCGCTTATTTTGTCATCTTACTGATGTACAAATCCATAAATTAAATTAAAAATATGATTATTATAATATTATATTATGCTTGTGACAGCTGCTTTGTTTCTTCTTTTCTCCATCACTTTTATACCTGTTTTATCCTTTGTGTGAATCGAAGGTGACTGAAAGTCCTACATGTTTTAAAGTGTGTTTCGCATTGAAGCCACATAAAATAACCATTTTGGAAGAATTTTCAGTGAATAGTTCTTATAAGAACAATGTTTTTCTCATTGTGAAGAACATTGATTAAAGCCCATGAAAAAGACTTGAACGAAAAAGACGTCAACCCGATGCCTAGAGAAACTTCTACACATGCTGAGAAAAAGTGAGAGTAACTAGTGCAACAGGACCACCACACCATAGCATCAACACATTAAAATAATAAACCAAATCACTGTACATTTTTGCCGTTTCCTTTTCATTGTTCTTATCAAAACAGTGTAAACGTGTATGTCTGTAATTTAATGTTACCAATGTAAATCGTTTTTTAGCATGCCAAAGCTAACTGAATATTAATCCGACGAATACAATAAGCAAAAACAATATTCACTCAGGGTTTTCCTTTTAAATAGTTTATTTTATGTGATCGAACAGAAAGCGTTTGTTCACTGATTTCAGTGAAAAGAGACGCCCCCCATACTGCCTGCGCCATTGCTGGAACAGTACGCAAAACTAAATTTCGAATACTACTATGACGAAAGATTGGGTGATAAATATTAATTACGTTGCTTTGATGTACTTCATAGCAGTTACTATGGCGACTGCTTCACAGTCATAAATATTAAGTACGTATTGTAGACATCGCTTGGTAACGTTGCTTAAATCTTTTGAATATTAATTAGGTTGTGCTTACGTTGCTCGGTAAACCTCTAATAGTGAATGCACGGGTCATGAATATTTGGATCAGGCCTTAGCCGTAGTAGTTTGAGATATTTGGGCTGGTGTGAATGCAGCGAAGATGGCGGAGGAGGAGGGTAACGCGACCGAGGTTGTGGCCCTTAGACACAAATTTCAGGATCTCATCTCTGAATTAAAAAGGAGCCCCGAGTCGACGCTAGATGCCTCCAATAGTTTTTGTCAGGATTTCTGTCAAGTACGACTTTATTTATGCGTTTTAATCTGTCAGTCTTTGTTCGTAGACGATGCTGCATGTTTGCATCGCTGCACCAATAACAAAACTAACAATACTAATACAGTCATTCATAGATGTGATGGTTAAAACATAAAAAGCTGTGTGCTGGAGAGATGAAGCGTGATTGTGTTTTAAAGTCATTAAATCTTACAGTCATGCTGTTTGTTTGTATGGTACGGTCACAGCTCTTGATGGCTAACACATTAGCTTATTGTAGCAGCAGCCTGTACTTTCACTCAAAAAATTATGTATGTTATATATAACCCAGTAGTATATCATATCCTGTATATAATTCTGTAACCGTTATATATATATATATATATATATATATATATATATAGGTTCTAGGATATATATATATATATATATATATATATATATATATATATATATATATCCTAGAACCTATAAAAATACAACTCAACAGATGTAATTTAAAGAGACAATGTTGTAAAGAAAACTGGTGTTCCCAATTCATTATTTATCAGTCTGGGAATTATTTGACCAGCAGATTTAATAAATCTTGCTAGGATTAAAATTAGATTTGAATATTTTGAATATTGCATATCATATAAATCACTGCTGTTTTGTTAGATCTAGTTTGAGCCATATTTCATTATTACTGTTATTACTGTTACATTCCTATGTTGTTATTGGGATAGACCATTCATTTATGGCTCTTGTTTTTTTGTTTTTTGTTTTTTTCTCCATGCAGGTTTTGATGCATCATGGATGTCAGTGGAGGCCAGATGAAGATCCGCTTCCTCTTTTAGAGATGTACACAGTAGCTATAATGTGTTGTGCTGAGGCCACCCCGTTCCTCAGCCCTGAATGTGAACACGTCACTGATGTGCTGGAGAAGTTATCGTGGTGAGTATATGTATCACGATTGGTTTGCATGCTGCTTGTAATATCACTTGAACTGGATATGAGGTTTTGAAACAAAACTAAAGGTTTTGGTAAACACATAACATTCCCTTAATGAGGTTTCATGGTTATAAATATAATTACAAATATTTTGTTTAAAATTGGCATATTTAACTAGGGCTGCCCTCGATTAAAGTGTTTTTCTTATCGACTAATAGTTGTTAATTTGAAGCGACTAATCCCACGTTTAAATTTTATAAACATAATTAATAATATAAAAACAAACAGGATGAAGACTGCCTTAACATCATAAGAATTAATTGATAAACTAGTGTTTCCTGTTTTTTGACAACACTGACTCATCATCTCCACAGTGGAAGTGCACATTTCATACTGATTACAATGATCTAAAAAAAAATTGTTTTCCATTTGAATTCTTTCACTTAAAAGTAGACATTTTGCTTTCTGTAGATCAGAGGTTGCGTTACACATTGTTCGTCATTTTGACAGACAGGGTCATAAAAACAGGGTCATCGCAATCTATTATTACTTGTCATTGTAATTTTCTTATTTTTTAATTATAATAATTTACACATTTAATTTTTTTTATTTTTAATGAAGAGACTGTGTATCACTTTTCATGTTAAACACCACATCTTGCACTGACAGCGCAGGCCATTAAAACCAACAAAATATGCTGGGGCTGGGTTAAAAAAAAAAAAAAATTCTCGATTTTAATAGATTCTCATTTTTATGAACCATAATCGATTCTTAAATCCCAATTGATCTTTTGGTCTGTGCTGTTTTCAGCTGATGAATGAACAGTGCGCCTAAGCTTTGTGCTTTGTTACTCTTTATATAAAACAAAGTCTCAGATTTAAAATTCTAATTTCATTAGGAAATTCAAGCAAAAAAAAAAAAAAAAAAGAAATTTGTGCTTTGTTACTCTTTATATAAAACAAAGTCACAGATTTTAAATTCTAATTTCATTAGGAAATTCAAGCAAAAAAAATCAGTTTTGACCCTCTTTTAATGTGGCGTGATAGATCGCTGTAGCTTAAACTGGGTAATCACCTGTGTGTAATGAAACCCATAATGAAAGACTTAAAGAAAAGTGATGCACAACCTTCATTTTTTTTCTCTCCCTGCTAAAAAAAAATTCTGTAAATGATTGAAATTTTTTGGTTAACACAACCTCTGCTGTAGATATATTTTTCATGTCTGTGAGACAAGCCCTGAGTTTCTGAGTGTTTTTTTTTTTTTTTTTTGACACGCAAGTTCACAGACCTAGATGGCAGAAAGCACACCCTGTTTGCTTTCATGATTTTACAAAAGCACAAATGTTTTGTTGTTATTGTGAGTGCACACAAATAAAAGTAGACCTCACAGATTTGAACCATGTATTACTCTTATCTGTATGACCAAAAATGATTTTAAGATAAAATGCAAGTGATCACACCGGCACAAACACTGGAATGGTGCTCATTTTTCTATGTTAACGTTAAAATGAGCAGCCATGTAATGATGCTACTACTTAAATGGATTATTTGTTTTAATGTTTGTAATAATTTGTCTGTCACTTTCTGTGATTTTTTTTTTTTTATTTATTTTTTTCCTGCAATGAAGCAATTAATACAGTTTTGTTCGATTAAGCCTCTTCTCATTGACTAACGGTTAGTCGACTATTTGGGGGAAGCCATAATTATCTCCTGTAATCAGTAGCCTCAGGCAAATGGTCCAGAGTGATATCCAATTCATGACCTAATCGTTCTTTTGAACTTGTTCTTTATAGTATATGGTATTGACCAAATTGGTTCACCAAAATACAAACAGAATGCAGCTCAGGCCAGCACAGATCAACAAGTTCAGACGTGGTAGACACAAGTCTTATTTGTTGTCGAGTCACAGCCAAATAGCTTGTGAGAAGTGCTGAATCTTTTATAAACTGAGCACCCACGTCACAACAGAAAATTTTATAAACTAAGTTCATGAAAACGTAAATGCAATATAAGTACTGCCTCTGATGTTGTAAAAAAACATTCGCTAAACAAAAACTTTGTATTTGAACTTGATTTTGGTTAAATGTTAATAATATAATAACACATGCAACATAAACAGCCTATCTGTAGGCTGTCATTCATTGGTAGTTCATGGTAATTCACAGTGCATTAATGTTAACAAACACAGCTTTTGATTTGAATAATGCATCATTAAATTGAAATTAATATTAATAAATGCTGTATTGTTCAGTGTTAACTACACTAGTTAACTAATGTTAACTAATTAACCTTTTTGTGAAGCCGTTTTGTGTTACCGTTTATAAAAATTAATTAATTAATTAATTAAAATACAGTGTTTTTTTTTTTTTTTTATTCCCTAATAGTACCAGTTTAGGTCATAGGAGGTTTCCACAATATGAGTTAAATTCGGCCCTGTACATAATACTGATATTTGTTGCCAAATTGGTTTGGATCAGTTGTTAAATAAACAATTAACCTGAACTATTATGCCTGTCTACAGTCATGGCCAAAAGTGCAGTGACATAAATTTTGTGTTTTGAAAGGTTTGCTGCTAAGCTGTTGTGGTGTCCATTCACATTGTTTCTAGATTATTGTATAGAGTGATCAGATGCATTTTATATAATTGCTAAAAGCTTCATTGGTCAAAAAAATTTACTTTTCACAAAAAAACTGATTTCACTGTTTTTTGATCCTGACACAAAATGATCTGCTAACACCAATTAAATAATATCAGCAGCACATGTGAAAGTGTAAATGAGCACTTGTCAGGTGAAATCACTGTCATTCAAATTACATTGTAACAGCAGACTGATTGCTATAAAAGAAGGGAAGAAGAGCTTCCAATCACTGTGTTCTTGTTAGCAATGGTTACCTCCAAGGAAACACAAGCAGCCATCATCACTTTGCCTCAAAATGGCCACACATGCAAGGAAATTGCTACAAAGAATATTGCAGCTGAAATAACCATTTACCGGATCATCAAAAACTTTAAGGAAAGAGATTCAACTGCAGTGAAGAAGTCTTCAGGACGTCCCAGAGTGTCCAGCAAGCACTATGACCATCTTCTCCTGAGGAGTCAGTTAAGGAGTCGTGCCACAACCAGTGCAGAGCTTGGTAGAATGGCAACAGGTGGGTTTGAGAGCATCTGCACGCACAGTGAGTCGAAGACTTTTGGACAATGGACTGGTGTCAAGAAGGGCAGCAAAGAAGCCACTTCTCTCCAAGAAAAACATCAAGGACAGACTAAAATTCTGCAGGAAGTACAAGGCTTGGACAGCAGAAGACTGATGCAAAGATACTTTCTCTGATGAAGCTCCCTTCCGACTGTTTGGGACATCTGGAAGATTGGTTGTCCGGAGAAGAAAAGGTGAACGCTACCATGAGTCCTGCGTCATGCCAACAGTAAAACATCCTGAGACCATCCATGTGTGGGGTTGCTTTTCAACCAAGGGAGTGGGCTCTCTCATAATTCTGCCAAAAAACACTGCCATGAATAAAGAATGGTATCAAAACATCCTGCAAGAGCAACTTCTTCCAACGATCCATGAGCAATTTGGTAATGATCCGTGCATTTTTCAGCATGATGGAGCACCATGTCATAAAGCAAGAGTGATAAAGAAGTGGCTCGAAAATCATGGCATTGAAATTTTGGATCCTTGGCCAGGCAACTCCCCAGATCTCAACCCCATTGAGAACCTGTGGTCAGTCCTCAAAAGGTGAGTGGACAAGCAGAAGAATTGTGGTCAACTCCGAGAACTAATATGGCAAGAATGGATCGCCATCAGTCAGGATTTGACCCAGAAGCTAATATCCATCATGCCAGAGCGAATTACAAAGGTTATGAAGAACAAGGGTCAACACTGTAAATATTGACTCATTATAATTTTTTGCCAATAAAATCCTTTAAAACTTATAATATGCTTATCATTGTTTTTCAGTATACCATATAAACTTGTGGAAAATAATCTACAAATGCTGAAGCAGTAAACTTTGCAAACACAAAATTTATGTCACTGCCAAAACTTTTGGCCATGACTGTATCTGCTTGACTTTATTGATCGCTGAGAGAGCATTAACTTGGAATAAAGTTGGTTCAATAGTAGGGCTGCAGCTAATGATTATTTGTATTGTTGACTAATCTATTGATTTATTTTTTTGATTAGTCGACTAATCTTTTGAATATTTTTCAATTAATTTATGTATTATTTTCTTATCAGTTGATGAATTCTTTAGTTAAACTATCAATAAATAATAACTGTAACTTCTGCTGTTAATCTTTTAATATTTCTTTCAAACCTTTTCCTGTAATTAATACTTTACAAAACAAATAGTAATAATAACAACAAAGAAATATAATTATAACAATAAATTAAGAAAAATAACGACAAGTAAAGAGAGAAAAAAAAGAAAGAATAACAACAAATAATTAATAAATAAATGAAAAAAGAAAATAACAATATGTCGTCTTCCATGTGAAACAGAGCTAAACCATTCAAGCATTAAAACTAGGGATGCATCGATCCGATACTCAGCATCAGTATTCATTTCTGAAAACTTTACAAAGCACCATGAAGTTTTCATACACTATATTTCAAGTGTTCTGAAGCTGTTCCATAGTTCAGTGTGAGGTACAGATGAATATTTAAGTCGTTATATTCAAGTTACTCCCATGGGGCAAGGATTGAGTAAGCTAGCATGATAGTCTCAACTATCCATCTGGATAACCTCTACTTCATGACTGGAAGCCCTTTGGTACGGCCGGTGAAGCAAACTGTCTGAATGAGGCGGAACGCTCAATATAGTTTCTCAATGGCCTAACAGGGCAGAGAAGGTTGAAGTCCTGGTCTTGCTCTGAAGTAGGAAGAGCCAAGAGGGTAATGATTTGGGCTCTAAATGGAGTTGAAGGTACCTTAGGTACGTAGCCTTGTCTTGGTTTCAGGACGACTTTAGCCATGAAAGGCCATGAGACCTAGCATCTTCTGAAATGTTTTGAGAGGGCGAGAGGTAAATTGGTACTGATAAGCCACTCCCTCGAAGGCGAATCTCAAGAATTCCCTGTGGTGGGGGGCAATCTGAATATGAAAGTAAGTGTCTTTCAGATCCGAGAGGAGTAGAGTAATGAGTAATGAGAGTTTAGAGTACTGATTCTGAATGGCCGTTTCATAAGGACGCGGTTCAGGTGTCCAGTGTTTCCTGTATGTTGTTTTTACTCTCAAAGCTTTGGTAGCCATTGACTGCAATTATATGACTGACAGACTGCAACGGTTTGAGTTAAAAATCTTAGTTTGTGTTCTACTGAAGAAACAAAGTCACCTACATCTTGGATGCCCTGGGGGTAAGGAACTATCCCTTAAATATTAATCCTGCATGTTCCGTTTGTCTCTCTGTATGTATGAATGGTGGAGACGCTGTTTTGTTTACTATACAGATACTTAAGCACGCGTGATGCTCACTGTGATTTTCGGCCTCTGCGTCTTACTATGTGACGACATTAACACATAAACTTAATCTCCAGAGCTGCTGTGACAGTCACTTCATGATAGTTTTACCGTTTCATTTGAGAAAACTAGTCTAGCATCATACTGTATACACACAGAAACTTCACGGCAACCTGTCAAAATAAAAGTACGCTTTAACGTGTTAAAAAATATATTGCTCTTGTATTACTTTTGTACAGAATAATGCACATCTTTATATACCCCCCACCCCACCAAAACCATAAACCCAGGGAAACACTGGGCGTCTGAGATCGAGGATGGGTCTTAGTAATGGCTGTAGAAGCCTGATTCACTCTGAGCTGGGGGAACTGTTTCCACAGCTCCCTTCGCCAGCAGGTTTTTTCACCTCAGCGCGCAGGACATCTATATCTTTGCTCTAAACCAAGGTGGATACCACTCCACTGAAATGTGGGGGTCGATGAGCGAACTGAAGAGTGTAGCCTCGCTCTATTATCCCCAGAACCCAGTCTGACACTCCGGCATGGCCCGCCAGGCCTTGGTCCGTGTGACGAGGGGTTGGATTGGATCGAGCGGAGACACATAACATTGTCCGCAAACACAACGTCTTTGGGACCCGGAACAGAATGGGGTGACCAAAAGCACAACAGAGGCAACTTAGGGGCTGGCCCTGCTTCAGCGAGACCTGATCCCTTCCTCTTCCTGCTCCGCAAATCAGGAAGATGCCAGGGTCCAGCGCTATCTTGGGCTGGGGTCCTTGGGGAATGGGAAGCTTCTGGCCGAGCGGGAACGGAAGCGAGGCTCAGGCTTGGGTGCCGTAGCAGGTTTTGTAGGCTGCTGAGTCTGTGCCGGTTTTGGATTACTGGGAGCAGACAAAGAGCTGGAACTTTTCGGCAGGAAGTGCCGCATTGCCTGGGACAACTTCTGTGCTGCCATGAAATGTTCAGCAAAACCCTCAACTGCAGGTCCAAAGAGGCCAGTGGAGGGACCTTGTCATTGATCTCCGTCTGCTTGAGCCATAGATGGTGCTCGAGCACCACCATGCTGGCCATGAACCTGCCGATCGCCTGTGCCCGTCATCTTCATGGCGCAAAGTGCCAGGTCGGTAGCACTACGCAGAGAAGGTCGTCAATCCGCTGCGAAGGCCCGTTCACGCCGAAGCAGTCTAGTAGAGCGAAATCTTGAGTCTCGTAGTGAAGATGTACAGTCGTCGCTGAAGGAACTGAGTTCCTATGGCGAAACGGCCGCTTATATAGCCAGATGACCCCGCCCCTTCTGGCGGGCTTTGGCGGGCTGCGTTGCCATAGGTTTGTGCAGCACTGCTGCCGAGCCATTCATTTTATTATTTATTTATTTATTTTCATTCATTGGGGCAGCCGTGGCCTAATGGTTAGGGAGTCGGGCTTGTGACTGAAAGGTTGCAGGTTCGAGTCCCAGGTCCGGCAGGGATTGTTGGTGGGGTGAGTGATTAATCAGCGCTCTCTCCACCCTCAATACCACGACTGAGGTGAGACCCTTGAGCAAGGCACCGAACCCCCAAACTGCTCCCCGGGCGCCGCAGCGATAGCAATATGGCTGCCCACTGCTCCGGGTGTATGTTCACGGTGTGTGTGTGTGTGTGTTCACTACTGTGTGTGTGCACTTGGATGGGTTAAATGCAGAGCACAAATTCCGAGTATGGGTCACCATACTTGGCCACACGTCACGTCACTTTCACTTTCACTTTTTAACCAATTAAAAAAAATTGATGCAGCTTTCAGATGCAACTTTCTTTTTATTTTAGTAGTTCATTTGAGGCAGTTTCTATGGCATTATTTAAATGATAATTGTGTGAGAAAGCCCTAACCACGCCCCCATGTGGCACGTGGGATGCACAGCTGAGTTAGGAGCGGACATGTTGTCTTGATAGCAGCAGGTTCCCAATCAGGCTGGCTGGACTGTTTAGTTAACTTTGTATATGTGTTTTCCAGTGCGTAAATGATTACGGGTGAGTTTCCCATATATATTCTGCCTTTGCTAATTGATATTATTTATCTGGATTGTCTGTGTACACACGTGAATGTAACGCATTTAAACTGCGTCACTAACGAGAGTGAAGCTAAAAGTGAAACTAAACGTTTTCTGATCGGACTTGGAGTTCAGAACAAGTGTATTTCTATTAAAATATTAATAATTATGTTCCCTTACTAGTATATATTTTCCAGTTTGTTCAGTCTTGTTTGGAACATTAAATTTGATCCCCATTTGTGCTATTGAACATACGCAACAGTCGTGCAATCTGCTCGTCCTTGTCTATTTAATAATTTACTGTTGTGACCAGCACGCGGTTGGATTGTGTATGTTGATATATTGCTTACCTGAACGTTTGTGTCAATTTACTGATATGCTTATAACTGTTTGTTTGTATCTCTTCTGTATATTATAGACCACACACAACCTTGTGGCAAGCAACATATACAATCATCCTTCCATTAAACAGTTTAACTGGGATCTCCTCTCCTGTTTCTCTTACCGGAAACGCACACACCCATCTTGGTTGCACCACACCTGAACCCACTGAGCGTCCCATATGCTCGTATAATAATTGTCTAGTGCACATTATTGTAATGCGAGGGAACATCAAAATGCACAAGCACAAATATCTTCTCTTGCAGGTGGATTCTCTTTACTCTCATAAAAACAGACGTGCTTTATCTGGCTTGTACGTGCGAGCTCAGAAACATAAATCAGCGCATATGACAGCGAATGAAATCAGTATTTACATAGCATAACAGTAGTAAATGTATTTGTCTCACACGTGTCCCGTAAAATCACAACTATGTCCCGCAACAGATCTATTGCCAGGTGGGCACCCTACATATAAATAGGAAATAATCTGAATATATGCATTTTAATGAGTTTGAAAGACAAAAGCTTTCAAAAGACATTATAATACATGTTTAAAAAAAAACTACAGAGTGATATTTCAAGTAAAAGTGGTCAAATGCTGTGTTGCCACCTGACTAATGACTAGACTAGGTGTGAATGTCCACAAAATTTTCTGAATGTATATAATTGGTTGGCTATTTTAGAAAAAAAATTGAAAGACAAAAAAGAGAAATTTGTGATAATCAATGAATTATGAATAATTTATTGCTATTGTGTGAATAATATGTAATCATGTTATCCATAAAAAAGTAACTGTACTGAATATGAGTATTTTAAAATGTATCTTACTCTAATTACTAGGGATGCCACAATTCTCAATATAATATTGAACCATTCAGTGCAACATCTACAGTTCAATATGCGCTTGTATATTTCACGTGCTGAGACGAGGAAACGCTTTCCTGCTTATAAACTCACACAGAGCATCTTCCCTTCTAATGACACCCTCCGGCGTCCAGTATGAATGAAACCCATCCCATTTTGCGTAAAAATCAAAAAAAATAATACCTCTCTCAAAAAAGAAAGCAGACATATAATAATCCACGCTTTTTCCAGTGTACAGAGGTTTGCAGGAGTATTTTGTTGTTAATTTGTTACAAAAAACACACTGATGTAGGCTGCCCAAACTCAGTCCTGGAGGGCCGGTGTCCTGCAGAGTTTAGTTGCAACCCCAATTAGACACACCTGAACCAGCTAATCAAGCTCTTACTAGGCATACTTGAAACTTCCAGACAGGTGTGTTGAGGCAAGTTGGAGCTAAACTCTGCAGGACACCGGCCCTCCAGGACCAAGTTTGGGCAGCCCTGCCCTAATAGATTTTTCTATGCAATGTAAGCATGTGTGCAGTCTGACCATTCTCAGACTAATGATTTTGGGCTGAAGGGGGAACTACTATGAGTATAGTTTTCAGGTTTTACGATTGCTACAAAGCTGTTTGTTTTTTTATGACATTAATGAAAGCTGACAATTATCTTACACATATTTATTAAATATTCAGTTGTCCACTGACCAGTTCATAATGCTGACATAATGATGATGGTTGTTTTATGTTTTCAAAGTCTAAAAACTATTCATGCTGCCTGGTTTGTGGTATGGGTGGTATTTTCCATTTATACAGATAGTTTAGTGGCTGACAGAACTCATTATGGTATGTAACTAATACTATTTATTGTTTATAAATATATAATTTAGCTGTGCTGCAATTCTAGTTCAAATTGCTGCAGAACTGAAGTTCTTTGGGGTGCATATTCGTGTATCCATTTACTGATTTTTCTGTTTACTATTTCACTATATAGTGCCCTGCTGTGCTATTCACTAAATAAAAAAAAAAATAGTGCATCATTAAACAAGTGAATAATTTTTAAGCACAGTGTAAGTAAATTTACTGATGTTTTTGTTTCCTTTTAGGAGCTGTCTGAATCTTCTGTTGTCATTCTCCGAACGAATCCCTGGTGCCTTATGGGAAGAGTTTCAGTCTTCTGTCAAGGTCAGACACAATACTTTACTTACTTAATACTTTTCAATGAACATTAGGCTGCAATTATGCAAGCCAGAACAGCTAAAATGGCTACACTCTGAAGTAGCTGAATAATGTGATATTTTTTTATTTAAATAGTGATAAAGATAAAGTGATTAAAATTAGAAAAATAATACTGCTAGTTATTATTAATAATGCATCAAAATGAATATGATTGTTTACAAATAATCCATTAATATTCAATATCTGCACAAAATGCACAAGTCACAACTACGTTATGTGCAATTCAGAACATGTAACTCCTTTTGTGCTTGCACTCTATAAAAATGCACTAAAACAACAAGCAAACAAACCCAAAGTAAGTTGTATTAAAATAATGCTGTTTCTTATTATAATGTTATCTATATTAGAAAACCAAACACATTCATTGATGCCAGGCATTGCATTTTGAGCTGCGTGAGCTGAAGCTGTACAGTCAGTAATCACAGGTAAACTTAAGAGCTTCAGTAGCGGTATAATTAACTTAACCAAACACATTCTATTTGCGATTAATTAGATGTACAACAAACATAATATTATAAATTATATCTACATTACATGGACAAGTGACCAGAGCTTTTGCAGGATCTGCGCTCAGCGACTAACTACGCTCTCCGGGCTACGAAAGTCACGGCGCAGGCTCTGGGGAGGGCGATGTCCTCTATGGTGGTCCAGGAGCGCCACCTTTGGCTGAATCTGGCAGAAATGAAGGACGCTGAGAAAGTTCACTTTCTTGACGCCCCCATTTCTCAGGCTGGTCTTTTCGGTGACACTGTTGAGGAATTTGCGCAGCAGTTCTCCACAGTGAAGAAGCAGACGGAGGCCATTAAACACATCCTGCCTCGTCGGACGCCGATTTCCAGTCCCGCTCCCCCGAAGCAGCAGCCGCCGCCTGCTCCACGCCGAGGCCGACCGCCTTCCAGACCGGCTCAGGGCCCACCGCAGGCTGGTCCTGCACCTAAACCAGCCTTGCGGTCGAGTTCTCGCAAGAAGGTGGTGCCGTCAGCTCCTAGGGGGAGAATCCACGGAGATGTGGCATCCGAAGCAGTGCTTTCCTTCCTCCAAGGAGGACTGGAGGGAACGGAGATGTTGTGTCCCCCTTGCCACAACCTCGGACCACCTCTGAGTGTAGCCGAGAGGCTATTCGGCTCCTCAGATCAGAACAATGAGTAGTGCTTAGCCCCCTCCTCTTATACCCGGATGTCCGGGGCGGAGCTGGCTATGCAAATACTGTACACCAATTCTCATTGGCCTTTTCTCAAAGCTGTCAGAGGTGTTCAGGCTCCCTAGAGCGACCCCTAGTGTCGTCACTTCAACACAACGTCTCCGTTCCCTCTATCACAGAACGAGGGTTACCATACATAACCAAGACGGTATCCCTAATTTTAATGTTAACTTCCCCAGGGCCCCAAAACCCCCTCAGACCCCACAGGGTTAATAATTCATAATAACCTCTCTTCTATCTGTGGCCTAGGACACAAATCCCAGTAGGACAGAGCAGGGGTTTTTAAAGTGGGGTCCATAACATATAGGCAGGGTGTCCTGAGGGTTATGATTTCCACGATGCGTAAAACATAGATGGAACTGCGTAAACCAGTTAAAATGGAATTTACTGACCCTTGTCTGACAGTTTATCTGAAATTTTTCCCCCCTCTTCTGTTTCATCTATTAAAATAGTTCAGTTTTGTATGAAATGGCAAACATGATTATATTTTGTTTCCTTCTTTTTTAAAGTTAATTTAGAAAAAACATTTGGAGCATTTTTTGTTTGTTAAATGTAAGTTTTTGTTTTTTTAAAGTAACAACCAAGCGGTCAGCGGCAGACATTGAGTTGATCATAGCTTTGATCAAATTAGCCTTCTTAAATCATCACGACTTACGTAACCTATATAAATGTGCGCTGTTAGATGCATATCCAGTAGTTTGTGTGGAGAGTGCAAGCTGAAGCACGCTTTACTGGACATGGAGGCAACAGCGCAATCACTAGGGATGGGTACCAAAGCCCAGTATTAAATCGGCCCCGGTGCTAAACTATGAAAGACCAGAGTATCGCAGAGTATTGCTATATATACATTATCTTGCAAATTGTATCTCCCCAGAGTCATCAGCTTGTTTTTATAAGCAATAATTTTAGGACATTTGTCTATGATGCATTTTTGCTATTCGCAAATCAGAAGAGAGATCGTGCTCATGCCAAGGAGCGTACAGAGTGCACAGTAATAAAGCCGTTTAACTGTGATGATAGAGGACATGACTAAACAATCAAACGTCTGCTTACACACTTTAAGACTGGCTGTGATATTAAGCCAATGTTATTGTTTGATTTGATGTTGATTTCCAAGGTAAAGTTAAAAAACTATTTCAACTTTAGTATGAAGTTTCTAGTCAGTAATGATTTGGGGTGCCGTGACGTCTGCTGGTGTTGATCCATTGCTGACCAAGTATTGATTGCATAAATTAATATACTTTAAAGAACTTGAACTTTTCTGTTTTGCAAATCTGTTTTTTGATTGATCTTAGGAAATATTCTAATATTTTGAGATACTGGATTTGCTCTAATCAACAAAATTAAACCAAAGTTAAAGTTCAGATGCAAAAACAGCTAAAAGCCATCTCGAAAATGAGATAATGATACTGAGTGAATGTTCTTGACACATATTATACGTCCATAAAATACTTTTACTTCAAACTCGCTAAAATCCCGCCCTCAGCCCAATCAGAAGTACAAGTACTTACATAGAAACCTATATCAGAGCCTGATAAAAATGCATTTTTTAAAGAAAAATGTCAGACGGATTTAGAGGCTTTTGATAGAGGCTTCATATATATTTATATAAATATATATATATATATATATATATATAAAAAAAACCTAAAACAAAAAGTACTGATAGAATGCTGTTAAAGTGCTGGATTGATAAGCAGTATTATCGGAGTAGTGATACTGTGAGACATCCCTAGCAATCACTTGCATTGGAAACATTTTTACACCATCATTTTTGCTCATAAAGGTAAGAGTAATACAGCATTCAGAATTGTAAAGGATCTACTTTTATTTTTGTGCACTCAATATAAAAAAAAAACGTTGTGCTTTTGGAAAATAAAGCAGACAAAACAGGATTCTGCAATTTCAGTTTTGAGCAGGAGCGCTTCTGATAAACTGAAACTCAGCGAATACTTGCCTCACTGACTTGATAAATATATCTGTAGAAAGCTTTGAATTACTTTAAAACTAAATAATTCAAATCGAAAAACAAAAACTTTCTTTATGAAATCCGTAAAGATACTTTCCTCTCAAAGGCGTATCCAAAGAGACGGCGAGTCAGGATCATCAACTTAATCTTTGCAACACTGACTCAAGAAACACTACTTTCCCCCAACACATTCATGGTAATTACTTTGCCGATGCCTTGCGGCAAGCTTTAGCCTATTACGTGCACTTGAATCCTATAATTATGAAAACTTTATTTTTGAAGGAATAATCACACTTTTTATTTAATTTTTACAGTAAATCTCTGCTGTACAGTACTTTGTTTATGAAAATTAAAAGGAACTGTTAAATTTTCTTTTAAATACATTTTTAAAAGATTTCATTGTCAGTGTTTTTATGTTTGTGTAATAAAAAATATGGAATTTTAATAAAATATTAGGATGTTAAAGTTTTATTAATTCAATTTATCAGACATGTTTTAAGATGACTAAAATTGAATAAACCCATTAAATTGGAATCCAGGAAATAAAAAAAATAATTCCAATGTCATATACTGTAGTATACTATAGTTAGGGATGTGACAAAATCTCGTGAGATCCGACTGGTCTCGCGAGAATGTGATGATATCCTTGCAAAACATTTTGAAGGGTTTACATTAGAGCTGCAAGATTGATACTTAAAAGATCTGTTACGACTGTTTCACATCACGCTGCTCAGGTTGTAATTTAAATATATTTTTGAGATAAAAAAAATGTGGTTTTACAAATGCTAGAACTGTGGCTTTCGAGGGAAACATTATTACACAATAGCACACCTAGGTTCCTAACTGATGACGAACTGACAGAGCAGTCATCAAGTGTTAGACAGTGTTCCAGGTTATTACATGTAGAGGTTTTTGGCCTGATAATTAACACTTATATTTAGAATTTAACAGTAAGAAATTACAAGCCATCCAGTTTTTTAATATCAACTTTGCATTCCATTAGTATTGCAAATTATGTTTTGTTAGGCCGCGAAGAAATATATAGCTGAGTATCATCAGCATAACAGTGAAAGCTGACACCATGTTTCCTGATGATATCTCCCAAAGGTAACATGTAGAGCTTAGTACTGAACCTTGAGGTACTCCATACTGCACTTGTGATTGGTATAATACCTCTTCATTTACTGCCACAAATTGATGGCGGTCAGATAAGTTTTGAACCCATGGACTTCCTGTATTGCCAGCATAATTTTCTAGTCCAGTGGTTACCGACTACGTTCCTGGAGGCCCCCCAACACTGCTCATTTTGCATCTCTCCTTTGTCTGAAAACCATTTCAGGTCTTGGAATCTCTACTAATGAGCTGGTGATCTGAATCAGGTGTGTTTGATTAAGGAGACATGGTAAACTTGCAGTGATGGGGGGCCTCCTGGAACGTGGTAAGGAACAACTGTTCTAGTCTATTTAAAAGAATGTTGTGGTCAATAGTGTTGAACGCCATGCTAAGATCCAGTAGCACTAATAGGGAGATACAACCACAATCAGATGATAAGAGCAGGTAATTTGTAACTCTAATGAGAGCAGTCTCCTAACTTTGATAGGTCTAAATTCTGACTGGAAATCCTCACAGATACAGTTTTTTTCTAAGAAGGAACATAGTTCTGATGATATTACCTTTTCAAGTATCTTTGACTAAAAAGGAGATTCAGAATCTGTAATTAATTAATTTGTTGGGGTCAAGTTATGTTTTTTTTAATGAGAGGCTTAAAATTAATAATATTCAGAAGAGGATCTGTGACTTCTGGAAGCACCTCTTTAGCTTAGATGGAATAGGGTCTAACATACATGTTGTTGGTTTAGATGATTTAACAAGTTTGCGCACATGCAAGTTAAGATACACACCTTAAACAAAGCCATACTTAATCAGACTTAAAATATTAACATAGAAAGAAGTAATATTGAAAATTAAATTTCAACTCATTAAAAAGGTGAGGAAGGGGCCCCAGATTTTATAAAATTTTTATAAGCGTCAATCTTAGAGAAACAGATCTGCATCAGTTTTCTAATAGAATTGCAAGGGTGCCGATATTTTTGGCCATGACTGTATATACTATATGACAACATTATTTGTTTTGTGTACTTGTTTTGCTTGTTCAAGGACATTTTACTTTTAATGCATATTTAAAGTTTTGAATCACAATAAAACCATAATTCTTTGTGGAATTATTTGAACCTTGGACCTTGGCATTAGAATTAGTTTTATTTGCCAAGTGTGCAATCACACAACAAATTTGTTGTGATTTTTTTTAAGGTGCTTTTGATACATACATACATACATACACGCATACATACATATCTGGCATGAGAACAGTAAACATTTAAATAGTAAGACATAACAATAATTAATAATAATGTGTATGAATCTGGAACAGAGATTTATGCACAGATTTGTGTATTATTCATGACCCTTTACCACCACAGTGTGAGCGTTATGACGGTGTTATTGATTTCTCTTGGTACAGGTGGCTCATGGCATTCTTCAGGCACATGGAAACTCACAGCTTCATACCCTGTTGACTCTAGCAGAGGAGAATGGTGTGTGGTCCAACGCCATGCTATGTAGCCTTCTCTCAAGTGACATCCCTAATGTAGAGAAAGGTGAAATGCATTCTACTGTCTATGGCTTTCTTATTTGAATGTTCTTTTTTGTGTTATCCTTATTTGTTTAAATATTGTGGTAATAATAACATTAATTTATAATTGTATTGCTGCTGTTGTTAACTTTATTGAATGTGCGTCTTCCATAGTACACAAGTTTTTGTCTCGAGAAGGACCTGAACTGCTTCATATGCGTATAAAGCACCTCATTAAACATAAGCATATGGAAAAAGCTGCAAGACTAGCAAAGACATGCGCAGAGTTTCCTGAATTTGGAGGAAAAAAGAACTTCAGACAAATCTACCTCGTATGTCTGTGTGAAATAAAGCCACAAGAAGAACTTATGCAAGAGGTAAGGGTCCTTAAAAAATGGGATGAAAGTGGGATTTGTTGAAACAAACAGTCCTATCCATCTTGGATCAACCTGGCAACTTAGGGTGTACTCACACTAGGCACAGTTGCCTTGAACCGAGCCCGAGCACGATAATCCCTCCTCCCCACTCCCCCGCTGGCCTACATTCACACTTGCACTAAACTTTCCAGGCCAGAGCACTCTTACGTCATGTACAAGATAACAGAGAAAATATTTTGCTAATATTCTCCCTAATAATTCATTTAGAATTTATGCCGTGCATTGATTTTGAATTGTATGTATCAGAGAATTATCATGGAGGCAGCTGACGGTAATGAAAGAATTTGCAACTTTACTTTGCAAACTACAATTCCTGTTCATCGATAAGATAACCAGACCTGTTATAAACCTAAATTTGCTTGATTTAATTAAATTAATTAAAAAGTGTAGTGTAGTAGTAATAGAATATTTTTGCAGTCGTAATGATGACAGTAGCGCACACAAAATAGTATCTGTTCTGTGCTTTGACGTGGGCTTACACTACATGTGTACTGCGCCCTAGCCCGGGCCAGGGATGGCTAAACGAAGCGCTCACACTAGTCAAACAAACCAGTCTTTGGGGGTCAAACGTGTTCGGGCACAGTTAAAAATGCCTAGTGTGAGTACACCCTTATGGACATTAAAGGTGTCCTGTTATGCTGTTTCACTTTTTGAATTTTAGTCAGTGTGTGGTATGTATGTTTGTGCATAAAAAGGATCTACAAAGTCACAAATCTCAAAGTCCACTCCAAAGAGAGACATTTCATTTTTAAAAAAAAATCTGTTAACGGATGAACGGCTTATTTGGACTACAAGCGTTGTTTTCCGGATGTTAATATGTTATAACACGATCCATTAGAATATTGTTAAAATAAATCCAGCCTACTGAAATTCGGATGGTAGGAATTAGCTTAACTTTAGTGATGCAGCACGGAGAGCTGCTTCTGGAAGACTTCAGCGAGCACTGCTGGTGTGAACACAAGCAATGACTACAGTAGTCGCAATTTCCTCTGATGGCCGTGTCAAATCCACGCGCCGCAGACATTTGGAGTATAGGGGCTCAAAACAGACGCGACTGGTATAACGAGTTCTTTGCTATGACAGAGCAGACTGAACATGATGCTTTGGCAAGGGTCGTGACAGTACTGAAACACCGTCAAAACTGTTCGCCTATCACAATGCAATGGGAAAGCTAACCAATCACAACATATTTTGTGATGAAGTGGGCCTTCATCAAACCTGGAACTAATCGAGCCGTTTGTGCCAAGCTGGGGAGAAAGCTGTTGTAGTAATGTAAATTATGTGAAAAAGAATGCGCTTTTGAACCACCAAGCATGAGAACATTTTCTAGTACACCCCCAAAACAAAATCAAGACATTATAAGAGAGCATAATAGGACCCCTTTAAGGATCTACTGATAATGTCTTGTTGCCACAGGACAACTTCATGGGTCTTGCAGAGTCCATGACTTGGTGGGTCTGTGTTGTTTCGCCAGCACAAAGTGGGCCAACAGCATATTAAATATATATATATATATATATATATATATTTAGGGGTGTAACGATACTCGTATTCGTATTGAACCGTTTGGTACGAGGCTTTCGGTTCAGTACGCATTACAAACCGAATGATTCAATTCGTTGGACCAATTCTATTACATTTGGAAAATAAAAGAGCTTACAGCATTTGAAATATAATGTTCTCAGTGCCACTGTACCCATCAAGGCAGCCCAAATGACGTAACAGACAAATTGATGTCTGCCCCTCCCACTCCCAAAGAAAAACAGTCCAGGAGGATTGGGACAGTGAGGTAGTTTGTTAGAATTTTCCTTTTTTTCCCTTGCTTTTAAATAGCTTGTAAATGCATGTGCGCATTTTACTTTCACTTTTGAATTACCGCGTCAATTGATTACTTGACAACAACAAAACAGTATGGCAAACTAAACATAGAATGATTAATGTATTAACAAAACAAATACAAACATAGGCTATAGGCCTAATATAAAATAACATAACTTACAAAGTTATGTTAAAATATACAACACTGGAAATCAGCAAATGGTGGAAGCTTCCAAAATCATCTTAGATATATAGCAAAAGTCTCAAATATTTTTAAAGCAGGTGCTTTGGTACTTTGTTTTGAAACGAAATATTTCGTGATGAAATGAAATCCGACTCCTGCCACTGATCTGAGATGCATACTTTATGATGTTAGTTTTCCAGGGGCGTAATTTCCACTGGGGACAGAGAGGACATGTCCCCCCCACTTTTCAAATTCCTGTTTGTGTCCCCCCCACTTTTAAAATTAATTTGTTAAATTGATGTCTTGCATTGTCGAACGCACGCTCAGCACCGCCGAGTTTCCCACAACCGTTAAAATGGAACCGAAAGTAAAACATGCACGGGCATTCAAAAGCAATTTTAATAACCCGTGTTTAGACAGCAACTCCCCAATGCGTGCAAATTAGGCTACATAACATATCTAAGCTGTTATTAGTATGTAGGCTATAATAGGTTGTATATTTATCTATAGCTCTGTATCATGCTTGAAAAAGTCGGTCTCTATTTACACTTTGATTATTAAGATTATTGTTACGACTAAGAAAGAACTGTGTTGTTTATTATTTTGGTTATTTATACTGTTTTTATTTATTTGTTCAATTTGCAAAAAGAACTTCAGTTAGGAGGTTAAATGTTCTAGAAACTTATAATTCATGATCCCCCCCATTTTGTGTCCCCCCCACTTCTCAAACCAAAGTTACATCCTTGGTTTTAATAAATAAAAAATGTGTAAATTTTTTTTTTTTTTTTTGCTGTATCGAAAACATAACGAACTGTGACACCACTGTGTCATATTGAACTGAATCGTGAAACTGACTGAACCTAAATTATCTCCATTCTGTTTGACAGATAAAGGAGGTAGACTGCAAAGAGGCTCTGGACATGATTTGTAATTTAGAGTCTGAAGAAGATGAAAAGGGAGCTCTCAGTCTTTGTACAGCATTTTTCAAACGCCAGCTTCTCAGTGGTGATGCTTATTGTGCCTGGTAAGCCCCTTGTTCTCACTCGGTTAACACATAATTTTCATTAAATTTGTTATTCATTTACTCTTTTTCAAGCTGCACAACTTGCATGTATCATTTTTCATGTAATCGCTCAAATAATTGTTTCACCTGTGGAAAAACATTAATAAAACAGCTGGTAAATATGTCAAATAACATTACATTTACCTCAGGAAATCCATTCAATGTCCATATCTTGTTTATTAGCTAATAACTTTAAAAAGGAGCCGAACACATGCACTTTATTACATGCTTTCACTATATTTTTAACTTAACTTGGTATTTAATGAATTTTTAAATACATCTCTAGTGAAAGCATGTAAGGTAAAGTTCCGGAAAATAGTGGCACTGGAGATTAAAGAGTTACCAGTGGTTAATTCTTAATTTTAGAGAATATATTTTCTTCTCATCCTATTTTTTGCGAACCTGCTGACCTGCTGAGCATTTAAATAAATTATGTTTATGCCTTATTTTTACATTTTTTTAGCTTTGCACAATACAACCTATAAATGACTTCAATCTTAATAGTAAACAGAATCAGTGTGATTTTGAATTGGGTACATTTGTTAAAATGTGTGGTAACACTTTATAATAACTTCCATTAACAAATCATTAACCAACATTATGTAATTCTTAACAGCTCATTGGTTAATATATATTCACATATCTCGAAACGTGAAATAATTAGTGATGTACAGTCATGATTTTTCATGGCCGATTCTGTTTTTTTTACAAGCAAACCGGGACGATTCTGATACAGATTTCCGTTTTTTTTTTTTTTTTTTTTAAAAACAAGCAGCAACAAAAAAAAATAATAATGAAATGAATGTATACATAAACAAGATGTTTGTTTGGTATTTAACAGCAGTAACTGTGCAGTAATGCTACGTTTTCAACAGTTTCATGGTTGAAACTATAAACTGGAAAACATTAACTGTAATCATGTAATTTTAAAGGAAACAACTGCATAGTTCCACAATCCAAACTACACAATCAAAACACATTCAACACCCCAAACAAAGATGTTACTTAATAAGCATTCAGCATTTGCTTTCATTTTTAATTTTGGTGTAAAGGAAAAAAAAGGTTCTTACTAGTGAAAATAAATAAAACCAAAGTAGGTTATATAAATAAATTATTGCAAAATGTTAAATGAAATAATGTTTAGTGCAACGAGTAAAACAAAGGTTCTACAGCAGACGTTTGACGTTTACTTCTGGCTTTTCAAAAGTGCATGCAAGTTCTTCTTTACAAAAAGAAGCATTTCAGCCCTGTCACACGTTAGTCTATTTCGTTTCTCATCCAACACGTGAGAAGCTGAGCTGAACAAACGTTCACTGTCAACTTTTGCGCAGGGCGCGGACAATTAAACTATTAAATGTCTTATCAAATTCGTTGTGAGGAATGTCTTCGCTGTTGTTCGCACAGATTTCGAAATATTTCCACACAAATAACATGTCCGCGAAAGATTAGACCCAGTGGTGTAGTGGTGCCTGGAGAAGTGGGTATACGCTTCATCCCCCATTCCCCCGACGTGACTCTCCGCAATCTCTAACAAAATCGGTCGGGTTTTCTCTGTGTTGGGGCCGTTTTGAACTTACTATTTGAAATTATTTGTTTACAGGATTCTTTAACAGAAAGTTTATATGGGTTTACCGGTTTAAAGAATTTCTGATTGTAAAAAACTGCTTCGTTTTATTTGTAAGGTATTGTTTTTGTTAATATAAACTGATTCAAATCAGTAATCAATAATAATTAGTACCTTTTCCACTCGCGCGCCTCCCCTCACACACTCTCGCTTATGAACAGGCAGCAGCTGGGTGTGCGAAACAGAGCGGCGTGGGCGCATCAGGCGCAATTATCAAACATATTTCAAAGCAAGTCGGTGCCACAGTCCTGACCGCATCGTCACTGCTGTTTTTTAGTGAATATTTGCACTTATTACATATGACTGGATGTGGTGGACAGTCATGATTTTGGCTAATGCAGGACAATACGGAATGATGCGCATCAAGAGGGTATTAGAAGTAGCCAATGTGCACATGGATGCACTTCCGCAAAAATCGGCCAAAAGCCAAAAAACGGCTGGTTGCCGATCGCCCATTATAAGCAAAAACCGTCCGGTTCCGATTTATGGCCGGTGCATCCCTAAAAATAATGTGTTTGTTAATGTTTATTAATAAATGTATTAAACATTATCTAATAATTAACATTTAATGTAAATCAAAATGCTTACAAATGTCTTTAAACTTCCAAATGACAAAGTGTGTTATGTGTTTACCAAGCATTCAGCTAAATTGAAATAACAACCCTTTACATAAACGTTGTTACAGTAGCTAAAAGTACAGTGCCAATAAAGATACTTTATCTGTATCTTTTACAACATTTACAAATGATGAATAGTCTCAACTTTAGATTGGGTACTGCAAAAGCATTAACAAATGATTAATAAATGATTTGTAAAGATGTGAAAATCGGGTGAATTCCAGTCAAATGGGACACTTTTTACAATCAAAATGACTGGTCATAAAGGTACTAATGATTAGTAAATGTTTATAAACATTTACAATTGATAATAATAATAATAATAATAATAATAAAACAAAATACACAGAAAGAAAACAAGTATAAGCCATATAAACAAGTAGATTAAAAAGAAGTCAAATAAAAACATACAAAATTGCACACACTTTACAAACTGTTATGCTCATAAGCAGCTTTAAAGAGGTGTCTTAGCATGTTTTTTAAAGATATGAATACTATTGGATTCTCTCACTTCATTTAGAAGACATTTCCAAATTTTTGGAGAATAGTGACTAAAAGAATTACCGCCAGATCATGTTGAGATTTACTGTGTAATATGTTCAAAGTCCAGCACTAGAGGAACATAACATTCGATTAGGAATATATCTTGACAAACAGTCAGAAATGTAAAGTGGTGTCAGGTTATGCAATCCTTTATAAACTATTATAAGAATCTTAAAATCAATCCTTTGGTGCACTGGTAACCAATGTACTTCCATTAAAACTGGTGTAATATGTTCTCGTTTCTTCAATTTCATTAATACTCTTGCTGCTGCATTTGTATCAATTGCAGCTAAACTATAGAACCCTTAGGTAGACCAATATACACAGCATTACAGTAATCAAGTCAAGAGAAGATAAATGCATGAACTAGTTTCTTTGCATCATTAAAAGATAAAAATAGGTGAATCCTGGCAATGTTTCTCAAGTGACAGAAGCATGTTTTTGTAACATGATTAATATGAGATTAAAACTCAGATCACAGTCCAAAAGGACACCTTTAGCATAATTTCTGAATTATGCTACTCAAAGGAAGCATATATAATGAAAACAAAACTGGCCCAAGAATTGAACCTTGTGGAACACCATATAATGATTCTTTGATGTACAATCACCTATTTTCAATACAAATGTCCTTTCTGTAATATACATTTTGAACCAATTTAAAACATTACCAGAAAGACCTATTAGCTTTTCCAGTCTGTTTATTAAAATACGATGATCAACTGTGTCAAATGCTGCACTTAAATCCAGAAGGATTAATACCGATGCATTACCTTTGTCTGTATTAAATCTCAGATCATTTACTACTTTTAATAATGCTGTTTTTGTGTTATGACCTTGTCGGAAACCTGACTGATGTTTCTCCCTAATACTATATTCATTTAAAAATTGATTAAGCTGTTGCAATACAACTTTAAAATCTTACTTAAAAATGAAATATTAGAATAAAAAAGAAACCTCAATCAAACGGAGTCGAAATAGCTGGAAAAGGAATTTAACTGAGAGATCATTTGTAATAGATTGGCTTTATTAACCATCCTAAACATTTACATTTTATGGTATGGATATCTTCCCAATGCATCCACAAAAGACTGATCGGTATGAGCGATAGCAATTCTAATCAGTGTTATCTTGTTATTAAAAAAATGTAGCAAAATCTTCACACATAGGGTTGATCAAAACAATTAGCAGACTTATTATTTAATCTATTGTAGAGAAGAGTTTTCTAGGATTATTGCTATTTTCGTTAATAATTTTTGAATAGAAAATTTGTCTTTCAGAACGTACAGTTTTTATGTATTCAGAAAAAAATATGAGCAAGTAAAATCTCATGGTGAACAGTTAATTTAGTTTTTCTCCACAGACGTTCTGATTTTCAGCATTTCCTCTTAGGATGACGAATGCGATAATTTTTCCATGGCATAATCTTCAACACCAACGTTTTTGTTTTTTTTTATCTTTTTCGCAGCTATCAACTTCATTGTGAACATTAGGCACATCCTTCAAAAATAGAGGCGCATTTCGACTCCGAAGTCGATGCATTACAAAAACGCTTTCTAATTTTTTTTTTTTCTTTTAGAATGAAATGTGCTATTCATTTTACAATCAAAAAATAAACAAAAATGATCTGAGATCGCCAAGTCAGTTATTTCATTTATGTTAACATTAACACCGTATAAAATTATGAGGTCAAGCGTATGCTCTTTATTATGTGTAGGTCCATTAACGTGTTGCGTGAAACTGAAGGAACATCTAGAAACTCCACTGCTTTACGATCACCTTTGTTATTGACATGAATATTGAAATCACCCACAGTTAATATTTTATTGTAACTAGTAACACACAAAGTTAAACATTCAAAGAACTCAGGAATAAAACCAGGATTTTGTTTAGGAGGTTGATATACTACTATTGATATAACAACTAGACTTTAGATTTACTTTCTATTATTTCTGTTGCTAAATACTCAAAAGTAGTAAAGTCATCAAAAACAATCTCTTTGCAAACCATTGACTACATAAATATAGCGACTATCCTGCCACCCTTTTTCCAACAGCGAACCTTTTGCAAGAATGTATAAGATAGTGGGCATGCTTCAATAATAGATATAGCCCCATTTTGATCAAGCCAGGTTTCATAAAATGTAACTTTTTCTCAGATAAAATATCATGGACAAGAAATGTTTTCCCAGCAAGTGATATTACATTAAGAAGTATCATTTTTAAATGTTCTTCATTCTGCAAACAAGGTGAAGTGATATTAAAATCATTTCTCGCTATCAGTACCAAATTGTCTAATGTTATTGTTTCTAGAGAAGACAACAACCTCAATAGTATTAAGCTGCTTGTTATTAATCTGTTTTCTATTAATCTGTTTGCGTCCCTGTTCTAATTCCTGAAAATGTAATATATTATTGCTTACAGGGATGCTACAAACTTGTCACAGATTATTCAATGCCGTTTCAATATATTTTGACAAGAAGTGTGCTCCAGTCAAACTTGGATGTATACCATCAGCACAATAAAATGATGAATAATGTCCACTTTAGATTGAGTACTGCAAAAACATTAAGAAACTATTAATAAATTATTAAAGAGATGCAAATAGTAAAAATCTCTACAACAAACAGAGACCAAATATATAACCTTTACCAACTGTGATTATGAGTTAATGAATATATTAACATGAATAATTTGTGGTGTTTAAAATTCATAACATTTGTAAGCATTCAAAAGTACATTAACAAATAAACTTGTAAGCATTGTATAATTTCTGTTAAAATCATTTGTAGATTTTTCAAACACATTGAAAGTTTAATGACATTTGTAAACATGCACTAATGACCTAAGTTCATTAGGTAACATTAACATTAAATATTTCATATTTCTAGATATGTGAATATATATTAGGTAATGGTTAGTTAAACATTATATAATGTTTGTTAATGATTTATTAATTAAAGTTATTAGAAATTATTACCCATTACCTGATGGGTAACACCACTACTAAAAAATGTTTAAGTTTTATGATGTGTTCACTAGCATGGAAGAAAACCACTGAAGATCATTTTTTGTTCAGCACAGACTCTTTTAGTGTCTGGATGACTGCAAACTGATTTGCACTCTCACCAATGTTCACATTGACACGCTGTGAATCATAGATTTATTGTGCAGTGTAGACAGCTTGATTGATTATAACAGGAGTTTTCATGAGCTTGCATAAAAATAACTAAACAATTTTGAAAAAATAATTGTGATTATGATTTTACATTGTGCATCTTACAGGGAGCTGACACTGTTTTGGAGTAAACTACTAATACGGCTCGAATCAAAACAGGCCTTTTTGGAGCAATGCAGACTGTTAGCACGCCTCTCTGGGAGTGTATACCATATTCTGCTCCTCATCAAAGTCATTCAGGCTGAGGTTAGAAAAGTTTTTGTTTTCATGTCAGTGTGTTTTGGAAAGCAGGGCAATGGCACTCAGCTGACAGTGACATTTTTGTTTCCTCAGGTTGAGAAAGGTGGACTTTCAGTGTGCATCGAAATGTGCATTCAAGCACTAAAAATGGGAGTTAATGACAGCGAGGGCTGTAATATCTCCATCTGCAAAACAATCTCTTGTTTGCTGCCTTTAGACTTGGAAGTAAAACAGGCTTGTCAACTTTCTGAGTTCCTGATAAAGCCATCTTTGGACTCTTATTATGCTGTTGAGACTCTGTTTAATGAGCCTGACCAAAAGCTTGAGCAGGATGATCCTCCGATTTTAAACTCACTACGCTGTGACCTGTTGTTGGCCTTAAAGACTAAGTGGCCTTTCGATCCAGAGTTCTGGGACTGGAAAACTCTAAAACGTCAATGCCTTGCTTTAATGGGTCAGGAGGCAGCAGCTATCTTGCCTACTGACAAATTTACTGACAGTGAAGACAATGAAGTCCATGACCCTGATGAGAAATATTTCAGACATCTGCATTTTACCCATAGTCCTACTTACGAACTCAGCGAAGTTGAAGCAGAAAAAAAGAAGAAAAGGGAAATGAAGAAGATGAGAGAGAGGGGATTTGTTTCTGCTCGATTCCGCAATTGGCAAGCTTATATGCAGTATTGTGTTTTATGTGATAAAGAGTTCCTTGGACACAGGATTGTGAAGCATGCATTGAAGCATGTCCAGGATGGGATTTTCCGTTGCCCAATATGTGCTGAGACTTTTGAAACTAGAGCAATTCTAGAGCCTCATGTGGCATCACATGTGAAACAGTCATGTAAGGAACGCCTTGCTGCTATGGGTGTGAGCAAGAAACGTCCCAGTTCTGACACCAGGTTGACACCAGCTAGCAGTACTTTGAGCAAAGAAGAGCACTACAGGAAAACTGTTGCAAAAGTTACCCAAGGGACAATTTGCAATAATTTATATGCTTCAACTGGTAGTCCCATCTCAGATGTGAAAAGTAAAATTAAATCATCATCCCAAAAACAGGGCAACCCTATTCGTGATGTTAACAACACTAAACTTTGTTCCTGCCCTGTTACAAACTGTCAGAAAGTTTTTAAGTACTTCAGGAATTTAGTTGCACATGTTAAGGCCCACAAAAATGAGCAAGAAGCAACACATTTCCTTGAAATACAGAGCCAGAAGGCTTTGTGCCAATATTGTCACCGTCAGTTTGTTAATGTGACACATCTTAATGATCACTTACAGATGCATTGTGGTGAGAAGCCATATTTTTGCATTCAGCTTGGATGTAACTGCAGCTTTTCCTCTCATGCTGAGCTTCTGATACACAGAAAAGTGCATGCTGAATTTAAGGCACAGTGTGCATATCCAAACTGCGAGAGAGTATTCAATGAGACATACCTGCTATATGATCACGAAGCACAGCACTACATGTCTTTCTCCTGCAAAAGTCATAACTGTGACAAGGTTTTCTACACCCTGTCTGAGTTAGATTTGCATCAGAAAGGACACACACAGCAGAACCACTCTGCTGTTGATGTGAGTTCACCTTCCCAACTGGAATTACCAGCTTTGACTTGTCCTGCCTTAGAGTTGCCTCCAAGCCAAATTAAAGAGGTTTCTCAAGAGTCTACCCCAGTAGAAATTAAATGCACAGATGAAAACATAGTAGACACCACTCAAGATTCCACTGAACAGCCTAAGCACCTTGTATCAGGCACAGCTCAGTTGGCAGTAAGCAAAAATGATTCCCAAACTACTGCTATTCAGCCTGATGGATCTAAGACATCTCATTGTCTTGAGAGAACAAAGCAATTGCGTCTTGAATCTTGCTATGTAAAACTGCAGCCTATTCTCATCAAGTGCAATGATCCAATTTATTTAAATGCTCTAAAGAATGCTGACAGTAAAACTCAAACACTCTTGAAGGATAAGAAATTGTTTTCTTTCCCACAAAGTCAGCATGAGCCTTCAACTTCGAAGTCATCTCCCTCTGTGAAAAAAGCCAACAGAGAAGAAGGTCTGACTCATGTCTGCCCATTCGAAACCTGCACTCGGAAGTACAGCACCTCAAAAAGTTTATCTAGACATGTCAAAAATGTTCATTCAGAGGCCTTTGAGGAGTGGAAGTTGTCAAAGAAGTACAAACGGATAGCAGAAATTGCTGCAAAAAAATCTTTGTCTGAACACATAATCACTAGTTCTCAGATATCAAAATGGACGAGCCATTCCAGAAAAACTGAACATCCTGCATTTCTGGATCCAGTGATTCAAAGTCCTCCTCCTGCTTTTTCCAATCATGATAGTATGCAGTTTGCAAGTGCCAAGTTTTGCCCTCAGCTTGAAAACACTCAAAGTACAACATCACCAAACCAGGCAGGTCTGATGCAGTTACCAATAACGCAGACATGGGAAACACCTTCACTTGAAAATTTGGATTCAGGTTTTTCGGTACATGATCCCTATAGCTCTACAATTTTATCTGACAACCAACATACAAACCCATCATACCATTCTGACACAGTCTTAGATTACGCATCTCCCTCATCTTATGATGACATCATCCCCCTTTCTGTGAATGCCCACACACCCTCCAGTGTGATGAACGAAGCCTCAAAATACGTGTCAAGCTCTCTTAGAGTTCTACATGCACTTAACAGCGATCAGACTTGTGACTTGTCACAGGTTGAGTCAAGTGTTAATCCTGGATTCAATCAAATTAGACAAAACCATCTCAGTGATACCATCACTGGTTTGCTGCAAACAGGATCTTTGTCTGGACAGAATGTCAGCCTATATTTTTCAGAGGCAAGTCCTATTTCAGGGCAGTCATTGGCAAATTCAAACAAAGAAATCAGTACTGATAGTACTGATGCATTATTCTCATCAGACATCAAATGTATGTCGAATCTTTTAAACCCTCATTTCAAGGAATCGTCAGCAGATTTCTTTGGTGCTGCCCCCCTGACTGATGAGAAAAGTCCAGAAGATTTTTGTAATCATGAATTGTCACAGGAAGGAACAGAAGAAATCCCTTCAGATGACCAGAACATTTCAGGTTGTGGAGAAACTGGGAAATCCAAAAAAATTAAGTCTTCTAAGAGAACAAAATGGCCTGCCATAATACAGGATGGAAAAGTCATTTGCTGCAGGTGCTATAGAGAGTTTTCAAGCACAAAGTCACTTGGAGGTCATTTATCAAAACGTTCCCAATGCAAACCCGTAGATGAAATTGATCTTACTGCAGATTTACCAGTATCATTTCTTGATTTTCTGAATGATCCTGATATTTCAACGGTGCAAATGCCACTTCCTGTGAATGACATACATGAGCACAATCACAAATCCTGCATCTATGCACCATCAGAATCAAATACCTTTAATGGGAACAATTTAACAAGTGTGCATAGCACAGACAGTGTCCAGAACACCAGTATGTCCTCTCAAGACCCATCTGAAATGAATAGAAATTACAGTTTCTTTGATCCACCTGTAACAAACACAAGCACAGATCTCAAACCTGAAGCTGAACTCAACCCTGCAAATACTGGTGAAGATGGCAAAATCATAGAAATTGAAAGGGCACTACAACGTCTTGATTTAGTTGATATACTTGGTCAAGACAAATGTGTATCTGAGAGCACTAACCTGCATGATCTAAGCTCTGAAGCAGTCACCAGAAATGATCAGTGTCACACAATTAACAGTGTTGTACAAAATGAGGAGAAATCTATTTTAAAGCCCTTTAGATGTAAAGAAGGCTGTGTTTATGGAGCAATGACAAAAGAAGCTTTATTTAAACACCTTAGCCGTGTTCATGATTACAGTGAGGACAGGATAAATGAAATGAAGAAAAATCCTGACAAATTAGCACCTTACAACTGTCATCTATGTTCTAAGACATTTACCAGAACCACAGGCCTTAAAATTCACTACAAAAATGTACACCATTTTTCAAAGGAAGAAATGTCTCACTTAAAAATCGGTCTAGGTTATAGAAAGATCAGAAAATCTACAGAAAATGTGCATACCAGTCTCATCATCGACCAGGGAAATGACTCCCTATCAGAGCAGTCTCAATCCCAAATCAATACAAATTTGAGTGTTATATCTGCTGATTCAAATGTTAAAGGAAAAGCCAGCATCACTGCTAAAAGAAAAAATAAATGCCCCACACAAAACTCCCTTACAGTTGCCAGCACTGACACCTGCAGGACTGTGGAAGCATCACAGAAAAGTGTAATAAACCTTGATGGGCTTTCAGCTACAAATGCAAATGCCCCCTCTCTGACTGAAGCGAATCGTGTTATTGAATTAAATGAGCCAGGTATGTTTGCAATGCAAGAGTTGAGTGGTGGAAATCTGTATCTCTTTGACACAATTAATGCTCCAGACAAAAGAACGGAGTATGCAACTCCACAGTCTAACAGACAAACTGAGATGCATTCAAATGTGATGGTTGATCTTCAAGAGAAAGCTGAAATGCCAGCAGACAATATTGATTTTGTTGATTCAAGTGATGCACAAATCATGTACCGGCCTTACCGATGCGTGCATGAAGGATGTGTGGCTGCCTTTTCAATCCAACAAAATCTTATTCTCCATTATAGGGCTATGCATCAGTCAGAATGTGATGACAAAACCAGTGCTAAAGAAACTGAAGGAGTTGTCCAAGTGCAGGAATACAGATGCCAAGTTAAACAATGCTCAAAAGTAGTGTCGAAAGTTACAAGTTTATTGAAACACTATCTTTTACTCCACAGATGCACACTGGAAAAAGCAAGTGCATTGTTATCTGGTGTTGAGGTAGGCACATTTCAGTGTGACCAGTCAAAATGTTCTGCTCACTTCACGTGTCATTTGAAGTACATTGATCATATCAAAAATGATCACAAAGCAATAAAGGTTTCAGCAGATGGGGACTTTGAGAGTGTGGACCTCACATTCAGATGTCAATTTGAAGGTTGTGACAGGGTATATACAACCAAGTCGAACCTGCTTCGACATCTTATGAAGAAACATGATGCTACTTTTGAAACTATGAAAGAGAAACAAGAAAATGGGTTTGGGGAAGATGTTCAAGCAAAGAAGTTAAGTGCAAGTTCTAACAATGGAAAAGAGAATATTGAAAATAGTATTAAAATAAAGAGGAAGAATTCAAAGAAGAAAGAGGACAAGGGCCAAAACCATTGCTTGGCAATAGAAAAGCCTGCTCTTAAATCCACTGATGAAGCATCTGCCATGTGCAACGAAAGACTTCCTTTACAGTACCCTTGCATGATTGAGAGTTGTGATTCAGTAATGAGTGCTGAGCAAAGTATAATAAAACATTACATCACTCATGGTCTCACAGAACGGGACATTGAGGATGGGAGAAGTCAGTTCATATTTTGCAAGAAAAGCAATGAGATGCCCAGAGCAGATAGTACCTCAAAAAATGTTGAGCCTGAGGAAGCAGTCTTTGATGGAGATCAAACAGAGAATTCAAAGGTCAGTTCTCAAGCTGTAGGCCCAGAGCCTGCAACAGAAGTTGTAGTTAATGAAGGTTTCACTTCCACAACCATGCCGGTAATCAAACGGAAAAGGGGTCGTCCACGGAAGTCAGAATGTAGAAACAAAATCAGTGTTGAGAGAAAACAAAGCCTTCGGAACTGTTCTGGTGAGCATGTTAAATGTATGCTCAAAGTCTCAGGATCCATAATGAACTCATCTAACTCTAAAGGGAACCATGCAGATAAAGAAGTTGCACTAAAACTTTATAAGCCTTCAGAGTTTGAGACATCCGTCCTGAAGTTCAATGAAGACTCACTTTCCAATCCATCAAAACGACAGCGAACACTTCAACCGCTCATCCAAGAAAGAGATCAAGTCCAATGCATTGTTAATTTCAGAAATCCACTAAAGATTGAGACTGTCAAGAATGTTAAAATTGTTATGTATGAAAACCTATCCACTTGCTCTGAACTTCTGCTAAGGCAACTTCAAGATATGCAGCCTATAGTTATCCTGAAAAAGGGGCTGCACAGTTGATGGTTAGATGATGTTTCATATATATATATATATATATATATATATATCAAGGCCTTGTTCTCAGGACCACATACTGTGTCACATGCTGCTGACAGGTGCATCCAGTTACACTCTTGCATTTATAGTAGTTTCAACACTTTGTTTGTTAATGGATTTTGATTAGTGCTTTGAAAGAAGAAGAAAAAAACTTTTGTACAATATTTAACATTTTGATGTACCATTACGGTTGTGTTAAAAAAAACATTTTGTATTTCTGAAATTCTCTGATAAAAATTAGATGAAAACATTTTTTAAAATGTAAAATGATGTGTAGGATGATAAAGTTATGATATATCCCTGTGGGATTGTTTTTTTTTTTTTTTGTTTTTTTTTTTGCTGTTGTTGTTGTTTTTGAAAGTATTTATTTTTAACTTAACATTAGTGTGTCAATGTACTTGTCTTCCACCTAACATTCAATTTAAGTAAACTGAATGCTCAGTGTAAATTGTGGCATCCACATGACTTCTTGGTGTTGGATTGTGGTGTTTGCAATTCTGAGGTTCTTTTCTACAGAATTCAAGAATGAGGTGAAATGTTTCAGTGTAAACATTCAGTATAGCACAGAAATGAAGGACAAAGTACAAACTAAGGAGGAGAAAAATAAAGATGTTAAAAGAATTTACAAGTTCAAAGTATTTTTGTGTATATTTACAATAAAAATATATGCGCAATAAGCATGGACTTGTAGCAAAAAACAAGACAGACAAATCACTGTCAGAATCTATTAAAAAATGTGAATAGAGTTGCTCTGATATCACAAATACTGCTGAGCCACAATATGATTACTCTAGCTCTAAAATCCCCTCCACACAGGACCTCAACAAGGTCTTATCAGCTCCTGAGAAACGTTTGTTGGCAAAGGCGCTCTGTTCTGAAAAGAAGACAGCCTGAGAACAAAATGTTTTTATATTCATATGCTTGAAGTGAACATTGCTACATCAGCATAAACTAACCCAATGCTTTCCAAACTGAAAAAAAAAACTTCAGAAAAATCCTCCATGTAATAACATGAGAAATGCTAGCAATGCAATGTTTCAGTCACTGTCTAGAAGACCAGAGGTTAAAACAAAGGAGAAACATACAAAATTAGTTATAGTTTTTTTTCCCATACATTCACTAATTTTGTACGTTCCTCTCTGATCTAACCTCCACTCTTCTAGACAGTGACTAAAACATTGAATGAGGTTGCGTTTATCAATTAACGCTAATACTGTAAAATAGTATTGCAATTTCAAATAGGTTTTCTATTTTAATATACTTTAAAATATAATTTATTGCTGTGGTGGCAAATCTAAATTTTCATCAGCCATTTCTCTAGTCATCATTGTCACATGAAATCTTTCTAATATGCTGTTTTATTATCAGTGGTGGAGACAGTTTAATATTTTGAAAACTTTGATACTTTTTCAGGATTCTTTATTATTATTAAAAAATAAAAGACAGCATTTATTTAAAATAGATATTTTTTGTAACGATATAAGTCTTTACTATCACTTAGAAATTTATCAACCTTCAATTTTCAACTATCAAACATTCCTTTCTGAGTAGTAGCATTCATTTCTTCCAAGAAAAAAAAAACATACTAACCCAAAACTTTTGAAAAGTAGTGTATGTTGTCACAAAAAAATAAATAAATAAATAAATAAATAAATATATATATATATATACATATATATATATACACAGTAGTCAACATTTGAAGTGGATCAAAAAAGTTCAGTGGTTTTAGAACAACTTTGATGAAAGGTTTTGATCCACTTCAAATGCTGACTACTGTATATATATTAAATAAATGCATTTTTTTAGCTTAAACTTTCAACACACACACACACATACACACAACCAATGAATCATTAAACAATATAATCAAACATTCAGCCATCTTCTTATAAAACAAAATCTGAATGACACAACAATATGCTGTCGTTAATGATGTTTAAAATTATACAGTAATATTTTACTGTACAATAAAAAATGACAGTGGTGTAAAGAAAATATCAAACATATCCCAAAAGTACATTAAGGATTAATGCAATTTAGAAGTCTGGGGCTGTATGATAAAGCCACTAAGTGTAAAATTTTAGTCTTTAGTGTGTCTAAATTCTAAGAATGACATCATTTTACTGTTATTCCTAGACTTAAGAATAAGAGTGATTCATAAAGGTTCCTAAGTGTTAAGAATTGGTCTCAGCTCCTAAATTATTTAAGAGAGCTGGAGAGGTCTCCTAACCTAGTTAGGAATAGCAGGATGGCAGCAAGGAGGAGACAAACACTTTACAATATATGACTTTACAAGATATGATGTATTGGAGTTATATGATAATGTGGAGTTGATAAAACGATACCAACTTGATCATGAAGATGTGTGGAGGGTTTTTTTTATGAACCCACATTTCACTTAAACCATCAAAATACAAACAAAAAAAACACTGACCAGTGTTGTCAACTGCTTTCAGTTAAAAAGTAGCTAAAATAGTAGTTAAATTTTGCTAGATGACATCATAATGGCAAGTTCACCGATCTATATAAATATAAATCAGTGGGAGTCTCGGAATCTATAATTTTTTCCAAGAAATTTATTTTGTTGCTAGGCTTTTGAAAAAAGTCTCAAAAGGTTTAAGGAAGTCACTAAATCTAGTGATCGGCAACACAGTTATTAATTTTTTTTTTGGTACTCTTGTTTTTACATGTGTTAATAATTTGTTTGACAGCATGGCCAAAAATTATGACCACACATTTGGGCATGTTTCATTCTTATTATCACAAAAAAATAAAAAAATAAAAATAAAAATGCAATATGTTTACAAAATCTTTAACACATTTTTATAATTAAGGTTGTCAGATTTCCCAGGCCAGACATCACTTTTAGACACTACTATGGCAGTTCACTGACTTTCCAACTGACTGTCAAACCATGCTGCAAAATCAAGCCATTTTTTGTGAGGATTGTGGGCTTTCTTGGAGTTATTGGAGCTGTTGATGGAACTCATCTTCACATCATTGCTCCAACTGTAAACAAGGAGACATACCAATAGAAAAGGATTTCAAAGCATTGGTAATAATTTTGCACAATCCAATACATTAAAAAGAATATACATTTAAGTAATTAAGTAATTAAATAATGTCTTAATTAAATGATTTTATTGTAGTTGCATCAAATGATTGGTGTTGTGCTGCTGTGACTTCACATGAGCAGGCTCACTATTGGATGTATCAGAGGTCAAAGGTGGCCATTTTGGGTTGACATCATTGTAGTTCTTAGTTCACAACACTTAAGTGTCCCCTCAGTCAACACTTAAGAATCAGTCTTAGACTTTAGTGAAAGTTGCTTTTAGCTTCTTTATAAAACTTTTCTACTCTTAGAAAAGTCCTACCTTTTACTAAGAATTTTTTGACACTTAAGTCAAACTTTAAGACTATTCTTAAGAATTTCTGAGAAGTTTTATACATACAGGCCCTGGGCCCATATTCATGAAAATTCTTTGTGCAAAAAGTTGCTCCTAGTGACAAAATTCTAAGAAAATTCTTAGAAATGTGGGTGTTTCCTCTTAAAATTAAAGAAAAGATCCCAGTAAAGAAAAAAGTTATTAAGAAGCATCTTAACACTTAAAATAGGTCTTAAGGTCCAAAATTGTTACGAGTATGGATGAGGATTTTTATAAGGCTTTAGGAGTTTCTTTAGCAGTGGAGAAAATGGATGAAATATGAAGAGGGAGAAGAAATATGTTGTACGCGATGCATGACAGTGAGTTCTTAAGATGCTGCTACACATTATATTGTGTTTGTGACCGATCTTAAAAGAGACATACTAACATCTCCGACATAGCGCAGAAATGTCATAGTGCCATATATGTGTGTTCGTTAAAACGGGGAAAAATATGCCTATAATTTCAAAGTGAAGGCTTATAATAGACCCTACACTTAAAAAGTGCTCTTTTATTTCCTGCTTGGACAACCAACCAGGGGGTCAGCCCTGCCTTCTCACTAAGATAAAAGTTTTTGTCTTTTCCTCGCTCTGAGTTGCTCTTAGATTGGTCCTGAATCACTTTTAAGCTAAGACTCCTGCATAGAATTTTTTAAGCTAAATTAGCTTTCTGAGAGGATTCTTAGAAGCTTTAAGAATACGGGCCCTGGGCCTGTATTCACAAAACATTTTATCTTACCACTAAGAGTATGTATTTATCTAATTGTCAGCCTCTTACATGTCTGCTTCTCGCAAACAATTAGTGGATATGCATATAAACAGCCTTTTCATTAACAGAGTAAAATAATCATGGCTGATAGTAATACATGCAAATGTAAAAGAAAACCAAACTGGATGCAAGAACAGCTGTTACTTTTTAATTAAAACAAGGATATAATCAAAGGAGTTTAGATTTGGGATAACCTCCAAGACCAAAAAAAAAAAAAACGTGTGCAAATAAATGCAGCGTGCTTCTAAAATGTTTACATTTAGAGGCAGGTTACCGGCAACAGCCATTTGCCCTGCTGAAAAAGACAATAGGAAACCATTACAGAATTTGTCATGCTTTTACTGATTATAATGGGAATTTTACTGGTTTTAATGGTAACTGTAATGGTGCCTGTTAGTCTTTGGTAATTAGTCACCTGCTATTGGTGGCTTGTTAAAACCACTAAATCTGTAGATAATTGGTGATGTGCAATCCAGTTAAAATGTATTCAAAATGTGTTTAAGAAAGCCATGTATGTTATGTTCTTTCCGGTGCTGCTGGAGTGCCCCCTTGTGGTTACATAGGTTCTATGTACAAGTGATACAAGTTGCTGTAGTTGTGCGAGCTCTGACATGAGCTTATAAACATGTTTTTCTCCAGAATTATACTTATTAGAAGCATCTCTCTTCATTTTAATCTTTCAATATAGCTTAGAAGATTTATATGAAAATTATTACACAAACACCTAAATTACCTTATTAACAGTATGTATGCAAGGTGCTCATGTGGTGATTCTTGTGCACAGCAACAGTGTTCCATTGGCATATCAGCAGGCGTATCAGATACTATTAACCACAACATCCTTTTAAATAGAAAATTATGTTGGCATTAGTGGTAGTGCATTGGCATGGTTTGAATCATAGCTATCTGACCGCCATCAATTTGTGGCAATGAATGAAGAGGTATCATATCGATCACAAGTGCAGTATGGAGTACCTCAAGGCTCAGTACTAGGGCCATTACTTTTTAGACTTTACATGTTACCCTTAGGAGATATCATCAGGAAATATGGTGTTAGCTTTCACTGTTATGCTGATGATACTCATCTCTATTTTTCTTCTCAGCCCGGCGAAACATACAAATTTGAAAAATCGGAATGCATAGTTGATATAAAAAACTGGATGACAAGTAATTTCTTACTGCTAAATTCTGAAAAAACAGGTGTTAATTATTGGGCCTAAAACCTCGGCAAGTAATAACTTAAAACATGGTCTAATACTTCATGGCTGCTCTGTAAATTCATCATCATCAAACTTAGGTGTGCTATTTGATAGCAATCTTTCCTTTGAAAGCCACATTTCTAGCATTTGCAAAACAGCATTTTTCCATCTTAAAAACATATTGAAATTATGATCTATGCTCTCAATGTCAAATGCAGAAATTTTAATCTATGCGTTCATGACCTCCAGGATAGATTATTGTAATGCTTTATTGGATGGTTGTTTTGCATGCTTAACAAACAAACTCCAGCTTGTCCAAAATGCAGCAGCTAGAGTTCTTACTAGAACCAGAAAGTATGAGCATATTAGCCCGGTTCTGTCAACACTGCACTGGCTCCCTATTAACCATCGTATTGATTTTAAAATCTTGCTAATTACTTATAAAGCCCTCAATGGTTTAGCTCCTTAGTACTTGAGTGAGCTTTTATCACATTATAGTCCCTCACGTCCACTGCGTTCTCAAAACTCTGGAAATTTGATAATACCCAGAATATCAATATCAACTGCAGGTAGCAGATCATTTTCTTATTTACTCTGGAACAATCTACCTAACTTTGTTCAGGAGGCAGACGCACTCTGTCAGTTTAAATCTAGACTAAAGACCCATCTCTTTAACCTGGCTTACACATTACACATTAACACATTTCTATAATTCAGATCCGTTAAAGGATGATTGTAGGCTGCATTAATTAGGTCAACCGGAACCGGAACACTTCCCATAACAGCTGATGTACTCATTGCATCATAAGAAGAATGACATCTACGTTAATATTAGTCTGTCTCTTGCTTATTCCGAGGTCATCGTTGCCACTCATATCCTGTCTGTATCCTGATCAGATGGTCACTGCAATCCCCTGATCCAGTCCATACCTGGATGGTGGATCAGTATCTATAGATGACCTCTACAGTTACAAATTGCTTGTTTGATTGTTGGTCAGAGGAGAACTGACCCCCGACTGAGCCTGGTTTCTCCCAAGGTTTTTTTCTCCATTTCTGTCACCAATAGAGTTTTGGTTCCTTGCCACTGTCGCCTCTGGCTTGCTCAGTTGGGGACACTTATTTTCCAGCGATATTGTATACCAATTGAACATCACTGAATTCAATGATTAACTCGCTTTAACTGAAAAATGGTCACAGTTTCCTTTTGCATTATTGATACACTACCTTCCTATTTGATACTGTAAAGCTGCTTTGACACAATCTGTATTGCAAAAAGCGCTATATAAATAAAGGTGACTTGACTTGACTTGTTGTGACTGTACTGGGCTCCAGTGGGTGGGTGACTCAACAGTTATTTTGTTTCCAGCTTTTCTGTTCACCATGTGAGGTGTTGCATTGAATGGTGTGGTGAACTTATCAGTCTTGTCCTGTCTGATTAAAACCCGATCTCCAGCAGCTGCACTTGAGTGTTCTGGTTTGCAATGTTCATCTGCATACAGTTTTCCCAGATTCCCTGCATACAGATTTCCCTTTTTTCTCAGCATCATAGTCATGAACTTCGAGCTCTGTATCCACAGATTGCCTCTCATTTTCCTTTTAAACAAAAGTTTATGTTTACGCATGATTACGATGTTACGCACGATTCCTTTGTATACTGTAACATACTTCTTAAGTTCCTTTTGCCAGTCAAGTCATTCTGACTGTACGATTCAAATACGTTTTATGATCCACTGCTAGATCTTGCCATGGTCCATCGGGCAATGGTAAAGGTTGCAACGGCTCTAGAGCATCAGGACAAGAGACAATTTGACAACCATGACATGATTTACAGTGTCTCTCAGCAGCTTTGTCTATGCCAGGCCACCATACTTTGGTCCTGAGATGCTGCTTAGTTCTGACTATGCCTAGATATCCCTCATGGGCAAGTGCTAGTGCTCGTGCTTGTAGTGCTTTTGAAAGAACAATACATGAACAATACATGTTCCACATAAAAACCAGATACTCTGCAAACAACCCCTTGAGTCTTCTATCATTGGCAAACCACTGGTCCCTTAGAACTGGCCCTGCATGGGCAGCCCTCACTTAGCCCCCAGGAAGCCCTCACTAGGCCCACATAGGGCCTGTACTGTTAATTTACAACAATACATCTGTTTCACTTTAAATACTCTTTAGCTACTATGGCTTAAGTCTTTGGGGAAAACAGTTATTATACATCTTAAATGGATACAGTCACCACATAACTAATGTCTGTATTGTCGAAAATGTACAGTAGTCAAAGGGATTTCAAATCAATGAATTTATTAAATACAAAATAGAAAACATTCAATTCAGGTTAATAAAACTACATATAGCCAACAATGTAGAGGTCGTCTCCAGGATCTGATCCATCTGGGCTGGATACAGACTGGAACAGGGGGACTGCAGTAACCATCTGATCTGGATACAGACTGGATCCGCTATGGTGACCTTGGAATAAGAATGACACAGACTTATATTAGTGTATATGCCATTCTTCTTACAATGCAATGAGTACATCAGGTGTTATAGAAAGTGTAATGCAGCCTAACAATCCTTTAACGGATTTGAATTATAGAAATCTGTTAATGTGTTACGTGTAAGCCAGGTTAATGAGACGGGTCCTTAATATAGATTTAAACTGACAGAGTGTGTCTGCCTTCCGAACAGTGTTAGGTAGACTTTTTCAGAGCTTGGGTGCTAAATATAAAAATGATCTGCCACCCGCAGTTGATTTTGATATTCTATGTATTACCAAATTGCCAGAGTTTTGAGAATGCAGCGGACGTGAGGGACTATAATGTAATAAGAGCTCGCTCAAGTACTGAGGAGCTAAACCATTGAGGGCTTTATAAGTAATCAGCAAGATTTTAAAATCAATACAATATTTAATAGGGAGCCAACATAATTTTGACAGAACTGGGCTAATATGGTCATACTTTCTGGTCCTAGTAAGAACTCTAGCTGCTGAATTTTGGACCAGCTGGAGTTTGTTTATTAAGCGTGCAGAACAACCACGTCCTGATCGAAATGGAAGAGCGGTGTTGTGACCCACGACTATGTCGCCTGAAAGTCACCCAGTCGCCCTGCTGCATGGGCATTACCGGAACCAAACAATGTACAGGACTCCCTGAGCTAGTCGCATCCAAAGCCACATCTAAGGCCCTCACATTCTTACTATCCTCTACTAAAATTTGGATGCATGTCTCTAGTTCTGAAATCTTCTCTGTCAGCCTAACTATTTCCCTGCATTTATCACATGTGAATCCCTCACTGCCAACAGAGATAGATAAGCTGTACATATAGCAAGCAGTGCAGACAACGATAGCAGGAGAAGAAGCCATTACTCACGTGATTGTAGAATGATTCCAACTTACCACTGTTGATTGTTGAAGTCGTGAAAACAGAGCAGGGGGAGAAACACCGGAGCAAGATTAAACAAGACAATGGTAGTAGACAATACTAGAAATGCGAATGCAAAGGTGAATGGCAAGCTAACCGGCTAACAGAATGCTAACACACTGCACGCGCGGTTATAGAATAAAAGTGAGCAATCAGATTAGTCAGATTAGTTTGATGATAATATCAGAAAATTTGGTTTGAATATATTTTATCATTTTAAACAGCAGAGAGTGATAGTAAGATAGAGATTCCAACAGAAAAACAAAGCTACATGAAGCTACAAACACAAACCACTCAGTAGCACAGCAGACAGGAAGTGACATGGCACTCAGTGGCATGAGCAGAATACCCATGAAGCATTCCATGCAAAACTGACATTTTGTTTTTTTGTGGTCAATTACATCATCGAAGATGTTTTCAACTCCCTCTATTCCAGCAAGTGCAGAAGCTATCTCATGTTTATATTGTTCACTTGCGGATGATACTCCAAAAATGAGACGCTTGTATCTGTATACTCCATTGTGAACCGCAAATGTTGTGATCTGGTGAGATTCTAACTGATGATAACCTCATTTAAGATCCAATTTGCTGAAGATCATCGATCCGTCAATACTTTGTATAAGTTCATCTACCGTAGGAATAAAGGTATCGTTCTCTGATGATTGCTCAACTGGCTTGTCGTAAGTCAAGACAAAGTTTGATTTCAGAATTGACCTTTGGCACGATTAAAACTGGATTAACCCATGGAGTAGGTCCATTTACTTCTTCAGTTATGTCCATTCCTAGGAGTTATTTTATGTTTTCCTTCACAGGACCTCTTAGATTAAATGGTATTCTTCTACTGGCTGGACTGGCTGGACTGTTTGGTCTATATACAGACAAATTTGCTTAGGTATCAGCTTACCAACACCCTGAAACACTTCTGGGTATTGTGACTGAAGTTATTGTTTGAGGTCTGTTACTGCTGCAATGTCTGTGCCAATTTTGAGTACTCCAAGTTTCAAGATTTCTGCACGTTGTTTTCCTTTAAATTTTCCTTTCGTCTGCTTTCCTTCTTTTTTTCAGACTTGATTCACAGACTCTGTGTCAGGCTTTGATGTGTCACTCACTGATGATGACATCTGTTACTCTATCCATTCACAGAGAGCAGCAACCTCCAATGCACGTTCAAGTGTGAGATTAGGTCCTTCCTCCAGAAGTTTACGGCGCACATATGTTGATCAGCATTTGGCTACAATGGCATCCCAAATTTGATTATTCATGTCATCTGCATGTCATCTCGCTGCCTGTCTTAGACACGTTGCAAACTGCTGAACTGTCTTACTGGAGTTTGCGGGAAAGTTTATAAAAGGACTGCCATGCATATACAGCATTCACTCATGCCACAAAGTATGCATTTAAGGCTGCAATGGGCGCATTATAATTGTCAGCATTCCCCGTATTTGGCAGCATGGAGAAAACATCTTGGACATCAGCGTGATGCAAAAGGAGCACTCTGCGTCATTGACAAACTGACGCGGCAACACCTTCTTCAATTATAGGTCCTTTTCTGTCTGCATAAAGTTTAAATGATGTCAGCCGCCTTGTCCATCTTGGCCCAAGAGTCGTGGGATCTTTGTAGCACTCAAATTTAGGAATACCTAACTTTTCCATCCATTACATGACAGCAATATATTTATTTAAACAATTTTAAATGCCCTCACATACTATTGCAGCATTCTAGAGTGCTGTGGTAGACAGACATTAAACAACCACACAAAGTGGTTAAAATATAAAACAGACTAGTTACCTATCCTTACAGAAGTTCTTTATTTTCGTTTCACCTCTATTTCCATCTAAATGGTTAAATTTTAACTAACCCTGCCCCTAATCCTACCCGTCACTGGGGTCTAGGCAAATTGTTAATTTATTATTTTCTTTTTTGCAATTAAACTGAATGTAGTTCCCCCGCAGTCCACTTTAGCTGCATCGAAACACTATGGGAACGCCCCCAGCGAGACACCATACTGAAGTGTGTGCAGAATCAGTCCAATAGAGAAGCGCCACGTCATGAGCGAGATGACGTAGCAATCCAGGAAGCATAAGAGAGCACCGGCAACACGCTCATTTAGCTTTTTGCTCTTCAGCGAGCGTGTCTGTTATGTTGTGTGTGTGTGTGTGTGTGTTTCACAAGCAGTTAGAAAAGCTCTGTTAGAAAGCACAAGCAAAAATGTCAAAGTGTAAATATAAGAAGGTGGCGGGCGAACAACGTTTTAGACGGTGTGTTCCCCCATGTCCTCGCCATATTGCAGAGGGGGATACACACTATCTTTGCGTCGTTTGTCTGGGAGCGGAGCACCCTTGAGGGGGCTGACTGTCATGATTGTGGGCTTCTGCCCATCTGCGTGCTTCGCTCCCGCCTGGCTGTATTCGATGAAGCCGGCCAGGCTTGCAATCCCGCCGGCAGCGGTCCCACTGTTGCTGAGGATCAGCGCAGACTGTTGTTGTGGGGATCGCAAGTAGATTTAGCGGAGGGATCCGAGACGAGCTCTGCTCTATCTCGGTCCTCTCCCGCTAGATCTACAGCCCCCTCTCAGGGTTCGGAAGAACGCGTTGCGGTTTCTTCCCCCCCGAGAGAGGGCTCGGTGCTTCATCTATCTTCCTCTGAGGAGGTCGATGTGATGAGCGTCGACACCCAGGACTTGAATGGCCGGCCGAGCAGCAAGACGCTCATCCTAGAAGTAAATTGGATGAGCGTTTTCTGCGTCCAATCTCAACCTTCACCACAGGGCCTTCCATTCTTCCCCGATCTCCACACCGAGGTGTTGAGATCGTGGGAGAAACCCTTCTCGTCTCGAGGACAAGGACAGATTCTTCCTCCTGGATGCCCCGCTATCGCCTTCTGGCCTCTTCGGCGACGAAGTTAATACTGCTGTCGAGAGGTTTCAGGAGGCGAAGAAGTAGGCGGCGGCATTCCAGCGCTTCCTCCCACGTCGCCAGGTCCCTGGGGCTGCTGAGCGAGAGCAGTCCCAGCCATCCCAGCCAAGGCAAAAGCAGAGCATCGCCACCCGAACCCCGCCTCAGAAACAACAGGGGTCGGGGCGGCGCTCTCACTCTGGGGCCTCTAGTCAGAAGATGGATCTGTGGAATGTCATTCTGACTAAGAGGTCCCAGGCCAAACGGCCCTGACGCTGCGAGAGTCATGGCCCTGAGGGCAGCCCCCCTCGGGGAGGGATGGTTTACACCTCATCATACGGTGGATGCTTCCCTGGCTCCTCTACAACTCCAGGGTATCCACATACTGAATTACATAGACGACTGGCTGATTCTAGCTCAGTCGCTAGAGCAGGCGATTCAGCATCAAGATGCCGTCCTCGCCCGTATGAAAGAGCTGGGGTTAAGACTAAACGCCAAGAAAAGTGTGCTTTCTCCATTACAGAGGACCACTTACTTGGGCCTGGTGTGGGACTCGACGACGATGCAGGCACATCTGTCTCCTGCTCGTATCGATTCGATTCTCATAGCAGTCAGGAGAGTGAGAGAGGGCCAGTCACTCACTGTCAAACAGTTTCAGAGACTGCTGGGTCTGATGGCAGCAGCATCCAACGTGATACCTTTTGGACTGTTGTACATGAGACCCCTGCAGTGGTGGCTCAGGACCATAGGATTTTCCCCGAGAGGAAACCCGCTTCGCATGATCATGGTCACGCGGCGATGCTTACGTGCCTTAGACGTGGTAAAAACCATGATTCCTGTCTCAAGTTCCAGTGTTGGGGGCTCCTTGTCGTTGCGTAACACTAACGACAGACGCCTCCCTCACGGGTTGGGGAGCGGTCATGAGTGGCCGCTCTGCCCAAGGTCTGTGGGAAGGTCACCATCTCATGTGGCACATCAATTGCCTGGAGATGCTGGCTGTGTTTCGAGCGCTGAAACACTTCCTTCCAGACCTCAGGGACCCCAGATCCTCCTCTGGGCTCAGGGAAAACTCCTCTCACTGAGAGCGGTTTACATCCCTGGGCACCTCAATCAGGGAGCAGACATCCTGTCAAGGCAGGGGCTGAGGCCCGGGGAATGGAGACTCCTCCCTCAGTCGGTGGAGCTACTATGAAGGGAATTTGGCCAGGTGGAAGTGGATCTGTTTGCGTCACACGACACGACACACTGCTTTGGTTCTCCCTCACGCAGCCAGCCCCACTGGGGTTGGATGCCTTGGTGCAGACATGACCGAGGCTACGTCTGTACGCTTTTGCCCTGATCACTCTGCTCCCGGGAGTTCTGGAGAGAGTCTGCCAGGACGGGGTCAGTCTACTTCTGGTAGCCCCATTTTGGCTGGCCCGAGTATGGTTCTCAGACCTGGTGGCCCTCCTAGACGGCTCTCCCTTCGAGATTCTGCTCAGGAGGGACCTTCTCTCTCAAGTGGGGGGCACTATTGTGCACCCCCGGCCGGAGTTGTGGAAGTTGTGGGCATGGCCTCTGAGGGGGCACAGCTCATAGCTTCTGGTTTCTCTGGTTGTTGAGACCATCCTCCAATCCAGAGCTCCCTCCACGAGGAAGCTGTATGCCTTGAAGTGGAAACTTTTCACTTCCTGGTGTGGACAACGGGTGCAAGACCCAGTCAACTGCCTGATTGGTACAGTTCTGGAGTTTTTGCAAGACCGCTTCTCCACTGGGCTAACTCCTGCCACCCTGTAGGTGTACGTGGCGGCCTTAAGTGCTTACCACACCTTTCAGGACGGCCAATCTATTGGGAGAAACCCACTAGTTACACGCTTCCTCCGTGGCACGCTGAGGCTGAGGCCAGCACAACGCACCAAGGTGCCCACCTGGGACCTGGCGGTGGTTCTGGAGAGCCTCTGCGGAGCGCCCTTCAAACCACTCGAGGAGGTTTCCATCAAGTTCTTGACTCTCAAGACCTCGCGGTCTCCTCCCTCAAGAGGGTGGGGGACCTCCAGGCACTTTCGGTTTCGGGCCTGGAGTTCGCTCCAGGCATGGTCAGGGCATTCCTTTACCCTAGACCTGGTTATGTGCCGAAAGTGCCCACCATCACGCCGGGTCCCATTGCGCTTCAGGCCTTCTGCCCTCCTCCATTCCAGGAAGCAGGTCAGGAGCGTTTGAATCTGCGTCCACCGTGCTGCCCCATGGCGTAAAGCGGATCAGCTCCTTGTGTGCTTCAGTGAGCCAAAGAAGGGTTCTCCGGCCACCAAGCAGACCATAAGTAGGTGGGTGGTCGAGGCCATCTCGGACCTCTCTTCTCCTATGGGGATCCGAGCACATTCGACCCAGAGGCAAGCTAAATGAGCATGTTGCCGGTGCTCTCTTATGCTTCCTGGATCGCTACGTCATCTCGCTCATGACGTGGCACTTCTCTATTGGACTGATTCTACACACAATTTAGTACGGTGTCTCGCCGGGGGCATTCCCATAGTGTTTCAACGCAGTTCTCGTTCCCTTAGGGGAACCATGGTTACATACGTAACCTAAAACGCTTCCTAAAGGAATATGTAAGACTAGCCTAATTAATTTGAGGCTGATGAAGTTTTAATTGTTAAAAGTCATGGCTGGCCTGGCATAGGTAGAATACTTGTCACTGACACTACGTCAATGTTTTTTACAGCAGCGTGAGCAGCGAGCAGCGTGCAGAACGTTTTGCAGAGCGTTTTCGTTTACTCTTTTTAGCAATCTATCTTACTACTACTACTACTACTAACTGTAGTTTAAGTGATAAAATATATTCTTTATTTCACCAAATCTCAAACTTGAGCCGTCAAACTAATTTGACTGATCTGATCGTTTCATACATACAGCAGCGCGTTAGCATTCCATTAGCCGCTTAGCTTGGCTCACTATCTATTTTGCGTTAATCTGTCCTTTTTCCTTTTGCTTTCGCTTTTGCTTATCGTTCGCGTTTATCATATAACCGTGAGTGCAGCGCGTTCCTAAACCGTTTCTCGGATTTTTCCACTGCTTTCCTTACACAAGTTCAGCAATCAACAGTGGTAAGATAAGTTTGAATTGTTTTACATTCAGGTGAGTAATGGCATCTTCTCCTACTATTGTTGTGTGCACTGCATGTCACATGTACAGTTTATCCATCTCTGTCAGCAGTGAGGGATTCACATGTGATAAATGCAGGGAAATAGTTAGGCTGACAGAGAAAATTTCAGAACTAGATACACGCATCCAAACTTTAACTGAGGATAGTAAGAATGTGAGGGCCTTAGATACAGTTTTTGATTCGACTAGCTTAGATCTTCTTGTACATTGTTCGGTTCCGGTAACTTCGCCGGTGCAGCAGGGCAACTGGGTGACCGTGAGGCGGCATAGTCGCGGGTCAAAACACCGCTCTTCCGTTCCGATCCAAACATCAAACAGGTTCTCCCCGCTTAGTGACGCACCCACTGAGAAACCTGATGAAAGTGCTCTAGTTATTGGCGATTCTATTGTACGGAATGTGAAAATAGAGACACCAGCCACCATAGTCCAATGTTTACCGGGAGCCAGAGCGCCTGACATCTTGGCAAATTTAAAAGTGCTGGCTAATGCTAAACGTAAATTCAGTAAGATTGTTATTCACGTCGGCACTAATGATGTTCGACTTCGCCAGTCGGAGATCATCAAAAATAATGTTAAAGAGGTGTGTGCACTTGCAAGTTCGATGTCAGACACTGTAATATGCTCTGGTCCCCTCCCTGCTTACCGTGGTGACGAGATACATAGCAGATTGTCATCACTCAATGGCTGGATGTCTAAGTGGTGCCCGCAGAATAACATAGGTTTCATAGACAATTGGACAAGCTTCTGGGGCAGACCTGACCTGTTAAAAAGAGACGGTCTCCATCCCTCCAGGGGAGGTGCCACTCTTCTCTCTAGAAATATGGCATATAGTCTTAGAGTTTGCACTTGACTAACTGGGGTCCAGGTCAGGAAGCAGACAGACTGGTTAAACCGAACGTCTGCTAGCTGCCTCACGTCACCAAAATCAGCTAATTTTCAGCACATAGAAAACCTCTTACCTAGATACCATACTATAGAGACTGTCTGTTCCCTGAACTAGAAAATCCAAAAAACGTCCAAACCAATCTAATAGTAACAATTTAATTGATGTTCAACAAATAAAACAATCACATAATACAGAAGAACAAATGATAAAGCTTGCCTTATTAAATATCAGGTCCCTCTCTTCGAAAGCACTTTTTGTACATGACTTGATTATTGATCACAACCTAGATGTGCTCTGTCTGACAGAAACCTGGCTAAAACCAGATGATTATATTATTTTAATTGAGTCCACCCCCCAAGATTACTGTTATAAGCATGAGCCGCGTCTAAATGGTAAAGGGGTGTCTCTACTATTTATAGCAATAACTTTAGCGTTTCTCAGAGAACTGGCCTCAAGTATAACTCGTTTGAAATGATGGTGCTTCATACAACACTATCCAGAGAAAAGGGTCCAAAGGACTTTTGTACTTGCTACAGTATACAGGCCTCCAGGGCACCATACAGACTTTATTAAAGAATTTTCAGAGTTTCTATCAGAGTTAGTGATGTCTGCAGATAAAGTCTTAATAGTGGGTGATTTTAACATCCATGTTGATAATGAAAAAGACGCATTGGGATCAGCATTTATAGACATTTTGAACTCTATTGGAGTTAGACAACATGTGTCAGGACCTACTCATTGTCGAAATCATACTCTAGATTTAATACTGTCGCACGGAATTGATGTTAATGGCTTTGAAATTCTGCAGCAAAGCGATGATATCTCAAATCATTATCTAGTCTCATGTATACTCCAGATAGCTAAAACTGTAAGTCCCACTCCTTGCTACAAGTATGGTAGAACTATCACCTCATCCACCAAAGACAGCTTTATATGTGATCTTCCTGACTTATCTGATTCCTTAGTATATCCAATAGCTCAGATAAACTTGATGATGTAACTGAAACTATTGACTCTCTCTTTTCTAGCACTTTAGATGCGGTTGCTCCTTTACACTTAAGGAAGATTAAGGAAAACAGTCCGACACCGTGGCATAACGAGCACACTCGCACCCTTAAGAGAGCAGCACGGAAAATGGAGCGCAGCTGGAGGAAAACAAAACTAGAGGTCTTTCGTTCCAGCTGGCGTGAGTCTACCGTATCCTATAGAAAAGCATTACAAACTGCTAGAATGGATTACTTCTCATCTCTTTTAGAAGAAAACAAACATAACCGTAGGTATTTATTCAATACAGTGGCAAAATTAACCAAAAATAAAGCACCAACAGATTTTTCCAAACAGCACAGTAGTAATGACTTTATGAATTACTTTACAACAAAGATCGATACTATTAGAAATAAAATTGTAACCATGCAGCTGTCAGGAACAGTAGCAGATCAAATATTGTGCTGTAGATCTCCTAAGGAACTATTCCACTCATTCTCTACTATAGGAGAGGAAGAATTTTATAAACTTGTTAAATCATCTAAACCAACAACATGTATGTTAGACCCTATCCCATCTAAACTACTAAAAGAGGTGCTTCCAGATATCCTAGATCCTCTTCTGAATATTATAAACTCATCACTGTCATTAGGATATGTCCCCAAAACCTTCAAACAGGCTGTTATTAAGCCTCTCATTAAAAAACCACAACTTGACCCTAATCAATTGATTAATTACAGACCGATCTCAAATCTCCCTTTTCTATCAAAAATACTAGAGAAGGTAGTATCCTCACAATTATGTTCCTTTTTAGAGAAAAATAATATCTGTGAGGATTTCCAGTCAGGATTTCGACCTTATTACAGTACTGAAACTGCTCTCATTAGAGTAACAAATTACCTGCTCTTATCATCCGACCGTGGTTGTATCTCTCTTTTAGTGCTACTGGATCTTAGTGCTGCGTTTGATACTATTGACCACAACATTCTTTTGAATAGATAAAATAAAATTATGTTGGCATTAGCGGTAATGCATTAGAATGGTTTAAATCGTACTTATCTGACCGCTATCATTTTGTAGCAATAAATTAAGAGGTATCATATCGATCGCAAGTTCAGTATGGAGTACCTCAAGGCTCAGTACTAGGACCATTACTTTTTATGCTTTATATGTTACCCTTAGGAGATATCATCAGGAAACATGGTGTTAGCTTTCACTGTTACGCTGATGATACTCAGCTCTATATTTCTTCAAGGCCTGGCTAAACATACAAAGTTGAAAAACTAATGGAATGCATAGTCGATATTAAAAATTGGATGACAAGTAATTTCTTATTGCTAAATTCTGAAAAAACAGAGGTGTTAATTTTTGGGCCAAAAACCTCAGCAAGTAATAACTTAAAACACAGCATAATACTTGATGGCTGTTCTGTAAATTCATCATCATCAGTTAGGAACCTAGGTGTGTTATTTGATAGCAATCTTTCCTTCGAACACCACATTTCTAGCATTTGTAAAACAGCATTTTTAAGCATCTTAAAAACATAGAGAAATTACAACCTATGCTCTCCAAGTCAAATGCAGAAATATTAATTCATGCCTTCATGACCTCCAGGATAGATTATTGTAATGCCTTATTGGGTGGTTGTTCTGCACGCTTAATAAACTCCAGCTGGTCCAAAATGCAGCAGCTAGAGTTCTTACTAGAACCAAAAAGTATGAGCATATTAGCCCGGTTCTGTCAACACTGCACTGGCTTCCTATTAAACATCGTATTGATTTTAAAATCTCGCTAATTACTTATAAAGCCCTCAATGGTTTAGCTCCTCAGTACTTGAGGGAGCTCTTATCACATTATAGTCCCTCACGCCCGCTGCGTTCTCAAAACTCTGGCAATCTGATAATACCCAGAATATCAAAATCAGCTGCGGGTGGCAGATCATTTTCTTACTTAGCACCGAAACTATGGAACAATCTACCTAATTCTGTTTGGGAGGCAGACACACTCTGTCAGTTTAAATCTAGACTAAAGACCCATCTCTTTAACCTGGCCTACACATTTAAATATTTCTAATATTCAAATCCGTTAAAGAATTGTTAGGCTGCATTAATTAGGTCAACCGGAACCGGGAACACTTCCCATAACACCTAATGCAAGAAAAATGGAATCTATGCTAATATTGTCTGTCTCCTGCTTATTCCGAGGTCAGATCCAGTATGAATCCTGAACAGTTGGCCACTGCAGTTTTCCTTGATCCAGTTTGTATCCAGATGGTGGGTCAGTACATATAGACCACCTCTACAGGTCTGTATGGGAGTATAAACTACTTGTTTATTGGTCAGAGGAGAACTGACCCCCCAACTGAGCCTGGTTTCTCCCAAGGTTTTTTTTTCTCCATCAGTGTCACAGATGGAGTTTCGGTTCCTTGCCGCTGTCGCCTATGGCTTGCTCAGTTGGGGACAACAACTAAACTGGGGAAAACTAAATTGGGGACAAACAATTTATTAATTTGAAACTATTGATTAATTTCCTCAAACTAAAATTGTTTAAAGTTTCTCTTGAATTATTGATATATTACTTTCCCATTTGATACTGTAAAGTTGCTTTGACACAATTTGTATTGTAAAAAGCGCTATATAAATAAAGCTGACTTGAATATGCAAATGCTAGGGGCAACAAGATGCCAAAAAAAAAATATTGAATTTTTATTTCTATTAATTTTTTATTACCAATACTATTTCAATACTATGAATTTAAAATATTTAAAAAAGTGATCTTCCGATAAAAAACATAACTATTTTATTGCCCTCCTGATTCACCACTCACCACTTGTGAAAACTCACCTGCTCCCACTCCCACTCCCTCTGCTCGATCACTATCACTAATATATCACTGCTGCTCGAGTGATATATTACTGCGCCGAGGGCGAAGCAGATTCAACAGAGAATAAATTCTAAGTAAGTCTAGTTCGTAAGTAATGTAAGTCTTTCTTTTATTAGCCTGCTTGCATTCGCTGCGTTACTGTGACAGACTAAATTGTATACATTTTACTAGTTAGACTTTTTCCAAACTATAATTGCTGACCACATAAAGTGAAACGATATGATGTACGTTTCAATTCAATGCATCTAAATGTCTCACGACGCAAGGATGTTTTTTTTTTATTGTTCTAGATAACGATGCGATATAAAAGTAATAGTGTTTACACTGTAACACTGAATGATAGAGCTAAGAATGTTTAGACAGCATGCATTGCATTATACAATACAAAACATGCTTGTTTATGCCTATAAGATCATATTTGTATATGTATTTTATTTATCGCAAAATGTAATGAATAAAATAAAAAATAGCCTATGAGTGTTTATACTGAGTGTATGTTTAGACCATGTTTATTAGAAATACTCTGATCGCGAATAGACGTTTAACGTGCTAAACAGTAATTAGTTCCTCAGATATAAAACTCAGATACAATTTCAGATGTTCAACTACACTGATATTCTAGTGCAAAACAAGTTTATTGATGATGACTTTTGCAAGCACTTAAATGTCAGGTATGATTTACTTGTTTCACTTGTTGAACAGAATTCAGAAAAGAATCAGTTTTAGGAAATGACACAAAGTCTGTTCATATTTGTAGATCAGGGTGCTCAATAATGTGTTTTTGACCTTCATTTTGTATGTTTTGATTATACTGTGTTAAATAAAATACAAATGATCTAAAACTCCATTCTTTGAATCTTCTCACATTGTTTTTTACCTGAGAGTCACAGTGTCGTTGATGGGCCATTAGGGGAGGGCTTTGTCTCTCTCAGGTGTGAATCACTAAATATTCATGACCATTGTCAATCTCTTGCATATTCTCTTTCCATCACAAAACATGCTTTGGTAAATTTACATCAATATACTGTTTTCTTTAAACGAGGGAATGAGATGATTTTCACATCATTTTGTAGAAAAAAACTCTAGCCTACCACATCCAGTTTTCAAAAGCCTTGTGAACAAATGTTCTGTCCGTGTTTCATTGCCTTTTTTAAGTGACTTTATTATTTTAGTTTTTCACTAACCACGCATAAACGTTGTTTTCTCAAAAACACAAACATGTACATTCATGTTGCTTGCATATTATTGTAGCCCAGTTTGTGCTGATTACAATATCATCTGACTTTAGCCATGAATATGTTTTTAAGATACTGAAAAATGCACAAATGTCAAGGCATGTCAAAACTTCTTCAGGGCCCAAAAATACCCTCAGACCCCAGAGGGCTAATGTATTCCCCTAAATCCACTTAAATCCTTAAAATAGTCATTTGAAAAGAATCACCAGTGTAGAAATGTTGTGTTGACGACTGTATGGGGAAAATCCTGTTTACTCTGTTACTGAAGCCTGATTTGTTAACGTTTGTGTAGTTGCACAATCCAACCCCATCAGAAGGGGCGGGGCCAACTGCTATATAAGTCGGCCCAGAGTGCTATTTCGTCAGAATCAATGACTGAAGCAAAAAACATCGATTTGTGTGCAACTATAGCATGGCTATATCTCAGGGAACCAAGGTTACATAATTAACTGGAGCATTCCCTATTGAAAGATAACTCTCGTTGCGTTGTCCTAGACGACTGTATGGGGAACGCATCTAGTAACACTGTGCTAGTGACTTAACGCTGATAACACCTGTGCATGCAGGACAGGAACGTCCAAACTGTAGAATCTAATAAAGGTAGACTGCGACAACCAGCCAGCGGCTGCACAAATCTCCCCAATAGAAATTCCACTTGACCAGGCCCAGGAGGAGGCCATTCCTTTGGTGGAGTGGGCCCTCATCTCTATAGGGCATTGTAAGCCCACTGAGGGGCTATAGCATCTATTATCCAATGAGATAGTCTTTGCTTTGCAACCAGCAGCCCTTTAGAGAGACCTCCAAAGCACACAAGAAGCTGCTCTGATTGTCTAAAAGACTCTGAGCGCTCAATATAGACTCGTAGTGTCCGGACAGGGCACAACAAGTTAGGACCCTGTTCGCCATCCATTTCAGGAAGGGCTTAAAGGGAAATGACTTGGGCTCTAAACGGAGTTGAGAGCATCTTCGGTACATAACTACTTCATGGTTGAAGGGCGACTTTACAGTCATTGGGTCTAAACTCAAGACAAGAAGCACTGACGGACAGGGCTTGCAAGTCACCTACTCGCTTGACCGATGCTAGGGCCAAAAGCAGAGAAACTTAACAATTAGTTTCTGCCAATTGTCCGGCCAGTCTCTGGGGAATGATTTGCCGCAATGGCTGCCATATAGACTTTAAGCATGGAAGGGGTGAGCCCCTTATCCAGCAACTCTTGCAGGAAAGTCAGCACATGGCACCGGGTCCTGGTTACATGCTGAACACCAGTCACTTAAGACCAGAGTTGGGTATAATGCGTTACACAGTAAATTTGATTACAGTTATTAAAGTCAATATAATTATGTTACTTACATTACAAATGCAGTGTTAAGAAAAAAAGTTTACGCCTTTTAAAATCATGTTTTGTGCGGCAGTGTCAGTTAATGAGTATAACACCAGAGAAGGTGAGCTAAAATGGATGCAGATGAGGATGGTTGTTTCTTCAAGTGGAAATACAGACATTATTTTGATTTAGTTAAAGCAAAAATATTACAGTTAAATGCATACTATGTGCGATCTCTAAAGAACTTTCTACAGCTTTTAACTCAACCAGCAATTTGTTCAAGCACTTAAGCAGAAAGCATTCTGTGGCAAAACTCGTCACTAAGGAGGATACCCACGCCCAAAAAGAAGACAGTCCAACCCAGCCTAAACAAGCTAAATTGGATTTTTGTTCAGGATCGGAAGAGAACTTCTGAACAAGTCAAGAGAGGCATAGCAGCTTATGTCGTAGAGGAAATGCTGCCCTTGTCGACTGTGGAATCGCAGTCATTCAGAGACATTCTTGCAAATATACCTGTGACGGAGAGGTCTGTACCCTTGCAGGTCCGACATTTGCAAGGTATTTAGATAAATGCTATTCTGATATGGAGCTTGAACTTAACATTAGAGCATTTAGAGTATGTCTCCACTACTGCAGACATTTGGACTAGTAATAATAAAAGCTTCCTAGGGATGACAGCCCATTGGATTAATTCTGCATCTTTTAGACATGAAAAAGCTGCCATAACCTGTAAGACAGGGGTGCCCAATCCTGTTCGTGGAGATCTACCTACCTGCAGACTTTAGTTCCAGCCCTGCTCCAACACAGCTGTCTGTAATTATCAAGTGCTACCTAAGAGATTAAGCTGGTTCAGGTGTGTTTGTTCAGGGTTGGAGCTGAACTTTGTAGGATGGTACATCTCCAGGAACAGGGTTGGACACCCCTGCTGTAAGATAATTAAAGGAAGGCATACATATGATGTGATTGCAAGTGAAATAGAGCAGGTGCATTCAGCATTTGGACTGTCAGGTAAAATTTACAGCGACAGTCACAGACAATGGGACAAAATTCCTAAAAGCCTTCAGAATGTATACACCTGCGGAAAGTACAGAATCTGATTCTGAAGACGAATTTAATGATTAAGTGATATTCACAGATGTCAGGCAGGCTGTCTCCTCCGAGTCAGATGGACAATTTACTCTTCCCCCTCACTTGAGCTGTGCTTCCCACATGTTTAATTTAGTGTCACGTAATGATGTTGAAAAATGGCTAACAACCAAAAGTGAATCCAAAACTATATACAGAAGTGTCCTCACCAAGTGCTTGGGTTTGTGGAGTAAAGCCAGTCGCTCAACTGCGGCCTCTGAGCTAGTTGAGGAGGTAATCAAAAGAAAACTCACTGTCCCCACCGCAACAAGATGGAATTCATTCCATGATGCACTGTCACAAATCTCTCAAATCGCACTTACAGATTTAAACACCCTTTGCAATTAAATGGGGATAAAATGCATCACAGAAAAGGAGTATAATTTCCTAAAGGAATACTGCACAGCACTAAAGCCCCTAGCTATGGCCCTGGATATTTGTGGAGAAGGTGAAGATCACGTCTACTACGGCACCACCCTACCAGCACTAGAAGTTCTCATGTCCAAAACCTTGCCACTTCAGAGTGGACTTTCTACGATGACATCTGGTCTGCCAGAGGCGATTGTAAAGGTAAGTCTCCACTCTGGGAAAAAAAAAAAATGTTCCGAGCGTATTTTCCCTTGTTTGGTTTTCCCGTTCCCGTTGTCGTTCCCGTCTGTTCCCTGGACCCCTTGCTTGCCTCTTTGGATTACTCTGTTTGCTCGCTGCCGGCCCTAACCCCCTCGCTTGGACTTTGACCCCCCTTTGTTCGTCCTACGTTGTTCCTGTTTACATTTACATTTACATTTAGTCATTTAGCAGACGCTTTTATCCAAAGCGACTTACAATAGAAGCAATCAGAGCCAACAAGAGAGCGACACTGTATAAGTGCTGAGGCAAATTTCATATTATGAATATATATATTATGTATATAGAAAAACTGAAAAGAGTAGGAAAGTGCTAGTGTCAGGACCCTGCCTGTATGACCACGATTACTGTTATTAATAAAGCTTTGCATATGGATCCAACTGTCTCAGTCCCCTTCGTTACAGAAGACCTTGCCTACCCCGGATCCAGCAGCTTTATTTTACCCCCCAGCTCTACCATGGACCCTTTTGACCTTTTGACTACTCAAACAGAACGGTATGTCCATTGAGGATTTTGTATTGAGGTTTTGTGACCTGATGTACAAGTTACCCTTCTATGATGAGAACTTTTTGGACATTTTCTGTTATGCTCTCGATGAGCCTCTCAAGTCTAGGCTGCGACTTGAGGGCCCACACTCATGTTTCTCGGACTTTGTGGACTAAGCATTGTGGTGCGGGGACTCATCGTTGCCTGTGGGTTTCGCGGAGGAGGATTGCGAAACCACAGTAATGGCGGCCGCGCCGAAACGCGATCTTAAAATGGCGGCCGCGCCGGTGCGCGATCTCAAAGTGGAGGCCGCGCCAGCATGCGATCACTTAATGGCAGCCGCGTCGGCACACAGTCATAAAATATGCGGCCGTGCCGGTGTGTGACCTGATGTTGGCGGCTGTGCCAATGGCCGCCTACACTCTTCCTCTTTCCCACTGTCAATTCCTGGTTTCCCGAGTCTCGACCCCTTGCCTGCCCCTTGGATTACTCTGTTTGCTCCCTGCTGGCCCTAGACCCCCTCGCTCGGACTTTCACCCCCCTTTGTTCGCCCTACGTTGTTCCTGTTTGTTCCTGCCTGACCCTGCCTGTATGACCACAATTACTGTTATTAATAAAGCTTTGCATATGGATCCAACTGTCTCAGTCCCCTTCGTTACACTTATGTCTGTAAAATTAACACGGATTAAACATGTCGTGATAGTGTATAGTTTGCATTTGTGTGTCTTTTTTCTTTTTTTATGGAATTTAGGGAATTTTTATATAAACAATGTTTAATGAGAAATGTTAACCAAATGTAACTTATAAAAGCAATAAATATTTCTGCATCATTTGCCAATATGACCAATAATTGAGAGCGGGTAAGTCACAACACTGTAACCTAATGCATTTCAGGTTGATTCAGTCATATTAAATGTTTGACTTGCATAAAACCAGTTAATTCAGATGTTGAAACAATACAAATAACGAAATAAATTAAATTTAATTGTAATGCACAGATTGCTGTTCTTTATCTTTTGTATTAAAACTTTCTTTGAACTGATTGATATATTGATTTATATTTCATTCTTACAGGCCATAAAAGTGCAATTCAGCTCTGTCTTGGAAAGTAAAAATGTACTTTTGGCGGCTGCCACTTTACCCCGGGTTTAGATACGCTGGATTAAAGATGAGGAGAGAAGAAACAGTGTGAAGTCACTGCTGATTGCAGTGTCAAGCTCAGCACTCTGAAGGCCACATTGCAAATCTTGTGGAGCAAAAACCTTCCACCTATAATGACAGTGCCTTTTTTGTGTTTGAAGATGAGGACATGTGTTTTTCTGCAGAGTCAGAAGTCATGGAGTACCTTAAGTGTTCCAGATTAGAAGTAGACAGTCTCAACAAATTCCCAAAAACATTAAAGTTCTCTCTCTCAAGTACAACACCGTCAAGTGCTCCTGTGGAAAGACTCTTCAGTTTAGGGAGTCCTGCGCTGACCCCAAAGAGAAACAGACTTTCCAGCAAGCGATTTGAGAACTTCTTTTGATGAGATACAGCAACTTCTTTACTGACAAGAAAAAATTATTTTGTACGCTGCAAGTGTAGAAGAATCTTTCACATTGCAGTACATATGCACTGAAAACAAGCTTTTATCATTCAAATCTGCACCAGTACTGTTTTCAAATGTTATCAGAACCATTTTCAATTTATTAAGTTTTTTTTTATAATGCTCACACAGTTAAACACTGTTAAGCCAACATATATATATATATATATATATACACCCTACATTTAGCAAGCAAATTTGTATATTTTATACATTGTATAGGCACATTTAAAGATATATTTTCCATTGTTAGGCAGGTTTATACTAAGTGTTAGAAATGGATTAAATCTTTGTCAAGTTGCTGTTTGTACCTTTGTAATATTTTTCAGTCAATAGTAAATTACTGAAAGAACTACAATTTTTATTGTATTGTAGCGTATTTTTTTAAGGTTTGATATGTTTTCAAAGTAACTTGAAAGTAAAGTAATTAGTAATCTGATTACTTTTTTACATGCAGTAATCAGTAATGTAATCAAATTACAATTTTCGAGCAGTAATCAGTAATTTGTAATATATTACTGTTTTTGAGTAACTTACCCAACTCTGCTAAAGACTGACCACTTGAGGGCGTAGAGATGTCTTGTAGATGGAGCTCTAGTCTTTAGAATGGTATTCGTGATTCTCATTGGGTGTTGACCAAATTTTTTTTATTTTGATTTTTTTATGTATTTTATTTTAAGCTTTTTATAATGATATACAGAACAAAATATTTAAACAATATAATACAGTACAAGGAAATAAAAAAAATAAATAAAATAAATTTATAAAATAAAATACAAAAACAAAAGGTGAAGTGGGCTAACATGAATTGTTTAAATACAGCAGGAAGCGTTTTACAGAAGCAGATTACAGAAGCTTGAGGAAATCAAGGAAGGGTTGCCATACAGCTTGGAATCAACAATGTAGTTTGGGCTTCATTAACCGTATACCTTCCAATCGCATAACATGGAACAACTCAGACAACCAGGTTTTGAAAAAAGGGGCATCTAGAGATTTCCAGTTTAAGAGTATTTTTTTTTTTTAGCAAGAACCATACCCAACAACAGTAATTGTTGTTGATGGCTTGAAAAAGTGTTCAGTACCTCAGAAGTTCCCAAAATTTCTAAAATGGGATCAGGCTTCATAATCCTTTAAAAACATTAGGAAAAAAAGTCAAAAATACTACTCCAAAAGTCAAACAGATTAGGACAAAACCAGAACAGATGCAATAAAGAGCCCTCCTCACTTTACATCTATCACATAGTGGAGAAACAGTGTTATATATTTTATTTAGTCTAACTTTAGAATAATACAATCTATGCACTGTTTTAAACTGGATCAGTCTGTGTGTAATACTGAAAGCCCAAAGCCTCTTATCTGGGTGGGTTTTTGTAAATGCATTTTTGTTATGCGGGGAGTTTTATAGGCCCAAATAAATGAATGAATGAGGCATTTGTATATCGCTTTATTGTGTATTGCCGTACACCCAAAGTGCTTTACAATCAAGTAGGGGATCTCTCCTCAATCACCACCAGTGTGCAGCATCCACTTGGATGATGCGACGGCAGCCACAGTTCAACAGCGCCAGTGCGCTCACCACACACCAGCTACAGGTGGAGAGGAGAGAGTGATAGAGCCAATTCAAAGAATGAATGAGGATTATTAGGAGGCCATGATAGACAAAGGCCAGGACACCGGGAACACACCCCTACTCTTTACGAGAAGTGTCATGGGATTTTTAATGACCACAGAGAGTCAGGACCTCGGTTTAGCGTCTCATCCGAAGGACAGTGCTTTTTTTACAGTATAGCATCCCCATCACTATACTGGGGCATTAGGACCCACGTCTTTGTGTGCCACAGCCATATCACCCTGCAGCCCAAGACCGGTTGCCCATTGAAGCTAAGCAGGGCTGAGCCTGGTGAGTACCTGGATGGGAGACCTCCTGGGAAAAACTAGGTTGCTGTTGGAAGAGGTGTTAGTGAGGCCAGTAGGGGGTGCTCACCCTGTGGTCTATGTGGGTTCTAATGCCCCAGTATACTGATGGGGTCCTGACTCTCTGTGGTCATTAAAAATCCCATGACACTTCTCGTAAAGAGTAGGGGTGTGTCCTGGCCAAATTCCCTCCTCTGGCCTTTGTCTATCATGGCCTCCTGATAATCCCCATTCATTGAATTGGCTCTATCACTCTCTCCTCTCCACCTGTAGCTGGTGTGTGGTGAGCGTACCGGTGCCGTTGAATTGTGGCTGCCGTCACATCATCCAAGTGGATGCTGCACACTGGTGGTGGTTTGAGGAGAGATCCCCCACTTGATTGTAAAGCGCTTTGGTTGTACGGCAATACACAATAAAGCGCTATATAAATGCCTCATTCGACATAGACCACAGGGTGAGCATCCCCTACTGGCCTCACTAACACCTCTTCCAACAGCAACCTAGTTTTTCCCAGGAGGTCTCCCATCCAGGTACTAACCAGGCTCAGCCCTGCTTAGCTTCAGTGGGCAACCGGTCTTGGGCTGCAGGGTGATATGGCTGTGACAAAATGGCATGATAATTGAATCTAGAAGTTTAAAAAAAGACATGGGTATATAAATGGGAAGGTTGAAAAAGGTATAGAATCTGTGGTAAGATAATTATTTTAATTGCATTGATCTTTCCAACCATTGATAATGGAAGTAGCCTCCATCTACCAATATTATCCATTAGTTTATCAATCATTGATAAAAAATTCAGTTTAAATATGTTTTTAGGATTCTTAGGAATCCCTAAGCCAAGATAAGTGAAGTGATCTTCAACTAGTTTGAAAGGCAAAGAACTAAAGTGATTAGGATTTGTATGCTTAGAAAGTGCTATAAATTCACTTTTGGACCAGTTAATAGCATACCAGGATAACTTGCCAAAAGCATTAACATAATTAGCACTGATTTGACTGGATCAGAGAGATATATTAAGAGGTCATCCGCATGAATTAACCAGTACTTCATTACCCCCAAACTTTATTCTGTGAATATGGGGATGGCTTCTAATCCCTATTGCTAATGGTTCCAAGGTAATATCAAAAAGAAGAGGGGAAAGAGATTTCCTTGTCTGACTCCCCAATGTAGCTCAAAGGGTTTTGATTTATTAGAATTTGTTAGAATAGATGACAAAGGATGTAAATACAAAATTTTTACCCACTTAATAAAGCCACTTCCAAATCCGAAATGCTCAAGCGCTTTTAACATAAATGGCCACTCTATTTGGTCAAAGGCTTTTTGAGCATCTAACAAACTAATCGCTGCTGGGGGTTCTTTTCCATAGTTAAGATTAAGAAGGCGGCGGACATTGCAAAAAGTGAACCTGCCAGGTATGAACCCAGTTTGATCTGGATAGTCATATAACTTCTAATGCAATCTGCCAAATATGACACAAAGTAATATAATTTATGAATAAATATAGGAAAGAAAGAAAGTTGGGATATTTTATTTTTTCATTGTTCTATTTTATTTATTTGATTTAATCATTTGGAAATCCTTAGGGGGGCTGTGCCGGAGTTAAGCAAGTTTCTGATGGGGCTATAGCCCCGTCAAGCCCCGCCCTAGCGCCGCCACTGCATATACACCTAGGATGGCTTGAGAGTGTGTAAATGAGGTAATTTGCATTTTGGGGTGAACTATCACTTTAATGAGTGTAACAAACTTACATTAATAAATGCAACCATTTTAAATAGTTCTATGAATATGGACTTGTCAGTAGTAAATCCCATAGTGGGGCCATTAAGTCTTTCCAGTCTGGTAAAACACCTGGACCCGAAGGTTTTGGATGTGAGTTCTATAAAGCTTTTGGTTCGAATTTAGGCCCTTATTTTTTGAGAATGATTAATGATTCCTATAAAAATGATAAACTTCCGAGTTCATTATATGAGGCCAACATTTCTGTATAAAGACAACATGGATCCGGCCAACTACAGGCCTATAGCACTTTTAAATTTTGATCAGAAAGTAATAACAAAAGTGCTGGCTAATAGATTAGCTAAACATTTTTGTTATTACAGCACTTTTTTTTTTTGTCACATTATTTTTATTAAATTTTCTCAAAACACTTACAAGACTGACATGTATATATTGTGTCAGTAACAACACTTACAATGTACCAAAACACAACAAACAAAACTTAACAAAACAAATGAACAAACAAACCCTAGGGACTCATATCACATGAAAAATATAATAGAACAAACCAACATTAGGTCAATACAGTATGTACTTTGGAAGTCATATTTAATAAGCCATTACGAACAATAACAATTCCAGCTGCAAGGGGTTAATATAATGTGCATTAAAATATATTTTAATACCCAATCAAGAATTTTGATACTCCTCAATTATATTATTAATATCCCTACATTCAATAAATAATAAAAAGGGACTCCAGATTTTCTTAAATGTAGCTTCTTTACCCTTAAGAATATAAGTTATCTTTTCCATTGCAATGCATGAAGACATTTCTTTTAACCAATGAGTTATAGTAGGCCTTTCTGTCTTTTTCCAATAAATGGCAATGAGCCTTTTGGCATGTAAAATGCACGTCTATCAATACTTGATTATCCTTTTTAATATTCCAGTTATCTGGATAAATACCAACAATGAAAAGCCCTGGGTCTAATGGTAACCTTATCGAAACCATATGCTCTATCATATTACTAATTTCTTTCCAAAACTCTTTTATTTTGTCACATTCCCACATGCAATGAATTAATGTACCTTTTTCACTGTTACATTTAAAACATCTTGAACGTTGCTATAAATTTTATTCAATTTTACTGGAGTTAGATAAGTACGCATAAGCCAATTATACTGTAACAGTTTTAGTCTACTGTTAATTGTCTGTGTTTGGGCCTTTACACATTTTTGCTCCCATATCTATCCATTATCTATCTTCACTCCGAGGTCTTGTTCCCACATAGCTAATCAGACTCCTGGTAACCTGATAGTAGCATATTATATAAACAAGATTTGTGTCCTCCACTTTTACTTGATTTAGTCATACATTTCTCCAGATTAGTTAGCTCTGGTTCAGCAAGTCTTTGTCCTCGGGCAGTACGTATAAAACTCCTAATTTGTAAATATTTGTAATAATGTTTTTTAGGGATTTTGAACTTGTCAATATTATCAGTAAATAACATTAGAACACCATTCTTGTATAGGTCTTTAATTTTCCCCACACCATTTTCAGCCCAGAGTCGAAAACCTAAATCCTTTCGACCAGGTATAAAATGTTCATTCCCCCATATTGGGCTAAATAAAGACAGAGACTCTTTTTCCTTTAGATGAGATCGTACTTTCCCCCAGACTTTTATCATGTTCAGCAGAACTGGATGAAATGATACTGAACTCAAATTTTTATGTAATGTTTTTATATTGGCTGAATAAAGATACAAATTAAAAGGAATCATAGATTTCACAAATGAATTTTCTATTTCAACCCATTTAGGAGTAGCGTTTGTCGAAAAATGAAACATTATTGCTCTTAACTGGGATGCCCAATAATATGATTGAATATTTGGGAGTTTTAATCCTCCCCTATCATACGTCTGGTAAAGCAAAGATGTTCGCACTCTTGGGCGTTTATTATTCCAAATAAACTGGATAAACATTTTTCGTAGGTTAGTAAAAAATTAGGTAGAGGGGGCCAATGGAATATTTTGAAAATAATAAAGTAATTTGGGAAGTATATTAATCTTTAGTATATTAATTCTGTAACGTTAAGATTTAAAGTTAAATATGAAAATTTTGACTTTTCCTCTTGATTAAGAAATAACAGAGAGGATTTAGATGAATTTATCTTATAGCCAGAAAATTTTCCAAATCTTTTTATAAGATTGAATATGGCCGGAATAGACTGATTGAGCTCTGTAAGAAATAATAAGACATCATCTGCATATAGGGATATGCAGTGCATATTTGCACCAATCCTAATTCCACTTAGACTTCTTTCAGCTCGTACTGCAATAGCTAGTGGTTTAATTGCCAAAAAAAACAAAAGTGGTGACAGAGGACATCCCTGCCTAGTGCCTCTATTTATTTTGAAAGGTCTAGAAATTATACCATTGGTCATAACCTCTGCCATGTATACAATAACTTAATCCAAGAGCAAAATACCCCCCCAAAACCAAACCTTTGTAGGACCTCCCAAAGATAAGGCCACTCTACCCTATCAAAGGCCTTCTCTGCATCTAAAGATAAAATTGCTGTATCTGGAGAATCCTTTTTACAATGAAGAATGTGAAACAGCATCTGAACATTGTGGAAACCCTGATGGCCTTTCACAAACCCACTTTGATCACAGTCCACTATATTTGGTATAACATTTTCTAGTCTTTTTGCCAGTATCTTACTAAGTATTTTTGTATCAGAGTTTAATAACGAAATTGGACGATAGGACTCGCACTTTGTTTTGGATTTATTGGGCTTAATAAGAAGCATAATCAATGCACCACGTAAGGATGGGGGGAGTACACCTTGTTGGTAAGACTCTTTAAACATATCTAGAATAGGAGAAGCCAATTTTCCCTTAAACTTCTTATAAAAGTCTATAGGTATTCCGTCTGGCCCAGGAGATCGGCCCACTCTCAGATTCTCAATAGCACATAAAATCTCCTCTTCTGATAAATCTGCTTCAAGATTATATTTTATTTCTTCAGGAATCCTAGGAATATCAGCCTCATTTAAAAAAGAATCTTGTTGTTTTCCATCATCTGAATATTCTGAGGTGTATAAAGCACTATAAAATTCCCTAAACAAACTATTTATTTTAACCAAGTCTGTCTTAATATCACCACCAACATCCTGAAAAGAATTAATAGCATTTTCTGACTGCAACTGTTTGATTCTCCATGATAAAAGTTTACCTGGTTTTTCTCCTTGATCATAAAATTTTTGCCTCAGTTTCATCAAACTGCTTGCCACTCGAGAAGCGGACATTTCTTCATATTGGGCTCTAAGAAGTAAAAGTTCGCTATTGATTTTTGGATCATTAATCTGGCTCTGATACTGTCTTTTTTCTAAGTCTTTCAATGTGGACTCCAGAATATTTAACTTTTGATTAAATGTTTTTGTTTTAGTTTTAGTAAAACTAATTATTTGGCCTCTAATAAAAGCTTTAAATGCTTCCCACCTAGTACTAGCTGATGTTTCTGAAGTATTCATTTCGAAATATAGGTCTATCTGTTGATCGATGTATGTAATAAACTTTGTATTTCCTAACCACTTTGGGTGCAATCTCCAACTTGGTGGGTCACGTCTTAAATTAGCATCCACATATATTAAAGATACAGAGGCATGATCTGATAGTACCATACTATCATACCAACAATCTTGAATTTTTGATAGAAGAGGTGCGGATATAAGAAAGTAGTCAATTCTTGAGTGAGACTTATGCCTGAACTGAATATTTGTGGGCTTTTGGGTTCTCCTTACCTCAATTAGATTTAAATCATTAATAAAATCATGCAGTACTTTCCTTATTTGATTATGTGACTGATCTGTTCCAGATGATCTATCTTTTTCGGGATCTAAGGTGCAATTAAAGTCCCCTCCCATTATACAGTGACCATGCTGTGAGGAAATAGTTAGGAATATGTTAGTAAAAAATGCAGCATTATCTGTATTGGGACCGTAAATATTAATTAGGTTCAGTGTTTCTGACAAAAGGGTTCCCTTTACAATTATATATCTTCCCATATTATCACATTTTATTTCCGTCATCTGAAATGGTATTGATTTATGAATTAATATAATTACCCCTCTTGGTTGACTATTGTAAGAAGCAGAAAAAACTTGTCCAGGCCATCTCCTCCTAACCCTTATAATATCTTCAGACCTTAGATGCGTTTCTTGAAGAAACACAATCTTGCTCTGGAATTGTTTAAGTCGGAGCATGACCTGCTTAAGCTTTATAATACTGTTCAACCCCCTACAGTTCCAGGATGTTATCTTAAGCTTTAGTTCTCTAGACATTATTATTATTTATTTGCAATGTACATTTTTTCTCTAATTAACACCTGCATGTCTCCAAAATACCACTGAATTAACATTTTCTGTGAACTTATAAACCTGTAATAAAATATAGCTGCAAGCAGCGATTACGGGGCCAAGCCCAAGAAGGGCTGTAGCCGTGTGCAGAGCAGGACTAACAAAAATCGCAGCAATTGAATTAATCTGAAAAACAGCCGCTTCAGAACTATCGGCAAGAATGAACTAAGAATGAACAGATGGTCAACTGAAAATGAACACAACACAGATAAACACATGTATTTTTATTCAGGAGCAATACGGATTTGTACAATGTCGATCTGGATAAAAAACTAATCAAAACGGCACAACATTACACAGAGGTTTATAAAGTTGCATTATGTGGGATTCAAACCCACATCACAACAGGCTTCAGGTTTCAGAGCCAGTGGTTTAACCAAGTGTGCCACTCAGACAACACACCTTCAAAAGGCTCTGGAAGAGAAGTTTAGGTGTGAGAATGAGGTCATTAAAAAACATGACTTAGTATATTAGTCAGATTAGCATGCTAAGCTAATTTAAAATTAAAGTACTTTATGGTTAACCTGATAGCCACATTAGAACAAATGGCAGCCAGTTAGCATGCTAACCCATTAGCAAGCTAAGCTAACTAGCATAAATCACCAAACACAGGCACGGTTGATTTTGGAGAGGTATTTCTCGGGAACGGTAGTGAATATCAAAGATCCGTTTAGTCACGTATATGCGGCTCAGTCCAAAGATTATTTGGTGAAATTATGGACAAAATGGAACAAAATCTGAAGGAAGAGTAGCAAAAACACTGTTTTTAATTTACTTCAATATGGGTGACAGACACATTCATGAAAAATGACAAATGAGACATCATCTGAATCCGCATAAACCAGGGAATTAAATGATATCAAAATTATAATATTTGGGCAATGTTTTCAGAAGTTATGAGCGTTTTTGCCAAAGTCATTATATCTCTTGAACGCTAGGTGGTGCTGTATTAAAACTTCTTAGGTGCCTAGGGGACATGCTGTCGATGATGCCTACCGATTTTTGTGCAGATATGTCAAATGGTTCAAAAGATATTGCAATTTATGACATATTTCAAAATGGCAGTCACGTGGTTTAGTTGATCCTGGATCAATTTATATCATCAGATTCGGCATGACCCAGGGAATCCATAAACTCCAAGATAATGATTTTCTTATCAACTGTTCAGAAGTTATAAGCAAAAATGTGCATTTTTGCTATCTCACGACCTATAGGTGGCGCTGTTCCCAACTTTGGCATGGACCCTCAGATCATGGTGTAGATGAAGTGTACCAACTTTGGTGTCAATTGATCAAAGTTTGGCCAAGTTATAGCCTCTGAACCAATTTTGGGTCAACTTTGTTAACTTTGTGACATCATAACTTTTGAACAAAGATGAATAAAATAAATTGGTTCAGTCGTTTCTGTGCAGCTCAGTTCAAAGATCATCTGAGCCAATTTTGAGAAGAATTGGATCAATTTTGAAGGAGGAGTAGCATTTAGACTGAATACTGTACTTTTCAAAATGGCCGCTACTGTAATGGGCGGAGTCTTAATGTAAGCTATTGAATGTGATCAGCATGAGGAGAGCAATCAGGTGTACTAAGTTTTATTTTTGTAGCTTTAGGGGTTCAGGAGTTATTACAGTTTAAATGTTGAAATTTTGGACTAGTGGTGGCGCTATAGAGTTGAACCTAGAGACCCCAAAGTTGGTCAGGTCACTATTCATGGCCATCACTACAAGTGTGCCAAATTTCATCATTTTCCTATGTTCCCCTCATAGGGCTGCCATAGACTCCCATTGGCCAAGAAGAAGAAGAAGAAGAAGAAAGAAAACATACAGATACAATAGGGGCTACAGCCCTTTGGGCTTGGCCCCTAAATATAGCCCCTATAGACAAAGAACAGTTACACACAAAAAGAAAACAGAATTCCCTGGCCTCTTCGACCACCTTATTCCCTGAATTTAACCTCACTAAGAATAACACGGGTCCACAGACTCTCTTCCTGAGGAACCGTTCTTGTTATGTTAGCATCTTGCTCTCACTTCCATATTTAAACTCTTATAGTTCAGCAGAATGTTTACACTGATATACGAAAATAAATAAATGAATGAAAAATAACTAAAAATATATATTTATATAATAATAATAATAATAATAATAATAATACATAAATAAATAAATAAATAAAATAAAAATAAAAAAACATTCAGCTATAGACTGAACGAACTTTGCCCAACTTAATCCATTTAGAATCTTTCATTTGTTCTTTTCTGATTCAAAACCATGCCCTTCCAAAACAATGTTATCAAACGAAATAAAACTGAGCAAATATAATGTACAGGGCATTAATAACGTCTACAAGTGTTCGACGTTATTTTATAATCGAGCTCGTTACATCAGCGACTCACCCACTTTCTATTAGAACTTCTCTATTCCGATGGTTTGTCCAAAAAGGCTTCAACATCTCCGGGGTTATCAAAAGTATATGCAGTTCCGTTGAAAGACACCTGGAGCTGTGAAGGGAAGATGAATCTGTAATCCAGACCTTTCGCTCTAAGCTTCGCCTTGACGTCGTTGTATTGTTGGCGTTTCTTACTGACCTCGGCTGAGAAATCAAAAAAAGCATCACTCGCTTGTCTTTGTAGAGAACCTCCCTTTTCGCTCTGGCCGCATCCATTACTCGAACTTTGTCTTTATAGTTGAGGAACTTCATTATTAATGGCCTCGGCCTTGCTTTGTCGTCTGATCTACCGCCTGCGATTCTGTGGGCTCGTTCAGTGATCAAAGGAATTCGAAACGGTTCCATCCCCAGCGCGTCAGGAAGCCATCCCTCCAGAAAACCGCATGCGTCTCTGCCTTCAGCTTTCTCAGGTAACCCCACGTGCCTTACATTAGAACACCTACTGCGATTCTCCAGGTCTTCTGTTTTTGCAGATAACGACTTTATTTTATCTTCCAACATCTTGGTTGTAGGCTGAAGTTTGTTTACAGTGTCCTCGGTCTGAGATATTCTCTCCTCTGCTTCTGTCAGTCTGACGGAGCAGTCTCCTATTTGGTTCTTAAAGGTCCACAGAAGTGCCTTGAAACACGCAGCGTTCTTCTATGTGGTGACGTGATTCCAACTGAAACGGGTAATCAGGGCGAGCCATATCGAGCAGCCCCGCCCACTTTTTAAAATAGCCAATAGCGTTCGATTTATATCTGTTTGCCAGGGGTGAGTTTCCCAAAAGCATCGTTAGCTAACTATGGTCGTTAGTTCCATTGAACTCTATTGGTAACGACGGAGATATTCATACCAAAAGCTAAAAAACTTTAATTTTGATTTCATGGGGACTTTAACAGCCGTCAGCATGGTTATCACCGATTCGAATTCGGACTTTAATCGGACTTTAATGAGGTTATCGCTTGGAGGATATCATCCAAGACTGTGGCTTTACTTTGCCGCGGTGTCTCCGTATCTGAAGACTCGGCCTCCTCGTATTCCTCGGCGCTTCATCCCGATCTGATTTGGAAACTTTCCTTCCTTTATTTTTTGACAATTTAGGCACCATGTTTATCAGGAACACATGAAATATAAGCAAAGTCGTTCTATTAGTAATATAAGAGTAATTATCACTGAAATTAGATGTAGTTTGAAGCGAAGCAAGATAACGCTACCGCTTATCTCGACACCATAACCGGAAGTTTGAACCTATTACAGCACTTTTGTTATTACTTTCTCTCACACCAAAATGCAAATTACCTCATTTACACAGTCTCAAGCCATCCTAGGTGTATTTGCGCTAAGGCGGGGCTTGGCGGGGCTAGCCCCATCAGAAACTTGCTTAGCCCCGGCACAGCCCCCCTAAGGATTTCCAAATGATTAAATCAAATAAATAAAATAGAACAATGAAAAAATAAAATATCCCAACTTTCTTTCTTTCCTATATTCATTCATAAATTATATTATTTTGTGTCATATTTGGCAGATGGCATTAGAAGTTATATCTATATATATACAGTGGCATGTGAGAAGTTTAATACCACAGAAAAAAAGTTAAATATGCCTTTTTCGAAGCTGCTGTATCTAAAAAACTGATAGCTAAAGTTAGGCGTTCATTACTTTCTCTCAATTTAATAGTTTTTTAGCACCCCCTCTGAACTGTTAAGCCCCCCCTTAGCACCCCCCCACAAAAAAAATCCTGGAGCCGCCACTGTGTATATGACTTTCTTATTTCAGACGTATATTACTATTTTATTATAGTAAATGCTGTTCAATTCATGATATCTAAATGTATAACCAATTGCAATTAATAGAACATTATTGTAACGTGTTGTTATTATTGTGAGCTACAAAAGATGTATAGCAGACTTGAAGATTACAGTATCAAATGAGGTTGATTAAGCTGAGCAAATAGTGTGATGAGATCAGTTCTTCTGATCAGTTATCCCCTGGTTATTTTTCTGCAATTTGTGCCTTTCAGAATTGGAGAGATTGTAAGGTCCACGCAATTGGCCCAAGGAAGGAATCCAAAGGTGGCTGAAGGTTTCTTGCATGTTCAGTCTTTTCACTGCGCAAAGTTCCTAAATTTAGGTTATATTCAAATCTGAATCCATTTTATTATCTAATCTGACACCATTTTATTATGACCTCACATTTGGGTTAGAATGTCAATTATTATTGAATATATATTGATATATTCTTTAATATTATTGTACTCATTCATTCCGGTGCTCATGTCGTTTAAAGATATCGCTTCGACCGTTAGCGTACCTTACGGTCACACTCATCAGTCTTGGTTATTAGACAGAGGTAACTGACTAATACTTTAGACGGCCGCTTCTATGCTTGCTCATTCTAAAAGTATATTTGCTTAGTCCCCATAGATCTGTACACACTTGAATAAAGCAACATTATCTCTAGTCAGAGGTCATGACCACTATAGATATAAGCCGACCAAAATAACTTCTCCATAATAGCTTTGGTATGGTCATGCTATGGTCTGCCATGTACACTTAGCTAGAGTAACATTACAATAAACAGAGGTTTGGCTCACCCTATTTAGGTTGGTCGAAACAACTTTTAAGTTGACCTAAACAGAAATTCCTTTTAGTCCTTACAGCCTAAGTACACTTGAACTAATACCAAGTGTTAGGCGGATCTCTAAAGATACAGTTGGTGTGCCCTATGCTCCATCTCAACTGAATTTTAGTCCGTTACCAACCTGACGCAGGAAATGCGGTAACAAGGATACAACGTAATCTACTAGAGTCAATAATTACTAATATATAGTAATAGTAAATCAGAATAATCAAATGTAACAATTTATTATCAGTCAGGTAAATATGTATTATGCCAATTACATAGCCAATTCAAAGATATCAAATCAATACAAGACATCAAATTCTCAAAGATGAATCTTTACTCTACATTTGATGAATCAAATGCAGAATAAAGGAAACATACCTGACATTAGAAAAATACATAGCTTCACGCTATGGACTTCTGACTACAGAAAAACGCCCTGATCTTCCTGTAACATTTCTTTAAGTACCTCAGACCAGTCCAAACCTCCTTTGAATGCAGACAGGAACTAACAATTGGAATTTGCATTGATCAAGTCCAAGACATGATCATTTACACCTTTTTGAGGACAAATGGCAATTTGCATGAAAGACCCTGGGAAATGGTCCACCCTCTACAGTGAGCAGGATATCTCTGAACTTCTTAGGATATGTTTACCTTTAGTTTACTCCTTATGAGAATGAGACCATTGTACCAGACGCACAGTGACAATTCAAATGATACCAAACATGACTATGAATATTTCTTGTATTCATACACAACATTATATTATGCTATTGACCATTCTGAGTGAGTTGAGTAAGAGGAGATGGGTGAGGGGTAGTGGATGGAAAGGATAGGTGAGAAGGGACATTTCTTGCATCTTCTCTTAGTGAGATGTGGGAACAGATGTCTGTATCTTAATATAATGTGTGTGTATTGTCCGTCTCAGAAGATAAAAACGTCTGAGGTTCTGTAAACCTTACAAGATGCAGATGTACACATCTGCAGTCAGTTGAAAAACGACCAACCCGACGTTCCAGCACCACAGAGGTGACGTCTATGCTAAGTAGCATAATTGACCAACAAAGACATTACTTGGAGCTCTTTGCCGCTGAAGAGGAGGAACGACACCGCAGCGAGTTGAACTGGAGCGAGAATGCTTCAGATTGCAAATGGAGTTGGAAGAAAGGCGTCGGCAGACCCAGATGGTGCATGACCAAGCTATGTTGCGTATGTTTGCCCAAGTGATTAGTGCATCAACCCATATTGCACCTAGTCAAACACCCTTCTCTGCTTCAATCTATGCAACAGAGCAGTCAACCACACTTCACACACTCATCCGTGATCACCAGTCAAGTCAAGGATTTCCAGTGTATAACCAGGAAGTTTCCACTGATGCTTCTACCGAAGTGCCACTCTCATCAGTTTTACATGAGACAAACAAATTCAACTGAAAGATGTTTTGTTCACTGGATTGTTATTGTTCATGCAGCGCATGTTAGTTTTTGAAAACATTTTTGTTTTTGTTGCTGCATTACAAATGTTTCACCATATGCATATGCAAGAAAACGGAAACCATTTTTTCTTTGTATGAGAAGACATTTGAATGTTCTTTTTTTATATACAAGCATAGCATAGCATGGTTTTGATTTGTGAATCAGATTTTTTTTTTTTTTTTGTATTGACAAACAACACAGTAATGCTTGAAGTTTAACTAAGCACTTTTTTTATTTCTTGATTATTATATTATTTACAGATGTAATGTTCAGACATTGAAAATATTCTGTTCAGAAGTCACTAGTTACATTTTTCCAAAAATAAACAAACTTAACTGGAATAATACAAAATAATTATGTTGTCTTTTATTATATCATTTCTTTGAAAAAGAAACAATAATCCCTAAAACAATGGAATGCATCCTATTGTGAATAAAAAAAAAATGATATGAACAAAGAAACATTTTAACATTCAACTGTCACTATCTTATCTGAGATAAAAGGAAGTTGGATTAACTTTACACATAATGTTCTCTTTTAATTTTAAATTTGTCTGAAATGTGTTGTTAAAGCTGTGCGAATATCTTGACCAGTGACATGATCAGGGATTGCCAGCTCTTCTTCATCCATTTCAATGTCCACTTCATCTTCCACATTTTCCAGTAATGAAACTTGTTGTACACTTATGAAGTGTACAACAAGCTGCCACAGCTTTGTTGATCTTGCTGATGTTGTGATCGTTTCTCTTAAGTAGGCAACGCCATCTGGCTTTTAGCCTGCCAAAGGCTTTCTCTGCACACATTCTGGCTCTGCTCAGTCTGTAATTGTACAGACAATGGTCTTGTGTAATTCCTGGTGTTTCAGGAAATGGTTTCTGAAGCCATGGTAGGAGTGGGTATGCAGCATCTGCTACAATATAGGGACAGAAACACCTTGAAATTCCTCTGTCCATGCTGGGAAAAGTCTGCCTGATTACCCTTTCTGGATGATGGAGGAATTCCCAAACACCCTTGCATCATGGACCTTCCCAGGCCATCCGACACTGATGTCCCAAAACATCAATTTTTGGTCCACAACACCCTGCAGAATTATGGAGTAGAAGCCTTTTCTCTTGTAGAAATCAGACTTGTTGAGATGTGGGGCTATGATAGGCACATGTGTGCCATCTATAGTCCCAGTGCATTGGGGAAAGCCCCACCTGTCTCTGAAGCAGTTTATTACATTTCTCAGGTTATTTCCTGTAGGAACTTTTATCAAATTTGGCTTCAGGATTTGGAGAATGGCTGAGACTACTTGCTGTGTCACGATACATGCTGTTGAGAGGCCGATACCAAACAAGTGTGAAATGGATCGATATTCAATATTTGTAGCAAGTCTCCAAAGCTTAACTGCAACTCTTTGTTCCACAGTGAGAGGAACTCTGTAGCAAGTTCACTGTTGCTTCAGGCATGGTCTAAGTTTACTGCAGAGGAACATGAATGAGTCTCTTCTCATCCTGACATTCCGCAACCAATCGTTGTCTGTCCAGTTTACAGTGCTTTCCCACCAGACACGAGACCTGGGTTTTGTCCAACATGACCTGGTAAAAATACAGTACAGTGCAATATACAGAAAGGTTAGCAAGAAGCATTATAACACTTTAAAATTGCCCTACTTTGCACTGATAATAACAACAAAACTATATATTAATAAATGAATAAAATTATTACAGTTCAAATGACAATTTGTAATTATGTAGTTTTCTGTTTCTGAAACTTTTCTATACTAACCATTCAAATGAAAGCTGAAACATCACAGGCAGTCCTGTGGCAAGCAGCAGCAGTTGTTGAAAGTGTTGGAAGAAAATTCTCTTTTTAGTTGCTATCATTTTCCTTTTCCGTTTTTTCAGATGCTTTCCTTTAGTTCTGCTTTGTCTGACTCTTTCTCTGTTTGTCATTTGCTTCAAAATGTGCCACATCCATGTGATGACAACATGTGAAGACACCATCTTGGATACCCAAAATCCACTGAGATTGTGAACACCAAAAGGACTAAGGTCACTTTTGGCTGGTTCCCTTTCTGGTTCACTTTAAAAGGGGGGTACAATGGTGTTTCGTATATTCAGAGTTGTTTACAGTGTTAAAGAGTTGGATTCTCACGCTAAACATGGCCAAAGTTAAAAAAAATAATTTCGACGAATGACAGAGAATTTCTTTGCCAGAAATCTTACTTCCGGGTTGGTACAAGTTTCGGCTATTTTTTTTTTCGATCGTGGCTTTAATGACGTAGACAATGGTGGAACTCCTTATATGAGCATTTCTCCTGTAAAAGCATGCCCGCAGCGCCCGCGCTCATGTCGGCTACACTGTGAGAAAGAGAGCGTGCTCATCAATACGGTTCATTTGGCTGCACTGCTGTAAGGGATTACTCGGGAAGAATGTCTCTAAAGAAGTGTGGTTTTGGTTGTAAAGCAAAGATTTTGCTCAGCTTCCCAAAGAACCCAGCGTTACGTGAACAGTGGATGCACCTCCTTTTTCAGTGGCAGCAATGGAGTTTAGCAAGAGTGTGTTTGTTAATGAATGTTTCATATACAAGGCCCAGTTCGACGCTGGATTTGCACATTGTTTGATACTGAAAGATGGAGCAGTCCGAGCTATAAAAGATCCCGGTCATGATTCAGAACTGCAGATGGTAAGTGAAACTGCATCAGATGTCTGTTTTATTGGCAATCCCAGCGCAAGTGATCATTGAACTTAGCTCCGCCCACGCTGCGCCTCCAGAAGCTCGGGTTTTTCCAGAGAAAATCGGAAAGCTGTATTTTTCTTTTATAAATATGATAAAACTAAAGACTTTTTGTCTTACACTCACAAGTCTTAGACTCATAAAAGCTGCTTTAAACATGTTTTCTCTCTAAATCTTTTTAGATTTCAGGATAATTTACATAAGGAAAATTACCATATTTATGTGGATATATTGCATTCCAAAGTTTGTGATTTCATATTTAACAGCTAGTGGATTTATAATCCACCCAAAACAGTATTCCAGTAATACATTTGACTATTCAAACGTGTCCAATATGCCAAGGGCAATACCTGTACAAACTCCAAGGTTTTTTTTAGTGTTGATTTAACTGCTCCTAGACAAATCTAGAGCATTCAATGTTGCTCTCTCTTTTATCTTTCTTATCGTTTCACTGTTGTCAACAAAGCATTCTACACAACCATAATCAAAAACTGATCTCATCACTTGGTCATCAGTGTCTGTCCACTGAGCCCAAGACAGTATTCTTTTGGTAAAGAAAAAGTACACACTTTTGAATGTGTAGATACTATGTTTTGGGACACACATACTCTAATCTCTCATAGGATGGATAGTATGAACATTCTGATGCAGGATCACTCTTTCTGTTGGCCTTTCTCATAACAAATTACACTTTAACATTTAGTCAATTATTGTACATATAGCATTAACAACTTGTTGACAACTTAATCAAAAGACCAATTTTCCACATTTTTAATAGCTGTCCTAAACTGTTAGACAACTGTTATGAATTATATATTATTTACTGTTCCCTCATGAACAACTGAAAAGTAATTTCTTTCGTGAGCACTTGGCTACTGAAAAACTATCTCTTATATTTTTCCAATTTGTATTTCTCCTTCTAGCTTGTACTAGTCTAAACAATGTGTGAAACCTTGCATTTTTATAATTTCTCGTGTTACTGAATTCGTATTATAATCATTTGTTGTATTCCTCATTTCTAAGTCGTCTTGGATAAAAGAGTCCGCTAAACCAATAATAATAAAAAAAAAAGTAAAATGACGGTTGTTGATTGGTGTAGTCAGCAACACATCATTGACGTAAGTTTACGCACTTGATGATATTCACAAACGCAGGGGCGGATACAATTCGTAACGTCAGACAGAGACAGAGCTCGAGACGTGGAAGAAGAGTTCAACACGTGCTCTCTGTTAACAGCATAAACTAAACAACACGCAACTTTATTTTAGTTTAAATTAGCAGTGCATTTCAGTGCATCTTGCGATGCCAGCCCAAATCATCTGCGGGAAAACGATCTCAGCGTAAGCTATTTTATTTTCTAAGTTTCTTACTCACGTCACGTGATAGAGCTTTGATTTTTTTAATGTTTCATGTTCTCGCTAAGTTAATTAAAGTGACAATTAGAAAGCTAAACTATTTTAGAAAGGGCGTGCGTTTTATACCGCCAACATTTGTTTTTGTTGTGTTGTGTTTTAAGGATTTTTTTGATTACATATTGAACTCTAAACTTAGAGACATCCACTGGGATTTTCATTGATCTCATTTATCGATGTTGTTAAAGTTTAAAAGACTATTATGTAACGTGCAAATGCAAAAAAGTGTAGAGGTCTTAAAGAGGACTACCTTTTTTTGGAATAGGGTATTACATTCAAGGAGACCAAACATCACATGATATCCAACTGACCCTTTTTACTTTTGAAAGAATGACACAGTAAATCAGCCATTCAGTTATATGCAATGCGTAGTTATATGCATGAATACTTTCAGTGTTGGGGAAAGTTACTTTTAAAAGTAATGCATTACAATATTGTTTACTACAAAAATAACTAATTACGTTACTTAGTTATTTTTTTATGGAAAGTAATGCGTTACATTACTTTTACATTACTTTTTAAATCTGGACAGGGCTTGCTTGTTTTTTTAATATAAAATGTAGATTTTTAGCAAATGTAAAAGCCCTTTCACACCAAAAAGTGAAATGAATAAGCCTAAGTCTGAAGGAAAAGTAAATTCACATCTGTACAGTAGAAGAAATGTAGGAGAAGGAAGTCTAACACTCTTCAGCCATGAGAAAGATGAAGCACAAATGTTAATCTAAAGTAAGTTTTGCTTTTTGGTGTGGTTGAATTGGATCAACAAAGGTCAGCAGCGAAGACTTTGGTTAATAAAATGGGATTAAATACATAAAAGGAAACAAATAACTGGTGTTACTTTTGTCAAAAGATATTTTCTTGTAAATTGAAAAGTAATGCGTTACTTTACTAGTTACTTGAAAAAAGTAATCTGATTACGTAACTCACATTACTTGTAATGCGTTACCCCAACACTGAATACTTTTATACAGTATAGTATCAAAATGTTTTTTGTTAATTTTATGTCTATTTTTTACTACTAAACTAAAAAGCAAGTAATCAAGCAAAAATGGCCAAATTTAAGATGTCTTTATAATGGTACTACATCCTATGCCAGCATCTCTGGCTAAAGGTAGGGAAACAAGGCAGGTCTAGAGAGATCGACAAAGACACTATGACACACTGTGTCATTTTTCACTCACATGTATGGGCAATTTAAGACTTACTCATGTATGTAAAAAAAAAAAAAAAAAGATTTTTGAGCATTTCAAATCATATTTAACAAATGTTAATAGCAAAAAAAAATGTGAAACAGATTTTAAGCTACATATAGGTGGTTTGAAATCCTATTTAAATTACATTTCTGCACATTTCATTTTAGTCCGGATGATCTGTGAAAATAATGTTCACTTTTGCATAAAAGCATGAAACTTGGTACACTAGTTTGTGGCCCTGAACATTTAAAAAAAAGGGAGCCATCGCAAAAACACCTTGTGGTTGCAATGGTCACCATTTTGCTTTCCGAATTATGTATTTTGTGTCATCTCCTGAACCAAACATGATAACACAGAACAGGTGATGTCTATGTTACAACGATACCATATACAAAAACATAAACTGTTCAGGTGAAGAGATAATGATGAAATCAGCAATGTAAAGGAAATCACACTATCTACAATAGTCCATATTACGGCTATTAATTTTTTTCCTCCTTTGATAATTAACTAATATTTTATTCAATAATACATTAAAATATTGTTTTCAGTAATACCATCATATATTTCAGAGATATTAAAAAAATCATCTTGGGTAAGTATTTTTCCTTAGCTCTCTGGCAGAGTCAGGTAGGTGGTAGTATGTTTCCAATACATTCTTGTTCTCTCCCAACAATGCTCTAACATCAAACGCAGATGGCAACGCAATCAGGTGAACAAGTAATTGTGAATTCAGTGACTTTATGAGAAGGATTACAATGAAATCTCAGATGCAGAATGACATTTCACACATATTTCATGTAAACCTAATTTACAATCACTCTCTGTGGCCAGAGTTGTCTATTACGTTTTCCACAAGGGGGAAGCCAGAGACCAAAGAATAATAATGAAATCATGCTGTAGAGTCGGAGTGGCATGGAAAACAAGAAGCTCAGTCTTTGCCAGGTTGAGCTGCAGGTGATGTTCCTTCAACCATGTTGAGATGTTTGCCAGGCAGCCTGAGATCCACGAAGCTACTGTTGGATTGTCTGATTGAAATGAAAGATGGGGCTGATGGTAGACAGGAGAATCTAATTATTCACAGTGGCAGATAGATCCAGCAATGGGAATGTTGATCCTGGAGGGCCCACTGTAAAAGTTCTGCTCCAACCCTAATCAAACACACCTGAACCAGCTAATCAAGTCAAATTCAATGGCTGTTTCTCAATATGCGTTCTTATGCAATCTCACGTCCTTGTGTTCTCTCTCTACGCCGCCATTAACCGCCGTAGTTCAATTCCAATACACAAGAAAGCAAGCACAGAGGACACATTAAATTGCCCTGATGTGTTTTTAAATCAAGGATGCATCAATTGCAGACCTGAGAGAATCGAACCATTAGAAATCCCACAAGACGCTGTGGGCAGACGACGTATGGAAGCTTGTAAGCTTTAAACTTCTCGTTCTGGCTTAAGAGATTCCCGCTGCAAGCACACAAATACGTGACGGCTAGTGAAAGTAAACATTTGTCGTTTTGTTTTGCATAATTTTGATGAAGTGAGAAAGCCTGTCATACTTTTTAATGGCATATTAAAAAGAATATGTAACATTGTACATAGCCTAATCATTTTCACAAATGAAAATATGAAAATATTGTCTATAATAAAATGAAATAAATGTTTTTGAAGCGTTATGGCATTTGTTTGTGATGTTATTGTGCATTGCGTGGTGCTGTCTTGCACCTTATAAACTGCTGGGGCTATCAGTTAAGCAGCAAGATGCGTTCTGTGTTCACGCATCCTAAGTTCGTTCTTTCAAGGAAGCCTGGCAAGACCGGTCTCCACGAGAACACAAGTCCGTTCTTTGGTTCTTGGAATTGAGAAACAGCCAATATCACTTAAAAAATGTCACAGGCCAGGTGTGCTGAAGCAGGTTGGGGAAAAAAAAGCTTTGGTGGGGATGCGAGTTTGGGGAGTGAATTTTGAGGGGGGGCGGTGTTTCACTTCCAACTGGTTAGGCTTTTTTGAAAATTAAAGTGATTTCTATATTTACCCATTCAAAAGACTACGAAAGCGATCCCAGTTCTGCATACAGCGAAATAAAAGCTAAAAATGATATATTTGTGTCTTTGGTTCGCTGCGCAATGCCGTCTTTTGGTATAACAGCCAATAGAAGTGCTTCTTTATCAATGCATGTCCTGCTCCTCACAGCACAGATCATGAAAGCAGACTGCAGTTTTTGCCATTCATTATAACAAAGTGTAGAGACGATGCAAATAATAGATTCAGTGTGCAGTGTAGAGAGTTTTTTATTAAAATGCAAGTTTGTGAGATTGCAATAAACTAAGACTTTTTAGACAGCTTTTTAATGATTATAAAGGAAGTTTGCAAATGTGAAATTGAATTTATACAACAGTTTTATAAATTTGATTTTATACAAAAGTTAATATTAAGTGACTTACATTTAAGGAACACTATTGTCTGATTGTGCTCTATATCAACGAAATAGTTCCAAACAAAGCCACAGTGAATGAAACTGCTTTGAACAAATTGATTTAATGAATTGTTCAGTCACAAAGACTTTGACTTACTGCCACCTACAGGCGGTTTAATTGTTTTTACATATAAACTCATTTAAATTATTAAAATTTCTATATTCAAAACTTTATATTCAAATCAATCCCATAACATTGTTATTATGAAATGCATCAATTCCACTTCTGAGTCATGTCAAAAATTCTGTAAATATTCCATAATGTCACATTTGAGCTCTTCTGTGCCATGAAAAGATGAATTGTTGATACTGATTTCGTTTGATTGGTAACTTATTCAGCTTGGTTGTATCTTATTATTTTAATTGAATTTATTGTTTAATTAAAAATTTTGATAAAAGTATATAAATCATTTTTTTTTGGCACAAAAGATGACATTTAATAAAGTTAGAAAAATGGTATTACAAAGGTAAAAAAAAAAATCTTTACAAAGTCAAATATCACCTTATAATAGGAAGGTTTATTTTTAAGTAGGAGCACTAGTGCTCATGAAAAGAAATGTAAGCGTAGAGTCCTTAAGAATGTAATGTTACTTTTTAAAAACTAGGTGCAAACGTTTTTACAAAGTGTAAACTAGAGCCCGACCGATATGGGTTTTTTGAGGCCGATACCGATATTAGGGAGTAAAAAAAAGGCTGATAACGATATATCGGCCGATATTTTTGTGTAGGCTATTTTATAGTACATTACCAATACTTTTAATTTCTGTGTCCAAACTTTTGACTGTTAATGTATATAGGCTAGAATACAGTATATACATAAACATTATATTTATATATATATATATATATATATATATATATATATATATATATATATATATATATATATATATATAAAATATATGTAACACATTTTTAGCAAATGTGGTGATCAAACACTTATGATGATGTGACAAAACTATGTAATGGAGGCAGGGTATTTAACAATTTAACAGTAAATACAAAATGAGCCTGACATTAGTGCACTTAACAGTACAATTCACATCACTTATTATAAATAACTTTAAAATGCAGAGAGAGAGAGAAAGAGAAAGAGAATAAACTTAAAATTAAAACTACTGCCAAACCAACAAGGGCAGATGTATGCAGGAAGCACAGCTTTTCCAATTTTTTTTAGTAATCAAATGAACACAGAACATGAGGTTTCGTATAAAAATAGTCTTTTTGAAGTTTAATATTCAAAGACATTAGTCTATATCTCGATTTGATTTAAGTGTACTGACCTGTTTTTTTAATGTATTCATCAAAAATGACAGATTCCGTGAAAATCCGCGTCATACTGTAAATTCCGTTTTTATGATTGAATTCCGTGCTTCTGTCTGCGTTTTATTCATCGCGGAAATCATAGGGGTCTACTAATGTAGCAAACGAGTATGATAAGCTCACTGTGAGAGCACAAGACGGGGACACTGTTTATTTACTTTATAGCAGTGGTGTACTGCTGCAAATGTATACGACATATCCACTTCTTTATCAGCTGATGCGCATCATTCAGTAGTGTCCTGCCAAAATAATGACAGTCCACCACATGAATAACTAATTCAATCGCATATGAATGAATGCAAATATTCCCCAGTGCGGCCAGGACCGTAGCGCCAGCTTCCTTTGAAATATTTTTGATGATAGCACCTGATGCGCCCGCGCCCGCTCTGTTATTTCCCATTCGCTCCTCCACCCCAGATACTACGAGTTCATACTCGAGAGTGTGCCAGAGGAGGCACGTAGAGTGTTATAATAATAATAATAATAATTGATTGGGCTACTAAGTTCTGGGACGCGGCGTCATATAAACACTCCGACGATCAGCTCCGGATACCACACGTGCAATGATGCGCAGATCAGCTCTAACGTCTGTTGTTAAAAATATAGCCATCCATTCATGACGTCATCATGCAAAACTAAGAATTGGAATCAGTGTAATGTGACGATCAAACATAGATGCGGGTGGTTGGCGCGCGGATAATCTGAAGCAGCTGACTCAAGCCTAGTTTATACTCGACGCGTCCACCGCACGCCTCCGCAGAGTTCGCGCGCACATTTGCGCACTGTGTTGTAGTTTATACTTGACGCGTTCGCCGTTTGAATATTCTTTGTGGCGCAAGGGGGCGTTCAAGGGAAAGTTATCCTTACAACCTGCTAGACGCAACAGAGAAGAAGTATTTCTTGTAATAATTGACTGTAATAATTGTAATAAAAGACTGTAATATGCTGGACAAACTAAGTAATTACACCTTTTTGGATCATATCATCTGCGTAATGGCGGCACTCATCGTTTACTCAGGAAAAAGGTCTATACGTTCTAAAAAAAAAAAAGTTCATATCGGCGGCATATTCGCCGATATCGATATATCTACGACATGCTAATATCGGCCGATAATATCGGTAAAACGATATATCAGTCGGGCTCTAGTGTAAACTATTAAATAGAATCTACAAATCATGCAATACTGTACCAGTAAATGAGAAGTGTTTTGAGGTCTTAGCTAAACTGTCCAATTAGAGACATTTTTAGAGACATTTTTTTTTGTTAAACACAGGGGGTCATTAATGATGCTCACATGCAAATTCACAGACAGCTTATCTTTAATTTGGCCAGAGTTGCAGGTGCCTGTCTTAATATACAAGAAGGTTTTAAAAAAAATTGAAATAAGTTGTTAAAAAATGTTATTATAGATTATAAAGGGGTTTATAATTAAATGCATCCGAAAAGTCATCTAAAATGACCATTATTGCCACCCCAACTGTGATTTCCTTTTCACATTGCTGATTTCACCATTAACTCTTCACCTGAACAGTTTGTTTTTGCACATGGTATCATTGCAATCCTTGACCATCAAAGCATAGGGTTATGTTTTAATTAGGGCCCGGCACCGATGGTGTGAGGACCCTATTGGAATTGCTCCGTTTATTATTATTATTATTCTTTAAGATTCGTCGCATTTTTGAGGGCCTAAACATGCTCAAAAAGTCATGAAACTTTGCACACACCTCAGAACTTGTGAAAATGCGCATCTGATATAGGTTTCAGAAATGGGTGTGGCAAATTGGCTCGACAGCGCCACCTAATCTCATTCAAGGAAGTGCCCCAACCGCTACATTTCACGTACATGCACGAAAATTGGCATACACATTTACCACTCCAATACCTACAGAAAAGTCTCTTGGAGCGAAACCCGAAGCCCAACAGGAAGTCAGTTATTTTTAATAATCTCAGCAAATTTTGGGTCATTTTTGCAATTTCCAGGCATCGTACTTGAACGAACTCCTCCTAGAGATTTTTTTTTTTTCAGATCAACACCAAACTTGGTCAGTCTAATCTAAAGGCCCTTGTTACGTTAAATTGCGAAGATCGCAATTTTAGAGTTTTCGTTGGAGGGCGTGTCCATGGCGGCCTGTCAAATTTCGATGTTTTGCCATGAAAAAGGAAGTTGTTATAACTCAGCCATACAATATCCGACCTGCCCCAAATTTCACATGTATGATAACACTCCTGACCTGACGACATCTACATGCCCATATTCAGTTATAGTCATAGCGCCACCTGCTGGCAACAGGAAGTGACTTGGACGCTGTAACGAACTCCTCCTAGAGATTTAATGGTATCAATATTATAATTGGTCAGTCTAATCTTAAGGCCTGTGTGATGCTAAATTGCGAAGATGTAGAGTTTTCGTTGAAGGGCGTGTCCGTGGTTACGTTTGGTAAGAGTCCTGGCCTGAACACATCTACATGACAATTTGCAGTGATAGTTATAGCGCCACCTGTTGACAGCAGGGTATGTCATGCTTTACACTAACTCAAACATGCAATGTCCGATCTTCACCAAACTTCACAGGTTTGATAAGAGTCCTGACCTGAACACATCTATATGCCAATATACAGTTACAATCATAGCACCACCTGTTGGCAACATGAAAATCACTCAATAACTCAACCATACCATGTTCAGTCTATACCAAACTTCATATGCCTGATGACAGTGCTGGCCTGAAGACATCTACATGCCAATATCCAGTTATAATGATATCACCACCATCTGGCAGCAGGAAGTTAGGTACATATAGAAGGAATATTCAGTCATTTATATTAACCACATTAAATGTATTAATTGGTCAACGTTTGCTGTGTTTCTAAAGCCACCGGTAGGCGGTGAGCACGGGTGCGAGGGCCCGTTCATCGCTGCTTGCAGCTTTAATTTTAAATTGAATTCTTAAATAGACTTACACAGAATTCTTAAATAGACTTTTTTTCATACCCAAAATAACCTGCTCTGTCCTGCTCTGAGTTTCCTCTTTGCTGCGTTATGTATTTTTCATTGCATGAGAATAATGTGTGGCATGAGATTAATGACTTATATGCAGTAATAAACATGTAAACTAAAGCTGCATGATTTTGGATAAATTTAAACAAAATAAGATAATTTACTAGTGGTTCTGCACAATGTTCATTTTTTTTTTTTTTTTTTTATAAAGCAAAATGAAGTCAGTGTCTCAATTAATACACTTGTTTCACTTTTGATATTTCTTACTTTTTGAACATGCATTTGTCGCCACCTCCTGGTGGAAGAGGATTACAATAGATACTTTCGTTTTGATCGCTACTATAGACAATAAGTGTTTATACCCACACTATAAACTTTTATGCCAGTACTTCTGTTATTTAAATGTCTGTAACACAAAAATAATGATCATTATGTGGTTGAAAAGACTGTTTGTGTTGACCTTTCTGGATCAGCAGCAGCACAAATGTAAATTTGAATGTCTTGAAACACCTGTTTCACATCATAAGCGTCAGTGGAGTGTGAGCAGCGCAGTGTGAAAATCGTAATAGACTTGTCATTCAGGAAAAGGATCGCGTGGGTGTTTGAACAGATCTTCTTTTAAGGATGAATTGTGGAGCTTTAAAGGAACACTCCACTTTTTTGCAAATAGGCTCATTTTCCAATTCCCCCAGAGTTAAACAGATGAGTTTTACTGTTTTCAAATCCATTCAGCCGATCTCCGATTCTCCCGGTAGCCCTTTTAGCATAGCTTAGCATAAATCATTGAATTGGATTAGACAATAAGCATCGCGCTCAAAAATAAAACCAAAGACTTTCGATATTTGTTCTATTTAAAACCTGACTCTTCTGTAGTTACATCGTGTACAAAGATCGGCAGAAAATGAAAAGTTGTGATTTTTTTCTAGGCTGATATGACTAGGAACTCTCATTCTGGTGTAATCAAGAAAAATTGCTGGTGTACTATGGGTGCACAGGCGCAATGATATTACGCAGCACTTGAATATAGTCCCGAGCTATTTTACTATTACCTTAGTGGCTTAGTGCTGGTCACGTTGGAAGTTACCTAGCTGGGGTGTTCCCAGGTGTTCAGGGAGTCTTATGGTGGTTCTTGTTCTGAAAACAAGATAGAGAAGGAGAAAAACACAGGAAAAATGGTTGAGTGATGCTCTATCACATATCAGTCCTGTGGCATCACTGCTCTTCTACCACACAGTGCTTCTACAGTAGCTCAGAAGTACAGTAAATATAAAATACAGTAATAAAATACAGGTTTCCTGTAATTACTTTTATTAATATAATAGTTGAATTTATAAAAATGACCAACTGAGGACTGCTGAGGGACTCCTATGCAACTATTACAGAAGGTCAAATGCTCATTGATGCTTCAGAAGGAAAAACCATGCTTTCATAGCTAGGGGTGTGGATCATGTAGGTAACAACCGGTATTAAGAATCAAGAGTATGTAAACTTTTGAACGGGGTCATTTTTATAAATTCAGCTAGGGCTGCAGGATGTATCGTTTCAACATCGATATTGTGATGTGTTAATCCGCAATAGTCACATCGCAGGGTGTGCGATGTTTAGTATGCTGGTTGTTTCTTTGCTCAAACACAGACACCTTGTCTACACCGGATGCGACAGCTGTCATGTCGCGCTGCCTGCGCCCCAACATCTAAAGTGAAAGTCTATCTAAACACTGGACACGACAAAAGCGACCATTGCATATCATTTGAACTTTGTGTCACATAAATGGAACGCGGCACTTTACTGTCGGGTATTTGATGTGATATTTACACAAAACTTTGTATGTGCCGTTGTCACCTCACAATGACCGCAACATCAATTTGGTAACAGCGCCACCTATTGGTCAAGAGTAATGAACCATTCATTAACCATTAATTATGCAACTTTCAAAAATGCTAATAACTTTTGATTGCATTAGCCTATTGTCATAAAACTGGTCTCAAAATTTTCCTTGGGTCATGCCGACAACATAAATACCAATTATGCTATAGTAAGCTGAACTTCCTTCATTTTGATTCTTCCGTCATTTTGATTCATGTTGAAAAACTACTTTTTCGAACTCCTCCTTAACCTTTCGTTCGATTTTCACCAAAATTGAATCATATCATCTTCAGACCATGCTTATAAAAAGTTATGGATTTCATGTCGATAGACAAAACCGTTTTCGTACAGCACCGCTACAAATGTTAGGCATGGTGACAAAATCAGTTTGAGGCTATATCTCTTTAAAGCTTTGACATAATTATACCAAACTTTGTGTGTGCCATTGTCACCTCACACAGAACACAACAAAGTGATTTGATTACAGCGCCACCTTCTGGCCGAAAGCGATAAGCCATTTAATCCTATTACTGAAAGCTGTATTAATGATTTTTCAGCCATTTAAATTACAACCATCCTATTATGGCATTTATTACTCGTTGCATTTGATCTGATATGCCATGCCCTGCTTAGCTCCTCATTTTGTCGCTTGGATGGCAGCCCATAGAACCGATTGTGAGGAAAGTTGTGAAATTTGGCATACCGAAAGACTGCACAGTCATCATAGCAAATTTGGTGTCTTTAAGTCAATGTGTGTGTTAATGTTACATCACACAGAACTCACTACATCAATATGATAACAGCGCCACCTATTGGTCAAAAGTGATAAGCCATTAAATCATATTACTACAGGTTGTATTTATGATTTTTCCACCATTTTGTCTAAAATCATCCTAAAATGGCTTTAAATTCTCATTGCTGCAGTTGGTCTCATGCTTCCCTTGCCTTGTGCTTGGCCCCGTAATTGCTGCTTGCAGCTATCTTCTTCTTCTTCTTCTTCTTCTTCTTCTGCTCCAAAGTGAATCGTATTTTAGAGGGCCTAAACATGCTCGAACTCATGAAACTTTGCACACGCGTCAGGACTGGCGAAAATTTACATCTGATATGGGTTTCAGAAGTGGGTGTGGCAAAATGGCTCTGTAGTGCCACCTACAAAAATTTTACGGAGTGCACCTCGAGCTACGTTTCACGTACTTGTACGAAACTCGGTACATACATGTATCACACCAATACCTACAAAAAAGTCTCCTGGCACAACATCCCAAACCCAACAGGAAGTCCGTTATTTGTAATTTCCTGTACGATTTTTGTGCAGTTTTTGCCGTTTTCAGACCTCGTATTTTAACGAACTCCTACAGTTTTTATCGGATCATCTTCAAATTTGGTGAGTGTGTTCATAAGGCCTTTACAATGGTAAATTGTGAAGATTGAGTTTTCGTCGAAGGGCGTGTCCCTGGCAGTCTGACAAACTTGATGTTTCGCCATGAAACAGGAAGTTGCTGTAACTCGGGCAAACAATGTCCAATCTGCCGCAAACTTCACATGTTTATTAACAGTCATGTCCTGAACACATGTCCATGCTAATATTTAGTCATAGTCATAGTGCCACCTGCTGGAAACAGGAAGTGGCATGTTTTACGCTGTAACAAACTACTCCTACAGATTAAATGATAGCAACATTATAATTGGTCAATCTAATCTAAAGCCCTGTGTGATGCTAAATTGTGAAGATCTTGAGTTTTCGTCGAAGGGCGTGTCCCTGGCGGCCTGACAAACTTTGTTTCGCATGAAACAGGAAGTTGCTCTTACTCAGGTAAACAATGTCCAATCTGCCTTAAACTTCACATATTTCTTAACAGTCATGTCCTGAACACATGTTCATGCCAATATTTAGTCGTAGTCATAGCGCCACCTGCTGGCAACAGGAAGTAACATGTTTAACACTGTTATGGTCTCCTAGCAGCATATTAAAAAGCATCAGCAAGTGTAAAATAGGCTAGCAACATGCTATACACATGCTAAAACATGCTAGCAACACTTAGCTAAGTGCTAAAGGATGTTATTAATGCAATGAAACAGGAAGTTACTGTAACTCAGGCAGGCAGTGTCTGATCTGCCCCAAACTTCACTTGTTTGATAAGAGTCCTGACTCGAACACATCTAAAGGCCAATACTCTGTTACAGTCATAGCGCCACCTGCTGGAAACAGGAAATTGTTGTTTTTACACATGTAGTGTCCGATCTGCACCAAACTTCACATGTATGATAACACTCCTGACCTGAAGACATTTTTTATGCCCATATTCAGTTATAGTCATAGTGCCACCTGCTGGCAACAGGAAATTACTTCTGTTACACTAACCTTAACCTACAATATCCGATCTGTACCAAACTACACATGTTTGCTAAGAGTCCCTGGCCTGAACACATCTACATGACAATATGCAGTTTTAGTTATAGCGCCACCTGCTGGAACATGACATGTTATGTTTTACACTCACTCAAACATGCAATGTCCGATCTGCCCCAAACTTATCACAGGTTTGATAAGGGTCCTGGCCTGAAGGCATCTACGTGCCAATATTCAGTTACAATCATAGCGCCACCTGTTGGCAACATGAAAATCACTCAATAACTCAACCATACCATGTTCAGTCTGCACCAAACTTAATTTGTCTGATGACAGTGCTGGCCTGAAGACATCTACATGACAATATCCATTTATAGTGATAGCACCACCATCTGGCAGCAGGAAGTTGGGTACATATAGAAGGAATGTGTCAGTCATTTATATTTACCACTTTAAATGCATAAATTGGTCAACGTTTGCTGTGTTTCTAAAGCCATCGGTCGGCGGTGAGCACGGGTGCAAGGGCCCGTTCATCCCTGCTTATAGCTTTAATTTTCATTTATTTTAGTAAAATAATTAACATTTAGCAGATTCTACAAGGTGTATGTAAACTTTTTACTTCAACTGGATACAGTAGTTGTATATAATACATTTCTGATAATTTAGCCTAGTATAATTCTGAAATGGAAACTGCCCACCTATTTTAAACGTTTTTTCATTCTCACTTAGGTCCATCAGCATCCTTTGCAATAAATGTAATTCTAATATTAACCTTTCCACCAGCAAAAATCATGATGAATGAAACTGCATGAAAAGAATGAATAATGTCCCCTAAATCTACAAATTTAGCGAGGAATAATCTAGTAATCTATTTTGATCCACAAGGTAATTTGATTAGCTGTGCTGATAATATGCAATTTTGTTCTATAAATGTCTTACCTGTATGTAATGTAATGTAATGTAAAACCTGCAAAACCATTCATGTTGGAGGGTTGTTTTGCTGTTGCCTCTTCAGTGTACCTGTTGTCACTTTCAATTTGTATTTGCCACCAAAGCATGTGAAACTTATGCTTTGAATAAGCATAGTTTTGCACTATGAATAAGTGCTTCTTAATTTATTTATTTATTTATTTTTTATTTTTTTTTGCGCAGTGTGTTTTCAATACCAACTATCACAACTCCTTTTGAATGAATTTCTCCAGTCAGGTACGAGGGAGACTGAAGGAAGAGGTGGAAGGCATGAGAATGACTCATCCCAATTTCAAACCAGGCCTTGTGGTGTTACAGGTTAGTGGTAACCTGTCTATGAATGACAGTTAATAATTTCTGAAGTACTGATGAAAATGATGGTAATATTTCTGTTTTGAACTTTAACAATACATGACTCATTGCTGTATAGTAAGGGGGCAGTTCTGCGAACGTTATTATATGGTTGCAAAATGTATCCTAAAAAGAACATTCCTTAGAACATTATTATTTGGTTCTCAAAAAAGCAAAAAAATACAATTATATAATAAATAATAATAAAATAATACAAATAATAATAAAAAAAAAATACATTTCCCAAATAGGAACCAAATACTAATATTTGGGAATGTTCTGTGTTTGCTAGATCGGTTTGCTAGAACTGGGAACAAGCTTGAATCTCAGTTTTGTGTCTGTTTTGTTTCATTGTTGACAGCTATTGTAATTTCATATCAAATCAGGGCTCAATGCTATGGATTTTTTTTACTGGTTCAAATTTTTACTTGCCTTGCTAACATTTTCTCTGGCCCTGTCACAAAAAATAAAATAGTTGTTTTTATCATTGTTTTTAAGCCATGTTAACTTGTATTCAAAATTTTAAATACCACTTCCATGTTAACAAGTAAAAAGTCAGCAAATAAGACCAAATTACAAGCAAAAGCACATAGTAAATAAGTAAAATAAAGATACAAATTTAAATGATGCTCTAGGTTTTTATGTGTACAAAAGTATAAGAATAAAAGTATAAGAATAATCAAAGGTAAAATATGTAAATGTAAAATAACATTTCATGTTCTTCACTGCATAAATTAAATAAGAATTAATTATTGTTAAAGCTGCAAATGTTTTTCAGTCAAGAGCATTAAATGATTCTCTCTTTTTTTGGATTAACATTAAGGACATGGCAACAGCTGGTAAATTAGGTGCAGTCAGTTTAGACACAATGCATGGATCCAATAGTGATACACATCTGGTTTCTTTCTCCGCTGTTTAAATTAATTTAGGACTATTAAGACTTATTTCTGAGTATATTGCTAATGCCTGTTTCACACATACTCCATCTGCAGTGCCTATGCAGTCTGTGTGCGTTACATTTGTGGTGCAGAAGCAGCACAGACTCATTTTGCTTTCACACAGGATGCGTTTGCAGTTCGCTCCTGATCCGTGGCTGTTTACCACAAACACAACATTTATCCGTTATTTTGATTTCAGCTCCAAACGTGCAGCATTTCAGCATTATGATCCTCTTATCACAGCACAGTAATACAATTGTTCATAGATTTATTCCCGTTTAAACAACATATTATTCAATGCATTTGACTTCTAGATTTGTATATTAAGTTGCAACACATTTAAACACAGCATATATCTTCCTTTTCTTATTGAGATTGGGCTATCACAAATATTTTAAATTAATACTTACCACAGACAGAAACAGTCAGCTCTTGTGCCTTTCTTTTGCATTAAATCTTTATTAAAAGCAACTCCGCTGGTCTTAAAGAACTTTTTCTTTTCTACCTCCACAAGTGCATCTATTATGTTGTCTTGTTTATTTAAATGTGCACTTTTCCTTGTTTTAAACCTAGCCAAAAAGCCACCTGTTGACTGTGAAGCACAGTAGACTTTATTTATATGCATTTGTTGTGTGATCACTACAATCCATGTTCATTTTACCCTGAACAATGCGCTGTCACTTTAATTCAGCGCATGCAGCACAGAAAAAAAATAGACTCTGTACGGAAACGATCGCTGCACTGCTGCAGACGCACCGCTTCTGGAACGTACTGCCGGACGGCTACTGCGTGCAGTGTGAATGTTCTAATCCGTTAACATGGGTGCAGAAAAAAATACGCACCGCATATGCACTGCAAACGGAGTATGTGTGAAACAGGCGTAAGTCTGTTTTTTTCACATACTTTTGTGTGTATTTTGTCCTTTCAAGCACAGGAAGACACCTTGGGCCATTTTGGCAGTTCTTTTTGTCAGGCCCTGTAAATCAAGGCCTTGCATTTATTGGCATTTCACACTACGCTATGTTATTCTCCCTTCCTCATTCTCACACCATATTTTCTTTGAATACTCATATGGGTAAATATAAATGCATTAAAAAAATGTACGCTAAGGTTAGTAGTCTTTGTCTTTCTAACTGCCATAGACCCAAAATAGTGTAGTTGTCACTTACAAATAATTCAAAGCTACTGTATGTCCCCTGGACATGACATGCAGAAAAATATAGGGAAAGAATTAGTGTCCATACTGATAATCTGTAACACATGTACATAGGAGTTTAGCATGCAGAGGATTATGCATGGTGCTTGGTTCTTAGCAGGGCTCTACAGTGCGACCATTTGCATCTGAAATCTACTGCATGAGACTATGAAAAAAAATTTTTAGGAGCACCAGTGCAACTGACCAGATCAGCATATTTGTGTTTGTGCTGAGAGGACCTTCAGATGTTTTTACATGTTTTTGCAGCGTTGAGTAATCCATCACAGACATATGTTATATATATCTGTTGTATATTTCTGGAACACAGTGTTAATCAGAACCCACTCACTGCTTAAAACACCAACGTTTTGTTCAGCACTGAGTTATGCAAGCTCACTAATCCTTTCATAAACAAACAAAGTGTGGACATGGTGTAAATAAGAGATTCATTAAGCAGTGTAGGGAGCTACATTTATTACAACAACTTTTTGAGATTGTAATGAACTATGATGAGTGGCAGATTTGAATGATTATTAAGTGAGTTTGTAAATGTGATATTGATTTAATACAGTTTGATAACAAGAGGTTAATGAACGTGCGTTTTAAACTAATCTAGTGAGTTTAAACTAATCTACTGAATTAATCAGCCATTCAAACGAATCAAATGAATGATTCAGTGATAAAATCAGTTTTTTTTTGGACATAAGATTATATACTTTTAATAAACTTAGAAAAATACCATTACAAAGGTAAAAACCTTTGTAAAAAAAAATCCCCTGTAAATCACTTTAAAGAGTCAAATATCTAATTATTGATCAGATTTTTTTTTTTATTACTGATCAGAAGGTACTCCTGAAAGTTTTAATGCACAAATGCTTCTAAAAAGAAAAATAAGCACAGAGCCATGCTTAGATGGTCCAGATGTGTTGAATTGGGGTTAAAATGTAAGTTTAAATTTTAGTGAAAATTGAAGGGACTATGGTCTTTCAGGAGCGGAGTTACTCATCCCTATCCTCTAGTGAAAAACGCTGTTGTTTTTATTATTAGTAGTAAAAGTAGTTAAGAAACGCATTACTTAAGCAAAGGCATGAAAGGAGTAAATGATTAAAACATTGAAAAATAAAGAAGTTTTAAACATTGCTTGAATGTTTGTTTTGTTTGTTATAGGTGGGAGACAGAGATGACTCAAACTTGTACATCAGCATGAAGCTAAAAGCAGCTGCTGAGGTAAAATCACATTCAGCAAAGTGATTGAGTTACTTTAATGTGTAGATGTTTCTGCTTTTTCAACCACTGAACATTTGGATTTTAACCATTGAAACTGTGTGATATTCAATCTGGATATGGAACCACATTGACATTCCCATGTCTCTGGGACTGAATGATGTAGAATTTATTAACCCTCTGGGGCCTGAGGGTTTTGAAATTTGTGATTTTTCAGTATCTTAAAAACATATTAATGGCTAAAGTCTGATTACACTGTAATCAGCACAAATAATGGGCTACAATAATATGTAAGCAACGTGAATGTATGTGTTTCATTTTCAGAAAACAACGTTTATGCATGGTTAGTGAAAAACAAAAAAATTAAAGTCACTGAAATAAGGCCATGAAACACATACAGAATATTTGTTCACAAGACTTGGATGTGGTAGGCTAGAGTTTTTTTCTACAAAATTATGTGAAAATCATCTTGTTCACTCGTTCAGAAAAAACAATATATTGATGTAAATTTTCTAAAACATGTTTTGTGACCAAAAGAGAATATGCAAGAGAGTGACAATGGTCATGAATATTTAGTGATTCACACCTGAGAGACGAAGAGCCCTTCCCTAATAGCCCATCAATGAAACTGTGACTGTCAGGTAAGAAACAATATGAGAAGATTCAGAGGTTAGATTATTTCTATTTTATTTACAACACAGTATAATCAAAACATACATAATGAAGGTCAAAGACACATTATTGAGCACTCTGATCTAACCACAGAGATGTGAACAGACTTTGTCATTTCTGAAAACTAAAAATCATACCTGATATTTAAGTGCTTGCAAAACTCATCATCAGTAGGTCAAGGAACTTGTTTTACACTAGAATATCAGTGTAGTTGAACATCTGAAGTTGCATCTGAGTTTTATATCTGAGAAACTAATTATTGTTTAGCACGTTAAACGTCTATTCGCGATCAGAGTATTACTAATAAACATGGTCTAAACATACACTCAGTATAAACACTCATAGGCTATTTTCTATTTTATTTAATTCATTTTGTGATAAACAAATATGATCTTATAGTCATAAACACAAGCATGTTTTGTATGCAATACAAATACGCTTTGTTGATGGTGATGTGGGCGTTTACCTCCCGCGCTTCTCACGTGGCTAATTGTAATATGAAAGCGAAACTAACTTATGGGCGTCAACTGATTACAGATAATCAGCTCCAAGGGGGTAGACTGGACATTGCGTTGGTTTTATATGGATTACTTTATCACAGAATATTTGTTTTTAATAACACTTACTTTGTTCAAGAGTAGAAATATCAAGCTTTCTCCAGGTATATGTATAATGCCTCTGTGTGCTGTTTTATTGTTATTATGTGTCTGTACAAAGAAAAGTAGACCCTTTACAGATTTTATTGATGTATTGATCTTATCTGTACAATCAAAACTGACGGAGTAATTTAAGTTTATATAGGGGGCTTTTAAAAAAAAAAAAAACGCACCAAAACGCGCCAATGCAATCTTCGACCCCAGAGGGTTAAGCCACTGGTGGTGCTCCTGTTGAGGGTAATGCATTACAAGTAACGCGAGTTACGTAATCAATGACTTATTTCAAGTAATGCATTACTTTTTCAAATAAGTAACGCCAGTTACTTTTTTCCTATTAATTGATTTAAAGCTCTCCGTTCCCCATGTTGAGAGTAAGATAATACTTTAGTTGTAGAAGAATAACTGTGAACATGCATTAATTAATCTCACTCACAAAAAACAGATTCAGTATTCCTCAAAATGAATAAAAACAGTAAAATTCAATTCAGAATATGATGCAAATCTGCAGTAATTAAATATGTGAAATATTACAAATATCTGTTATGTATTTAATCCCATTTTATTAACCAGTGTCTTTGCTGCGGTCCTTCGATGATCCAATTGAACCATACTAATAAGCAAAAATTACTCAACTAACATTTGTTCTTTTTTTATTGCTAAAGAGTAGGGCTGCTCGATTATGGCAAAAATCATAATCACGATTATTTTGGTCAATATTGTAATCACGATTATTTAACACGATTATTAGTGGGTCCGGAACTTTATATGATTGATTAGAGCCCTGCGTTTCAGGCCGTTTTTTTTTTTTTTTTACAATCCTAGGGCCGGGCTTTGGCCAATTTTTATGTAATAGTTCAGACGCAGGCTGGGCATCGGGCCTGTTTTAGGCTTCTCCTTATTTTTATATTTTAGACATCCATCAATTATGGTGATTTAAAAAAAAAAATTGCACTGCTGGTGAGACTTCACTTTTGCTTTCACTTTCAAGAACGGCTCAGACTGCGTTTAGTGTCTCAGCCAGCAGCAGTGCCTTCAGCGCAGCTTCGCGTTCAAGCAATAGACTGAAACTTGCCATAAAGCACCTGCAAAAATAAATAATGAATGTGTTGGGGGGAAATAATAAGGAGATATTTGAATTATTTATGAATAAACTAGTGTATCAGTGTCACAAAGATCCTGACTCGCAATCTCCTCTTTGATGTGCCTTTAGAGAGAAATGCATCTTTAAGGATTACATAATGAAAGAGTTTGTGTGTTCAATTTGTTTTATTTCATTAAATAATAATTTAAAGCTTTCTATACATGCATTTATTATGTCTGTAAGGCATTTTTTGTTTTGTTTTGATGGATAATTTTTAATTGTTTCTACTTGGAAAAAAATGCAAGTGATCACTCTCCGCACAAACAATTGGATATGCGCCTAATAACGCACATTTATCTAGGTTAAATGTTTAAACCAACATTGTTTTATACTTGAGCTGTTTTATATAGATTTTATTTTAGTCAAGTCATGATGATTTGAGAAGCCAAATTGATCAAACAGACTAGCCGCTGGCTGCTGTTCATTTCTCTAAAAAAGTTATATTTAATGAACAAAAAAATCCTCTTAACAATTAACTAAATAAAAAAACGAAACAAAATATAAACCTAATCACTTTGCCATTACATACAAAACTGAACTATTTTAATAGCTAAACTAATAGCTAAACCTTAACTTTACATGTCCGTGTTCTGTTCTGTCTCTGAACGCATACACAGAACAGCACAATTATCTTTGGTGCTTTTAAATGCACAACATTAAATAAACATTAATAAATCAAGCACGTCCCATTTTATGCAAGTCATGCTACATGATTTTAATGATTTGCATGTGAAACTTTTATGCTTTTATGGAGGAGCAAAAGTGCACCAAAGGGGGCAGAATCGGGAGCAATAATTGTTTTATCTCGAATATTGTATTTTCATAATCATTTGAAACCGAATTCGAAATTGAATTTTGATTAATTGCACAGCCCTACTAAGTTACGTAATGCATTACTTTCTGTAAAAAAGTAACTAAAAAACTGAATTAGTTATATTGTATTGTAATGCATTAGTAACTCTTCCTAACACTGTTGACAATACATTAACACACACCAGGAGAGCCAGCTGACAACGTTGATCGTTCTCCATTTGTTTGTCTTTTCAAACTCACGTTTGATCTTGCGAGTCTCCGTGAGATTACATGTCACTGTTATATTGTTCCAACAGTCAATGTGTGTGTGTGTGTGTGTGTGTGTGTGTGTGTGTGTGTGGTCTAGCAGTCTGGTCTGTCTAGTGTGCACGTTCAGAGGATTAAAAGTCTAAAAATTGGTTAAACTTGTCCTCATGTCTGTGGTCTCTCATGGTTTTAAAATCGGCTTCGATTTGAAAATTGTCTAGTGTGTGGCCAGCCTCAGCAGATTTAGTAGAGTGATGCCTACTGGTCATATAACAAAATTTTATTTATAAATGTATGTAATATTTATGATTAGTTATTTCTTATTATTTTGGTTGGTCTCTTTAGACTGGTCTCTTTTTTTTTTTTTTTTTTTCAGTGGCGTAATGTGTCAGGTGACGTCTAATTTTCCAATATCGGGCACTGTGAACATCTGCCATTTTAAACTTTGTATTGCTATAATCCTTTTTTTTTCTCAAATGTGTTGCTATGTACAAAGGTATGTGTCATCACCATCATACCCTGAAGGAGTTTGAAGTTTGAGGTCAGAACCAAAGTTCAGTAACTGATTATGTTAAGCAGAACTCAAACTGAATGTGTTACAGTAGATTTAAATTTCACGGTGTATGATTGTTAAAGGATAGACCATCCATTCTTGTAAGCCAAAGTTCCTGAAGTCAAGTCAAGTCACCTTTATTTGTATAGCGTTTTTTACAATACAGATTGTGTCAAAGCAACTATACAGTATCAAATAGGAAGGAAATGTGTCAATAATGTAAAAAGAAACGGCAAACAAATTTTCAGTTAAAGGAAATTAATCACTGAATTTAGTGATGTTATCAGCCAGCTCAGTTAAATTTTGTGTTGGAAATTAAGTGTCCCCAACTGAGCAAGACATGGGCGACAGCGGCAAGGAACCAAAACTCCATCTGTGACAGAAATGAAACCAGGCTCAGTCGGGGGGTCAGTTCTCCTCTGACCAACAAACAAGCAATTTATACCTGTAGAGGTTGTCTATAGGTGCTGACCCACCATCTGGATATGGACTGGATCAGGGAACTGCAGTGACAATCTGATCAGGATTACAGACTGGATCTGAGTGGCAACTAAGACCTTGGAATAAACAGGAGATAGACTAATAGCGTAGATACCATTTTTCTTATGATGCAACGAGTACATCAGGTGTACATTAGGAAGTGTTCCCGGTTTCCCCCAACCTTTTTTACTCCGTGGCCCCCCTCCTTCTCTGGTCAGTTTTGCAAGGCCCCCCATGCCTGACATTTCTTCTTATACAGTACTTTCATAGTAAAGAGAAAAGTGCTTATTTTTTTAAACCTTTTTATTAAAAAAACATTTGTTTTGCATAATTATTGTTCTACTGCATGTTATTTAAAAAAAAACAAACTTTAAATTAAAGCTAAACTTTATAACCTTAAAAAGAAAGCCTCTGCTCAATTCTAACTTTTAAAAATACTAAAAGTTAAAGTTAACGCTTCTGAATTCTTTACTTCAGACATTTTTCAAAGTAGCTACTTTTTCTTAAATAAGTGAGTTTGTGAATCAATAGCGGACTTATGCGCGCCTATAATGTACGACTCTGATATACGGGAGTGTCATACAATAGGCACGTGCACGTTTGTTGTTAGAACTACTTTAATCATCTTTACCTTTACATTAGAGTGAGTGAGTGACGAGTGACGAGACGTGAGGCCAAGTATGGTGACCCATACTAGGAATTTGCATTTAACCCATCCAAGTGCACACACACAGTAGTGAACACACACACACCGTGAACATACACCCGGAGCAGTGGGCAGCCATTGCATTGCTGCGGCGCCCGGGGAGCAGTTGGGGGTTCGGTGCCTTGCTCAAGGGTCTCACCTCAGTCGTGGTATTGACGATGGAGAGAGTGTTGGATATTCACTCCCCCCACTATCAATCCCTGCCGGACCTGGGACTCGAACCTGCAACCTTTCAGTCACAAGTCCGACTCCCTAACCATTAGGCCACGGCTGCCCCATTAGTGTAACGGTTTGCTTCATGCAGCCGAGAGATGTAGTTTGCGTGCAGCGATTGGAAGTTTTGAGTCACCATTTAGTCTGTAATTATCTGTGCGATGAGGCTTGCTGCACTCAGTCTGAAGAAATCAATCACAGAACACGGTCGCACTTTGAACGTTTTGATTTAACACAATAATAATAATAATAATAATAATAATAATAATAATAATAATAAATGAGTAAAGGATATGTAATGCGCTGAATCAGGTTTAAGTGATAGCTAGCCTAACTCAAGTTGCAGCAGAAATCGACCAAAACGCCCACAGGTCGCGTTCCACATCTCATTTTATTCTCCTGGCAACAGTGTTACTTATTAAAAGAAGACAACTTAAAAGAGCAACAGAAATGAAAAGTAAAACCGTCGGACCCGCACATATGTGGAGCTCTTGGCATATACGGCTGCAGACTGTTCACAGAATGGCGCTTTCTCTTAAAGGAGCCACAACATATTTACCTCGTTACAGATTGTATTAAATTAAATTAATAAATTAATTTTCTCGAGGTCCCCCTGGATGATCACTGAGGCCCCCTAGTGGGCCGCGGCCCACAGGTTGGGAACCACTGCTTTAACGGATTTGAATTTTAGAAATGTTTAAATGTGTTATGTGTATTATCAGATTACCAGTTTTGAGAACGCAGTGGACGTGAGGGACTATAATGCAATAAGAGCTCGCTCAAGTACTGAGCTAAACCATTGAGGGCTTAATAAGTAGTTAGTAAGATTTTAAAATCAATACGATGTTTAATAGGAAGCCAGTGCAGTGTTGACAGAACCGGGCTAATATGGTCATACTTTCTGGTTCCAGTAAGAACTTTGGCTGCTGCATTTTGCACCAGCTGAAGTTTGTTTATTAAGCATGCCGAACAACCACCCAATAAAGCATTGCAATAATCTATCCTGGAGGTCATGAACGCATGAATTAATATTTCTGCATTTGACTTTGAGAGCATAGGTTGTAATTTCAATATGTTTTTAAGATGGAAAAATGCTCTTTTGCAAATGCTAGAAATGTGTTTTTTGAAGGAAAGATTGCTATCAAATAGCACACCTAGGCTCCTAACTGATGACGAATTTACAGAGCAGCCATCAAGTATTGGACTGTGTTTTAAGTTATTACTGGCAGATGTTTTAGGCCCAATAATTAACAGAGTTAAGAAATTAATTGTCATCCAGTTTTTTTATATCAATTATGCATTCCATTCAAATTTATATGTTTTTGCCGGGCTGAGAAGAAATATAGAGCTGAGTATGATCAGCATAACAGTGAAAGCTAACACCATGTTTCCTGATGATATCTCCTAAGGGTAACGTAAAAAGTAATGGCCCTAGTACTGAGCCTTGAGGTACTCCATACTGCACTTGTGATCGATATGATATCTCGTCATTCATTGTCACGAATTGATGGCGGTCAGATAGGTACGATTTAAACTATGCCAATGCACTACCACTAATGCCGACATAATTTTCGAGTCTATTCAAAAGAATGTTGTGGTCAATAGTATCAAACGCAGCACTAAGATCCAGTAGCACTAATAGAGAGATACAACCACAGTCTGATGATAAGAGATGATTAATAACAGCCTGTTTTAAGGTTTTGGGAACATTTCCTAATGACAGTGATGAGTTAATATTTAGGAGAGGATCTAAGACATCTGGAAGCACCTCTTTTAGCATCTTAGATGGAATAGGGTCCAACATACAGGTTGTTGGTTTAGATAATTTAACAAGTTTATAAAATTCTTCCTCTCCTAGAGAATGAGTGGAATAGTTCCTCAGGAGATCTATAGTGCACTATTTGATCCAATACTGTTGCTGACAGCTGCATGTTTACAATTGTATTTCTAATAGTATTGATATAGTATCGAATAGTTCAAAAAATCATTACTGCTGTGTTGTTGGGAAAGGTCAATGCCTGTCGGTGCTTTATATTTTGTTAATTTTGCCACTGTATTGAATAAATACCTAGGATTATGTTTGTTTTCTTCTAAAAGAGACAAAAAGTAGTCAGATATAGTGGTTTTTAATGCTTTTCTATAGGATAGGGTAGACTCACACCAGGCAGAATGAAAAACCTCTAGTTTTGTTTTCCTCCAGCTATGTTCCATTTTCCAGGCTGCTCTCTTTAGGGCGTGAGTGTGCTCATTATGCCACGGTGTCGGACTGTTTTCCTTAATCTTCCTTGGGTTTAAAGGAGCAACCACATCTAAAGTGCTAGAAAAGTCCATATTTTCAGTTACATAATCACATCATCTGAGCTATTGGATATACTGAGGAATTCAGATAAGTCAGGAAGATTGCTTACAAAGCAGTCTTTGGTGGATGAAATGATGGTTCTACCATACTTGTAGCAGGGAGTGGAATTTACAAATCGGGAGTATACAAAGGACTAGATAATGACTGGAGATATCATCGCTTTGCTGCAGAATTTCAACGTCCTTAACATCAATTCCATGCAACAGTATTAAATCTAGAGTATGATTTCGATAATGGAGTTTTGAATTGAACCCGGCCATGGCGAAGGCGTTTCAACACATGACGGAGACGATTTCAAAAACAATAGACGCCAAACTCGACCCCTTAGCTGAGTTAGTACACATTCATTCTGAACAACTAGAGAATTGTAAGACTCGGCTAGATGAGGCCGAACGAAGAATCGCCTCGTCGGAGGATCTTACTAAAAGTTTGCAGGCCCGGGTTTTAAAGCTTGAGAGTCAAGTTACATCACTCACGGAGCACGTAGATGATTTGGAGAACAGAGGACGGCACAAAAATATTCGTATTATCGGCTTACCAGAAGGAGTGGAGGGCTCCGACACGGTGTCGTTTCTCCAGAAATGGATCCCAGAGTTTCTACACTTGCAGACGAAGGAAGGCTACGTCAAGATTGAAAGGGCCCACCGCACTTTAGCTCCCCGACCCGGCGTCAAAGAGAGGCCCAGACCGCTGGTAGTACGCATGCATAACTTCGGAGACAAACAGAGGATTCTGGATGCAAGTAGGAAGTCGTCAGTGAATGGAAGCCTGCTGTTCGGCAACGCTAAGATGTCTTTCTATCAAGACTTCACCGCTGCAGTGCTCCGGAAGCGCAGGGAATTCGATTCGGTTAAACACCGCTTGCAGGAGATCGGTGCCCGGTATGCAATGTTATATCCAGCTAAACTACGTGTTACAATTGGGAATGCCACCAGGATTCTCGATACACCTGCAGCGGTCTCAGATTTTATTAGTGAGAAGGATCAACACGTCCGACCTGCCGCAAGTGTCGATTCACCAACGAATAACTCTTTGACGGGTGACTGAATCTTGAATCTGTATTCCCGATCTACGTCGTGCGATGCTTTTGCTTTTGAGGAAATGACTGCGAACTCTCTTCTTTTTCCTTTTATGTGCGTTTGTGTGTATTTTTGCATACTTGCTGTATGGTGCGGATGACATGGGCTCGCCTGTTTACTTCTTGGGTGAGTTGGTTTTGAAAGTAGTTTGATTTGGGACATTTTGAATGGAAGAGATGTTTCTTGGGCATTTGAGTTCCCTCTTAGAGAAGGGAAAATGCCTCCTTTTCTTCTTCTTTTTTATGTTTTGTTTTGTTTACGGTGGTAATTATGGTTATTATTATTTTAGGATATTGATCATTTTGGTTCTTGTGTTCTACTGCCTGTTCTACTGCCCTGAAATTCCTGTATATTTTTCGTTCTCTGTTGTAATTTTGTTTCTATTTTCTGTGTGACATTTTCATGCAAATGACTGTGATTACGAAGAGCTTTAGTTTATTTTACTTTTTATGTACTTATTATATTAACATTTATTAAGTTTAGATGGTTAATAGCAATTTAAGAGTTTCTACGTGGAATGTAAGGGGTTTGCATGGTAAACTTAAAATACGGAAGGTTTTTGATTTCTTAAGTAAGGAACGTGTTGATTTGGCCCTATTGCAGGAGACTCATTTGAATGACAAGGAGCACTCTAGTCTTAGACATAAGTGGATTAGTCTTATTCTATTAGTCTATTTCTCTTCCTTCACAACTAGTAGTAGAGGGGTAGCTATCCTCGTTAATAGAAATGTACATTTTAAAATTTTACAGACTATTAAGGATAAGCGAGGTTGTTATGTTATTGTTAAAGGTTTATTGTATGGAGAAGAGATTACACTTTTAAATATATATTCCCCTCCAAACTTTGCTTCTGACCTCCTCACAAAGGCCTTTTCAGATTTACTTGATATCGCATCAGGTAAAGTGATCATTGGGGGGGATTTCAATTGTTTGTTAAATCCTATATTAGACAGATTTATTAGTCAAAAAATAACTATTCCTCTCAGCAATCGAAAACGTTGTCTGCCTTATGTGATGAGTTAGGTTATGTGGATGTCTGGCGCACTCTTAATCCCCTTCGAATAGAATTTACATTTTACTCTTTTCCTCATAAGTCCTATTCTAGGATCGATTATCTTTTTGTTCCCAGTGCAATGTTGCAAGATGTCTCCTGTTGTTTTATAAACAACACTGTTATCTCGGACCATGCTATAGTAATGTTAGATAGTAGGCGGTAGGAGGCCTCACAAGATCCACTAAACGCTGGAGATTTAACACACTTTTGTTGAAAGACAGTATGTTTCTTTCATATCTTAATTCTGAATTTAAGATTTTTTTGGTCAATTAATTCAGAGACAGTTGATGACCCAGCCCTGTTATGGGAGACTTGTAAAGCTTACATTAGAGGATTAGTTATATCTTATTCCACTACAAAAAAACGGAAACAAATAGAGAAACAGAAGTGCTTAGAACTTGAACTTAAAATGGCTACAGAAGAGCATGTGAATGATCCTTCTGCCACAAACTTGGAAAAATTAAGTGCAATACGTGCCTCCTTGGATTCAGTAATATCACAACAGGCTAACACTAAAATATATTTTTCAAAGCAAAGATTATTTGAACATGGCAACAAAAAAGTATTTATCTTATCTATTGAAGGAAAGATTTAGTCCACAATTCATCACTTCTATTAAGGATTCCACAGGAGATCGATCATTTGATTCTGGTGTTATAAATTCTACATTTAAACAGTTTTATTCTGATTTATATCTTTCTGAATATTCTCACTTACAATATAATGCTATGGAAACATTTTTTGATCAATTAACACTCCCTATTATATCTGATGAACAGAGGATGGCTTTAAATCTAACAAATCCCCTGGTCCGGATGGTCTAGGGAGTGAAGTGTATAAAGAATTTGAGCACTTGTTAATAGATCCCCTGTTAGATATGTATAACCATTCTCTTATGATTAATATGTTACCTCAGTCACTTAGAGAGGCCAATATCACTCTTGTTTTAAAAAAGGGGAAAGATCCAGAGGAATGTGGGTCCTACAGGCCCATCTCTCTGTTGAATGTAGATTTAAAATTGCTCTCTAAAATCCTTGCTTTACGTTTGGAGAAAATACTTTCATCTGTAATTGACGAAGATCAAACAGGCTTTATTAAGGGTAGAAGTTCTTGTGATAATATTAGACGGCTTCTTAATGTCATGGAACTCTCTCATAATTATAATGCTGACACCCTTATTTTATCTTTAGATTCGGAGAAGGCCTTCGACCGAGTGGAGTGACCTTATTTATTTTACACTCTCCATAGATTCGGACTTGGTGATAACTTTATTCAATGGGTCCGTTTACTTTATTCTGCACCTCTTGCAGCTGTCATTACTAATGGTCACAGGTCAGACAACTTCCCCCTGTTCGGGGGAATGTTAATGCTCTTTGTTGAAGTGGTAAACACCCAGGACCTTAGATGTCTATGGGAGGAGGAGTTGCATTCAATTATCACAGAGGAGGAATGGGAACAAGTCTGGAGTCAGGCGAATAAGATCTCCATTTGCAATAGGGCCAAAGCTATTCAGCTCAGGATTCTGCATAGATTGCATTTTTACGCCACTTCTCAGAAGCAAATTTGACTCAAGAAATTCTCCACTGTGTATTAAATGTAAGGTAGAAGTGGGAGATTATATTCATCTATTATGGAACTGTTCCGTTGTAAGTGCCTATTGGTCAAAAGTTGTGGGTTGTATGAGCCGTATTTTTAAATCTGACATATTGCTGGACCCCTTGTCTTTGATTCTAGGTCTCCCAGTTGGACAACTGCAGAACAAATTCAATGAACGTTTATTTCAGATTTTAGCTTTTGCGGCCAGGAAAAACATATTGTTGAACTGGATCAGTGACAAACCCCCATCTTTAAAAGGATGGCACAAGATCATTAGAGAAATGATTCCTTTGGAGTTTTTAACCTGCGTTACTCATATGTCCACCGAAGCTTTTCCTAAAATATGGTCTCCATATCTAGACTTTATTGATGTCTCTTTAGGTAACATTTTGAGCATTGGTGTCATAATGCATTATTATTTCTGTATACCTTTCATTTATTATGACTTATTATGATTATGATTATTTATTAATGTATTTTATTTATTTATTTTTGTCATTCTGTCTTTTACTTTTTTTTTTTTTTTTTTTTTTTTTTTCCTGTTGTCACTTGCATTGTAAAGATGGGCAGGGTAGGTGGAGTTGTTTGAATGTTTGTTTTGAATGTTTAAAATGTTAATAAAAAAAAAAAAGACTTTATCTGCAGCCATCACTAACTCGGATAGAAAATCAGCAAATTCTTTAATAAAGTTTGTATGGTGTCCTGGAGGCCTATATACAGTAGCCAGTACAAACGTCACAGGGGATTTATCATTAATATTTTTTTCTCTGGATAATGTTAAATGAAGCACTACATTACTTCAAAAGAATTATATTTGAAGCCCGTTTTCTGAGTAACACTGAAAATATTGCTATAAATTGTAGAAACACCTCCCCCTTTACCCTTTAGATGCGGCTCATGTTTATAACCGTAATCTTTGGGGGTAGATTCGTTTAAAATAATACAATCATCCGGTTTTAGCCAGGTTTCTGTCAAACAGAGCACATCTAGGTTATGATCAGTGACCATGTCATGTACAAAAAGTGTTTTCGAAGAAAGGGACCTGGTATTCAATAAGCCAAACTTTATCATTTGTTTCTCTGTATTATGTAATTTATTCATTTGTTGAACATCAATATGATAGCTAGATAGCTAAGATTGCTATAGAAAAAAACGAAGGCTCCAGGGAGCTATGCTCTGTAGCAGGCAAACAGGAAGTGAGCCAAACCAAACAGCAAGATGAAGTGTAATTCAGCAGTCTCCATCACTGTGGGCAAGCCCTTCAGTGGTATCAGGTGACGTGTAGAGTATCAGAGTGAATTAGACCATTTAAAACTCGATTATAAATGAATTGAAACCACCCAAAGAGCCAAATTCCACAAAGAGGCCCAGGATAACCAGACAACATCCTAAATCTGTCCATGATACCCTGGCGCCACGAGTCTGAAGCAAGTCTAACAAACTAACTAGGAGCTCTGAACAACTTGCAACATTAACACACAAAAAAATCCCAACTCAGGAAGGTGATTGTCAAATTTGGGGCAAGTAACCAAGATTAATGGTCAAAGAGATGCACAGCATGACATGTAAATCCATGATGGAAATCATGAGCTAAAGACTCCCTCAGATTGCCTTCCATACCCTTTTGACCTTTGCAGTCCTTGCACAACAACCCTATGATCACAGATTGGCACAAAAAGTGCCTTCCCATGTATTTATGCACCTAAATGATGCTAAAAGGACTTGTGAGCAATTCGGACCATGTGACTGACAAGATAACATGTTGATTCATGTATTGTGTGGAGAAACCTAGAAACTCCCTCAGCTCAGACAATGCTTAATTGGTCAAGACATCATTTGGGATGTGTCCAAGAGCAATGTTTAAAAACCCAGGACACCATAAAATTTAGCTTTTAGCCCTTTTCATTTATTTATTTTTTTTTATTTAGCCGTGGCTAGCGCTGCACAATATTTACTGATGAAATGCGCATGCAATTTATCATGCAGCCCTAGCCGTGGCTTTTTACACTCTTAGCCATGCTCAGTTGCCGCAGTTTTTTCCTTTAAATTTTGTCACGCATGCTCCACGAACCATGAATGAAAACGCCATCTAGCCTTTTACTTTAGTTTCTTTTCTTTCTGTGAGTTTTGTGTTCTGAGTTAAGTTTTTCCGCAAGCTGTGTCCCAGATGTCTGTGCTCGCCTAAACTTCAACCAGCGCACAACTCCGCATCTTCAGCCAACACCCAAGAAATCACATCGAACGACCACAGAACTTCCAACCAATCTGCAACATCGGGAAACCCCCATTCTGCAATGACAACAACAAAAAGGGAACACGAAGGCAATGCAGGTAAAACCTCCAGATTCTACCTGAACTGGTGCATTTAATATAAAGTTTAATAATCTTGTTGAGAAAATCAGTGTGAGGGTTAATTAGATTGATGGTTGTTCAAGCAATTGCACATATTTCTATGAACTTGGGATTTCACTCTTCTAAACTCTTTCTTTCCTCACTTTCTCTCTTCTGCAACCTGTGTGGGATGTCTACCCTCATTCTGGCAGTACACCAGGATGCCACTGATATAGACTAAGGCTAAAGATACACGGGGCAACTTTTTGAGCAGTTTTATCAGGCAACTTTTTTGAGCAATGTTGCTTGGGCACATTCTCATTGAGAATGGGTAGCGAATTTCTATCTGGATAATTTAGATCAGTCGTGGGCCCTGTATCTCACCTGAGTTCCCATTGACGGCAACATTTGCCAAAGTTGCCCAGCAACATTGCTCAAATAGTTGGCCAGTGTATCATCAGCATAAGGCGAACCGATTGAGGTACTCCAAGGAACCCTTGTTCATGAATCCTTGGAATATGGAGGGGGTGTTTACTAACTCATACGGAGCTTGACAGTGATTTTATTGAGAACCAAGCCATCCTTCTTGGCCACAAAAAAGAAGCAGCAAGCAGCAGGGGAAGTTGATTGACTTGTTTTATGGCCTCATCCACATACTCCGTGGCTTGATGTTCAGGAATGGAAAGTGGATAGATTTTTCCTCTGGGCGATGGTTCACCAGGTATCATGTCTATATCTATGAGATGTCCTATGATCTATGAGGTGGTAGTTGTGAGGCTTGTCTGCTTACTGAAGACAAGGATACCACACTCACCGCTGTTAGTGGTGGTTGTACGGGACATGTTGATTTACCATGTTCTTCAGCTCCACAATACAAAAATAGGTACTGGGTCAGTCAGCGACATCTTTTGGTGGGGAGAGATGAAATGAATACATGCTATCACATGGAGGTTTGGTATTTCGTCGTTATTCAAGGAGAACTGGATAGGGCCGCAGAAGGGCAAGAACACAACAGCCAGACCGGTATCTGCTGCTTTGTGCAAGGAGAAACAGAAGAATCACTTCCAAAAGCTCTCAAAATGACCTCCACCAGGCTACTAGTGTGAATATTTCTGAGCAAATGGTCAGAAACGGACTCCATGAGGGGTTGGCATGAGGGCCTGACATCCTCTAGTGCACTAGTTGTCAATTCCAGTCCTAGTTAAAACATGTCAGTGCCTGTAATGTTTTCCCACCAGTAATGTTTTTTTTTTCTAAGGCACCTTTATTAAAATTACTTAAATATACTAATTAATCTATGGCTTGCCCTGTCTGTGAAACCAAGCCATTAGCTATTTCACATCAACTACAAAATCTTTATAAAATATAATCTTGAAGTTAGAGCTTTTGATGTACAGTTAATGGGGATGTACAGTTAAAGGGAACTGAGACAAAAGCTTTTGACATAAGATGTCATTGTCTTCTAAAATGTACTATAAGAACTAAAAACAGAACTATCTGGACCGGGGTCTCAAGATCACATGAGAGTTGCCGGTCCAGATTCTAGGCATGAGTCAAAGGCGAAGAGGGTTTGGGGGGTTTCCCACTCTGTAAGCATAGTCAAGGAGGCTGTCCTTGAAGGGAGGGCACTGAAAGGACCGAAAAAGTTGGGTGTATTGCCGCTGGTAGAGGGTCTCTGAAAAACTCTCCTGGTCACATTCAGGGACCATGGATGGAGGTTTCTGAGACCTGGGCGCAGGTACCAGAATGTGTTCTTCCTTAGAGGAATGTGTCAGTGAGGTTCACTGAGGAAGCCTTCATACTTGAGAACCCATCAGGGTTAGTAGTGTAACCAGTATATCTGTACTGAAGTCTGTCGTGAAAGTGCACCGGCCGCACAGTTGAGTTCGTCTGGAATGTAAGTAGAGGTTTGAGTCTGTGTTGACTCGGATAGGAAATGGTCGGCTGGTTGTGACGTGCGAGAGGAGTGGACTCTGCCCTGGTGGTAGGCGAACGATACAGTCGCTGTGTTGTCTTGGCTGGAGCAACACACACGCTTGTCCTGAACCAGAGGTCGGAACCTCTTCAGGGCTAAGAGTAGGGTCACAACTTGAGGCAGTTGATGTGCCACTGCAAGTGAGGTTTGTCCAGGCCCAGGGTTGCCTGCCCATTGCATATTGTGCCTCCGCCTGTCTTGGGGACATCTGACGAGGTCAAGATGTGTCTGGACATTCGCTCTAGGGGGACCCTGGCCTATAGAATTCAAACGTCTTCCCAAGATTGAATGGTCTTGTGACCTACTGGAGTGACGTTCACTTGGTGTGAAATTTTGGCGCTATGCCCATCTCGGGACCTGGGTATGCAGAACACTCTGCTCTAGGGAGAGATGCACTTTTCCCAGATGACTTGAAGCCCCGACGGGCTAGGTGGCTGGGAGCCACGTCCCCGTGAGTGCAAACCAACTTTCGAGTGTGACCCAGACAGTGAGGCGCTGAGCCAGTTGAGAATGCAAATGCCCGTTCCCCCAAGGGGCAGGGGCAGCCTCTGCGACTATCGCGAAAGGTGTGAGGCAACAGGGACAGCCCGGGGGAGGAGAACCTTAAAGGGGCCGAGAAGCCTTCAGGTCTATGCCACAAACCAACCCTGTTTTTGACAGGAGTTGTGCGGGGGGTAACCCCTCCTGGGGTCGAAGGTGGCGCTGGCGAAGCCAAATGCATATTTTCTAGATGACAGCAAAAAGAACTTAAACTGCTCCGAATGGAGACATAAAAGTAATACATCACCCGAATCTGTAAAGGGTCTACTTTTATTTGTGTACACTCACCATATCAATAAATCTTTGTGCTTTTTTTTTAAATAAAGAAAATATACAGAGTGTCCTTTCAGTCTTCTCAGTCTCTGTGAATAACCATTTGAAATGCGTCAATGATATGAATTCAAGCTCCGAAATTACCTTACAACCAGGCATAAGAGATGTCCCTTTAGAAAGCTTGATATGTCGACTTTTAAATGACGTAAGTTTTACAGAAATCAAATATTCTGTGTTAAAGTAATCTGTATGAAACCAACGCGATGTCCTGTTTTCTCCCTCTGCTTCATTATCTCCTAATGTGATCATGCGCTGTTCGCGCTATTGATATTATAATCAGCTACGTGGAGGCGCTAGATCACAGGCAACAAAGCAGAAACATTTTCGTCTCGGATACTTTCGTTTTTGGAATAAAACGCTGACAGGATTAAGCATTATATTTACCTGAGAGCCAACGGAATATATATTTTATACAGTGTAAGTAATGTCTTATTGGCAATAGATGTGTTGTTGTGACAAACTTGAGTGCATTTTTACTAGTTGGACTTTTCCAAAAATATAATTCCTGACTAAAATGTGTGAAATCAATCGAGTGTAATATTTTGAAATATGATAGGCAATTTCATTACATCTGTGTGGTGTCAGGATGTTTTTTTTTCATAAATGGGCTACAATATAAAAGTAATGTTTAGAAGATACAAAAGTAATGTCTAAGAATGCTTAGACCAAGCTTTACTGTGCAATACTCTGTCTGCAAATATCTGCTCAAACATTTATAATGTGCTTAATAATAATGTAGTTTCTCAGATGTTGTTTTTGTACTGTTTAATAAATACAACGCATGTGCATATCGTATTGCTAATGAAACAATAGAGTTGGTCCTGGCCTATCAATGTGCTCAATGATTTATTCACTTATTTATTTATTTTAGTGTATAACATGTATAATGTTACAATGTTATAATGTTACAAAATGTTTCTGCTTGATCTAAAAAGAAGCCTGAAAAAAACTCTACTCAAACATTACACAAAAACTTTTGACTGATAGTGTATATACCTGTATAATTGTCACCATGTTTGCTCTGTCTTTGTCAGATCATTGTGATGCTCACATCCATTTGTTTTCTCATGCAGTTTCTGCTGTCTCCCGTTTTCCTGCATTCAAGTCTTCTGCCACTGTTTTGAATATGTTGGATATTGCACCCATGACATCTTGACTCTTGTGTTGTTGTTTTTTATTTGTTGGTTCTTAATAACTACAAGTAAGTGAATCTCAACTTATTTTGTGTGATAATTAAAATTCTAAATAAACTACTACAAAAATATTAATTTCTTTTGTCCTTACATTTTGTAGCAATTCCCTCTCAGTCACACACCTAAATAAAAGGGTCATTATGGAGCTCATTATGCTGGTCCTTGTTTTCTCAAGTGTGAATCACAGCATTATTCCTGATCATTCATGCCTCCTTGAATATATTCTTTTCTGAAGCAAAAAGTGACAAAGAAAATGTACATCAATATATTGTTTTCTGAGAACGAGTGAATTTTTACATAATTTCAAAGCAACTCTAAGCTACAAGATCCAGTTCTCAAAAGTCTTGTGAACAAATGTTCTGTATGTTTTATGGCCCTATTTCAGAATTGGAATATGGACTTCAAAATTTTAGTTTTTCACTAACCACGCATAAACGTTGCTTTCTCAAAAACACAATCATGTACAGTGGGTATGGTAAACGTTGGTGGACAGCCATTTTAAGGTCTCTCCAGAGATGCTCAATTGGGTTTAAGTCAGGGCTCTGACTGGGCCATTCAAGAACAGTCACGGAGTTGTTGTGAAGCCACTCCTTCGTTATTTCAGCTGTGTGCTTGGGGTCATTGTCTTGTTGGAAGGTGAACCTTCGGCCCAGTCTGAGGTCCTGAGCACTCTGGAGAAGGTTTTCGTCCAGGATATCCCTGTACTTGGCAGCATTCATCTTTCCCTCGATTGCAACCAGTCGTCCTGTCCCTGCAGCTGAAAAACACTCCCACAGCATGATGCTGCCATCACCATGCTTCACTGTTGGGACTGTATTGGACAGGTGATGAGCAGTGCCTGGTTTTCTCCACACATACCGCTTAGAATTAAGGCCAAAAAGTTCTATCATGGTCTCATCAGACCAGAGAATCTTATTTCTCACCATCTTGGAGTCCTTCAGGTGTTTTTTTTTTTTTTTTTTTTTTTTTTTAGCAAACTCCATGCAGGCTTTCATGTGTCTTGCACTGAGGAGAGGCTTCCGTCGGGCCACTCTGCCATAAAGCCCCGACTGGTGGAGGGCTGTAGTGATGGTTGACTTTCTACAACTTTCTCCCATCTCCCGACTGCATCTCTGGAGCTCAGCCACAGTGATCTTTGGGTTCTTCTTTACCTCTCTCACCAAGGCTCTTCTCCCCCGATAGCTCAGTTTGGCCAGACGGCCAGCTCTAGGAAGGGTTCTGGTCGTCCCAAACGTCTTCCATTTAAGGATTATGGAAGCCACTGTGCTCTTAGGAACCTTAAGTGCAACAGATTTTTTTTGTAACCTTGGCCAGATCTGTGCTATGCCACAATTCTGTCTCTGAGCTCTTCAGGCAGTTCCTTTGACCTCATGATTCTCATTTGATCTGACATGCACTGTGAGCTGTAAGGTCTTATATAGACAGGTGTGGCTTTCCTAATCAATTTTTTAAAAAGATTTTTTTAATAAATCTGCAAAAATGTCAACAATTCTGTGTTTTTCTGTCAATATGGGGTGCTGTATGTACATTCTACCCCCAGCCGCGTAAGTAGAATGCCGCTGAACCTGAGCAGGCGCCTTGCAACCTGGATTGAGTAGCCGATTCAGATGGTTCAAGGAAGTTGCCGAGAGGGATTCCCATCCTTTAGACTCTCCAACATTGCGGTTGGTCGGGGCGGAAAAAACACTGTGGCTGGAGGTGAGACGCTCCGAAGGCCACCGATTGTTTTGCCCGCTGAATTCGTCAGATAGAACATGACCAAAGGATCGCCTGAGCCCAGGAGATAGTCTGGATGATGAATCCAGTGCTGCCAACCCTGTGGGGACACAGGGAATACGTTCAATGTGTTTTCATGAACCGACAGTGGCTGGCCATCTCGCGAAGGGCCAGGAAGCTGAGAAAATAATCCAGGTAGAAAGAATGGTTCTAAGATCAAAACGTAGTGATGCGCCAGAGCGCTAAATGAGGCCGGACACCCATCTTGGGCCCCTGTCGCCCAGAGAACAGGTTGGTGATGCCACCTTCCTGCGAAATAGCCAAGCAGGCCAGACTGTGGGACCGGCTTGCTGCGGGACCACGACAGTCTATGCAGGGGGCCGTCTTTGGTGATAAACAGAAGGAAGTGTTGTCCCGGGGAAGCAGGGCTAGGCCTGACCCACCTGGAAAAATGGGCCGCTGAAAAGCGAACTTCCAAACACACCACATCTCAGCCAGGTTAAGCCATGGTGGTGCTCCTGGACCACCGTGGAGGACATCACTCTACCCAGAGCCTGCGTTGCGATTTTGATGCTCGGAAGCGTAGACAGAACTGAACGCAGTTCCTGCGATACTCTGAGGCGAGATCCCCTTCGTGCAGATCTTATAACACTTTTGTCTGGCAGCTAGCAGGATGGCAAAAGTGTGCATGGTGGACACAGCCTGTCCAGAAGCCGTGAAAATCCCCTCGCGCTCTGGACGTCTAAGAGGTCCCACCAGGGGGTGGTGCGCTGTGATTGCAACTTTTTGTACTGAAGCGCCAACCCATCTGGGGAATCCCCGAAGACCCTCACGCTGGACCCCCGTCTAGAGAGATGAGGGAGGAGGACCTGGTATATTGTGTTTTAGCCGGAAAAAGGCCTACCACAATATTGTCAATACCTCGCACATTTCCGGAAGCCATGAACACACGGGGCAAGACGGAGAGTCTTTCCTACTCGAGCCTGATGTGTTTTGGCTTCCCATGGTTTATGGGAATATCATGGTTCAAACCATTCCCATGGTTTGTATTGATTTCTAAGTATTTATGTGTGTGTATGACTAAATAGTCATATACAGATTAAATTTTATACAGAATTATAAAATGATCAAATTATATACAGAAAGTAAAACATAGAACCCACCCATTGTAATCACAAAAATTACCCAGTCATTTATGTTAAAATTTACATCAGCACACATTAATTTAATGAATACAAAGTATTCAATCTAGATAGTGGAAAAATAGGGTAGAAAACAGGGTATACCTACATTTATAAGTGTAATTTGTCCTCAAAGAACACTACAAAAAATGCAGCTTATGAACCATACTATTATGATTTTTAGATTGGGATCAATGCAGTACATGTAAAGCTTCCACGGACTGCAAGTGAAAATGAGGTAGGACAGTTTCTCCTGAAGGAGTGATTAATTGTTCCATAAATCTGTTTTTTTTATTGAGCGGTTTCAGATTTTTCTATTTATGATTAACTGTTACACATTCTTAAGGTTATGCGCAGTGTAATGGAAGTCAATAAGGACTCCAAAGTTCATGGGCTCATAGTCCAGCTGCCCCTTGACTCCATCCACACTATTAATACAGAAAGGATCATCAACACTGTGGCTCCAGAGAAAGACGTGGATGGGTACAGAAAAATAATTTACTCTTATACAGCATGCCATTTCTGCTCCATGCAATAATAAAACTTGTTTAAGTTATTAAATGAAAGTGTATTAAAGTTTTTTTTTTGTTTTGTTTTGTTTGCTTGCTTCAGTTTGACGAGTATAAATGCAGGGAAACTGGCACGTGGTGATCTTGGAGAATGTTTTATCCCTTGTACTCCTAATGGATGTATGGAGCTTATTAAACAAACAGGTAAGACAAACACTTTGGACTTCAGATGGGGTGGTGCTGTCAATTGTTTAAAAAAATTAAACAAATGTATTATGTATGCCGAATAATTAAATGTTTGCTAAGAAAAGTCCACAAGTGATAATAAGAAATAAGAATATTTACATTGTGACAGATTAATTAATAATTGAATAATTGAACTCATAAGGATTATATTATGAGGACATATCAAGTTAAAAACAATTTAAGTTTTGTGAAATCATCCCATCCCATTTCTCTATCCTCTTTCTCTTTTTTTTTTTTCTTCTTTTCTTTTCTTCTTTCTTTCTCCTCTCCTGTTTTCTCTATCCCCCGGTCTTGTCGGTCATAGTATGGTTAAATAAATAAAATATAAAAATTAATTTAAACGCCGTTTGCGTCCTCTGCAGGAATTTGTTATAATACGTAATGTACTTAAGTTGCTTATGTTCATATTTTGTGTAGGCAGGTATATTAAATTATGCATTTTAACATAATTGTTGATCAAAAAAAAAACATGCAGTTACTTGGATTTGATACTTCATTTGAAGCAATAATTATTGCAGTTTGCAGTTTGGGGACCAATTAGAGAGAATATAGTATACCATGTGTCAAGATTATTGATTTATTGCCCATCATAAAAATACCCCCCACGTCCATAACTGGACACCTGTTTGGACACCTGTTTTTGTACACCCCCCACACCCCTCACCCCTCACCCCCACCCAACCGGACATGTGTTTGTACATCTGTTTATTCAGTTCGGTGATTCAAAGGAATTTATGAGCGATCTTTTATTGTTTGGGAACGTGTTGTGAAGCGGGACATTGATAACTGTTCAAAAACTATGTGCTTTTAAACTTTAAAACGTGCAACAGTGATATAGATTGGTAAAACGGGATCAAGGGAAGTTTTTATTAAAATTGTTCACATTTGGTGTGACAACGGTGTGTTCAAAAACAAAGTTTTATGAAACCTATTGTTAAACAATGAAACGCGGTAATGTTTAAAACAAAAAGGTATTAGACACAATCGTTAAGCAGTAACAAAATCTATCAGACACGACAGTGTAAAACGAAAGTATAGGACAGTTGTCAAAATCTTGTAGCATTACAAATTTAAAAAGGTTAGAGTTTAGTTACAAGATATAAAGTAAAAAAGAAGTCAAACACCTTACGCTGTTCACCGGTAAAACATCCTCACTCACCGCTGTCTAAAACTCAGAATGAAGTCAGTCTATAGGTCCGCGGCAGTCAAACAATAGCATAAGACACTTGTCAAAAGCTATGTTGTAGTGTAACATTACTGATAGAAATTTAAAGAAAATAAAAAGGGCCAATGTATCTTATGCAGATCTAAAACAAAAATGTGTCAGACACTATAGTTAAGCAATAGTAAAATGTATCAGACACTTCTGTGTACAACAAAAGCATACAATAGTTGTAAAAACTCGTAGTCTAACATTACAGTTCGTTACAAGAGTTAAAGTAAAAGAAAAAAACAAGTAAATACCATTGCATCTTACGCTGATCTAAAACAAAAAAATATCAGTCACGAACGTTAAGCAAGAGCATAAGATAGGCCCACTTGTCAAAATCTACGTTGCAATCTGTCCTTAAAAAAAAAAAAAAAAGAGAGAGAGAAAACGAGTAAAAGAAAAGAAAATTAAAAGAAGCGAGCATCTTACAGAATCCACGACATCTCCTCACTCACCGGTGTCTGAACTAGAATGAACCACGTCATTACCGGTAAAACCACACCCCCGCAACCCTAGACTCAGACACACATGCCGTAAGCAGAGACCGGTGTAAAGATTTAAATGCATGGCAAAAGAAATGAACAAAATACTATTTTTAACATTAGAACAAAGTTATTTTTTTAAAAAAAAGGATGACATTTCTAAATTGATGAAAGCATTTTTCCTGTTTTTAACATCAATACAAGTAGTTTTGTTACTTTGTTAAAGATTATGAAAACAGAATATAAGTTTTCTTCTGTGTTACTGGAAAATGTTTATTTATTTCAGTTGTATACACTTGATCACTTTAATTTATTCATCCCTCTCTATTTTCTTCTGTTTCCAAAACTGTTACAGCAAAATGTTTATTTTTATTTATTTTATTTAGTTATCCAGAATTAATAGTTATTCCTTTATTCCCTCTTTGATTTTGTCAATTTACTGTCTATTATCAATTCAAAATCAGTTTTACCATTAATACAACTAGTTTTTTCTTTAAAGATTATGAAAGCAGAAAGACAGAAATATACGTTTTCTTCTGTGTTACAGGAAAAAAGTTTCTTTATTTCAGTTATATACACTTTGAACTAATTTATTTATCCATCTTTATTTTCTTCTGTTTCCAGAACTGTTACAGGAAAATATTTATTTATTTATTTATTTTTATTTATTTTATTTAGTTATTCAGAATTAATACAGTTATTCCTTTATTCCCTTTTTTATTTTTGTCAATTTACTGTGTATTATGAATTCAAAATCACTTTTAACATTAATGCAAGTAGTTTTTTCTTTAAAGAGCATACCACCCTTCTTTTTAAACAAATGCCAGCTAAGCCACAGGAAAATGTTTATTTGTTTTATTTCATTTTATTTAGTTATTCACACTTAATTTGATTATTTCTTTAATCTGTCTTTGTTTTTAGAACTCGTGACCTGTTATATCAGTTGAAATGCATGTGAATTAACATGTACAGTGTTAAAACTCAGAAGGGATGAAACCAGTAGAAACAAGAGAAGATTACTCTTTGATTTTCAAGCTGTAAGACTTGCGGACTGTTGTAGTTAATGTTGTATTTAATTGTCTAAACTTTTTACACTTTTTTTAACTTTTTTTTTTATCATACAAAATGCTAATCTTAATGTCTAACATAGTTAACATATCACACATCCCAGTAAATTAGAGAAGTTGGTGAGGGTGTATAATTACAGATGCATTCTTATCAGATCTCCCAAGATTGTAAAATCTCTAAAGATGACTTTCTTATTTGCATTCTAACGACTTTTGAGGGTCTGGCATTTTAAAACTTTTGGGGGTTGTCATATAATGTTCAGTGTCTGGTCAAAGAATGTGCATTGGACCTTTTTTACCACATGCACCTGCGAGTGTGTATCCTTGTGAACTTTGTTAAAAGTTTAGGCAAAAGTTCAGCGGCTGGTCAAAGGATGTGCAGTGAACCTTTATTTACAACCCACAGCTGGATCTGGCATCTGGTGGAGAATATTTTTTCTAAGAAAAAAACAGGAATGTTTATTTCTAATGTGGATCTGGTGAATGTGACTTTAAACCAATGTTCAGGTTGAGATTAGATAGATAAAGAAAGCAACTAATAAACTTAAATAGGGACCAAGATGACTGTTTTAACAAACGGTCTATGCTGTTAAAATATTCTTGTTTCATTTTAGTGAAATTTTTTTGTTTGTTTAGTTACATTTGTTATTTCTTTATATTCGCTCCTACATTTTTCAGGCCTCAAACACAAATGCAAAAACATACAAACTCAAACTTAATCAAAAGCAAAATCATACAAACTAAAACTCAAATGCAAAAACATACAAACTAAAACTCAAATGCAAAAACATACAAACTAAAACTCAAATGCAAAAACATACAAACTAAAACTCAAATGCAAAAGCATACAAACTAAAACTCAAATGCAAAAACATACAAACTAAAACTCAAAAGCAAAAACACACAAACTCCAACTTAATCAAAAGCAAAAACATACAAACTAAAACTCAAAAGCAAAAACATACAAACTAAAACTCAAAAGCAAAAACATACAAACTAAAACTCAAACGCAAAAACACAAACTCCAACTTAATCAAAAGCAAAAACATACAAACTAAAACTCAAATGCAAAAACATACAAACTCAAACTTAATCAAAAGCAAAAACATACAAACTAAAACTTAATCAAAAGCAAAAACATACAAACTAAAACTCAAAAGCAAAAACATACAAACTAAAACTTAATCAAAAACAAAAAACATACAAACTAAAACTCAAATGCAAAAACATACAAACTAAAACTCAAAAGCAAAAACATACAAACTAAAACTTAATCAAAAGCAAAAACATACAAACTAAAACTTAATCAAAAGCAAAAACATACAAACTAAAACTCAAATGCAAAAACATACAAACTCAAACTTAATCAAAAGCAAAAACATACAAACTAAAACTCAAAAGCAAAAACATACAAACTAAAACTCAAAAGCAAAAACATACAAACTAAAACTTAATCAAAAGCAAAAACATACAAACTAAAACTCAAATGCAAAAACATACAAACTCAAACTTAATCAAAAGCAAAAACATACAAACTAAAACTCAAAAACAAAAACATACAAACTCAAATGCAAAAACATACAAACTCAAATGCAAAAACATACAAACTAAAACGCAAAAGCAAAAACATAGAAACTAAAACTTAATCAAAAGCAAAAACATACAAACTAAAACTCAAATGCAAAAACATACAAACTCAAACGCAAAAACATACAAACTAAAACTCAAAAGCAAAAACATACAAACTAAAACTCAAACAAAACCAAAAACATAAAAACAAACACAGTTAAACTTTTAAGATGTCTTATACAAACCTTTTATAATTAAAAACTTTTAGCATCACAACGAATATCTCTACAAGATGATGAAAAACAGTATGACAATGTTATAACTTTTGTCTCAACAAATCAGTTTTGTAGATTACAGATCTTTCACAGCTAAAAATATGATAAGGATTAGAAGCAGTCAAATGATCCTCTGGTGACAGCAAGGCACTTACAGAGATTTTTCTTTATGAATTAGACCAAAATGAGACTGAAAATTAGTCGTCATAAGTTTGTTTGCAACAAAAACTACTTCTTAAACAAGGAGCAAAAAATGTCTCACATAATCTTTACAACTGATTAGACTTTCTTAGAAATAGTATTATAAACCATGTTGTTCATAACCTGCATATTTATTACAATAAAAAACAACGGGGGTCTTTATAGATTTATTTTACTAAGATTTGATCAAATAATTGATATGAGAAACAATCACCTATTCGATAAGTCCGTCTTATCAACCTGAAGTGATGTGTCTGATGGTTTGTCATGACATTAATATCTGTACGACATTCAGTTTGTTTGGGTTTTGTAACAGAATCTTGACAAAGTTGTAGTAAAATCACATCTTTAAGCTAAAACACGTTTCTTTCAAAGTCTCTCACGCATGCACACACCTTTTACAGGCACCTACAAACATCCTTAAGTTTGTTTTATCATTTAGCTGTAGCTGAGATCCCTGATGGAATTATTTTATGCACAGTGTTGGGAAGCTTACTTTGGAAATGTAATAGATTATAGATTACAAGTTACCCTATTTAAAATAAAATAACGGTGGTGTAACTATTTCAATTACATTTTTTAACAATAATTGCCTAACTTTTCTAAATATGTAAATGTCTTCAACTGTTAATGTTTTTAAAACATGTAAACCAGGAGGAGGTTAACAGGACTCAACAACTAATTACTGTCAGACTTTCAAAATCGGGTGATGAGGGTTTCATTATTTCATGATGAATAGATTCTTCAGATAAAGGCAACTGTTTGATTCAAGAGCACACAACTAAAAATCCTAACGCCATTTCACAAGATAAGACAACGATGGTCGCTCCATTACAACATACACGTCAAGTATTATACTTACAAAAGAAATATCATTGTTTAGCCTAAATATGTTTTTACAAAAGATGTTAAATTGAGCACGTATAACTAATACCTCATTCAAACTTCTGATCACATGTACGCTCAGATATATAACCCCACTCACATTTCCACACTGTTTGTGAAGTATACGCTCCTTCTGTGTTGTAATGTTATGAACCTTTTTTTTTTTTTTTTTTGTGATCTGTGTTAGTGATGCAAAGCCCGATTCATTTGTGCAAAACGACTCATTTGAACAATTCGGCTCAATGAACCGGTTCAAAGAATCGATTCATCGCCTCCTTAAGTGAAGTATATATTTCTTTTCTAAAAACTCAGGGTCATTTTATATCAATGAGACCTTTTAAATAAAGTTAACTGTGTGAACGTGTTTTGGTGATTATTGTCTTTTATTCATTTAGCTAAGTTAATGATGTTTTTTGATCGCAGCTTCATGCACGGATCCTTCATTGTTTGGTTAGCTTAAATATTAGTCTTAGTCAGTTGCAAAAGTGTCTGACGTAAAGTTTATATGCATTTTTTAAACAATTACGATAGAGTTACAGGTTTCGGGTAGTCGAGTACAAACAGTGAAAACTTGTGGCAGACGTGAGCATCATTATTATGAGCAAAATGTTCCATCGAGTGTCAAAACTACAAATTATGTAACAATGTTCATTAAAACTAGCCGTAACTAACAACACGACTGGCTGATCCCTGCTGAAGTACACCTAAAATTAGATATCAACGATATCACGACTGTACCCACGCTATTGTGCTAGGCCTCATCATACCTTTGTGAGATGTAATCTGCAACGTTTTTTCATAGCGTTACACTTTGAAACCAGAACAATTTATGTATATGTTTCTTTGTTCGCTTATTCTGTTTGAATTTGTTTACCAAGGTTTCACCATCCTCATCTTACTTTCCCACCTAATTGTAATTGTTAAGTGGGAAACAAAAAAAAATAATTTGTTCATATAAGTCAGTATTTCTGTGAATATGGTTGATTTAATAAAATATCGCTTTTAAACTGTGTCTTCGTTCGAGACGTTTATGTTACACTATTATGTTATCCTGGTTTATATCAGATACAAGATTGTTTCCCATTTTTTTCCGTCCACGCTCGTATATGTTCTATGCATGTTTTCTTTCTATTACATTAATAAATGGTAATAGATAAAACTAGGATGAAAGCGTGGGCTATGCAAAAACATTACATTTAAAAGTCAAAAACTGAACTCAGAGAAAAGGATAATGAGTGAAACAACATTTTATGTTTAACAATATATTGTTGAATATACATTCATACATTGAAGTAGTAAAGAAAATGATTTGCCATTACAAAGAAATGGTAGTAATAACATTACATGTGGTCTAGCCAGAAAAGAAAATCGCTGCAGGCTGAAATGTTTCGCTCTAATATAAAATCAACCAGCGATTCAACAATTTCACATGTCATAGAAGTAAATTTTTTTGAAACCAGCAATGCACATAAGTCTGTTACAGACGTACACAAACAGAGAACCTCATTAATGTCCATGTCATCCTCACATTCAGACATCACATCCAGAATTTTTTGGGTAGTTACGTAGATTCTCTCTCTGCTGGTGATAAACATACTCGTCAAATCAGGCCAGGGTTTTTTCAGGCTTCTTACAATTTTCATTTCGTTCTTGAGAATTGTTTCACGTTTGGTATCCCAGGTACAAGCATGGTTTGGATCGCACACCGCTCCGATGATCTTACACATCAGGCCGATCATTTGTCCTCTGTAATGTTTTTTAAACATGGGGTCTGTGACGACTTTTACAAAACACATTTTTCCACAGTCGCACACCAATCGCTCATCTGCACCAGTGCCTGAACTCCATCCGTGCTCCATCAGCTGTTTTGCAGTGTCAGAAATCACAAATCACGATATAGAAGGTTGTCGCCATTACCTAGAATCTGGATTGTTTGTTTTAATTTGGTCCTTTTTCAGTTTCAATTTTCGTTTCCATGAATTTTCTTCAGGCTCAGACAAATTGGGTTCTTGTAGTTTTCTTCAACTTTTGTTCAACAAGATCTTGCAGTAGCTCTGATGTCCGTAACGCCTCAACTGGTGAGTTGAACAGGCATGTCGTTGTTGGTTTTACAGATCGGATTTGTAATCTGATTGTGGTGTAACGGTTTGTTCAGGTTTGTTGTACTGAATACGCAATGACTTTAGACATTGACTAGACAAGACTTGACCGAAACAGCTTGTCTATTGTTGAGAAAAGTGTGTTCAACGTAGGTACATCGCTCTGCTCGAAATATAGATTTGTTTTGCAGCATCCGAAAGGGTTGTCCTCAGGAATAGGGAACGCAGAATCATCAGAGTCTAACTCATCAGAGTCAGACTCGTCGCTGCTTTGTGACAAAAAGTTTGTTTCAGATTTCTCTCGATGTTTATTGGCCTGCATAAGATAATTTTTGTCATGATGCGTTTTGTTCCAACAGGCTGATATGGATATGTATTCCGGCCTCGTTGCCGCACGGTAGCGCATACCAGCTGTGGCAGCATCCCACTGATAAACGTATCTGATTTTTCCAAAATTTAATTCTCCCCAAATTTGATTGTAAAAGTATGTCCAGTCTATGGCGGTCAAAAGCAGGTAGTTACATTCGGATGTATATCTCGTATATTCCTCGTAATCACCCAAAACATAAATTTTTACAGTTTTCTGTTTCTTATTAAACATAATTCTTCCCACACGATATTCAGACGCTGAGAAATCTTGTTTTACAAAATCTTCATCTTCATTGAGAATCTTTTTCAGGCCGTGTGTTTCCTGGTGCTTATCTTCAGCCATTTTAACAGAACTTCTTGGCAGTGTTACAGACATCACTCTTGTTTCAGGACTGACTGGAGGTAGAGCTAGAAAATGTCATCCCACGTAAAACTACAAAAAAATGTAGGTTTGGGGTGTGTCAAACGACGTAACGCCTCCAACAGTCATAAAACATGTACAGCGAGATATTATCTCTCAAATTATCACAGGTGGTTTTTGCATAGCCCACGCTTTCATCCTAGTTTTATCTATTACCATTTATTAATGTAATAGAAAGAAAACATGCATAGAACATATACGAGCGTGGACGGAAAAAAATAGGAAACAATCTTGTATCTGATATAAACCAGGATAACATAATAGTGTAACATAAACGTCTCGAACGAAGACAGAGTTTAAAAGCGATATTTTATTAAATCAACCATATTCACAGAAATACTGACTTATATGAACAAATTTTTTTTTTGTTTCCCACTTAACAATTACAATTAGGTGGGAAAGTAAGATGAGGATGGTGAAACCTTGGTAAACAAATTCAAACAGAATAAGCGAACAAAGAAACATACATAAATTGTTCTGGTTTCAAAGTGTAACGCTATGAAAAAACGTTGCAGATTACACCTCACAACGGTATGATGAGGCCTAGCACAATAGCGTGGGTACAGTCGTGATATCGTTGATATCTAATTTTAGGTGTACTTCAGCAGGGATCAGCCAGTCGTGTTGTTAGTTACGGCTAGTTTTAATGAACATTGTTACATAATTTGTAGTTTTGACACTCGATGGAACATTTTGCTCATAATAATGATGCTCACGTCTGCCACAAGTTTTCACCGTTTGTACTCGACTACCCGAAACCTGTAACTCTATCGTAATTGTTTAAAAAATGCATATAAACTTTACGTCAGACACTTTTGCAGCTGACTAAGACTAATATTTAAGCTAACCAAACAATGAAGGATCTGTGCATGAAGCTGCGATCAAAAAACATCATTAACTTAGCTAAATGAATAAAAGACAATAATCACCAAAACACGTTCACACAGTTAACTTTATTTAAAAGGTCTCATTGATATAAAATGACCCTGAGTTTTTAGAAAAGAAATGTATACTTCACTTAAGGAGGCGATGAATCGATTCTTTGAACCGGTTCATTGAGCCGAATTGTTCAAATGAGTCGTTTTGCACAAATGAATCGGGCTTTGCATCACTAACACAGATCACAAAAAAAAAAAAAAAAGGTTCATAACATTACAACACAGAAGGAGCGTATACTTCACAAACAGTGTGGAAATGTGAGTGGGGTTATATATCTGAGCGTACATGTGATCAGAAGTTTGAATGAGGTATTAGTTATACGTGCTCAATTTAACATCTTTTGTAAAAACATATTTAGGCTAAACAATGATATTTCTTTTGTAAGTATAATACTTGAAGTGTATGTTGTAATGGAGCGACCATCGTTGCGTTATCTTGTGAAATGGCGTTAGGATTTTTAGTTGTGTGCTCTTGAATCAAACAGTTGCCTTTATCTGAAGAATCTATTCATCATGAAATAATGAAACCCTCATCACCCCCATTCTGGAGAATGTGTGTTGTGTTAGCCCCCCGGGTGTTTTATGATCCAAAGGGGTATGTTTTTAGAGTTCTATGTTGAGGGTGACCAGTCATTTTTACAGATTGTTAGCTTGTGCCTATATTTTTAGGTTTTTAGTATAAATTAAATTATTATAATTGTAATTCAAGTGGTGAAGGATTTTGAAAGTCTGACAGTAATTAGTTGTTGAGTCCTGTTAACCTCCTCCTGGTTTACATGTTTTAAAAACATTAACAGTTGAAGACATTACATATTTAGAAAAGTTAGGCAATTATTGTTAAAAAATGTAATTGAAATAGTTACACCACCGTTATTTTATTTTAAATAGGGTAACTTGTAATCTATAATCTATTACATTTCCAAAGTAAGCTTCCCAACACTGCATAAAATAATTCCATCAGGGATCTCAGCTACAGCTAAATGATAAAACAAACTTAAGGATGTTTGTAGGTGCCTGTAAAAGGTGTGTGCATGCGTGAGAGACTTTGAAAGAAACGTGTTTTAGCTTAAAGATGTGATTTTACTACAACTTTGTCAAGATTCTGTTACAAAACCCAAACAAACTGAATGTCGTACAGATATTAATGTCATGACAAACCATCAGACACATCACTTCAGGTTGATAAGACGGACTTATCGAATAGGTGATTGTTTCTCATATCAATTATTTGATCAAATCTTAGTAAAATAAATCTATAAAGACCCCCGTTGTTTTTTATTGTAATAAATATGCAGGTTATGAACAACATGGTTTATAATACTATTTCTAAGAAAGTCTAATCAGTTGTAAAGATTATGTGAGACATTTTTTGCTCCTTGTTTAAGAAGTAGTTTTTGTTGCAAACAAACTTATGACGACTAATTTTCAGTCTCATTTTGGTCTAATTCATAAAGAAAAATCTCTGTAAGTGCCTTGCTGTCACCAGAGGATCATTTGACTGCTTCTAATCCTTATCATATTTTTAGCTGTGAAAGATCTGTAATCTACAAAACTGATTTGTTGAGACAAAAGTTATAACATTGTCATACTGTTTTTCATCATCTTGTAGAGATATTCGTTGTGATGCTAAAAGTTTTTAATTATAAAAGGTTTGTATAAGACATCTTAAAAGTTTAACTGTGTTTGTTTTTATGTTTTTGGTTTTGTTTGAGTTTTAGTTTGTATGTTTTTGCTTTTGAGTTTTAGTTTGTATGTTTTTGCGTTTGAGTTTGTATGTTTTTGCATTTGAGTTTTAGTTTGTATGTTTTTGCTTTTGATTAAGTTTTAGTTTCTATGTTTTTGCTTTTGCGTTTTAGTTTGTGTGTTTTTGCTTTTGAGTTTTAGTTTCTATGTTTTTGCTTTTGATTAAGTTTTAGTTTGTTTTTGCTTTTGAGTTTTAGTTTGTATGTTTTTGCATTTGAGTTTTAGTTTGTATGTTTTTTGTTTTTGATTAAGTTTTAGTTTGTATGTTTTTGCTTTTGATTAAGTTTGAGTTTGTATGTTTTTGCATTTGAGTTTTAGTTTGTATGTTTTTGCTTTTGATTAAGTTGGAGTTTGTGTGTTTTTGCTTTTGAGTTTTAGTTTGTATGTTTTTGCTTTTGATTAAGTTGGAGTTTGTGTGTTTTTGCTTTTGAGTTTTAGTTTGTATGTTTTTGCATTTGAGTTTTAGTTTGTATGTTTTTTGCATTTGAGTTTTAGTTTGTATGCTTTTGCATTTGAGTTTTAGTTTGTATGTTTTTGCATTTGAGTTTTAGTTTGTATGTTTTTGCATTTGAGTTTTAGTTTGTATGATTTTGCTTTTGATTAAGTTTGAGTTTGTATGTTTTTGCATTTGTGTTTGAGGCCTGAAAAATGTAGGAGCGAATATAAAGAAATAACAAATGTAACTAAACAAACAAAAAAATTTCACTAAAATGAAACAAGAATATTTTAACAGCATAGACCGTTTGTTAAAACAGTAATCTTGGTCCCTATTTAAGTTTATTAGTTGCTTTCTTTATCTATCTAATCTCAACCTGAACATTGGTTTAAAGTCACATTCACCAGATCCACATTAGAAATAAACATTCCTGTTTTTTTCTTAGAAAAAATATTCTCCACCAGATGCCAGATCCAGCTGTGGGTTGTAAATAAAGGTTCACTGCACATCCTTTGACCAGCCGCTGAACTTTTGCCTAAACTTTTAACAAAGTTCACAAGGATACACACTCGCAGGTGCATGTGGTAAAAAAGGTCCAATGCACATTCTTTGACCAGACACTGAACATTATATGACAACCCCCAAAAGTTTTAAAATGCCAGACCCTCAAAAGTCTAGAATGCAAATAAGAAAGTCATCTTTAGAGATTTTACAATCTTGGGAGATCTGATAAGAATGCATCTGTAATTATACACCCTCACCAACTTCTCTAATTTACTGGGATGTGTGATATGTTAACTATGTTAGACATTAAGATTAGCATTTTGTATGATAAAAAAAAAAGTTAAAAAAAGTGTAAAAAGTTTAGACAATTAAATACAACATTAACTACAACAGTCCGCAAGTCTTACAGCTTGAAAATCAAAGAGTAATCTTCTCTTGTTTCTACTGGTTTCATCCCTTCTGAGTTTTAACACTGTACATGTTAATTCACATGCATTTCAACTGATATAACAGGTCACGAGTTCTAAAAACAAAGACAGATTAAAGAAATAATCAAATTAAGTGTGAATAACTAAATAAAATGAAATAAAACAAATAAACATTTTCCTGTGGCTTAGCTGGCATTTGTTTAAAAAGAAGGGTGGTATGCTCTTTAAAGAAAAAACTACTTGCATTAATGTTAAAAGTGATTTTGAATTCATAATACACAGTAAATTGACAAAAATAAAAAAGGGAATAAAGGAATAACTGTATTAATTCTGAATAACTAAATAAAATAAATAAAAATAAATAAATAAATAAATAAATATTTTCCTGTAACAGTTCTGGAAACAGAAGAAAATAAAGATGGATAAATAAATTAGTTCAAAGTGTATATAACTGAAATAAAGAAACTTTTTTCCTGTAACACAGAAGAAAACGTATATTTCTGTCTTTCTGCTTTCATAATCTTTAAAGAAAAAACTAGTTGTATTAATGGTAAAACTGATTTTGAATTGATAATAGACAGTAAATTGACAAAATCAAAGAGGGAATAAAGGAATAACTATTAATTCTGGATAACTAAATAAAATAAATAAAAATAAACATTTTGCTGTAACAGTTTTGGAAACAGAAGAAAATAGAGAGGGATGAATAAATTAAAGTGATCAAGTGTATACAACTGAAATAAATAAACATTTTCCAGTAACACAGAAGAAAACTTATATTCTGTTTTCATAATCTTTAACAAAGTAACAAAACTACTTGTATTGATGTTAAAAACAGGAAAAATGCTTTCATCAATTTAGAAATGTCATCCTTTTTTTTAAAAAAATAACTTTGTTCTAATGTTAAAAATAGTATTTTGTTCATTTCTTTTGCCATGCATTTAAATCTTTACACCGGTCTCTGCTTACGGCATGTGTGTCTGAGTCTAGGGTTGCGGGGGTGTGGTTTTACCGGTAATGACGTGGTTCATTCTAGTTCAGACACCGGTGAGTGAGGAGATGTCGTGGATTCTGTAAGATGCTCGCTTCTTTTAATTTTCTTTTCTTTTACTCGTTTTCTCTCTCTCTTTTTTTTTTTTTTTTAAGGACAGATTGCAACGTAGATTTTGACAAGTGGGCCTATCTTATGCTCTTGCTTAACGTTCGTGACTGATATTTTTTTGTTTTAGATCAGCGTAAGATGCAATGGTATTTACTTGTTTTTTTCTTTTACTTTAACTCTTGTAACGAACTGTAATGTTAGACTACGAGTTTTTACAACTATTGTATGCTTTTGTTGTACACAGAAGTGTCTGATACATTTTACTATTGCTTAACTATAGTGTCTGACACATTTTTGTTTTAGATCTGCATAAGATACATTGGCCCTTTTTATTTTCTTTAAATTTCTATCAGTAATGTTACACTACAACATAGCTTTTGACAAGTGTCTTATGCTATTGTTTGACTGCCGCGGACCTATAGACTGACTTCATTCTGAGTTTTAGACAGCGGTGAGTGAGGATGTTTTACCGGTGAACAGCGTAAGGTGTTTGACTTCTTTTTTACTTTATATCTTGTAACTAAACTCTAACCTTTTTAAATTTGTAATGCTACAAGATTTTGACAACTGTCCTATACTTTCGTTTTACACTGTCGTGTCTGATAGATTTTGTTACTGCTTAACGATTGTGTCTAATACCTTTTTGTTTTAAACATTACCGCGTTTCATTGTTTAACAATAGGTTTCATAAAACTTTGTTTTTGAACACACCGTTGTCACACCAAATGTGAACAATTTTAATAAAAACTTCCCTTGATCCCGTTTTACCAATCTATATCACTGTTGCACGTTTTAAAGTTTAAAAGCACATAGTTTTTGAACAGTTATCAATGTCCCGCTTCACAACACGTTCCCAAACAATAAAAGATCGCTCATAAATTCCTTTGAATCACCGAACTGAATAAACAGATGTACAAACACATGTCCGGTTGGGTGGGGGTGAGGGGTGAGGGGTGTGGGGGGTGTACAAAAACAGGTGTCCAAACAGGTGTCCAGTTATGGACGTGGGGGGTATTTTTATGATGGGCAATAAATCAATAATCTTGACACATGGTATACTATATTCTCTCTCCAATTGTTACTATTAACTCTGACTTTTGCCTTAATACTCTTAATTTGCTGCTAGTTAGTAAGGTTAAGGTTTAGGTATTGGGTAGGATTAGGGATGTAGAATATGGTCATGCAGAATAAGGCATTAATATGTGCTTTATAAGTACTAATAAGCAATCAGTATGCTAGTAATATGCATGCTAATAATTAACTAGTTAATAGTGAGAATTAGTTCCTAAAGTGTTACCAAATTCTTTTATAATTCATCATTCCAAAATGTCTTTCTTCTGCAGAACACAAAAGGACTGTTACAGCTGTTGTCCAGTGAAAGTAAATTGAGTCTAACAGTTTCAGGCTTCAAAAAGGGAATATAGGTAGCATAAAAATAATGCATACATCTCCCTGTCTTCTGGAGCGGTCATCACTTTGAAACATCAATTCATGTATACAGTCCAAATCAAATCAAATTCAAATCAAAAACTTTTTGCAGTCATGACATTGTCTCATGCCATGCAAAACCTAGTTTGATAATATTGACTATTCCCTATTGTTTTGGCTTTGTATATATGAGGTCATAATTAAAAAATGAATAATCTTTTAAATGTTACTCTGTTCCTACAAAGTGATTGTATTGTTGGAGAAAACTTGGATTGGAGTTGTATGGATAATTGTTATGCTAAGCAAAGCTTAAAACGTTTACACCCTATTGACTTTCATTATTTCAGCTGTTTTTTGTCTAAACAATCAGACATTGTTCAAACATCTACTTTTTGTGTTCTGGAGTTTAAATGCTGACAGACTTATTTTTGGTTGAACCATGGGTCTACCTTTAATGAATTATAAGTTAATTATATTATATATTTTCAGATGGTGATTATTCATGATTTGCATTTCCTCAATGTCTTGTGTTTAGGTGTGTCACTGGCAGGAAAAAGGGCTGTTGTAATTGGCCGCAGTAAGATTGTTGGTGCACCAATGCATGACCTTCTCCTTTGGAATCATGCAACTGTAATGACCTGTCATTCAAAGACTGCAGACCTGGCCTCTGAGGTACACAGTTTTCAAGCATTGTTTTCGCAAATTTTCTGAAAAATGTGTTAACTTAAAGAGAAAAAGTTATATTAGCTAATACATAAATTGCAAATCCAGTGATTATATGGGCATATTTCAATTTGTAAGCACACTGTCCACATTTTAGTGTACTAAATATTACAAAAATGTATAATATAAAATGTACAAAATGTATAAAATATAAATAATGTACAAAAAATTACAAAACCTAAACCATAAGGCTTAGAAACTTAAAACTTGATGAGATGGTGCTACTATTGCTTGCTGCTCAGTGTGTAATAGGGGTGCTACAAAAAAAAATAAGTTGTGGGCTGTACTGTTTTTGTTTGTGTTGTAGGTGGGAAAAGCAGACATATTGGTGACTGGGATTGGTAAACCAGAGATGGTTCGTGGAGAGTGGCTGAAGGATGGTGCTATTGTCATTGACTGTGGTATTAACACCATCACAGGTACAAATTTCAGTAGAAGTATACTGTTTTCAGCTTAATTTACAAAGATATTATTTTTTGGTTAGTTGTTTTCTGCATTTCCTGCAATTGTTCTCAATCTAATTAGTGATGTCAGTTTTCAGGAATATTATGAATTAAATCTTTCAAGATTCGCTACTGTCCAGACACTCTTGCTCACTGTTCCGCGCTTTTTGTTAATTTCTTTTGTATTTTATTTTAAATTCCATCTAATCAGCACAGTGCTTAAAAAGTCTAACCAGACCTCCACTGCCAGATGTTTACGTTCCTGAGGCCATAATAATAAGTACTAATTCTAAGTACTAATGAACAGCCAATATGCTAGTATTGCATGCTAATAATCAATTAGTTAATAGTGAGAATTGATCCCTGTTTTATCGTATTTTTTTGTTAAATAACATTTCTGTAAAGCACTTAAATTATCACTGTGTATAAAATGTGTTATGTAAAAAAACTTGCCTTGGCATGTCATGTCTTTGAACACATCTCATTAAACATTCACAGTGTTGTCACTACATGTCTGGATGATCCACTACTGTTTTATTGTTTTGTGATCATAGTGAGTTCAATGATCAATGAGTTCTTCATTAGGGAGCAGTTAATCTGTTCACTGTTCTTTAGAGAAATCCTATAGGTCTTTGGTTTTTCCAGCATGTTCTTCATATTTGAAACCTATAAACAGATGTTTAATGGAATATGTTCAAAAGACGTGAAATATTAAAATGAGATCTTATGACCAGTTAAAGGGATAGTTCACCCAAAAATGAAAATTTGATGTTTATCTGCTTACCCCCAGGGCATCCAAGATGTAGGTGATTTTGTTTCTTCAGTAGAACACAATCAAAGATTTTTAACTCAAACCGTTGCAGTCTGTCAGTCATATAATGGTAGTCAATGGCTACCAAATCTTTGAGAATAAAAAAAACATACACAAACAAAACCAAATTAAACCCTTCCGCTCTTGACGATACACTGCTGTCCTAAGACACAAAACGATCGGTTTGTGCAAGAAACTGAACAGTATTTCTATAATTTATATGATTCACCACAACATCCATCTGTCCTGAGCGCATACACAGCTCGGGCTGGTGACATGTGTACACGCTCTGGCGTAGTACACGCAAGCACCGGAAGCGATCTGCGTTTATACATCACTCATTGTTTACACAGTGCACAGGGATTGCAGATGTGTGAAGATCTAAAGATATTTAGAAGTACAGGTCATCGCAATGGAAGATGAGTTTCATATATCATCAGACCATAGTAGGGCTGCACGATTAATCGAAGTGAAATCGAAATCGGGATTAATCGAAAGCTGCGATTGTCATGCATATCTTTTAGAAAAGCACTGTTCTGTGTTTAGTAAATCTTCATTCTTTCATTCTCATGCAGAAAATTCTAAATACGCCAGAAGAGAAATAGAAACGCATCTTTGCTATCGCTGCAGCTCAATAAACAAGATTTAACTGCTGTCATTGATTCAACGTGACTAATAAACCCACGACTACAACAATATATGGTTTATCTGACTTTTTCTCATTATAATTTTCCTTATAATGCAGTATATAATAATGCAATGCCTTTATCACTGCTTAGAATACTATTCGTGCTTTAATCTGTGTAAATAGCTATACTATCTCACAGAAAGATTAATTTCAAACACTCGACTGATATATTATAATATGAAGTGAGTTTGGAGTAAATACGTTATTAAATGTGATATTTTCACATGCTTTCAGGTGTAGCAGCATATCTACACAGAGCCGTAGTTCACTGAGAAGCTACGCAAACAGCTGTCATTATCGCTTTCGATTTCATAATCGCCCGATTAAATCGTTTGCGATAATGAACGCGATTCAGCGTATCTTTTCTGTGGAGTACGGCTCTGTGTAGTACATGCCGCTCCACCTGAACACAGGTGCTGGAGATTTACTGCTGATTACGCAACCGGCTTCACCGACAACATGCGCATGACAATAAGCCTTTTTCACAAGAATCGGAAGTCACGTGATGCAGGGTAAAGATAGTTCCGCTAGCGGTCTGCGGATATTATGTTGTATGCTCTTGTCTCAAATTTCGTCTCTTACCCTTTCTATTTTGTCTGTTTTCCAAGCTGTTGTTGTATAATCTACAAAGAAATTTATTTGTAGCTTATATGGCCGCTCAGATCGTTTTAGAATTTACCGGCGGGTAGTTTTATTTCACCAGCTGTCCTATATATAGGCTCATTCAACAATTCCCTTGCTCGTTTTAATGTATGACAAACATTTATTTATATGCCTAATTTATGTAAAAACTAAATTCTAAGTACGTATGCACCGTTACACATAGGAACAAATATATTCAGTGTCAGAATGAGTTATAATATGCTTTAATGTGGGATATAATGTTGCGGAATAAATGCTATTGCCTGTATTTTAAAAACGCATGAGTAACTTTAAAAAAAGTCACAACAATATGTAGATTATCTCAACCTAATGAATCGCTGAAACTGTTGACCATGTATTAATTGCACATTATAACTATATCTGAGAGACTAAAATAAGACATTTATTTCCAAGACCTCATTGTATAGCTACATCAGTTGAATTAGAGTTAATATATTTATTAACTAAATATACAACAAAGTACTAATAGGTTTGTTAATGCTGTGCATATTACAGACCTTAGCCCTTACTAAAACTAACTACGAATCAAACCAAAATGGCAGTTATTGCAGTTATACCATGGTTTTGTTACAAAATCTGATTTGTGTGGTTATGCAAATAGTAATAAAACAAACCTGCTTTTACTATAATAAAACCATGGTTAATTTTCGTAAGGGAAGATGATAACGAGCGGAAAAAAAGTGAGTGAACCATCATTGCGAGATGACAGAAGTGCTGTTTATGATCCATATATCCAGAAAGAAATGCAAAAACGCATCCAGGGATCGAGTGGTCCTTTTTCGCAAATCGGAGGATCAGAGCTGTCAGTCGATTTCTCCAGCACATCGCCAAAAACAGTTTTTTTTACATGGAGTGCGACAATGCACGGCTGCACCAAATAGACACGGACAATGATATAACTGAATATACGCGTCGTCACTTCTAATTAGTGCTGAAATTTAGTTCTGAAATAAAACTTTGTAGTCTCACCAATAAATGACCAAGACAGTTTAAACATTTACATGAGATTTAATTCTTGCAAAGACATTGATGCCCGAGCGGGTGCTCCTTAGAATCAGCAATCACTGTTACCGGAGGTACTTTTACCCTGCATGCAGCCACGCCGGAAGCCAAAAACCCGGAAGTGTGAAAAAGGCTAATCGCCTTCGATTAATCGTGCAGCCCTAGACCATAGGCGCAGATCCTGTGTGTGCTCAGGGCCTCGAGCATCCATGGAAAAACACGAGATATTCTCGGTTCATTTTAACCAATTAGATGTGTATTGTAGCTTGTACGACTTTATTCTCGTTTTCATAGTTTATATTTGAGGCAGGTTTTGGCATTATTTTAATGACATATCAAGAGTGCATTATTGTAATACGAGAGAGAGTGCGCATATTACAATTTCTCTGCAGCGCGCTCCCTCAGATATTACGTGTGCGCCCTCAAACTTTGCCCTGTGTATGCGCCAATAAGTGCTTATTGTAAACAGATATGAGATACGGTGTTAAGCACCCACCGGCAGAAACATAAATCAGCGCCCATGCATCAGACAACGTGGATTTTTCAACGTGGATACTACGCCAGAGCGCGTACACATCATCTGCAAGATGCTGTGTATGTGCTCAGGACATATGGATGTTGTGGTGAATCAGAGGTAAAAAAATGATATAAATACTGTTCAGTTTCTCACACAAATCGATCGTTTCCTGTCTTAGGACATCAGTGTATTGTCACGAGTCGCAGAGTTTAATATGGTTTTGTTTGTGTTTTTTATATTCTCAAAGATTTGGTAGCCATTGACTGCCATTTTATGACCTGACAGACTGCAACAAGTTAACAAGTTAAAAATCTTTGTTTGCATTCTACTGAAGAAACAAAGTCACCTACATCTTGGATGGCCTGGGGATAAGCAGATAAACATAAAATTTTCATTTTTGGGTAAACTATCCCTTTTAATGCAGAAAACCAGCTAATTCAGTCATAAGCAGTCATAAACCATAAGTCATAGAGATGTCAGACACACTAGTAACTCAGGTGAACTTGTGAAATCCATGGTCCAGATATATAGTCTTTCATTTACATTTTAGTTACATTTTTATCTCAGACAACAGCAGGCCAAGTGGAAAGAGAGTTGTTGGAGACATTCACTATGACTCTGCCAAAGAGAAGGCTGCATTTATTACACCTGTACCTGGTGGAGTTGGTCCAATGACTGTAGCCATGCTCATGCAGGTACATTATTTCTGTTTCTAATGGAAATGACACCTGTTATTGTTTTTTATTATTTATTTTTGTCTACTTGTTAGGGCTGTCAAATGATTAATCGCAATTAATCGCATCCAAAATAAAAGTTTGTTTACATACATACTATATATTTGTGCACTGTGTATATTTATTATGTATATATAAATACAAACACATTCATGTGTAGCGTATTCGTGGAAAACTATAAGTTTACCCACAGTAAAATATGTGTAATTAATGGTGATTAATCATACCTATTTTATACACTTTACCTGATGCAGTAGAATTAATAATAGTGAAAACTTTATGAAAAGATTGTATATTATTCTAAGAAATATTACTTTCCTGGCCTTGGAAAATAGTATTCTTGATGTAGTTGGCTAGACTATCATAATGCTTCAGGTTTGTAACGAAATCAAGCAGTATAAGTGACATTAATTTGTGAGCAATGAACACCGAAATCATTCAAGTGTGAATACAAATGCAGGTTTATTGCTACATAGGAGGGTTACCAAATCAACTAACAAATGACGAACACTAAACAAACAACACATTAAACATAAAATGAACAGAGAGGGAGAGGGAGAGAGAGAGAGAGAGAGATGTAAAGAGGAGGGGAGATTGGCAAACTTTTACATCAGCGCAACAACCAAATCATCAGAGAAAACCTGGATCTCCTTGACCTACAAGGGGCACAGCTTTGCTATCGCGTCTAATGGTTAAATGGTTACTTGCATTGGTTTCCTTTGTGTGGTGCTTACGCAAGTGTCCAGATGCCAGCTCAAAGGTAGTCCTGATGATTTCATGGAGTTGGAGCCTTCGTTGTTACATTGATCGGCCGATCGGATGGTTACAAAGGGCTGAGTTGTAGATGCCAGGATAGAGAGGGCCCGGCCTCATGCTGGAGTCCCCGTGGTGGGGGTTTCTCCCCGGAAGGGGAAGCATAAAGTTGTGACCCAAGAAGAAAGGAACTCAACTGACCGGGTGTGTGTCTGGCAACTTTTAAGTTTATTCAAAAGTCACCACCCATCCCTGGGGAACTAACGAATGACAGTGCAAGGGTCTTTTGGAGGGAGAAGTTCCTTTGTCTCACCAGACCGCCTGATTTGCATCTTGATAGTTTGGTGAGATTTAGGGATGTAACGATAACCGGTTTGATGATAAATCATGATAAAATTCTCCACGGTTAGTATTACCGTTTCATATTTTAATTATCATTAAAACCGTATTTGATTACCACGATTTTCACAACTTATGATAAATATATACTGTCCAGCGTAAAGCAAAGTTTAAATAAGTCTCATGTGCGCAGAGCACGCAGAGTAGTTTCGTTTTGAATGAAAACATGACGGAAAGCTGGAAGGTTTTAAAAGGGTGCTGAGGGAATATACAAATGAATATATAAATGAATTAATTATATGAATGTACCTCTGATGGTTCTGACTGTCTTCAGAAAAGATTCGATGGCATTGTGTTTTGATCTTCATTCCATGTAATGCCTAATAAAGTGTTGTTCTTAATCGCAGTGCTGCTTTGTCCACGGAGTTTACGGAAAGAGCTCTAACTTTGCTGTTCTATAAGTGCCGCCTAGTGGCAGAGAGTGGATTTACATTGACTTACAATTACGTTCAGCCTGTTTGCAGTTTTTGTCTAGCTAAAACGGACCAAATTTGCATGCCCTGCTGTCAACTGACCTTTTGATGAAAAACAAGGATTCTACACATTTAAACAATTGAGATAATACATCTAGAATAATTTAGATAAATTACATATAACCATTTATTGATTTGACTTAACCATTTTCTTTATTTAAAGGCTGAAATGTGAGGTTTACCATTTTATAAAACATTTCGAACATGTTATTAGATAACTGTTGAAGAGAACTGTTGTCAGTCATGTTGTAATATAAAATCTCATTGGTAATGTTATTGTTTTAGTGTTTGTGCAAACAGAAGTCATTTTATATGTTGTTTGTTGATTTTAAATATAAAACTTGGTGAAGCAATTTTTGTGTTAGTACTTTTTAAACATTTTCAGCACATTTTAACAATACCGTGATAATACTGATAACCGTGATCATTTTTGTCACTATAATCGTGATAAGAAAATTTCATACCGTTACATCCCTAGTGAGATTGTGTAACTTTTGCCCCAAAGTTTGATGGAAAGCATACATTGCACGTTAAAGTCATGTACTATATACCGTCAGTTCAGAAACGGAAAGAAAATTACGTTGATACTAAACAAGCCAGGTATTGTACAGTATCACAAGGGTTAAACACAAAAAGGGCTCTACAAGTAGTACAAGCAGTACTGTCATGAATATGACGTTGTGCTTGAACAACAGTGACTGTGAGCCTACACACAACTCAGGAATACATTATTTACATTCTGACTATGGCTTTTCTAGCTTGAATGTAAATGCCCTTTTCCTTTTAGGAGAGGAGTCCATGTGCGTCTCTGTGTGTGTATGTGTGGGTTTCCTTTCCCTGGTAACACCCTTTGAAGCAGATAAGGGCTGGGAATGTTCAGCATCTTTTGGGGTCTAAAACTGCCTGGATAGCAGACTCGTTGGAGCCATAAGCAATAAACTAGTGGGTTGACCAAGTCTCTCGACTGATCATCTTCTACCACAAACACTCTACATCAGTGCTTCCCAAACTGTGGGCTGCAGCCCCCCAGTGGGCCGTAGCGGTATTGTAGGGGGGGCCGTAGCTAGGCTAAATCAAAATATTAAAATGGGGGATGGGGTGCGCAAAAGAAAATATTTTTCCGAGGTAAGCGTTAAAACAACGCCCTGACCGTACAGTGCAGTCAAGAATAACTTAAAGAGGTTGCCAACAAAACTGGACGAGCTTTTGTCTCTTGCTACAGGTGAATCCTCGCTATGCTGCGCGTTTTAAGTGTCAGTTCATTTGCACTTGTAATGTATATTTTTATTCGTTGTTACTAAATAAACGATCGAGTGTGAGACTGTTCTGTCATAAATCGCATACCTTTTATTCCTGAACTTTCTACTGTCTATTATTGGAAACGAAAGCTACTGGTTGATCTGGTCTCTCTGGTCTCGGTCTCAAGTTTACACGCTTTTGGTCCATGCACTAGATCTCTCCCAGAACTCGTGCTGTCTGTGGTAGTTTGGAAATCACTGAGGCTGTTTGTCCCTTCCATTGCTTTGGTTTTCACTATGTTACTGTGCTATTTCAATAATGAATCCAGCATAAATATGTGGATGACATTCCCGAAACATTGCAGCGTGTGTGTGTCCGAAAACGAAAGTTGCATATAAACTCTGAATGGGTTATAGTCAGTGGTGTGGTTCCTGAAGAAGTGGGCATACTCTTAGCATACATGCATATCTCTAATAAAATGGGTCGGGTTTTCTCTGTGTTAGAGTCGTTTTTAACTTACTATTTTACGTATTCGTTTACTGGATTCTTTGACCGAAAAGTTAACTGGGTTTACTGCTATAGGACATTTCTGATCGTAAAGACCTGCTTATTTTTATTTGTAAGGTATTGTTTTCATTATTATAAACTGATTCAAAGGTAATCAATCATAAATATTACATTTTCCAGTCACGCGCCTGCCCTAATATGCTTTCGCTTATAAACAGCAACATCTGCGGTGCGGGAGAAAGAGCGGGCGCAGTTACTTAACCTTCATCAACAGTCAGGTTTTCTGAATAGAAAAATTCAGATTCTGTCTCCGCGCAGTAACGCTAGTGAGACTCACTATAAGGAATTTTTCATCTCATAGGGTCACATAAATTACAGTTAACTTAGCCGTCATTAACAGTGACTGATTTTCTGGATAGAAAGACTCGGCACAGATTAACTGCACCATTCATTCAAAAAAAACAAGAGCAAGTTTGGGTTTCGCTCGGTGCACATTACACACAGATGTAAACACAGATGAACTGATACTAGGCTTTGCTCACAAACAACGTTTAAAACTGCCAGCGCATTCTCCACCATAATATGTAGCGTATTCGTGAAAAGTTTACCCACAGTAAAATATGTATAATTAATGGTGATTAATCATACCTATTTTATACACTTTACCTGATGCAGTAGAATTAATAATAGTGACAAACTTTATGGAAAGATTGTATATTATTCTAAGAAATATTACTTTCCTGGCCTTGGAAAATATTATTCTTGATGTAGTTGGCTAGACTATCATAATGCTTCAGGTTTGTAACAAAATAAAGCAGTTTAAGTGACATTAATTTGTGAACAATGAACACCGAAATCATTCAAGCGTGAATACAAATGCAGGTGTATTGCTGCATAGGAGGGTTACCAAATCAACTAACAGATGACGAACACTAAACAAACACATTAAACATAAAACGAACAGAGAGAGGGAGAGAGAGAGAGGGGGGGAGGTTGACCAAGTCTCTCGACTGATCATCTTCTACCACAAACACTCTACAATGTATATATTAAGGAAAAATATTTTAGATTTAAATCTAAAATATTTATATTTATTTATAATCTAAATTGTATACAGGTGTGTGTATATATATATATATATATATATATATATATATATATATATATATATATATATATATATATATATATATATATAAATATTTTGTTTTAATATATACATGTATGTGTGCATATTTATATGTACATAATAAATATACAAAGTAAACACACATATAGTATGTAAACTTTTATTTTGGATGCGATTAATCGCGATTAATCGTTTGACAGCCCTACTACTTGTTATACTTGATTCAGATTTTCCATAATTTTTGATTTTACTCTGTATCTGGCCTTCCTTAGCCACACATTCATTTATATTTAGTACAGCTGTGGCCAAAATTATTAGAACACTAGTATTTTCACCAGATAAAAAATGGTTTTGAGCCAGTTATTTTTATCTTTTGCTGTACTGTGTCAGTAGGAAATAGCAGTTTATGTTTCCAAACATTCATTTTGCAATTAATTATAATAATCAAGTGAGGTTTTTGTTTGCACAAGGAGTCTGACAACAGCCAGTTGCTCCACACAGAGATTTGGGCCCGTATTCACAAAACATCTTAAGGCCCCGATTTAGTATGAAATCTTAAAAATAATGGGCATGTCAGTCCTAAATTTAGGACTCCTATATTTTTTGCTGTAAGATTATTTCATGAAGCATTTTAGCGCTAAAACTAGCTCCTAAATCTGTGAAACGTTAGGAGTAGTGAAAAGAACAGAACATAAACATTTTAGAAACATTATGAGCTTTTAAAAAGTGTCACCAGTCTCCCGATGTGTCTAGAGGTGCGCGAGATTGTAACAAAAAGACGCCTGATGGTCACATCAATCCCCTGATCCAGAAAAGCAACAAACACTAAATTAAGCACGAAAGGTTGTTTAATTAACACTAAAAGAATAAGAAGCAAAGAGGGGAAGCAAATCTTCAGGAGAGGGCAAGGCCAACAAAACAAACAAAACACTAACTATCCAATGAAACTTTAAATAACCTAAACCAAAGAAAAATTATGACAGAGTCTTACCTGACTCCCTTACTAACATAAACATAGACAAAATGACAAATTCAAAGAAAATGGCACCCTCTCCCTACCGCTTCCGAATAACAAACAAGGTTTTTACATAAAAATTAAGAGTAATTCAGAACAACTATTAACACACGGGGAAAAGTACATAGTAACGTTTACATGCTCCCTCACACTTTGCGATTGCACAGCTCATTCACAAAGAGATAAAGACCGCACTCGGTCGCCCAAGGCCACACAAAGGGGAACACGTCTGGATCCGGACAAAGAGTGAAGCACGTTGCCGTCAGCCCCTCAGCTTGGTTTCTTTGCTGAATTATACTGTTTAGGTGTCTGCGGCATTCCACTCACTACCAATGGATGATGCGCATCAGCTGGAACCCAATTAGCTGTCTGCGATAGAGACGGAGAGAGAGAAGCAACTCGCACATAACACGCCCAATAGTCAACATTACTCTCTTAAGATTACATTTTTCTTTACAAATACGTCCACAGGACGTAACACCCCCACCATGAAGAATGTAAATACAGAGAGGTAAAAAAAAAAAACAACAACAAACAAACGTAAATGCCAACCAGCTGTCCTCCTAGATAGTGGAAACACAATCTCTCAGCGGCACCCTCTTACACTCTCGAAAACGGCATCTGCCATAACATTCTCCACCCCTTTCTTGTGCTGAATATCCAAGTTATACTCCTGTAGAGTGAGAGACCAGCACAGCAATCGTTGATTGGCATCTGACGAGAAAGGAACACTAGGGGGTTATGGTCCGTATACACAATAATAGGGTTAATGCTGTTTCCTAAGTATACATCAAAATGTTTGAGGGCTAATAACAGTGCAAGGGCCTCTTTTTCAATTACACTGTAATTCCGTTGAGCTCCAACAAATTTCCTAGAAAAAAAGGAGACGGGATGTTCAATACAAGCTGGATTCTCCTGCAACAATACTGCTCCAGCACCATAATCGCTCACATCCACCTGCAATTTAAAAGGTTGTGCAAAATCAGGGGCAGAAAGAACAGGAGCCTGAAAGAGGAAATCCTTCGCTGCTTCAAAGGCAAGTTGACAGTCAGTAGACCACACAAACTCTCGCTTTGTGCTGAGGAGATCTGTGAGTTGACAGACCAAGGTGGAAAAATTTGGACAAAAGGCTCGATAATAACCACTCATCCCCAGAAAATGACTTGGTTCACGTTTATTAGATGGAACTGGAAACTGGAGAATGGCTGCTATTTTAGCATCAATTGGTTTTTACCAGCCCCTGACCCACTTGCTTACCCAAATAGGTAATTTTACCTTTAGCGAACTCGAACTTCGCAAGATTCAGAGTTAATCAAGCGGTCTCCAAATGTCTACAAACTTCTCTCCAAGTCTCCAAGTGTTGTACCCAATCATCTGAATGAATCACAATATCATCTAGGTACACTTCTTAGTTACATATCTAGCTGAACCAACTTTATCCACGCAATCCTCAATCCTGGGGAGAAGAAAGGAGTCAGGTTTTGTTATGTTATTAACTTTACGGTAATCCGTACAAAATTGAATGTTTGAGTTGGGTTTAGGCACAAGCAGGCAAGGAGAGCTCCAGGGGCTCTGACTGAGCACTGCCATACCATGCCTTAATAGGTAGTCAACTTCCACTTGCATAACTTCTTGCTTTCGTGGATTCAACCGGTAAGGGTGTTGTTTTATTGGCTTGGCTTCCCCCACATCGATGTCATGAGCACAGACAGATGTCCTACCAGTAACACCACTAAACAAGGTAGAAAAATTACTCAATAATTCCATCAAGTCATAAGTCTGTTCTGTAGTAAGATGTGAAAGGAAACGAGAGATCCTGTAATATAGCAGAATTCTGTAGAAGAAGAAGCAGAAGATGGGTGGGAGAAATAAAGAAGTCTCTACCTTGAAACTCCTCCTTTGTAGAGGACTTAGTTACTGTGCTCACCGTAATAGCAGCACAGTTTGGGAAAGAACCACTCTGATTGGTATTTCCCTCAGAAGATGTTCTATTCACATAGGCCTTAAGGCGATTCACATGACATACCCGACTTTTACACTTCCGGTCAGCTGTAGCAATTACATAGTTTGTTTCATTCAACTTCTTTTCAATCAAGTACGGACCAGCAAATTTGGCATGCAAGATGGACCCAGGCGTTGGCAACAAAAGCAATACCAGATCACCAGGTGAAAAGTCTTGTTTCACACTTTTCATTTCAAACGATTTTTTCATTTTTGACTGGGTTTCAGACAGATGTAACTTAGCCAAATCTTGTGTGTAGCTCCCCCCAAAAATTTCACGAGCACAAGGATTCTCTGATGACTGGCGATTTTATTGACTGGTTCAACATGAGTATAACCAACCAACTCAAGTATCATGAGAGCTGAATACACAAGAAATAAAGTGTAAACAAAGAATATAAATGCATGAAATAAACGTTGTCTTTGTAAATTCTTCTGACAGAGTTATGTTAACTTTACCAGCTTAACTATAGTCTTTGTACAGATATTGTTCTCTTTCCCATAGTAAAACAATCCACAACAATCACATATAATATAAATTAAAAACTTACTTCATTGGCTGCTTGTTACCAAAAGGAGAACTTAAACTTGCATCTAATGTCGTTTTTAACTCCAGATGAGAAGAATATAAGCATAGAACACTCTTTAACTTGCCATAAGGTGCAGACATCTGTCTTCCTGATTCACTGTCATAATAAAAGTCTCCACTAAACAGTTCTTTACTAAGCACTTTCAAATTAAAAGTCTTTATTTATTCAAAATAAATAAATAAGAAAGAAATATAGCTGACTGCTCTGTCAGTTACACTCCCACCAAAGCACTTAGTTGTGATTTTTGTGACTTACTGACATAACCTTTACTTAAGAATATCATAGTCTAACCCCAGGAATGGTAGACACAAGGTAAGTTCTTATTCTGCTTCAATCAGGGTAACGATTTTCTGAATGGGCCTTTCGAGGTAAGTTGGTTTAGTAACACGTTTGCCCCTTCTAACCAGTGTTGAGTCACTGATCAGTAACTTCACTGTTCTGACACAGCCATCTGAAGGGATTCAGCTGATGCAATTTGCTGTTGGATTTAATCTCCTTCTGATGTTTGAGACTCTGTATCGCATCACAAAAGGCTGATTGCTGAACTATTTTAATAATAGTAAATTCTGCTTCCCTTCTTTCTTCAATGCTTGAGACTTCATTGACTTTTGGATTGAGACCTTTGACTTCATGAGTTTTACATGAAATTGATGAAACATGCGCTCAATATCGCACATGAGTGCTACTGGACCCTTGCAAAAATGACAGAGAACACCTACGAGGGTGTTTGTCAACTCTGATTAACAGATGCTCATTGAGGGATGTACCATGGAATTTTGCTGAGCAGTCAAAGACTTTTCCCAGGCTTGTGAGGATGATAAACCCCGTGGTGGGGAATATACCAAACAGGGTGCTTATCTATTTCTTCAACTGGGATCTTTTCAGCATCGCCTCTAGCAATTGTCTCATCCATAAAAGATACATAATCCATATATTTCTCATCTCTTTTTAGCCTTTTCTCTAAGACGGTGGATTGCACGTTCCTTATTGTTGGGCAGCTTTGGTCTATCTTCCTTGAAAGGCAACAGCATTTCATAATGACCATTTTCCTTGGGTCTAATGTCTCTTTTCAATTTCGACAGAAAACGCAGGTCTTCTTGGGAAACACGACTATGTTCTGATGTTTTCTCATTGAAGTCAGACTCAAGCGCTTTAATGACATTTGGTGGAGTGACCATTTCCTTGATCTGTGTTCTGCAGACATACTTAACTTCATTCGCAAGATTGAAGGAAGATGGCAGATTTGGCATCACTTGTTTCACTATGATGCGATGACTCGCTCCAATGGCATCACCATAGTCTATGAAGGACTTATTACCCCCAACAATGTTCCAGCCTAGATCCGTCCTTTGAGCAAATGGTTGATTTTCTTTACCAGACACTACTTCTCTGGGCAGGAGAGCTTGGGGACAATTACAGCCAATTAGAAGTCCAATATCACAAACTTGTTGAGGGGCTATTTTCTCTGCTATGTGCATTAGATGTGGCCATGCTCTTGCAGTTTTGGGTGTAGGAATGTGAGTTCTATTCGCAGGAATGAACTCTGAGTAAGTTACTGGCAAGGAGATTTTCTTGTCTGAATAAAATCCTCTCACTTGTAAGCCAGTGTAGCAAATTAGCTCAAAGGTAAAATATTTATGATCAATCATAACTGGTTATGATTAATCATCAATATTTTAGACCTCTTAGAATTAACTGTAGTAGTATCAATATTACAGTTATTAGATCTGTTTGTCCACCGAATAGACAGTATAATCATCTATCAATTCTAGGAAAGATTATTTTCTGAATCGAGAATATAGAATCGCACATTCAGGGTCTTCGAATTGTGAGCTGGACACTGAGACAATCAATTGTGAACAAAAGGATTTTAATAAGTGAAGCTACAGCTAACAAACACTACACAAACAAAACACATATAAACATAAAGAAGATGATTGAGGAGAGAGAGGGCGAGAGAGAGAGAGAGAGAGAGCGCGAGTACAGAATGGCAGTATTTAGCATCAATTAACCACAACCTAATGAGAATCATCAGAGAACCAAATCGCCTTAAAAGGGGCTCAAATTTAAACATGAATCTAAATAGTTGTAATTGGTTACTTGCATTGGCTTTGGTTGCTGAACAAGAGTCCTGATGCGGTAGACAACAGAAGTCCTTGATGAATTCTTTTAGGAGAGAAGGCTGGAGGTTTCCTTGGGTCCTTCCAGAGATAGGAAAATCCACAAGTCTACAAAGTTACTTGAAGCTAAACTACCGGAAAGTCTGACTCAAGGGATGAGTCTGAAGAGGGTCTCAACAAAGGGTTACTGAGCCTTGTTTGGCTTGCGCAATGGCCTTTTGATACCTTGCGGGACACACCCACGCATTGGTGGACTGGCCAATCCACAGCTTGGATTTTTGAGCGGGAGAATGTTCTTTGTTTCCATTTATGGCCCATTTGCATGTTTATTGCTGGTCTGGAAAGTTGATGCAAACTTATTCAAAATGTAGTACACACAGTATGATGCATTTTGGAACAAAATAGCATACGCCTTCATTTAGGGAATAAAAAGCAGAACATTTCAATACCAAGAACGAAATGTCTAGAAGGTACCAAGGCAGAGATACATTCATACACTGGAATATAAACATAGGACTAGGTTAACTAAGAGACACAATGAGTTATAACTGTGCTAATACACTAGTGAAAATACGTACAACACATGCATATATCATATTGAGCTTAAAACAGTATAATATGGCCAAAATACAAAGAATGAGTGTGTGTATGTGTGTGTTATGTGTATTCAAGGATGGCAACTAGTCTGCTAGACTATTGGGTGCCAGGCATTTGGGGTGCCTGGTATTGGATGATGGTCTCCTCCGTGGAATGCCTTTGAAGTCCAATGAGGGTGTTATAGCCATTTCTTATTTTTTATGAAACAATTTTTTTGTTGTTGTTGTTGTGAAATATGGTTATGAAAAGGGTTTTAGCTGTGTTATTGTTTATTATGATTGACGTTGACCTGCCACCTTTGACGAGATGTGGGGAGGGGCAAAAGGCATAAAATGTTGGACTATGGTGGAAGCGGGGGCCGTCAGACAATGACAGTTTGGGTGCTCACTGTTTTTTTTTTTTTTGACCATTCTCTTCTTACCTTGTACTTTACAACTGTTTTTCATGAAGATCACATTTAAAGACTAATTTACATCAACTTTTCGTTTATGTTTTGTAAATAAATTATTTTTGCAATGGAAAGGAAGAGGTGCGTGCGTTAATCCAACCAGGCTCTGCATGGTCTTGCGGCTAGTGGAAGCTGGAAAGTAAAATGGACATAACTTAAAAAAAAAAAAAACAATCTAAGGATTAATGGATTTCGTTACTGGGATTTTGGAATAATGCAACTTTAAAGTTTGGAAGATAGATTTGAAAAAAAACGTGAGTAACAAGGAAGTTTAAGTAACTTCGAGCCGCCGTGCTCGCAAAAGGTTTGGCCTGTTTTGAAAAGGTTTGAATGGAGTTTTAAGTCTTTCTGGATATCGATTGCTCTATGAGCTAGAAGAACAAAACAAAAAATATATCCAGACCAAAGTAGCCTAAAGAAATCCGAACATGCCAAAACTGAAATCAAATCAGAATTACAAAGTTCATTTTCAATTCAAACTAAAATGTCCATCCTAAGCGCAAAAAATGAACCTTCTAAAGAAATTCCCTGTTCAAACAATGACGGCTCACTCGTTAGTGTCATGAAAGCAAAATGAAATCACAGAACTACTTCTAAAGCAAAAAGCACTGTCTCAGCTTCCACAAAGAGAAATTTCTGTCTTTTATGGAGATCCACTTCAGTATAGATCATTCATTAAATCTTTCGAACAAACAATTGAAACTAAAACGGATAATATGCAACAAAGGCTTTACTATCTAGAACAATACACATCTGGAGAACCAAGGAATCTTGTGCGCAGTTGTTTTCATTTGCCATCAGAAAAGGGATATGAGGAAGCTAAGGCACAACTTGAGTGGCATTTTGGAAATAAAATTAAAATTACATCTGCTTTTCTAGATAAAGCACTGAAATGGCCAGCCATAAAAGCAGAGGATGCATCTGGTTTGAGGTCATATGTCATATTCTTGAAAAGTTGTCACAACACAATGCAAGAGATGGATTATGTATCAGATCTTGAAACACCCTCCAACTTAAAGATCATTGTGTCAAAATTACCATATAAACTTTGTGACAAATGGCTGAGCTGTTGTGTGCAACATCTACGACAAGCACAACCAAAGACCCACTTTCAAAGATCTACTTGCTTTTATTGACAAACAATCCAGGTCAATGTTGGGTCCGATCTTTGGTGAAGTTCAGAGTCCACTGAATAAAATGTCAGAGTCAAGACAAAGCAAAGCTTTCTCAAAATCCAATAAGGGGAGCAAATAAAGAAAAGGTAGAGTTCTTGAAGGCTAAAGGAATGTGCTTTGGATGCTTGCAAGGAGGACACATTAGCAAAAACGGTCAAAAGTGCATTGTGTGTAAACAAAACCATCCAATAGTCCTACACATACGGACAGGGGAAAATCGGAATCAAAGAAAGTGTCAGATAGATAAAGGAGCTGCAAGTTCTGATACAGTTCTCTCACTGGTAGTGGCAACTGGTAGCGATACTGGGGCCGGAATGAAGGAGTGTGCTCTGTCAATTGTGCCTGTCAAGGTGAAACTGGAGAAAGGAACATTGTGCATTATAACCTACGCCTTTTTGGATTCTGGGAGCTCTGCAATCTTTTGCACTGAGGAGTTGGCCAAGCAGCTTCATGCTCCTGGAAAGAAAACCAAGATCCTCTTAAAAACAATGGGTCAAGAAAAACCTGTAACCAGCTATCAAATATCTGGCTTGGAAGTAGCTGCATTAGACAGTGACACATTTCTTAAACTGCCTGATGTTTTTGCACATAACTCCATTCCTGTGACACGCAACAATATTCCTAAACTTACAGACATCAGTAAATGGCCTTACCTTGACGAGATTGACATTACTCCAGTTGATGCCGGCATCGGGCTGCTAATAGGAGTGAATGCTCCAAGAGCTTTAGAACCCTGGAGGATAATCAACAGCATTGGAACTAAGCCCTTACGCTGTGAAGACCCTGCTTGGTTGGGTTATCAATGGCCCACTTGACTCTAGTGGAAACGTGAATAGCTCTTGTGTCCACGTAAACAGAATTTCAGTTGCCAATTTGGAAAACCTGTTGATAAAACAATACAATCAAGAGTTCATGGAGCAGCACTGTGATGAAAAGAATGAATTATCACAGGAAGATGAACAGTTTTTAAAGGTTGTGTCTGATTCTGCTGAACTTAAAGATCAGGTCGTTAAAGATCATTACTATTTGAAGCTTCCGTTTCGTAACACTGATGTGAACATGCCTAACAACAAACAAATAGCCAGACAAAGAGCTCAACGTTTGTTGAAAAGATTTGAAAAGGATCAAGTGTTCTTTAATGAATACAAAGCTTTTAAGGATGAAGTGATGGCAAAGGGCTTTGCTGAAGTTGTTCCTCAATGTGAGCTGCAGGCTGAAACAGGCAAGCTGTGGTACTTGCCGCATCATGGTGTCTACCACCCACGCAAAAAGAAACTGCATGTTGTTTTTGACTGTGCTGCAGTATTTGGTGGTACTTCCTTGAATAAGGAGCTTCTACAAGGTCCTGATTTGACCAATACGCTCCTTGGCGTACTTCTCCGTTTTCGCCAGGGCCCGGTTGCATTTATTACTGATATAGAAGGGATGTTCCACCAGGTTCGTGTTGCAAAAGATGTCAATTTCTTGCGCTCTCTCTGGTGGCCCAGTGGGGACATCTCTAAGGATCTGATTGAGCACGGAATGCTTGTGCACATCTTTGGCGCAGTATCATCTCCCAGCTGCGCAACATTTGCCTTGCTGAAGACTGTAGACAACAATCGTGATGTCTATTCGGAGAAAGTCACAAACGCTGTCCGTCACAACTTTTATGTCGATGACTGCCTGAAATCAGTCAATAGTACAAAACAAGCATTGTTTCTGTATCAGCAGCTCAGTGGGTTGTGTGCAAAGGGTGGATTCCATCTGAACAAATGCATCAGTAATGACCGCTCTGTGCTCTCTGCCATTCCTGAAAAGGACAGGGCAAAAGAAGTTAGAACTCTGGACCTGAGCAAAGATCAGCTGCCGATGGAAAGGGCTCTTGGTGCTCAATGGGACGTGGAAAAAGACTGCTTTATATTCAGCATAACCATCAAGTCTCATCAGACCACCAGGAGGGGCATTCTGTCCATTGTCTGTTCTATATATGACTCCTTGGGTTTTCTGGCTCCTATCACTCTTGTGGCAAAGCAGATCCTGCAAAGCTTATGTAAGCTGAAGGTGACATGGGATGAAAAGATCCCTCACGATATTGCTCAGACCTGGAAAAATTGGATTGACTCGCTTCATCTTCTGGACAGTCTTGGTGTCAACAGAAGCTTTGTTCCGTTAGGCTTTGGCTGCATCACATCTGCGCAGCTGCACCACTTTTGTGATGCTAGTGAGGTGGGCTATGGCTCCGTTTCCTACCTCCGGCTCACAAATAGTAAAGGTGAAGTCTGTGTGTCCTTTGTATTTGGAAAAGCCAGGGTTGCACCTCTTAAGTGCACCACTATCCCCAGAATGGAGCTTGCAGCAGCTGTCTTGGCTGTACGTCTTGATCACATGCTTAGAAGAGAGTTGCAGTTCATGTTGGCAAATTACATCTTTTGGTCAGACAGCATGACTGTTCTGCAATACATTGCCAACAGAAACAAAAGATTTAAAACTTATGTGGCAAATCGCATCTCTATCATTCACTCTCTGTCTAATGTAGAGCAATGGAAGCACATCTGTTCGAAGGCAAACCCGGCTGATGCAGCTTCACGTGGCTTATCAGCTAAAGCATTTCTCCAGTACCAAACATTGTTCAAAGGGCCACAGTTCCTTTTATATGCACACATTTAGTGGCCAGAAACGATACAAAACATGGATGTCATTCCAGATGATGATCTAGAGATAAAACATGAAGCTTCCGTCTATGCCACATCTGTTCAGTCCAGGATAGCATCTTGTTCCACTAGCAAATTGCTGTCTTACTTTTCAAATTGGTTAGACCTAAAAAAGGCAGTCGTGTGGATCCTAAAGCTCAAAGAAGCACTAAGACAGAAGTGTGATTCAAAGATAAACCTACATGCTGACAATTCTACCAAAGATATAAACACAAAAGTTGAGAAGAAAAGGTTGACTTGCCTTGCAGTGGAAGATCTTGAAAAGGCTGAAAAGGCAATAATCAGTTTTGTGCAAAAGCAGCACTTCCCTGAGGAAATCTCAAATTTGACTTATGGAAAAGCCATAAGAAAATCTAGTCTCATATACAAACTGGATCCTGTCATGGTCGATGGCATCCTAAGAGTAGGAGGCCGGCTGAGCAAAGCTGCATTACCAGAAGAGGCAAAACATCCTGCCATCCTGCTAAAGAGCAGCAACATCTCTGAGCTCATTCTCCGCTATGTACATGAGAAAGTTGGACATAGTGGGAGAAATCATATGCTCTCCTCTCTTCGCCGGCAGTTTTGGATTACTCATGCTAATGCACTGGCTAGAAAGATCATCAGGAAATGTATGCACTGCCGTCGACAGTGTCAAAGGCCTGGGGAACAGATGTCTGATCTCCCTGAAAGACTCACAGTGGACCTTCCTCCATTCACTCTGGTCGGAATGGACTACTTTGGACCCATTGAGGTTAAAAGAGGCAGGAATACTGTTAAAAGGTATGGTGTCATATTCACATGTCTAACATGCCGTGCTGTCCATCTTGAAGTGACCCATACACTAGATACAGATTCCTGCATCAACGCAATCAAGGTTCATCTGTAGAAGGGGACAAGTAAAAGAAATAAGATCAGATAACGGAACAAACCTCATAAGTGCAAATCGTGAACTGAAACAAGCACTACAAAACCTGAACCAAAGCAAAATCCAGAACACTTTCAGGCAGGATGGAATCAAATGGATCTTTAATCCACCTCATGGAGCCCACCATGGTGGCATCTGGGAGCGACTGGTCAACAAATAAAAATAATTCTCTGTTCCATCACCAAACAACAAGTAGTTGATGATGAGGCTCTCATTACAATGTTCTGTGAGGTCGAAGCTGTGCTGAATGACAGACCAATAACACCATCCAGTGATGACCCAAATGATCTTGAGGCTTTAACGCCAAACCATATTTTGCTGTTAAAAGGAAAGCCCATTCTACCTCCTGGTCTGTTTGATAAGCATGAAACTTATGGAAGAAGGCGCTGGAAGCAAGTGCAATATATAAGTGACCTTTTCTGGAAAAGATGGGCAAAGGAATGTCTCCCCATAATGCAACGGCGCCAAAAATGGAACAGGCCCCACAGAAGCTTCTCAGTAGGAGATCTTGTGCTTTCAATTGATGAGTCAGCCCCTCGAAACTCATGGCCATTAGGGCGCATTGTAGACACAATAAAAGATTCAAAAGGGTTTGTGCGTAAAGTACGTGTTAAGACGCAAACCAGGCCAATTACCAAGTTGTGCCTTTTACTTGAAGCTGAATAAGTTTAAGTAATCCAGTTATGTTAGTTATGCTGCTTAATGTCTCTTTTATTCGAACATTGAGTACTGGAATGTAAGATTGAGTATGATACTTGAATGAATGATGATTACCTTTGAAAGTGTTACCTACCCTCAGTTTAATACTATGGACTATGGACTCTCTTTTTGTGATCTGAAGATTTTTTTTTCTTCAGATTCGTACGTGCACATGCATTGACACCCATACATATTTGAACAGATATTTGTACATACACAAAAGAGATTTTGAAATGTAATATGCCTTTTGAAATGGACATTCAGTATGCAATATGAATATGCAGTTGTATACAATTGTAATGCTGGGATGACGCTGTATGCTTATTCTTGATTGATATGACTTGTTGGAATGTATAATGGCTATTATGATATGTAATTTTGTTTTACAAAATTAGGGGCCGGAATGTTATAGCCATTAATTATTTTTTTATGAAACAATTTTTTTTTGTTGTTGTTGTGAAATATGATTATGAAAAGGGTTTTGGCTGTGTTATTGTTTATTATGATTGACGTTGACCTGCCACCTTTGACGAGATGTGGGGAGGGGCAAAAGGCATAAAATGTTGGACTATGGTGGAAGCGGGGGCCGTCAGACAATGAGAGTTTGAGTGCTCAGTTTTGTTTTTGTTTTTTTTGACCATTCTCTTCTTACCTTGTACTTTACAACTGTTTTTCTTTAAGATCACATATAAAGACTAATTTACATCACCTTTTCGTTTATGTTTTGTAAATAAATTATTTTTGCAATGGAAAGGAAGAGGTGCGTGCGTTAATCCAACCAGGCTCTGCATGGTCCTGCGGCTAGTGGAAGCTGGAAAGTAAAATGGACATAACAGAGAGACTCAGAGGAGACCAGAGAGCTGATCTGTGTAGCATCTCCTGATAACGGGCCATTTAACACCCATATAACTGGGGGGGCCCTGTCTGTAATTTATAAGCAAATGTTAAAGACTAAAAGTTTTTTTGAAACATTACTGCCTGAAGGATCCTCACTGATCCTGTGCAGACGCTACACCAATTAACTTTTGACATGAAACAACTGTGCTTTTGGATACCATCGTTGAGAGTTTCAGTTGCACAGCTTCCTTTGCTGTGTCAAGAGCTTCAAGGATGAATGTAGTGTCGCTGAGTATCAAGAAGTGTATAAACAAGAACTGTTTTGGTTCATTGGTAGTTAAGATCCATACTGGTACAATTGTAGAGGTATGTGTATTGTTCACGGCCAGTACAACTCGATTGGATGTTGCATCACCTATAGTCTCTTTATTCTGTGTCAGCTCTTGCTTTCTTTCCTTTAAAATCTCTTTTGCTTGTTCTGATTTTGGAAACTTCTTTGCTTCTTTGGTGGGATCTTCATGTAGACATGTTGGGTGCTTCTTCTGACATGTCTCACATACACTTCTGTCTTCACAGTTCTTTGAGCGATGGCCAGGCTTCAAGCAGCCAAAGCATAACTTATTAATTTTAACAATTATTCATTTTATCCGTTCAGTGGCATTTTCTCTGTAAACTTACGACATTTGTGAATAGCATGTCCTGGTTTCTCACAAAAAGTACAATTTGAAACATCTGTTTTTTCACTAGACTGAACTGCTAACACCTTCAATCTAGTGCCTTGATTTCTTACTACATTTCCCTTTCCAATGTCAGAACACTTCAGAGCATAAAGAGATGTCACTGGATTGCAAGCAATCTTAGCTTCTCTTGCAAGAAACTCCACAAACTGACTAAAGGTAGGAAACATCTTAGTTCCTTCTTCAATTTCTATTACCTGACGATTCCACCTTGATGCTAACCAATCAGGAAATTTGGAAAGGATCTTCTGGTTTTCGTTACAGTCATTGAGGACTTGAAGGCTTTTAATCTGAGCCATAGCTGCTTCACAGCCTCTGAGGAAATCAGTAAATTCCCTCAGTTCAACACTATCCTTATGACCTATCTTGGGCCATGAATTAAGCTTGTCCCTAAAGGCTTTGGCAATGACGAACGGATTTCCATACCTTTCTTCTAGAACAGCCCATGCTGCATGATAAGCTGACTCTGTGCCCAATAGGAAGTAACTTTCAATGGCTTTCTTAGCTGGTCCTTCAACATACTTCTGTAAGTAGTAAATCTTCTCTCTCACTGGTATGTTCTTTCTGTCAATCAAAGTTTGAAAAGAGATCTTCCAGTCACTGAATCTGAGTGGATCTCCATAGAATGTTGCAGGTTCTGGTATAGGAAGACGACTTGAACTGATTGATTCTGCTAACATCCTAACAAGGTCTGCAGTGCTATCTTCTTGCCGTGATTTTGTCACAACTTTGGGTGGAGGTGCGTGCTTGAACAAGGAGGTGCTTGATTTAGGCATGTACGTTTTCTGCACAGATGCAGTCATGGAGAAACTCTCTGGTTTCATCCTTTGAGTCTTTGCAGCGTTTAACTTCTTGAGTGTTTCCAAGCGTTCTAGCTCCCTGCGCTTGTCTTCCAATGCCTTCCGCCTGGCAGCATTTTCAGCTTCAAACTTTGCACAAAATCTATCTGCTTCTACTCCTCAAGTCTTTGGAATTCCTCCATTTCTTGTTCTTGTTGCTGTAATATTTCTAAAGTTGCTTCAGTTGCAGCAATTTCTGCAGCAGCTTCTTGTTTCTTAACTGAAGACAAACTTGAACTTCTGGAGCTGACACTTGAGTTGTTTAAAGGCTGAGAAGACCTGGTATGTACATGACTTGATTTGGATTCTATGGATGAAAACACTGAGCCTGTATCAGTACAGCATCCCTGTTGTATAAAAGGATCTTGACCCTCAACTCCCTCACCTAAACGATTCCATGCAGACTCAACTATCCTCTTAGTGACAGCACCACACATATCTATTCTGCAGCGAGTATCACTGTCTGGACTCACATTTTGTCGCAACTCTTCATAAGCATCATTTAAATCCTTTGAAGCAGAACTTATTGCACCTATAAGAGCTTGCAGCATGTCGTTAGAGAGACGCCCCATTAGGTTTTGTCTAGCATCTCTAGCCAGAGCTTTCCACTTCTCATAAGAGCATTGAAAGCTAATCTTCAGTTTAGCCAACTTTTCATCATGTAATTCTTTACCCTTTTCAGTTTATTTTTGCGTGTTCTTTGACCTTTTCTTGGCCTTGAATCTGTTGTATCAACTGCTCCCGATTCATGTGTCTGTACACATTCCTGTGATTGCATTGTCTCTGTTATATTTTCTTTGCTACCTCTACCAGACTGACCACCTTCTGCCATTTTATAAACACCTTCACTTGTTTAGTAGTATCCCTCTGAATCTGAATATCAAAGAATTACACAATCGAAATTAAATCTTTTTTTCTACAACTATTTAAAACTTCGACAGTGGGCGCAAGAGTAAATGCTGTTAAATCAAATTCCATTATTACTACGTCTCTCCCCTACCCCACCCACAGATGAAAACAGTCAAAACGTGAGAGAAAGAAGAGTACTCACCATAATCCGCAGCTCTTTGAGTAATGAATGTACAAATTTTAATCTATAGTGAATGGAGCAAAACTTTTTTGCAATCCGAAAAAAAACGAACTCTCACTTCGTGAAGACGGGGGAGAAAAAAAAATGGCTAGATGAGCCCCCACTTGTTACAAGTGTGTCATGTGTCTAGAGGTGCGTGAGATTGTAACAAAAAGACATCTGACGGTCACATCAATCTCCTGATCCAGAAAAGCAACAAACACGAAATTAAGCTCGAAAGGTTGTTTTATTAACAACAAAAGAGTAACAGGGGAAGCAAATCTTCAGGAGAGGGCAAGGCCAACAAAACAAGCAAAACACTCTATCAATGAAACTTTAAATAACCTAAACCAAAGGAAAAATAAATAAACAACAGAGTCTTACCTGACTCCCTTACTAACATAAACATAGACAAAATGACAAATTCAAAGAAAATGTCACCCTCTCCCTACCGCTTCCGAATAACAAACAAGGTTTTTACATAAAAATTAAGAGTAACTCAAAACAACCATTAACACATGGGGAAACGTACATGGTAACGTTTACATGCTCCCTCACACTTTGCGATTGAACAACTCATTCTCAAAGAGATAAAGACCGCGCTCGGTTGCCCAAGGCCACACAAAAGGGAAAACGTCTGAATCAGGGCAAAGAGAATTATACTGTTTGGATGTCTGCGGCATTCCACTCACTACCGATGGATGATGTTCATCAGCTGGAACCCAGTTAGCAGTCTGCGACAGAGAGAGAAGCAACCCGCACATAACACGCCCAATAGTCAACATTACTCTCTTAAGATTAAATTTTTCTTTACAAATACGTTCACAGGACATAACAAAAGATATCAGTTTTGGTTTTGGAGGTAAGAAGTAACAGCTGTTCTTGCGTCCAGTTTGGTTTTCTTATGTTTGCATGTCTTACTATCAGATGATTATTCTACTCTGTTACTTAAAAGGCTGTTTATGCATATTCACTAATTGTTCATGTGAAGTATACATGTAAGGCTGGCATTTAGACTGAACATATACTTGTTTAATTAGTTACTCTTAGCCTGTATTGTAAAATCTTTATTTGAATGTGGCAACATTTTTATTTTTAAATCTTCAAATGGAAACATAATATTGCACTGCCATTGATCTACGTAGCTTGTGTGAATGACACACTACAGTAAAAGATTACTGACTTAAAAACATTTTTAGCTGGTAAAAATACTAGTGTTCTAATAATTTTGGCTACCACTGTAAATTGAATTCTGATGAAGGCCAGAGGAAAGTGATCCCAAATGTTTCTCAACATCAGCACTGGAAATTAAAGAAAATGTGAGAAAAAGCCTTGATAAATGGATTATGATGTAACAAAAGGTTATTAATTTAAGCACAATAAACTATGTATAATTAATGGTTATTAATTACACATACTTTATACACTTCTATGAAACAGCCGAGTCAAAAATAAACCGAACTAATGCCCTCGTCCAGCGAGTATTAGCCGCTTTTATTCTAACTCTAAGAAAAATCAACTTCCTAGCCTTGAAAATTAATCTTTCCCACTGTAATTGACTAAGTTACAGGACTGGATCAGTTTTGTAACGAAATCAAAGCAGTTTAAGTGACGTGATGTTTGTGAGCAAGGAACACAGTAAGAAATTCATTTGTGAATACAAAATGCGGGTTTATTGAATACGTAAAAGGGGAAAATAAACACTAGCTAGCAAATAACGAACACTAAACAGACAACACATAAAACAAAGCAAGAGAGAGGGAGAGAGAGAGTGAGTGAGGAGGAGAGAGAGAGTAGACTGGCAATCTTTTACATCAGCACAACCAAAACATCAGAAAAACCTGAATCTCCTTGACCTACAAGGGGCACAGCTTTCTTATTGCATCTAATAGTTAAATGGTTACTTGCATAATGGTTTCCTTTTGTGTGGTGCTTACGCAAGGGTCCAGATGCCAGCTCAAAGGTAGTCCTGATGATTTCATGGAGATGGAGCCTTCGTTGTTCCATTGCTCGGCTGATCGGATGGTCACAAAGGGGCTGAGGTGTAGATGCCAGGATAGAAAGAGAGAGTCCGGCCTCATGTTGGGGGGAAACCGCATGTGGCTGGGCCACGGGGTTTGCCCCACGGCCTTTCCGTGGAGGACCTCCACGATAACTATCTGAAGATCTTTCGGAAGAAGAGGAGAAGAAGGGGGCCGGAATGGGGTGTGAGCCCTTTAAAGACTGGACAGAGTCACACCTTCCCAAGTAGTTCCGACTAATGAGAAGGCTGGCTTTCTCAGTGGGAGGTTTGAAACTGGGTCTTCGTTTTATGGCCCTTTGTTTCAGAAAAATGTCAGTTTGCATATTTAAATCAATAGGGGTTCAGGCCAGAAATACTAAAGATTATTATAACGTTAATATGTTGCACCGGTATCAGTACACAGCACAGCATACACAGCATCTTTCAGAAAATCTACATACGAGTCAAAAGAGACCAAACATGGCATATACTGTATGTGGTTACATTAGCATTCTATCAAGACACAAGCATAAAACGGTTATAAAGTAAGAAATACAAAGGACATGGACAGTCGTAATATACACACACAGATATATGAGCTATGTGTCTTCGTTCACAGAAAGGTTTGTCTGTGAATGAAATAGGGAAGAGTCCATTTCTATGATCATTGTGTCTTTCCTATGGGGGGAAGTGAGTGAAGAAAGACAGTCTGCCTGCATAGTTGCAGATTCTCCTGCATAGTTTTGCATCGTAAACTGACATTATCAGTGGTCACTAGAAGCGTCCTGGTTGAGACTTTGTCACCCACTGTTGGGTTGTGTGAGGGGAAGTCTGCTTCTTTGTTAATTGAATAAACTACTGATTTGGTTAAATCTAATGAACCATTGTCTGATTGGTCCCTACCCTACAATGACATGCATTTATTGTGAAAATAATTATTTTTTGTCAAGTTCAAGTCAAGTTGAGCTTTATTTTCATTCCGCTACATGCGTGGACATACAGTGAAACGAAAATGTTCTCTCGCTGGACCACAGCGCTACATAAATAAGCAAACGTAGGAACAATTTTTAAACCTATATATAGCTAACCTACTAAAAGTGGTAATCTAACTATACATATACTAGAAATAATTGACTATACATACACATAACATAAGACAGACTACATAAGTACTTTACATTATAACTGTGCATGATATTGTGCAAAAGAGGTATTTAAGGTTAAGAACCAAATAGTGCAGTTTGATTTGTGGTGCATTGACAAGTAAACATTTGCTCAGTCCTTATTAAGTCCTGTTGCGATTTCTTGGAGAGTGATGTAGGTGGTCCAGGAGAGTCCTCTTTTATGTGCACCCCCAGGAATTTAGTGCTGCTGACTCTCTCCGCAGTTGAGCTGTTGATGGTCAGTGGGGGGTGGTCAACAGAATTTCTCCTGAAGTCCATCACAACCTCCTTTGTCTTACTCGCATTGAGGGACAGGTTGTTTGCACCACACCATTCAACCAGTTGTGCATTAAACCCTGATGTCCTAATGTCACGTGTCTTTATGGGATCTTTATGGGTTGTGTGTGAAAGCACGCACAGATTCCGGAAAATCACTGGCAGTGTGAATGAACTGAAATCAAACGATCACGGGACAATTCCCGGAACGCATTACCAGTGTGTTTTTCGGAATCGCTGTGTGAAAGAGGCTATACAGTACAGTACACTCCCTCTAAACATAAAGATATATTTCTACTTCAGAATTATCATTAAAATGCATGGAAGGATGACAAAATCAATTTACTTACTTAATACTTAATAGGGATGTGACGAGATCTGACTGGTCTTGCGAGACATGAAGATATCCTTTTGCAGTGTTTACATTAGAGCTGCAAGATTAATCCTTAAAAGATTGCGAACTCTGTTCAAACACCTACTCGATCTTATTCCTGAATGACAACGATTCAGTGGTGTCTATTACGACTGTTTCACTTTGCGCTGCTCACGCTCCACTGACGCTTCCGATGTAAAACAGCTGTTAAAGACATTCAAATCTGCATTCATGCTGATGCAAACTAACTAACACAAACAGTCCTTTCAACCACATAATGATCATTTCTGTGTTACAGACATTTAAATGACAGCAGTACTGGGATAAAAGTTTATAGTTTGGGTATAAACACTTCTATATATATCTTAACACTTGTACGTCTTGTAACACTTACCCACTTCCTCCAGGAGGAGGCAACAACTGCACGTTTAAAAAAAAAAGTATTTATCGTTGAATCATTCATTCAGGAGATTCCAATAGTGAAACAAGTCTTTATTAATTGAGACACTGACTTAATTTTTTACATTTTTGATCGAATATATTTTTTAAAAGACTTAAGCAATGAACATTGTGTCAGAACCACTAGTAAATAACATTATTTTGTTTAGATTTCTATTTTTTTTCTTCAGAATCGTGAGAGAATTGTGATCTCCAATTTCTTAAACTGTGATTTTCAATTTATTCAGAATCATGCAGCTTTAGTTTACATGTTTATTACTGCATGTAATTCATTAAAATAGAAGCTTAATGTCATAAAGTACAAGTTCTTATCAAAATGCACCTATATTTGTATTTTTTTGCATTTTAGTGTTTTTTTTTTTTTTTTTTTTTTCAGTTAGATAAAGTACTATTCCCTATATATTTCTTAATTGAGGATTTATTTTAAAAAGTTTTAAAAATCTCATCTCGTTCTCGTGAACCCAGTCTCGTGTCTCATCATGGGATAAGTGTCTTGTCACACCCCTAATGCTTAACATCAACAAGACTTTAAAAAAATGAGTATACACCATTCAACAGACATTCTAAGGTTATAGTGTTTAATGTATCCTCCGCTGCTTTAATGGCTTTCTTGCCATTGAGTGTACAAGTTCACAACATGATGCCACGTTTATTCCTGGAGGATGACCTCCTGAAGTGTTGCTCAGCCCTTCTCTTTAGAATTAACCACAGGTCCTCAATAAGGATGAGGACAGGTGACAAACATGTATGTATATTTAGGGTCATTAGCTTGCTGAAGAAACCTATATATGGGCCTTGGCAAGGAAAAACAGCTTCCTAGCACACATATTGAGAAGAATGGCACCAAATGGTAAAATGAACTAATATTACCAATACCAAAAGGTTAACATTAGTGCTGTCTGTCAATCAATACAAAAATCACACATTTTTCTGTAATTAGTTATGATTAATCACATATTTATGTTGTCATAATTTCACATTGAACCTCCAAATTAATGTAGAAACAATATAAAGAGATATTTTATGTTTAATGGCATATTTTATTAAATAGCCTATTATTAACAAAGTATTGATACCAGTACTGCTACTGGCGTCTCTGTTAAATGCATTTTTCTTCAATTTTACCTATTAATTATAGCCATTCAACATTTACAGTATAATTAAAAGCCATTATTTTTAACATTTAATAGGATCTGAAATGTATAACAATTTTTAAGTGATTTTAGGACAATCTTCACATATACTATAAATTGTATATGCATAAACTATATAGATTATTCTTTATTCAAGCTACAAAAGTTAATGAGCGACTAGAGCAGTCGAGTCATGATTTCTTTTTCTTTATTTCCTTGATTTCTATCAATAACAGACTTCTACGGTGTCTGGGAAGTACAAAACAAATTACAAACATGAACGCAAATCTAAAAAACAAAATAATTCTGAAAACATTATAACAAGTCAGAAAACATAATGACAAATCCACAAACAAAATAACAAGTCAGAAAACACAACGACAAATCAGACAACCCGGAAGAGGTAGGTTTAGTTTGAGACATCCCCATTGGTTTGAGAATAGACTACTTGCCGCTGACTGGATGAGACATCTGTCAATCAAGGTATACAAGAAGGAACAGCAGAGTAGTGGTAGAAAGTTCGGACATGGTCTTAAAGTAGCTCAATTTAAATGTATCGAATAAATTGCCTTTACTGTGGAATAAATATTTGCATGTACATTTACAACACTCTACTCTTTATTATATTATTTTTCGAATCCAAAAACAAGTTAATGCTAATGCGAGGATGTTTCTAATACAGCGTCTATGGGAGTGATGGTAAATTATGTGTAGATATGTTACAAGGGAAACCATTCCAAAAGCACCTCCTACTGGCAGAGAATCAATTTGCATTTTCAGTGTAGCTGTTCCCTGCTTTTAAACTGTCTTACTGCTATCAAATATAACTTTTTAAGATGCTGTGTCAAGTTAAAAGAATTTCAACTTTTACACGCAGCTCATCAATTTCAGTTTCAAAGCAAAGAACTCTGAGGCAAGGCAAGCGTTGTGAGCTTCTGTTTTCTCAAAAGCGCGTCTTAAGACCCTCACTTTCTACGCTGCGCAAAGACGGGGATTATGTTCTGTAACTAATGCACAGGCTATTCATTTCTGTTCTCTTCTTGTCAGTCCTCCATATAAGCCATGCTTGTATTGTTTGTTGCGAAGTATTGCCAGTTTACTGGCATTACTGAGTGTGTTTATTGTCTTAGCATTACACCTTGTGTATGACTTCTCTGCCTGTTTTTGGATTGCATATCTTGGATTGCTGTTTTGTGTTGTCTGCTGGTTGGACTACTTCATTGTGTTTGACTTTGTGGCTGGACTTTGACCACGCTACCTGCCCTGCGCTTTGGCTGTTTTTTGGCCGTTTCAGCGCTGCCTAATGTGAATGAGTTACCCATGACAATTTCATGATTTGGTAAAGGCACCTATTATGAAAAATCTACTTTTACACGGTGTTTGGACATATGTGTGTTGTGTGTGAACACAACCACCCTACAATAATAAAAATCCACCCACTTGTTATTTTTTAATCCCCATCAAATCAGTCTCACTAGGCATGGTGTTTTGATTCTCTAAGTAGTGTGACATCACATTGTTTAGGCCCGCCCATGGCCACTGACTGACAGTCCTGCCATATTTTCAGCTGTCAGCAAGTTGTCTTGATTTTACACTGTACTCCATTTTCTCTGCGCTCGAGCAGCTGTAATATCTACAGTGTCTCGTAAGCAGTCCCGCTGTTCTGTGTTTGAATGTAAGACTGAACATAAGAGTTTTTATTTTCTGCCAACATCTGAGCAACTGAGAATGCAGTGGATTACTTTTATTTTTTAGGGTAATGTATTAAATAAATTTAATGCACACAGACTTAAGTAGTTTAAGTCTTTGGTTATTTTAATTGTGGTGATTTTGGCTCACATTTAACAAAAACCCACCAATTCATCTCAACAAATTAGAATATGGTGACATGCCAATCAGCTAATCAACTCAAAACACCTGCAAAGGTTTCCTGAGCCTTCTCTCAGTTTGGTTTACTAGGCTACACAATCATGGGGAAGACTGCTGATCTGATAGTTGTCCAGAAGACAATCATTGACACCCTTCACAAGGAGTGTAAGCCACAAACATTCATTGCCAAAGAAGCTGGCTGTTCACAGAGTGCTGAATCCAAGCATGTTAACAGAAAGTTGAGTGGAAGGAAAAAGTGTGGAAGAAACAGATGCACAACCAACCGAGAGAACTGCAGCCTTGAGAGGCTTGTTAACAAAATCGATTCAAGAATTTGTTTGAACTTCACAAGGAATGGACTGAGGCTGGGATCAAAGCATCAAGAGCCACCAGAGGCGTCTTAACTGGGCTAAGGAGAAGAACTGGACTGTTGCCCAGTGGTCCTCTTTTCAGATGAGAGCAAGTTTTGTATTTCATTTGGAAAGCAATGTCTTGGTGTCTGGAGGTAAAGTGGAGAAGCTCATAGCCCAAGGTGCTTGAAGTCCAGTGTTAAGTTACCACAGTTTGTGATGATTTGGGGTGTAATGTCATCTGCTGGTGTTGGTCCACTGTGTTTTTTGAAAACCAAAGTCACTGCACCCATTTACCAAGGAATTTTAGAGCACTTCATGCTTCCTTCTGCTGACTAGCTTTTTATACATGCTGATTTCATTTTCCAGCATGATTTGGCACCTGCCCATACTGCCAAAAGCACCAAAAGTTGGTTAAATGACCATGGTGTTGGTGTGCTTGACTGGCCAGCAAACTCACCAGACCTGAACCCTATAGAGAATCTATGGGGTATTGTCAAGAGGAAAATGAGAAACAAGAGACCAAAAAATGCAGATGAGCTGAAGGCTACTGTGACTGTCAAAGAAACCTGGGCTTCCATACCACCTCAGCAATGCCACGAGTTTCACAATTTGAGTTGAATTACTGAAATGAACTTCTCTACGAAATTTACTTTAAATCAAGTTACTTTAATGTATTTGCACCAAATAAATACAAGAATTTATGCTGATATAGTCCAAAACCACACTTTGCCTGTCTTTTTTCACTTGAACGGGCAAAGCAACAGCAGTATGTTCAATCACTGTAAGGGGCTATCCATGAAATCTGAACGATTTATTATTAAACTGTCTTAACATAATTTACTATTAAGTTTCTTTGTAGGAGAATTTGCATCTAAAATATTTAAAATAAGTGAAGTGACTTGTCTTTTTATTAGGGTTTCTAGGCAATTCATTGTATGCTTTTCATTTCTCAGAACACAGTTCTAAGCGCCAAGCATTTCCTTCGAGCACAGGAACCTGGGATATGGCATATAAATTACACCAAACTCAACCTACAACGTCCTGTTCCAAGGTTAGATGTTTTTTTCCTCCCTTTTCAGCTAGACAAAAACAAAAATTAACCACAGTCACTGTGGTTCAGTTAGTGTTGACATCTAATGACCATGCACTGTCAAGCTAAAAAAAAAGACACATAATGGCTTAGTTTGATCCTCATACAAATTGGTTGCATTGTATCAGCAGACTTGAAGAATGTAAGTTGTATGGACTACTGTTACAATTCATGCATTGCTTTTCTTTCTTCTGATAATTTTTGGCATTTTTAGTTATAAACAATTCATTGAAGTAAACATTTGTTCAAATAGTATAATTTTTTTGTTCTTGCCACTTTAAAAGCTTGTTTGTTCATTTTTCGTCATGCAGTGATGTTGCCATCTCTCGTTCCTGTGTACCTAAACCCATTGAATGTCTTGCTAAGGAAATTGGTCTTTTCTCGGATGAGGTTGAGCTCTATGGCAGGACCAAAGCCAAAGTCCAACTGAAAACAATTGATCGACTGCAGGCTCAACCTGATGGCAAATATGTGGTTGTTACTGGGTATTTTTTCCCCTCCTTGTATCTCCTTTTCTCTGTCTCCATGAAGTGTCATATTTCATGTGGATTCAAATTTTAATTCACACTAAGTTTGCATAGAATTGTATTGAGTTGGAGTATTGATATTTGTGATCAAGTTTTTTTTTTTTTTTTTTTTTTTGTTTTGATGTAGAATCACTCCGACTCCTCTGGGTGAAGGAAAGAGTACAACTACAATAGGGTTGGTTCAAGCACTTGGGGCTCATCTCAAACTTAATGCATTTGCATGTGTGCGCCAGCCATCACAAGGTCCAACGTTTGGTATCAAAGGTAAGTAACACTGATGAGACATGGTCATACCATTACCTTTGAAGCAATATTTGATCAAACAGTGTGCAGAAATAGTATGCAAGTTTGGTGTATACATTTTTGTTTACCAAAGTTTTGCTTTATATTACCACATGGCAAAGGAAGTAATTTGTGTACAATTGTGATCATTTTCTTGTCAATTTTCATAGCAATGAGAGCAACTACAGAAAATTTAAATAAGTTTATACCTTAACTCTTTTATCTGTAGGTGGTGCTGCTGGTGGGGGCTACTCTCAGGTTATTCCAATGGAAGAGGTATTCATTTTGTATCAGATTCTTGTTTGATTAATAAAGATGTATAAAAACATGTATTCAGTCATGGTCTTCTCTTCTTAGTTCAATCTTCATCTGACTGGTGACATTCATGCCATCACAGCAGCCAATAACCTAGTAGCTGCTGCAATTGATGCTCGTATGTTTCATGAAGCCACCCAGTCTGACAAGGTGTTGTCTGTCTTTATTCATTATTTAACTTTGTTCATTTATTGGATCACTGATATCACATTTTGATGTGTTCCGGGATACATTTTTGTTAGGAAATAATTAAGGATGTCAGTTAATTAGCATGTAATTAGTAAGATAAAACATAAATTAATCATATTAATTGTATATCTATATTTACTGATAAAACTCCCCTCAAATGCTCTAAAGAAAGAAATGAACGATATTACAGTACAAAGTTATTATGCTGCAAAAAATAATATTCCTAATGGGTATTTTTTCTTAATTTTCCAGTTAAAGCATCTTAATATCTGTGAAACATGATATATTTTCTTTAGACTCTGTTGATGAAAGTTAGTTGTCTTTAATACAAGTGTATTTTGCCTTACTGCAACAGTAACAAGTTAGAAAACAAATAATAAAAATACAGCTGAAAAAAAAATTCTTTGTAGTTTTGTCAGTTTAAAAGTAGTTAAAGAGAAATGACACCACAAATCCTTGTTTGTGTTGCATTTTACAAAATGTCCCAACTTAACATGTCCACTATTATCACTTCTTTAATTAAAAATGGCTTCATTGCTTACTGTAACCTACATACATCCTGAAAAGTTTCTGTAGATCACCTTAAGTAGACCAGCTATCACATATGGCATATACTTTTAAGGCAAAAAAAGAAAATAGGCCTATACAATCTTTGTTTTTATGGCTATAAATGAACAAATGATCATTGTGAGAAAGTAACAAAACTTGTTAAAAATATTTGATTTGAAAACTGATTTTGAATGGTTGTCAAATGAATTCTTCCACTGGACTGGACTTGCTTCTCTCCTCACTTAAGTGTATCTTTCAATCAGTATTCAAAGTGGTGCTTTAAAGTTTAATTCCCTTTTTCAGCTTGTTATATGACTCACAATTTTGCAAAACAGAAGCACTGTGTCAAAATTCATTATCTTCATGTTTCTTTATCATGGACAGTTTTCTAAGCAGAGCTCTTATTTTGTTTTTACACAAGACATTAAAATAGAAAGCATGTCTGCTTCCCTAAATATGGACCTTGTGTGGTGATCAACGTCAGAAAGTGCTAAAATGACATACTACAAAAAAGATGAGCATTTAAATGTGCCCCTGCATCAGTGTAAACTATTATATTATCTGCATAACATGTAAGAATTGCTTATCCTGCAGTGAAAGTCCAAATCAACAGCTAAATATCACTCTATCACTACACTAGGCTCTCTTTAATCGGTTGGTACCCTTGACTGATGGTCAGAGGAAGTTTTCCCCAGTTCAGATCAACAGACTTGAAGTAAGAGTAATGTTTTTGTTTTTGTGATTTCATGTCCTCCTCTCTAAGCTTTACATTAATTTTGCTCTTAAATTGGCATGCATTCTGTAATTTAATATTTTTGATGCTTCTTGTATGCATAGAAACTAGGTATAAAGAAAACAGACCCCAGCACATTAACAGAGGAGGAAATCACATGCTTTGTCAGGCTGGACATTGACCCTGAGTCCATCACTTGGCAGCGAGGTGCGATTTAAAATGTTCATTGTTGTTTTCAATGTTCTTATACTAGCTGAAATTGAAAATTAAATGAAAGCTAAATGCATCTTTACTATTTTTGTAGATTGCTGTAAGTTTTAATGTTACTAAACATTATACGTTTGAACAGTGTATGTAGACATTTAGTTGAAATGTAAAAGTCTTTTACTTTTTTTTTTTTTATAGTACTGGACACAAATGATCGGTTTTTGAGAAAAATTACCATTGGGCAATCTTCAACTGAGAAGGGCTTCACCAGAACTGTGAGCATCACACATATTACCAAATGCTTTACATACTGATGAATAAGTACACATGTCCAAAAGTAAACTGCATAACATTTATAATGCCAAAGATTCTTCTAATAGGCAAATGATTAAGGCCATTAAAACAGGTTTGTAAAGTTTTTATTTGGTTAGTTATTTAGGAGCAAAGTACTGTATGCACAAACATTGTTTAAACATTCGTTTGACTAGCCAGACACAAAACATTTATGGCGCAAGACATAGCAATAGCCAAAGACATCTACCTGAAGAAATGCTTTAGTGTTTTTGTTCAAAGAACTTTATAGCTCAGAAGTTATAAGTTAACATTTATTTCTTCCCACATGAACCATGTAACTAGCTAATAATTTCTTTGTAAACTCTAAAAATTCTGATGATGCGAATGACAGGAGCACAGTACATTTAGCCAGAAACACTGGGAAGTCAAACAACAGAACTGAGTAGTCAACAGCTATAGAAAGGACTTTTACAAGAGACTAAATAACAACAATAAAAATAAAAATAAAGAAAGGCATTACATAGAACAAATGGCAGGTCTATAATTGTGCATTTACATTCCAAGACAAGTCAATTTTAAGGATTAAATTTCACATCTAATTATGCTTATTAATCCAAAAATTTTGCAATGTGTAGCTTGTAGCATGAAAAATAAAACTTAACTTAAAATTATAAAATGGTTATGAAAGCAAGTAAAGAGAGCTCTCTTTATAATCACTGAAGTTGTCAGTCACATCAGCGTGAGTTCATTGAGCTCTGCGGTCTTGCAAAATCACTTGTTATGGTTGCAATTAAAGCCATATCCCCTTATTTTAATCTCTGTGCGTTCAGGCCAGGCCCAGTTACTTTTTTTTGTTTTGTTTTTTGCTTTGTTTTGCAGGCCCAGTTTGACATCACTGTGGCCAGTGAGATTATGGCAGTTTTAGCTCTCACCACCAGTCTGGCTGACATGAAGGAGAGACTTGCAAAAATGGTGGTGGCCACCAGTCGCAGTGGTCAGCCTGTCACCACTGAGGATTTGGTGTGCTGCTGTCATTTCTTATTATATCTCAGATAAATGTCTAGATGTTTATCCTGTATTAATTCTGTAGTCTTTGTGTCTTAGGGAGTATGTGGAGCTCTGACAGTGCTCATGCGAGATGCCATCAAGCCAAACCTCATGCAGACACTAGAGGTGAGAGTTGTCCTGGGATGTTTATTCAGGTTAATATGCAAATCACATAGAACTAAATAGGCCTTGAAGACTTCATAGATAAATTATCTCTTATTCATGCTAACCTCCACTAGTTGTTTAAATCGTTTTTTTTTTTTTTTTTTTGTCTTTGTATGAACAATTGTTTAGGGAAACCCTGTGTTTGTTCATGCTGGACCTTTTGCAAACATTGCACATGGAAACTCCTCAATCTTGGCTGATAAAATTGCTCTGAAACTAGTTGGACCTCAGGGATTTGTGGGTAAGTTACACAAATGAAATCAAGCTTTTTATTTTTTATTTGCATAAGATAACTGGTAAAGTGAAGAGGCAGTGTAATTTAAAACTTTGTAGCTGTAAAGTTGTTTAACTAAAAAGGTAACAAATCAGTTAAAAAAAACATTAATTATTAATTCATGTAAATGAGTATAAGTTAGGTTAAAAAGATGTTTCTTACACTGCATATGTCCATCATGTTGCAACATTTTTATGCTGTCTATGCTGGCCGCTCACAGGCTAATGTAGAACAGGGGTTCTTTACTTGGCCGTGGTGAGGATGGTATGATTGATATATATATATATATATATATATATATATATATATATATATATATATATATATATTAGTATATTGGTATAGAAACAAGTAGCAGTTTGCAGTTGTTAAAAAAAGGACCAAAAGTATATATGGAATGTTGATATTTGCAAAAGTGAGCAAGAATTAAATTTGTTTGGTGATCTTGGTTCCTATTAGTGTGAATTACTAAAGGGTTTGTTGTTTTCTTTCAGTCACCGAAGCAGGTTTTGGAGCAGATATTGGGATGGAGAAATTTTTCAATATCAAGTGTCGCTACTCTGGTCTCAAGCCTCATGTTGTGGTCTTGGTTGCCACAGTTCGAGCCCTTAAGATGCATGGAGGTGGTCCAGCAGTAAGTCTGAGAATAACATCCCTTTTGTATAGTGGGAGAGAAAATACAAACTTAAAGGAGAACATTGCCAGCACAGGCAAATGTGACCTCAATCTCCCTTTCATGTATACAGTAGTTTATTTGCTTTTTCTTGTCATTTTGTCCCACCTCTTTGACATAAAATTTTGTACAAGGAGGTGATAAATGTGCATTGCATCTTTTCTGTAGGTCACTGCAGGCACCCCTCTGCCAAAAGAATATATTGAAGAGGTACTGTAAGATGTTTTTTTCTGCTAGTCTGTGATTGTGTAGATAATGCAGTCTAAGTTTGAAATATTTTCTTTTTAGTATTTACATTGGGGATTTGAGTAGATGGGATACAGTGATGATTTGAATAGCTTAAAATGTAGGTGTTCTAAAACTTCTAACTGGTAGTGTATACCATTCCATTTGTATAAAATCCCTCATAGCATAATGACAGATTTTGGAACATTGAGGAACATTCCCAAAATTGAATGTGGTACTGATAAAGTTGGTTTGAACCTTTACAGAATCTGGCACTGTTGGAAGCCGGCTGTAGTAACATGAGGAAGCAAGTGGAGAACGCTCAGCTTTTTGGGGTTCCAGTAGTTGTGGCTGTCAATGCTTTTAAGTAAGACTACACATGTTGATTAAACTTGTACAGTACAGATTTCTTTCAAGATAAATATATCAGGTTTATGCAGAGTAGGGCATGTTAAGTGTTTTTTAATGTCCATCGATTTGCTAAATTTTTGTGTACTGAGTAGTTAGTAGTACTTTTTTTTTGTTGTTGCAAAGAAATACAATTCACAACATCTGTTTATGACATTTGTCACTTTTACAGCATTTCTGACTTGAATTCCCTAATCAGGGAAGGAAGAAAAAAAAACTGATCAAAAAGTTTCTCATGACAATAAAAGATCAATATCTCTCTTTAAATCATCAATGCTCTATATAATTTAGTAATAGTCTACAATAGGGCTGTGAATCTTTGGGTAAACAGCGAATCGATTTGATTCACGATTCATAGGTTTTCGATTCGATTCAAGAACGATTTTTGCAAATTCAGAACGATTCGATTCTAGACTATTCATAATAAAATTAGATGCGATTCAATTATTAACGATTAGATTCTGCATACTTTAAGTGTATTCACAGGGTTATTTAAATGCTTCCCCTAAATTCTTTATATGCTTAGTCAGGGAGCAAATTAATGGAGTCAGAGTGTGAATGCAAAAAATAAATTAATTAAAACATGTTTGTCCACTGTTAGATGTTAGTTTATGATGCTATGGTATGAAGTATAGCATATGTAGAAATTTACCCTAGTAAAAAATAATATTTTTAAAATAAATTTATTTCAAACCAGGTATAGTTCAAATCTATTAACATATTCACTAATACATCCCTCAAGACTTTGATATAAAAATGATAATCAAACTTTATTTGAATTTCTTAATATTAAGCCTCAAATGTGTTTTAATGTCACTATTGCTGAGGATTGTATTATCTTTGAATAATTTAAATGCAAGATTTAAATTGTATCTGAAATATACTTGCAATAGTTCCACTTTAGCACAATCAAATATACTTCAGTTTATCTTTATTTGGACTATACTTCAAATTATACACACTTTATGTATAGGATACTAAAAGTACAATTGCAAGGTATTTTTTATTAAGAACATAAATATGTACATTTATACATAGAATGAAATAAATATAAGAACAATATAAAGAAATATATTGTTTTTTATTAGCCTATGTAAGGCAAGATTTTAAAAATGCTTAAAAAGTAGGCATTTTATGTCACACCTTTGCATGATGTCAGCTTCTTTTATCTTATTCCCATAAAAAAAATGCTACAGCGTTTGAATGCAACTTCATGCATGTGACAGATAATGTTAAACCTTGAGCTCTTATTTTAAGGTTGCTGCTAATGCTGCGGTTATTTTAGCCATTTCCGTTGTACTTTCGGTTTAACTGCATTAAGTTAAAACGTCATTTCGCCCTAACCCTAACCCTAATGCCAATATTATGACTGAGAGTTTAAAACTAAAACTACTTCTGTCAGTACTGGCCAGAATACTAAGGAGACCACTTGCTGGCTGCTCAAGTCTCAAAAAACGTGTCGGTGAGAGCGCGCACGCCGTCCAGTGGCAGGCAGTGAATGAAGCGCGTGAAGGAGAGATGTGAGGAAATTAGCAACGCTGTTCAAGATCTTCGTTAATTCATGCTTGTAGTAATTTATATATTTTGAAATCACTGAATCGCTATAGAAATCACCATTCATTCGATTCTTAGTGTTTTAAATCGATTAATAGCCGAAATCAACGATTCACGATTCAAAAATCCATTTTCAAGATTGATGCATATGCATCGTCAGGTTTTGTAATCGATGCATCGAGAAAACGAGTGAATCGATATTTTAATTAGAGGATTCTTATTTGGATCTCCATCAATCCTTTTTTAAATTTTCTGATAGAAATGTTGTCTGAGCTGCAGATATCTGAAGAAATTCTTAGAATCTAAATTGAATCTTTCTTTTAGAGAATTAAAGTCTAGTAATTGTCCTTTATCCATAATTGAACAGTAAGCAGTGATCCCTTTCTTAGCCCATATTTTAAAATGCATATCTAAAGTATTTGGTTTAAAATCAGAATCATATGAACCCCATTTCAATACACTTACAGAATCATTTAAATTATAATCCTTAATAACCTCAAAAAAATTTTTTTAAAGTTACCTTAATCCATTGGTTTTCTTTTTTATTAAATTTACGTCTGCAATGATCGCTTGAATAGGAATCTCACCAAACCACCCATTCTCTATGTCCTTCCATCTTGCTTGATATTCTGGATTGCACCAACAGACTATCAATCTCAACTGTGCTGCCCAGAAATATTTTTGCAAACATGGAAGGGCCACCCCTCCTTTTTCTTTACTCAGTTACAGGGTTTTAAATTTTACCTTTGATTTCTTGCCTTGCCATATGAATCTAGAAATCAGTTTATCCCACTCTGAGAATTGCTTTTTGGGCAAGGACACAGGTAAAGACTGGAACAGATGGAAGTGTTTTGCTGGACTGGATCTATCCTAGATCTCATGTTAAAAAATGGTAAAAGATTCCATCTTCCAATGTCACATTTTATTTTTTTATTAATAGGGCCATAATTAAGCATTTCTAAATTGTTCATATCTTTGGGGATATTTGTATTTAATAAATTTAAAATCCCATAATTTTAAAGAATAATCCTTTTTAATTTTGTTTGGGGGGTTATAAAGGTCAATACTTGTGTTTTTAGAATATTCAATTTAAATCCTGAAAAAGACCTAAAGGTTTGTAATGTTTCAAATAGCTCAATCAACGACATGGTTGGATCCCTTAAATAAACTAATATATAATCAGCAAACAGTCCTATTTTGTGCTGGTCGTCTTTGATGCTAATACCTTTTATTTTTAAATTCTGCCTAATGCACTGCCCCAAGGGTTTGATAAACAATGCAAAGAGCAGAGGGGACAGAGGACACCCCTGTCTAGTGCCCCTGGAATTTTACATATTTAAATTTAAAATTTAAGAAATCTTAAAGCACCAGCTTTGTGTTTCTGCATGGCAGAACAGACAGGGCTGCAACTGCAGGCACTCCATCTTGCTAAACACGCATAAGGAAATCAGGCAACAGAATAACAGTAGACCCATTCACACAGGACATGTTCTTGCATTCAAAGCACAGTGGTTGTCTAATATGTAATATGTATATAGGAACGTGCTGACAGTGCGACTACTCTGAATATTTAGATTTTGACATTGAATATGGTAAAATGATTGTGAATTAAAAAAAAATTACAGAATAGTGACATATTTAATACAGATAAATAAAGATTCATCTACTGTTATTCTGTTGCCTGATTTCCTTATGCGTGTTTAGCAAGATGGAGTGCATATGCATCAATCTAGAAAATTGATTTTTGAATCGTGAATCGTTGATTTCGGCTATTAATCGATTTAAAACACTAAGAATCGAATGAATGGTGATTTCTATAGCGATTCAGTGATTTCAAAATATATAAATTACTACAAGCATGAATTAACGAAGACCTTGAACAGCGTTGTTCATTTCCTCACATCTCTCCTTCACGCGCTTCATTCACTGCCTGCCACTGGATGGCGTGCGCGCTCTCACCGACACGTTTTTTGAGACTTGAGCAGCCAGCATGTGGTCTCCTTAGTATTCTGGCCAGTACTGACAGAAGTAGTTTTAGTTTTAAACTCTCAGTCATAATATTGGCATTACCTGAGCAGTTGAAAGCCGTGCGTTTGGATGGAGCAAAAGAATATAAGTCTCTAAAATCATTTTTTTTTTTTTTATGGTTTTTACATTGTAACTGTATTTTCTTTTCTTTTTTTATTGAACAAAATTATACAACAATATACAAGAATGTACACAAAACATGCCAGATTGTATATACAATTGAATTCTTACTCAAAAATTAAATATTCATGAAAAATATTACAAGTCTTTTTTGCTTTTTTATTAACAATGTTTTCCAAGCTGGTGCAATAGTCCTTAGTGTCCTGAAGGAAATGAATGAAATTGGGCTTGGAAGTCTCTAAAATCATACGTACAATTCCATTGAACGTAAATGACGTTTTAACTTAATGCAGTTAAACCGAAAGTACAACGGAAATGGCTAAAATAACCGCAGCATTAGCAGCAACCTTAAAATAAGAGCGCAAGGTTTAACATTATCTGTCACATGCATGAAGTTGCATTCAAATGCTGTAGCATTTTATTTTATGAGAATAAGATAAAAGAAGCTGACATCATGCAAAGGTGTGTTTAAAATGAATTCAATGATTAGCTAACAGTTAAATTTCTTTAAGGCAGTTGCCGTACATTCATTCAGCCATAAACACTGGAATAAGAGCTTCAGTGCACACAAGCAATAATGTTCTTAGGAAAATTAGCCATGGTTTTTGCATTTGTTGTTAAACCATAGTAACCAAAAAAAATTACTACACTTTTACTATAGTAAAACTATGGTTAAATTTTCAGTCAAAACTGTAAATTCAACAGGTATGAAATAAGATCAGTAAGAAAAAAATACTGTTAATGAGAAGACAAGTACTGGACTGTAGCAGGTTAGTGGATAGTTAGGAATATTTATTTATTATACAGAATGCACATCTGGAAAGGGAAAAATATGTATAGAAACATTTAAGCAGGTTGAAGATAATTCATGTTAAATATTAAGAATGTGACTAATTGTTTTAAAGAAAATTGACAGCCCTAAAACATAGTAATAATCTGCATTCTCATGAGAAACTGTCTGTGTGAAGGTACACTAAACACTGACCAAATACTCCAAAGCTGTACTAAGTAGAACATGGACGCAGTTGTGCAAGTAGTCCATCGAGTTTCCAAACCATGTTAATCCAACTGCTGTATAGCTTATTCAATGTATATGTCATTTAAACCGAATCTTGCCATCTCATGTATGCAGGACAGACACAAAGACTGAACTCGATCTGATCTGTAAACTAGCCAAAGAGGCAGGAGCATTTGATGCAGTGCATTGCTCTCACTGGGCTGATGGGGGCGCTGGTGCTGTAGGACTGGCTAGAGCAGTGCAGAAAGCTGCAGACACACCCAGCAGCTTCAAATTTCTTTATGACATTGAGGTAAAAAAAAATAAGAATGCTTGTGTTGTTGCGCTATCACTTTTAAAAGTGATAAATGTGTCAGTTTTATAAATTTGCAGGGTGGCATAATATGTACAATAATATAACAATATTAAAATGTTTACTCTGTAGTGATTATTTTACAGATAGTACACATTCAGTACACATTCACACAGTTTGCTTATTTATTTTTGTTATCTTACAGTTACCTATTGTAGACAAGATCAGAATCATTGCACAGAAGATCTATGGTGCAGATGACATTGAACTACTTCCAGATGCCCAGCACAAGGTGGACCTATACAGCAAACAGGTATGAATAGCAAATTGATTAACACCTGTAAAGCAGCATGAACCTCTCTTACAGATTTTAATTTTTTAAATATTTAATTCACATTACATTAAATTACAGAAAAATAGGTAACATTGCTACGTCAATGTTTCTAATACAAAATCTCTGGGTGTGACAGCAAATTTGACAACTCTCTTCTTAATAGTGGAATCAGTCTCTTAATATTTTTTATCCTTTTTAAAGTCATTGAAAACATTGACATGGATTTCATCGTTTGCTGTTTGACCAAATGTAACAATAACGGTATTTCTTGCGGTTTCCATTTACCACTGTAGAAGTTTACTCAACTATGATGACTTCCCCTTCTGAGAACCCCACAAATGTAAAAAGGATCCATTATATACTCAATTTTATGGGGATGAAGACCACAAGTAATAAGCACAGAACCCATTATCATGACTGATAAACAGGGTTGAATAGTGAAAGTAGGACTTGGGGGTGTGGAGAGGCTGAACCTGGAATATTTGTTTATTACAGATCCTTAAACATAAAGTTGCCATTATGCTTTTTTTGTCTTCCTCCAGGGTTTTGCAAGTTTACCCATATGTATGGCAAAAACTCATCTGTCTCTGTCACATGATGCTGAAAAGAAAGGTGTTCCCACTGGATTTGTTCTTCCAATTCGTGACATTCGTGCCAGTGTAGGGGCAGGCTTTCTCTACCCACTAGTTGGCACAGTAAGTACTGTAATATGAAGATTTGCATTTTACACAGTAAGTATAGTTCTATTGGTGCCACTTTATATTAAGTGGCCCTTACTACTATGTACTTGCATCAAAAAATAAGTACAATTTACTTATTGTGTTCATATTGTATTGCAAAACACCTTTGCTGCTATTGAGGTGGGATACAGGTAAGGTTAGGAACAGATTTGGTGGTAAGGGTAGGTTTAGGTGTGGGTTAAGGTGTGAGGGATTATTCAACGATGTAATTACAAATGTAAATGCAGAAATTAATTACAGATGTAATTACATGCAGGTATTTTTAAAATAGAAGTACAATGTAAAAACATGTATGTACACAATAAGTACATTGTAAGAAATGATTAATTTAAATGTAAGTACATAGTAGTTAAGGCCACTTAATGTAAAGTGGGACCCTTCTATTTCTTTCATTTTAAAGTAATAATTGGGGGGGGGGGAACACACAATAAATTCAATTATTAATAAATTATTAGTTATTATATATTCATCCATTCCATTCATTCCTGTAATTGCGATTGTTACCATGTAACATGAATTTTATTTTTACTTTTTTGTTTGTTTGTTTGTTTGTTTGCTTGCAGATGCCAACTATTCCTGGTCTTCCTACTCGTCCATGTTTCTATGACATTGATCTTGATACTGAGAGTGGAGAGGTTATTGGACTTTTTTAAGCCTTTTTTGGGGGGTATGTAACAATCTGTCATTTAAAGGTAACACATTGTGCCTGTAATATGGGACATCTTTTAATACAGCTGTAATTAATTGTTTTCTTTAAGATTACAGTTTGTGACAGTCTGCATAGGATTCCTTCAACTGGACTAAAGAGCTCAGTCTTTCTGTCGGATCAGAGTTTGTTATTTCTAACAGAACAGATGTGCTGTCATAACTTTTGATATATTCTGATATATAACAGTCTATTTTGTCTATTTTCCAAATTAACATTTCTAATAAATAATTTTATTAGACCACACTACACTACTACACTGAGAACGAAATTGTCCATGGCACGATCTCATCCAAATATGTTTGTATGTGGTAAAGTGTTTTTTGTTTTGTTTTGTTTTTTTGTTTTTTTTTTCTTTATAATTGTAATTTCTTTACTAATTTTGTAGATTGTAATTTTCACTGCTATTTCTTTTATTAACTGTTTTCGGTCTCTAGGGTTTCTGTCTACTTTTTTTTACTTGTCAAGTGCCAAATCAGAGTAGAAACTCACATTGGTGAGTAAATAAGTGTAAATAAAACTTGCCATTGACTGGTAACTCTATACTGAACAATTGTCAGATACAAAATTCAAATAAACTGGAACTGAGCCTCAAATACAGTCTACTTAATCTGTCTTTAATGCCAATTTCTGGTTTGGGACATTTTTCTTACAAGAAAAATGTACAAAAGGTATCTCATTACCAGGGTTCCCGCGGGTCCTTAAAAAGTCTTAAAAAGTCTTAAATTTAGTTTATCAAATTTAAGGCCTTAAAAGGTCTTAAAAAGTCTTAATTATGATTAAGAGGGTCTTAAATTTTGTTTAAGTGAAGATCAGATTTGCGATTATAGCTTAGTTAATGATTAAACTTCAAAAGGGTATGATTTAATTCAGCGTGAGCGCTGCAAGTTCAAAGCCTGGTGCTGCGCTGCTTTGTTTACTTCCGTTACCGGGAAACGCATTTCCAAAGATTCGAATGCGTCCTCTAGTGGGCATTTTCAATAAGCCTGTTGTTTTGAGTAGGGTATCCCTGCAATAAGGGAAGTCTGTAGTTTCAGGACCGCATTTCTATGATCCCATAGTGTTTTTTTTATTTAATATTATTATAGTTTTATTTTTGCATGTATTAACAGCTCATACTATTTATAGCACTTGCTATTCAATTCAGGATATTTTTTAAGGAAATATGTAGAAGGGGGGTGCGATACTGACAAAAAAAATATTATCTCAATATTTTCTGGGATTTTATTCATTACGATGATTTAGACGATATTTTGCTGTGTGTGTTCTTAAGGACTACAGTGACTGTGATATTTGTCATATTCTGTGTGGTCAGTTCACAGCAGTGATAAAATTATTTTTTTTCCTAAAAGTTTAAAATTATTTTTAACTTTTATAGACATTTTTACCTTACTAAAGCCATTTTTTATCATCTTTTGAGTCTACTACTTACATTTAATCAGTCAATTATAATAATAGTACATTAAAGGCTGTTACTAAACAAATTAAATTAGTATCAATAAATTTTTTTGCAGAAGATGCATATGAAGTGGCATTTAGATGCATTTACACATGAAAATTCAATTATATTTAAAATCATAAAAAGATACTATGAATGTGATATTAAAACCGCCAGCAGGTGTCAGTAGGTCGCTGTTAATAAGTGAGTCATTGAGATTGAACCAAATCATTTCAACGGTTGATTCATTCAGAAACGAAGCACCTTCATGTTGCTCAGAGATGCAAAACAGTACTGTGGCTGTGTTTGGAATGATTTTTGTTGGTGAAATTTAAGCAAAAACAGGAAATATGCTGTCTAAAACATAAGTCTTTTAATATTCACCTCTTGTTTATTGATCTGTTGTATAAAGCCATTTTATTTTATTTTTTTCACATTTGTAGTCATGCTGATTTTTGAAGGAAAAGACAGCACTCTTCATATGATATTGTTTAACTACATAAAATGATAGAATACAAAATATAGGGGCAGAAAATGTATGTATTTATGTGATCATTCTAGCATTTTAATAGACTGAAGCATGCAGTGAAAGAATGCACTCTAAATGCGCACTTATTAGATTTAATCAAGTAAAAAAGTTTTTACTCTGCAAATGTGCAGAGATGTAAATGTGAAATGGTGAATCGTTAAGAAGGTAATTCATTATAAAAATCTAAAAAGTAAAATTTGTATGTTTTTTAATTAACATAATTTATAGATAATAACTGTTTAAATTTATATAAATAATATTTTGATCAATTGATTAATTTGATTAACATTACATTAAATGATTTTGATCTATTTTCTTAAAAATGGGTACTTTAAAGGCTGAAATGTGAAGTATATAATTTAAATAATGCATTTTTGTTTTGTGAAAAGTTGTATCTGAACTGTAAATCAGTTTTTACAGTAGTTTCCAGTCATTTTACAGTTTAATATTTAACCACAGACATTGCCCTACCCCGCTCATATGGTATTAAATTTATTTGTGCAGGTCTTGAAAAAGGTCTTAAGAAGTCTTAAATTTGAGCTTAACAATCCTGCAGGAACCCTGATTACTATCTAGGTGTAATGTGGGTTCAGGAGGCGTTTGATCCATTTGCACCTTTTATTAATATCACAAACAGACAAGCAAAGGTCGACAGGGATTACCAAGTGTATCGTAGAATATCCAAAGGGAATAACGCAGTCCAGGCAGAGTTCGGGGCGGGCAGCAGACAGAGAGTAAATCCAGTAAACGAAGCGAGAGGTCGGTAGGCGGGCGGCAAACGATCACACAGGTTAAACAATCCAGTCGACAACAGGTAGGAAAACACAGGGAAAAACGCTCAGAGATGATAGCCACGGCAAATCAAAACTTCGCAAAGGAAAAGACAAAATGTCCGACTATTTATAGGGGAAGAACGCAGCGAAATGGCGGCAGAGGAACGGAACCGGAAGAGAGTCCAAGCGGAGCCGGAAGGGCGGCCCCAGGTACGGGATGATGGGTAATGCAGTTCGGGTTAGTATTCAGGTGAGGGCTGCCGCTGGTGATGGTCGGAGGGAGCCACAGAGACCGGGATGGTGACAGAGCCCCCCCCTGCGAGCGACTCCTGGCGCGAGTGGGACCTGGGCGGCGGGGTCTGCCCCGGGTTCTGGGGGCTGGACGATCTGGGTTGCATTGGTGGAACTCCTGGGTGAGCGAGGGGTCGAGAATGTCCTTAGAAGGGACCCAGGATCTTTCCTCGGGGCCGAAGCCCTCCCAGTCCACGAGATATTGAAGGTGACCCCGCCGGCGTCGAGAGTCCAGGATTTCGTTCACTCGGTAAGCCTCCTCGCCCTCTATGATGATGGGGGGGGGGGGGGTCTTTGGGAACCGGTCTCATCTAGGTCCTCCACTCCTCCCGGACCACCAGCGGGCTTAAGCAGGGAGACATGAAAGGTGGGTGAGATACGGTAATGAGCAGGTAAATCGAGTCTGAAAGAAACTGGAGTAATTTGTCTGATAATTTTGAATGGACCCACGTACCTGGGGTTTAGCTTTCGACAGGGCTGGCGGAGACGGAGGTCCTTAGTGGAGAATCTGGTGAGTTCCTGGTTTAGCCTGGCCGTTGGCTTGAGGGTGGTAGCCTGAAGTGAGGCTGACGTTTATACCTAGCAGGCGGCAGAAGTTGGCCCAGAGTCGGGATGTGAACTGGGGACCACGGTCGGACACAATGTCTTCGGGGAGGCCGTAGAATCGAAAGACCGAATTACACAGGGCCTCGGCGGTTTCCAGGGCGGTAGGCAGCTTGGGTAGGGGTATGAGTCTGCACCCCTTGGAGAATCGGTCGATGACCGTGAGGATAGTAGTGTGGCCTTGTGAGGGAGGTAAGTCCGTGAGGAAGTCGATTGCTATATGGGACCATGGACGTTTGGGACTGGCAAAGGTTGAAGCAGGCCGGCCGGGGAGTGTCGGGGAGTTTTAGAGATGTTGCAGATGGGGCATTCTTTAACGAAACGTATGGTGTCAGTCTGTAGAGTGGGCCACCAGAAGCGGTTAGCAAGTAGTTGGGTGGTAGCGGTGATGCCGGGGTGACCAGAGCTGGGCGTGGAGTGAACTTGAAGGAGGACGCGATGACGAAGTGGCTGTGGCACGTAGGTGCGGTTAGGGGGACAGTCGGGTGGTCCTGGGTCCTGGTGTTGGGCCTCTGCTATCTCAGTCATTATGTCCCAAAGGACGGGTCCAACAAAGACTGAACTGGGCAGGATGGTTTCAGGGTGATCGAATTGGGCTGGGATTCACAGTCGGGACAGAGCGTCGGCCTTAGTGTTGAGTGAACCAGGGCGGTAAGTCACCTTGAAATCAAACCGGGTGAAGAACAGGGCCCACCTGGCCTGATGGTGGTTTAGGCTTTTGGCGGACTGGAGGTATTCAAGATTGCGGTGATCGGTTAACACAGTAAAGGGGAATTTGGCATCCTCCAACCAGTGTCCCCATTCTTCCAGGGCTGACTTGATGGCGAGCAGTTCCCGGTTTCCCACATCATAGTTCTGTTCGGCTGAGCTGAGCTTATGGGAGAAGGCGGCGCACGGGTACATCTTAGGGGGGTCACCATGCCGTTGAGACAAAACCGCACCAACTCCGGTGCTTGAGGCGTCCACCTCCAGGATGAATTCCTTTTCGGAGTCAGGGTGATGCAGAATTGGCGCGGAGGTGAAGCGATTCTTGAGGTTCTGGAAAGCCTGGAGGGCAAGGGGCAACCATGTGAGGCGATGACAACCCTTCTTGATCATGGCGGTCAAGGGAGCGGCCACAGAGCTGAATGACCGTATGAAACGGCGGTAAAAGTTGGCGAAGCCGAGAAATCTCTGTAATTCCTTCAGGGTGGTTGGTCTGGGCCAGTTCAAGACGGCATTTACCTTTGTGTCGTCCATGGCTATTCCGTCAGCGCTGATGACGTAACCCAAAAAGGAGATCTTAGATTGATGGAACTCCCTTTTCCCTTTTGGCATAGAGTTGGTGCTTAATGAGTCTCTTCAGAACAGCCCTGACGTGCTTGATATGATCTTGTAGGTTGTTAGAGAATACCAGAATGTCGTCGATGTAGACGATGACCCACCGATTCAGCATGTCCCTGAAAACATCGTTTATGAAGGCCTGGAAACAGGAAGGACTATTGGCTAGGCCAAAGGGCATTACAAGGTATTCATAGTGTCCATTTGTGGTTGAGAAGGCCGTCTTCCACTCATCACCTTCTCGAATTCTGATGAGGTTGTAGGCGCTGCGCAGATCTAGCTTGGTGAAATAGCGGGCGGAACGGAGCAATTCCAGGGCTGAGGGGACTAAGGGTAATGGGTACCTGTATTTGATGGTGATCTCGTCAAGCCACGATAGTCTATACAGGGGCGCAGGCCGCCGTCCTTTTTTTTTAACAAAGAAGAAACCTGCTGAAGCGGGTGAGGTGGATGGTCGAATAAACCCTTTAGCTAGTTCCTCCTGGATATAATCCTTCATGGCTTAAGATTCGGGCTGAGAGAGAGGGAAGATGCGCCCCTTGGGTGGTTGAGATCCAGGAATTAGATCGATGGCGCAGTCACCGGCCCTGTGTGGTGGCAGCTGGGTGGCCTTGAGCTTGGAGAAGGCGAGATGGAGATCTTGGTAGTGGCTGGGTAGCTCCGCCTTGGCTGATGACTCGGGTGTGGGTGACTGGTCCGGAGTGAGACTCTTGGGATGGAGACAATGTTCTTCACAGTGGGTTGACCATTGTGTAATGCGTCGTTGGGCCCAGGAAATCGAAGGACTGTGGAGGTCGAGCCAAGGGAAGCCCAGGATTATGGGATTTCGTGGTGTGGTGATGAAGAAACGGATGCGTTCCTGATGAGCGGAGTCAACGCTGAGAGTGATGTCTGTGGTGGTGTGATTGATGAGACCTGAGCCCAGGGGATGCACAAGAGATCAGAGGAACATGGTGAGTTTTTACAAATTCAGCATCAATAAAGTTACCAGCCGCTCCAGAGTCTATGAGAGCGGAGGTGGTAACGGATTTATCTTCAAAAGTGAGGGTAACTGGTATTTCTAAAGTAGTGGAAGTACGTTGAACAGAACTCACCGAAGACGTTCTTCGTGGAGGACGAGATGGACAGTTGGCCCGTATGTGGCCGGGCTGGCCGCAGTACAGACATAAGTTGTTTCTCATACGTCGTTCTCTCTCCTCCACGGTGAGGCGCGTGAAGCCCACCTGCATGGGCTCTACCTCGACCTTGGTAGCGGCTTGGGCAGTGGGGTAAGTGACCGTGTGGCGGATGGGCTTTCTGGAGCGCATGAGATTATCCACTCGGATGGAGAGGTCGATGTATTGCTCCAGGGTGAGCCCCTCATCTCGACATGCGAGTTCTGCCTGGAGTTCCATGCTGAGACCCTTGCGATAATGTAGCTTCAAGGGACCCTCATTCCAATCGCTCTGGGCTGCCAAGGTGCGAAATGTAAGCGCGTAGTCCGCCGCAGTGCCCCGGCCTTGCTTTAGGGCCATAAGCTGTTCACCGGCCTCCTTTAAATCTAGATTAAAGACACATCTTTTTAGCCAAGCATTCACATAACGCATCTCATAATCTTTTACTGCTGTTATATCTGATCAATTGCACATTATGAATCCTTAGCTTTGGTTGAACAAATCCTTTTGCTTGGTTTGAACAGCAGCTACGCTAATTATGTTCCTATTGTTCTCTGTTTCTGCCACGGGATTGACATCCCGTGGTAACTAGGAATAACACAAGCTACAGTCTGGATCAGGAGCACCGAAGAAGAGATGATGATGCCAACCCCTTGGAGGACTTTAGATGATATCAGCCCTGAAACACCATACATCACTACCGAATTTTACTACAGTGATTTGATTGCAACATATAATCATTAATGTTAACATTATACAAATTGTACAAACTTTAATTATTGTACAAATTCTAATTTAACAAACGTTATTGTACAAACTTTAATTACTGTACAAACTTTAATTTAATAAACTTTAATTATTGTACAAACTTTTAATTTGCTGTTAAGCTGCTTTGAAACGATTTGTTTCGTGAAAAGCGCTATACAAATAAACTTGACTTGACTTGACTTCCCATCAGCAGACTGCTGGAAAACCTCCTTAAAACGTGAAACAAAGGCAGCAAATGTGGGGAAAACAGGACGTTGGTAATTCCACACGGCGGTGGCCCACTCTAGTGCTCGCCCCGAGAGTAATGAGCAAACGAAAGCGATCCGGCTATTGTCTGTTGGGTACAGTGCCTGTATTGTGGAGAGGCTTCGCACCTCATTGCCGCCTGTCCCGTTCGTCTGCCTCGTCCAATGGTGAGTACTGTATCATTAACACCTGCAGTATCTCATATTCCCCATATCAAGGCCAGCTTGGTTGTAAATTCTCGTACTCTTCCCATACATGTGTTGGTGGATTATGGAGCGGCAGGCAACTTCATCTCTTCTCATTACATCACTAAACATCGTATATCCACCATAAAGAATGAAATCCGGTACCAGATCACAACCATTCAAAACTCACCATTGGGCGACGGCAAGATTACCTGAAGGACGAAGGAACTAACCCTCATCACCCAGCCTGAGCACGAGGAGAAACTCGTCCTACTAGTCCTACCCCAAGCTAATGTGGACGTCATCCTAGGCAGGCCTTGGCTCTCACGACACCAGCCTGCCATCGATTGGAGCACAGGAGAAATCCTGGGATGGGGCTCCAAATGTAAGGACCACGGCCACACATCCCAGTCTACTGACCCAAGTCCGCCATCAGACTCCCTCTCCATTCACGCCACTACCGTAGAGAGCCCGGCCAGCCACTCCTCCATCACCATTTCTGCCATCTACAGTTCATTCTCCGACGTGTTCAGCAAGGAACGAGCCACCCAGTTACCCCCTCACCGGCCCTGGGACTGTAGTATCGACCTGCTGCCAGATGCCAAACTACCGCACGGAAGAATCTACCCCCTTTCACGTCCTGAGCATGAGGCAATGGAGGAATACATCAAGGAGGCTCTCCATCAAGGGTTCATCAGACCTTCCACGTCTCCAGCAGCATCTAGTTTCTTCTTCATCGCCAAGAAGGATGGAGGACTCCGGCCGTGTATAGATTATCGTGTACTCAACGATGCCACGGTAAAGTTCGCCTGCCCGTTACCACTGGTACCTGCAGCCCTCGAGGAGGAACTTCGAGAAGCACGGGTGTTCAGCAAGCTTGATCTCCGCAGTGCATATAACCTGATCCGTATCCGAGAAGGGGACGAATGGAAGACCGCCTTCATAACCCCAACTGGCCACTACGAATACCAGGTTATGCCCTATGGCCTTGCCAATAGTCCTTCCATCTTTCAAAATTTCATGAATGAACTCTTTCGAGACTTTCTCCACCGTTTCACTATCATTTACATTGACGACATACTGATCTATTCCCGGAACATGGCCGAACACCAGTCACACGTACGGCAGATCCTCCAACGCCTAAGAGAGAATCACCTCTATCTAAAGGCCAAGAAATGTGAGTTCCATCGATCCACAGTCTCCTTTCTCGGATACGTGATTTCTGCGGAGGGAGTCCGCATGGAGACCGGCAAGGTGGACGCCGTAGCCCATTGGGAGGAGCCCAAGACGGTGAAGGAACTGCAGCGTTTTCTTGGCTTCGCCAACTTTTATCGACGTTTCATCAAGAACTACAGCCTCCTGTCTGCTCCTCTCACTTCCCTTCTTAAAGGTGGACGCCGAGTCTTAGCATGGAACCCCGAAGCTCAACAGGCTTTCGACCAATTGAAACAGCAGTTTGTCACAGCACCTGTCCTCAAGCATCCAGATCCCACTCAACCCTTCGTAGTGGAGGTGGATGCAGCCGATGTAGGAGTTGGAGCTATTCTCTCCCAATGGTCTGGTGAACCCCGAGCCCTCCATCCGTGTGCGTACTACGCCAGGAAGTTAACCCCAGCCGAACAGTATTATGGCATCGGTGACCGTGAGCTTCTGGCCATTAAACTTGCCCTCGAAGAATGGCGACACTGGCTCGAAGGAGCCCAGTTTCCCTTCACCGTCATCACAGACCACAAAAATCTCCAATACCTCCGACATGCCAAACGTCTAAATGCCCGTCAGGCCCGCTGGTCGTTGTTCTTTGCTCACTTCAATTTTCAAATCACCTACCAACCTGGTCACAAGAACACTAAAGCGGATGCCCTGTCACGCATGTATTCACCCGATCCCACAGTAGACATTCCTGATCCGATTTTACCCTCTTCCGTCTTCCTCGCACCTGGATGAAGAGATCCGTGCCGCCACCCTCGAGGAGCCAGCACCACCAGAACTTCCTCCGGGCCTCACCTATGTGCCCACCAGCCATCGTCTTCCGCTCCTGGATAGTGCGCACACATCCCTCGGCTCAGGACACCCTGGCAGCAGGCGAACCCTCTCGCTCCTCCAACAGAAATACTGGTGGCCAAATATGATCAAGGACGTCATCCAGTACGTCCGGGGATGCTCGGTCTGCGCCGTCACCACTACCCCTCGCCGTCTCCCGGAATGTAAACTTCACCCTCTGCCTATTCCCCGCCGACCCTGGAAGCACCTAGGAGTGGATTTCGCCACGGATCTACCACCCTCTCAGGGTTATACTACAATCCTTGTGGTGGTGGACCGCTTCTCTAAGGCCTGTAAATTAATCCCTCTCAAAGGTCTTCTCACAGCTCTCGAAACTGCAGAGGCACTATTCAGCCACGTGTTCCGTAATTATGGGCTCCCTGAAGACATTGTGTCCGATAGAGGGCCTCAATTTATATCCAGGGTCTGGCGGGCCTTCTTCCGGCTTCTGGGGACCACCGTCAGTCTGTCATCAGGCTACCACCCTCAGACCAACGGCCAGACCGAGCGCAAGATCCAAGAGATCTCCCGTTATCTCCGGACATACTGTGCCCAACATCAGGACACCTGGAGCCAGTATCTACCGTGGGCTGAGTATGCTCAGAATTCCCTCCGTCAACCTTCCACAGGACTAACCCCTTTTCAATGTATTCTAGGTTACCAACCATCATTATTCCCATGGACCGGTGAAACCTCTGAAGTGCCCGCGGTAGATCACTGGTTCCAGGAGAGCGAGAGGGTGTGGGACTCAGCGCACGTCCATCTCCATCGGGCAGTACGGAGGCACACGGAAGCGGCCAACCGCCACAGGTTACCCAACCCTACCTACCACCCTGGAGACAAGGTATGGCTTTCCACTCGTGACATCCACCTCCGTCTGCCCTGCCGGAAGCTGAGTCCCCGCTACATAGGGCCATTCACCATCCATTCCCAGATCAACCCCGTCACTTACCGTCTTAACCTACCTCCACGATGCCGGATCTCCCCCACATTTCACGTGTCCTTACTTAAACCTCACTCTGACCCAGTCTTTCCTCCGTCCACAGAACCGGAGCCGCCTCCCCCTCCAGACCAACCTGAGATCCTCGGTGACAACATCTATCGAGTCCAGGGGATCCTTGACTCCCGGCGGAGGAACGGCCAACTCCAATATCTCATAGACAGGGAAGGGTTTGGGCCCGAGGAGAGATCGTGGACACCCCGCAATGACATCCTGGATCCTGCTCTCCTCAAGGAGTTCCACCGTCAACACCCAGATCGCCCAGCTCCCAGAGGCCGAGGTCGTCCCCGTCGCCGATCTTGGGTGCCTGGAGTCACCCGTGGAGGGGGCGGTAGTGTCACGTCCTCAGCCCGTTCCCTCAGTCCTAGTCACCGCAGTCAGTCACCATCCGGCCAATCCCCGACACGCCACACCCGTTCACCATCACCTGAGTACTAATCACCCACACCTGTGCCAGCAATCACCACTCCCTATATATACTTACCTTTGTCATTCACTCACCGGCTGGAATCGAAGTCACATGGACACTGCTTCGTGGATCCTTTCCCCGCTGTTTCTCCTGTGCTCCTCCGTGGATTTACTCCGTGAACCTGTGGATACAAACACCTTCATTAAAGGGAAGTGACTTTTGCTATGTTGGTGATTGCTGTGAACTGGAACTCACCTGCTGAACTGTGCTCACGAGAACTGTCAACTCGATGCACTACTTACCAGTCTCACCTGTTTGAAGTGTTGTTTTCTCACAATAAAACTCACAGTAATTCCTGCCTTCTCTCGTTTGTGTGTGACCGTGACACACGGAGAGGAGAAAACAATTATGCATCAAGTTTTATTCCTTTCACATTTATTTTATACCACTTTTTATTATACACATTGTTTCAAAGCAGCTTTACAGAAAATGAATGTGTTCACATTACAAATAATTTTGTTATCAGGTGTAAGAAAGTAATGTTCTTATGGCAAAAAAAAAATCTAAAATTAGGATATATAGATCATGCAGGTAGTTAACATCATGTATTCAGCAGAAAAAACATAGGAGAAATGGTTGAGTGATGCTCCATCACATATCAGTAGCGGCATCACTGCTCCTCCACCACAGTGCTTCTACAGTAGCTAAGAACAGAAGCACAGTAAATATAATGAAGTACAGGTTCACTGTGATTACTTTTATTAATATAATTATTTTTTATTTATTTTTATCAAAATGCCAGGGGTGTGGATAATTTAGGTAACAACACTGTATTAAGAATCAAGAGAACTTAAACTTTTGAATGGGGTCATTTTTATAAATTCAACTATTATTTTCTCTTGTGGACTATGTAAGAATCTTTTATGTGAAATATCTTCAGTAAATGATAACATGCATTTATTTAGTTAAAATAATTAACATTTAGCAGATTCTGCAAGGTGTATGTAAACTTGACTTCAACTGTATACAGAAATTTCTGGTAATTTAGTATGATTCTGAAATAAAAACTGCCCGCCTATTTTAAACTTTTTATTCTCACCTAGGTCCATCAGCATCCTTTGCAATAAATGTAATTGAAATATTTAACTTTCCACCCGCAAAAGTCACGTTTAAAAGCCTTAATTACACAACGATGAATGAAACAGCATGAAGATAATGAAATATGTCCCTTAAATCTGCGAATTTAGTGAGGAATAATCTAATAATAATCTATTTAAATCCACATGGCAATTTGATTAGCTGGGCTGATAATATACAATTTTGTTCTATAAATGTCTTACCTTTTAAAAGTTCATCACAGCAGTCTCTTCTGCTGCATCTCTATGGCGCTGATAGTTTTAGCGCTAACTTCCGGGAACTATTGAGCGCCTCCACAATCCGCCATTGCTGTAAAAAACTGGTCCATTGGAGTCAATGGAGTTGTCGCAACTCTCTCTCTATACGGCTCTGGTGGGTATGAAATCCACCTGTTACAGTGTTGACTGTACTGCTTGCTTCTAAACTTAAACTGTCTCTCTTAATTTATTACATTTTGGTGACTAGGATAAAAACAATGAAGAGACCTTTTGAAATAAGTTTTTAATGTAGAGAATCTAATTCCGTACAAGTTGGAGCCTTGGAAAGATGGCAGGCATGGTAGAACAAGTTACACAATTTGATAGTCCCAGTCTTGGGATGAATAATGCAAAATCAGATTAGAGAAGAAAATTATTACTGAGCTCTGATGGAAGTAAAACATATGGTCTAATAATGAATTTATCAGGCCCAGTTAAACCAGGAATTTGTGAAAGCCAGATATCATTAGTGCCGACATAAGAAAACAGTCCGCTATAACCAGCACTTTTAAATTTGCTTTGGTGTCAGGCACTCTTGCTTCCAGTAAGCTGACTAAAGTGGCAGATTTCTGTTTTCATGTTTCGTAAAACAGAATCTCCAATAACTAAGGCAATTTTAACAGGCTTCTCATTGGGTTTGTCATTGTTTGAGGTTTTAGTCAAAATAAAGAAGCAACGTTGTCAGAAGCAGTTGTCCTGCTGCAGGGGTCTCTGTTAACCTAATTATTTCCCTGCATTTATCACATGTATTCCCTCAAAACAGAAAAAGCTACACTGACAATGAAGTGACAACAACAGGAGAAGATATTATAACTCACTATGATTTTTAGTTTGTTTTATGGACTCATAAGAGATGGAGTGAGAGAAAGAACAAAGACAGTAAGCACAAATGACATGCTAACAGTCCAATGAAAAAAAGCACTTTACTAGCCATAGTGGTTTAGATTAAAAAGATTTAATGTCAGATTAATTAGACAATATCATCAATCTGAGATATGTGATTACAGTTTTTAGCAATTTAAACAGTTAAGCATGATAAGAGATTCAAGAGATGCAAAACCAGAACTACAATTGCAAAACACTCAGCAGTGAGGCAGACAGGAATTGGTTTAGTTACAGAATTACTCCTCAGACCACCACATGCTCTCTCCAGCTGAAATGACCAAAATCATTAACAACAACAGCAAAAAAAAAAAAAAAAAAAAATCATAATAAAAAGCCCCAGGAGCATAACTGGGGAAAAGGGGATTGTGGATATTTCTAGTGAAGTCAACAAAGGGGTTCATCTCAAACCTCTGAGATATACAGAGAACCAAAAACTGCCTTACTATGAACTGAAAAAAGCTGTTATTTTAAAAATGCTATGTATTAAGCTGTGATGGTACATTTGAAGTGGTCTTAATTTTTGCCAGAGGTGCAAATCAGTCAAGTCATGTCACGTAACAGAATGTGCTAGAATGGAAGGAAAAAAAAAAAAGTTAAAAGCAGATTGAGAAAGAGCTAAGCACTGTTCTCCATGTGGCTTCTGTGTGCAAGTATAGGCTACTTTGAGCTTAGAGTGTATGCTTGGACAAAAACACAAAAATAAAAAATCTGAATGTCTGTCTTGGTGAATTTTCACTTAAATGCTGTCATTTATGTCTTAAGTAAACAAACAGTTCAGAAGGTAATCTATGCATTAGGTCTTCTGTCTTAAAGTCACAGTGGCCTGAAAAACCTTCTGTGAAAATATCAGGAAAGATTATTGGTGTACATCAGATAGGTCATGCAGAAATGTTTCATGATTGTGTTCTTAAGAAAGTCCAGGTTATACTTTGTACTGCTGACCATGAGATTTAGATTTCCTGTAAGCAGATCAAAAACAATTTAAGTTTTATTTGTGTATGTGGTCATTAAGCTATGGAATTGTTCTGGCCAGGAGGAGAGTGTACTTAGTGTAGAAAATGTACACAGATAACTTTATTAGAATAGACTGTGGTATTTTTATGTGTTTTAAATATTTTATTGTTTATAATTGATATGTACAAGGATGTTAATGTTCTGGCATCTTGCTGGAATCTTAGTTTCCCTAAATGAGACAATAAAGCTGAGTCTGATGTATACTGAATTCGTATGGTAAAGACTATGCAGTGGTTTATCTTTACATTTGATTAATTCAGTTTTTTTATTGTATTTGTTCTATTTGTTATTTTCTTCTTTTTTATTGTGTTGCTGACTGTTTCAACTCACTTTTGTTAGTTGACTGTAAAACTGCTCTGAAAGAACATTGTGGGGTTCAAAAAAAAAAAAAAAGAGAGAAAAACTTGTACCTTTAGGCACCCTAAAAATAATTAACCTGTGCGATCATCCATTTTTTATAGTATTCAAGGTAATGGAGACATTGACTTCATTAATAAAGTATGCCCCAGAAACTGATACGATTGGTATAATTTCCACAGAGCTTAATGGAGTGTTATTACCATTTTGTAGTTTTCTTACCATTTTAACATTTTATTAAAACTTTATATTATTATAGCTATATTAAATAGTTTAAGACAAGACTACATTGTTTGCTTCATTGCTTTAATTCCAAATTCTGAGACGGGTATCTTTTCAAAAGGTTGATGTATCACATATCTGTTTAAGGCACCTGCCATGCATTATACATGGCATCACATGACCAGTATTGTCAACACTAGAGTAGAAAAAGTAACTGCTAATGTTATTGTGAAGAGGGGAGCAAGAGTGTACAATGGCATTTATAGCTAAGACTTTTTATGATCTGCATGCAACTACGCTGGAAGGGGAAACAATAGATTTCAATATTTTCAGAGGAAGAGTCGTGCTAATTGAGAATGTGGCATCACTTTGAGGGACAACCACCCGGGACTATATCCAGCTTAATGAGCTCCAGAGCAGATATCCTCACCGGCTTGTGGTCCTGGGCTTTCCCTGCAACCAGTTTGGATACCAGGTTTGTAAATGAGGATGTGCAGCTGCCTTCAATTTCGCACTAAATTCCGAGTACATTTAGTTGTATTTTGTCTACAGATGTTATTTAGTTAATACATGAGTTCAGAGTCACATAAATGGTAAATGTAACTATTTATGCTAGATTAGTGTTTCAGAAATTTAAAGGACTGTTGTAAATAATTTGGATTACTGTAATATTTATTGGATTGTCCCTACTTTATCCTTTTTTTTTTTTTTTTTTGTCATTTTCCAGGAGAACTGCTCTGATGCAGAAATTCTAAATTCCTTGAAATATGTGCGCCCAGGTGAATGTTATAAGCCTGCATTTACCATTTTTGAGAAGTGTCTGGTGAATGGGAGTGATGCACATCCTGTCTTTTCTTACTTGAAAGACAAGCTTCCTTATCCAGATGATGACCCTATGTCATTCATGCAGGACCCTAAGTATCTGGTCTGGAATCCTATCAGTCGGAATGATATTTCATGGAATTTTGAAAAGTTTCTTATTGGACCAGAGGGTGAGCCCTTCAAGAGATACAGTAAAAAGTTTCAGACTATCAGTATTGAACCTGACATTCAAAGACTGCTGAAACTGACCAAGAACTAATCAAAAATGAGTTAATTGATCACGTTTCAGTCATGTGTTAACTCAGTGTGACAACAATGATATTTAATTCACATTATCTTCCATGTTAGCAATATTGTGGCATCACCTTACTTTCTTTTATATTACTTAATGAGAGTGACACACCAAAATGTAATAGGGTTTCACTTGAGATTGTAAATATGAAAAAAAATACAGATGATGCTATTAACAAATTCTCTGCAATGGAAGTACCTTAATAAAATATTGATCAACACAGTTCTGTTTCTGGCTCAGTGGGTTCAAAAATGTGACATTGCTTTACTTGTTTTACTGAAGGTCTCCTATGCATCTACATTAATGTGATGCCTGCATGGTTGAGATTGACGTTTCAATGTTTAAAATATATTGTCTCAATACTTAAATTTTGATTAAAGATGACAGCATACATGGGTGGAGACAAGGATATTGAGCTAACATTGATTTGTTATTGATGACCACACACTCTTAGAAGGAAAGGTTCAAAAATGAACCTTTTAAGGTTCCTAGGGATTGCAACTGGGGGGAACCTTATAAGTTCATTTTTGAACCTTTTTGAAAAGGTTCTATTTGGAATAAAGGTGAATTAATGATCCACATGAGTTCCTTTTTGAGCCATTTTTAAACTATTTTAAAGCACCCTTTTGGTACTATTTATTATTATTATTATTATTATTATTGTATTATTATTATTATTATTATTATTATACTCTTTATTCCTAATTCACAACACAGACACAACCTGTAATTGTCTATGACATTGTTTATTTTTATTAATTTTATACATTTCAATCACATATAGATATATTAAATCTATTAAATGTTCTCTTTTGAAAGAAAAAAATAAAATGAATGAATACATAAATATATAATAAATAGTAAAACTGTTTTTTGTTTTTTTTCACTTCAGCCAACTTTATATGAATATCCACCCTGACTTCTCTGGTACTCGGTAATAACTGGATATCAGCTGGATATCAGCTCTTAAAAAAAAAAAAAAAAGAGCTGGATATCAGGATAGAATATCTTTTGTGGAGTGATGTTTCATGTAGTCTTCCCTCTCATTCCTTGTCCATGCACTCCTTCAAAAGTCTGATATCTGGTGTCTTCTTTGAGCATTCTGTTCTCATTTTCTCCAAGCGGATCCCCATGCTGTATTCATCTTCTCCTGACTCTGCCTATCCACAAACATAAGCACTTAAACTTTAACAGTGAACAGTAAACTTTAATGTTTTTCTTAATTCCTGATGATTATTCTATTTGTGGCTCTTACCTCTTCAGTCATTTGTCTCTTTTGATATATATCTTTGATTGTAGATGAATCCCCAATCTAAAAAAAAAACAAAAAAAAAAAAACCACACACACATTAAAGACATCCATTGTGTGTCCATGATGGTGTCATTTCATTTGACATACCTCTTCATTAATTGCCTTTTTTGGAGCATCACATGTCTGTTGGATGGTTGGAGAAATCACCTGGTTCTTTACTTTGCTGAATAATAATAGATAATGTTACATCAGTAGTGACACACTGTACATTTTTGTAATCACAGACCTACTTAATCAGTAACACATTTTAACACCACTACATTCAATGAAATCAAAATAAATAAATTAATGAAATCACAACAGTTATACACAAAAACATGTTAATTAGTAAACTGTTATTAAAAATAATAATTATAAGAAATTTCACTAACCTTAACAGTAACTAGATGAAAGAGAGTGATCCTCTTTGTTGTCAAAAGAATCACTATGGTTGCCTTGGCAACTCAACTGTCACTCTGAAAAAGGAGCTCTATCACTCTATACTATTTACATACACTCATTACAATACAGTGAAGCAATAAAAATATTTTAAAGACACTTGTAAATGTAATTAGATATAATAACTAAAATATATACAACTGATCTCATTGTGACCCAATGTGATGTGGATGATTGTGATGTGGAGAATTAAAATTGTAACAATTTACAATAAGGTTTCAAAAGTTAACTACTTACATGACATGAACAAATGATTAATACTTCTACAGCATTTATTAATAGTAGTTAATGTTAATTTCAGCATTTACTAATGCATTATTAAGATCCAAAGTTCTGCTTTATAACATTAGTTAATGCACTGTGAATTAACAAGCACTAACAATGAACAACTGTATTTTCATGAACAGAGATGAATAAATACTGTAATAAATGTATTGAATTCAATAAATGTTATGTTCCTGCTGTATAGAAAAGTCACATAATGAGCTCCAATTTAATTATGCAATTATATATATATATTACATTAGATTTATTTTGTCTTACCTCTGATATTCCTGTCGCTTCTCCAGTCCATCTGTTGGTGGCTTGTGCGTCAAAGTAGTTGTCCAGCAGAAAAAAATGTTCAAACTTATACTTTTTATGTGTTTTTATTCTTCTTATTATTATTCACAAAATGAAACAAAAATTACTTTAATTGAATCACCTAGTAAAGTGAAGTTAAATTGCTACTGAATTGTTTTTAGTCCAGTCAATATTTTCAAAAAAAAAAAAAAAACATTTAACCCCTTAACCCTCATTAGGCCCCTGAATTCATCAAAAAACTAAAACCAAAGTATGGGCCAAAATGGTTAAATATTTATACAGTCCATTTGAAAAGGATCATAAAGGAACCTTGGCAAGAGGCCAGGTTCATAAATGAACCCTTCTGCTGCAACATAGGTTCTAAAAAGAACTAATAGCATGTGTCAAATTACCAGTGGATCATTATAGAACCCTTAAGTTCAACTTTGAACCTTTTTGATAGTTAAAAGTTCACATTTGAACTTTATAGTTCTTTTTTGAACCCCAAAGGTTCAACCTCTTCTTAATTAAGATCCACATGTATATATCTGCGGAATGTTACCCAATCAATGGAGTTTTATTCTAATCCACTGGGGGCTTGGTTTAGGGGTGTTCCTGTAAGTAAAGCAGCTAAAAAACACCCATTGTGTGGTGAAGCTTGGTTTGAGAACATATTTTAATGTTTTATATCGGTTTACTTATTTAGCAATTGATATGCTAATCAAAGCATTTACCAATTAGCAAGTTAGCATTTACTGTGTTAGGTAGGTAAGTAATTAACATGATTGTTCCTTTCTTGTTTTTCTTCTTTTGGATAAAACAAAAACCATAGAGCACTTTATAAGAATATGTCTAAAGCATTACAATGAAAAAAAAAATTTAATTCAGAAATTAGAAGTCAGGGGGTAATATAGTACTGGCTTAACGAACACTACTACCCAGCAGGGGGCGGTAATGCTTCTAAAAGTTGTGCCATAAAAAAATCACGAAGAATAAAAAAGTGGTAGAATAAACGCGTGTTAGGCTGTTTAGTTTATGTTTGTTCGCTATTTAGTTTTGAAGGAAAGAAATGAGCGAAATTCATCAAACGTCATCAGTGTCAAAGGTAATATTGAACAGACATGCATCCTTCCTTACGTGGCTAAATGAATCACATATGTTGAGAATAAAGATATTGTTCGGTATTCAGTGCGATGCTATGCATACACATAGTGAGATATATCTAGACTAATAGATAGTGTTTTTCAGGGATGTTTTGTTTTTAAGTCGGCCTCTAAAAAGAGAAAGCGACATGTAGGAGTTGGTGAGTAATGATAATTATTATTACCACCTTACAAAAAAAATTAGATTGATTCTCTGACTATTTACAAATACATATCTCCAATATCAAGCATTTTCATTTTATATATTTCCGTGTAGGTGGATATGTGGTGGATGATAGTGAAGATAACGGCAGTGATCGCTTTAGGATCTGTCAGAAATTATGGGAAACGGTTCAGATGAACACAGAGGTATGAAACATCTTGCAACTGCTTTGTATAATAAATTAATTTGTTCGTTCATTAACATGTTTGTGTTTTTCGATAAATCTATGTTTTCACAGGTAATACAAGATCAGTTAAATAAAAAGGTACTTGACAGTCTGGCAGAGTTCGTTAAAAAACATGGCCTCGGTTGCTCATCTGATGTCTGGAGACAGAGAGCCAGTGAAATCCCCACAGCTGCTCTAATGCTGGGTATGGCATAATTCTTATCCTAAGATTTTCTAAAACATGAATGCAAATCCATTTGTTTAAAATAAAGCCTGATTTGTAAAAATGAACTTCTGTTACTGCTCCATCTGCTGTCAGAGCGTGAATATGCGGAATGTGTGAATGTACAGGTCAATATAATAGTAATTTAAGTTGTTGATACATAATGGTACCCCACTATTAGCTTCACTTATTATTGGCCTTAATAAAACCTTTTATTGTCATTTAGGGGTAAACGTACCAGATCATGCCATGACATTTCGAAGTCTGTGTAATCTCCTTCAGGATTCTGTCACCCCATATGTGGTGTCTGTTCATGCCAAAGAATGTGCAGGTGTGTATAAAACTCTATAAACTTTAAATATAACTAAAAATAAACCCTACACATATGTCTTTGACATTGCTGTTGTGTATAGAAATACTGTTGCACATCAGGGATAATTAGTCTGGCTTTAATGAGTGAGTTTTGTGCATGTTTAATACATTTTAGTACATCATGTACATCAATACCTGTGCAAAGTTTGCTCTTATATAAATCTCAGTGAAAGATTGATCTCTACAAAATAACTATACATGTTGCTTACAGTCACTTATGCATAGCTTCATTTGCATATAATTAGCACATTTTCATTCAGATGTGATATAATGTTTTACAGTAATCCTGCAGTGCTATATATAACATTTTTTGACAGCTGTAAAGCTCTTGATTCAGAAGGTTATAGAGCAGCTGATGGGAAGAGGAGTGTCTGTGGATGAAGAACAGGAAGATGATACAGCTTTGCTTCAAAAGACACTGTGTACTATTAGTGCTTTATGTCAGTGGTACAAGACTGTTACTAAGGTAGGAGAAGTACATATGGAAGTACTACTTGCTGAATAGGGGCTTGGTCCATGGAAAAGTAAATTCTAGCTCATGCTAATACAGTGGTTCCCAATTCCAGTCCTGGGGACCCCCTGCTCTGCACATTTTGCATGTCGCCCTTATTTAACACACCTGATTGAGGTCATCAGCTTGTCAGAGGAGAGAGCCATGAACTGAACTAATGAGCTGATGATTTCAGTCAGGTGTGTTAAATAAGGTAGACATGCAAAATATGCAGAGCAGGGGGTCCCCAGGACTGGAATTGGGAACCACTGTGCTAATAGGTTATGTTACTTTTGTAAATGTGTATATATAAATGTGTTGTAAATGCGTGAGAAGTTGAATGTACTGTATGCAATTGTAACTTGCAAGCAGAATGAAATGTTCAGTGCAGATTTAAACCTTAAAGTAAATAATGTTTGATCAGTTCTAGAAATGATGACATTTCTAGAAATGTAGAAATTTGAAAGACCTCCTGTGCTGTTGTGTACTTAACTTTGGTGTGCCAAGCTATTTTGACAATCAGAATAATTGATCTTTTCCAGAAATGCACCCAAGTTGTTTCGGAAAGGACAGAAAACTTGACAAATTATGACTCACCTCAGAGTTTGCCTGTTGTTGTGATCTTCAAAGACTTTGAGGCATTCAACTCACATGTTTTACAGGATTTTATACTTATTTGCAGGTGAGATTTGTGTCGTAAAATGGGCAGTAGTATGTGAAGTGAGAATAATACTGTTACAGTACTTGCAAGGTGTTTCTTACAGTTATTGCAATTAATTCAGCTCCAACTCCTTATGGTTATGGATTATTTTTAACTGTCTACATAAACATTGTGATGTCACAAGTAAATTGCTTCCAATAAAATTAGCAAAGTAGTTTTTAATGTACAGTGTTGGTTAAAAGTTAAAACGTTCATTGTCATGGCCATGGCAAAACTCTGAAGCAGCATTTATTTAAACATTTACCTGAGATTACCTCACTTTTAACTTTCTTTTGCAAGCCTTGAAAGCAGGGCTATATCCTGTTTTTTGTTTTGTTTTTATTTAAATGCTAATAATGTTTTATACTTGAAACTGAAAAGTATATGTAATCATGGTGTGAAAATCCTTTATCTTTGTATCTTATTAACAGTCGGTACACTCAAGAGCTTCCATTCGTCTTTATTTTTGGCATTGCCACGTCTCCCAGTGCTATACAGCACAGGCTTCCCCATTCTGTGTCATCTTTGCTCTGCATTGAGGTCTTTCATTCTCTCTTATGTACTCAGCATTTGGCCTCTGTTTTTGACAAGGTAAATAACCATTGCGATTTGTAATGCTTTTAAGTTAACATCAAAAATAGCTGTATTCCTTATGTTCTTCTGATGTCATTGTTTGTTTTTCATAGCTCATTCTGAACTCACAGTTCCCATTCAAGCTCAGCAGTAGGGTGATACAGGTGCTGGTTGGCATCTTCCTGTACCATGACTTCTCTGTTCAAAATTTTGTTAAGGGTCTACAGGTGAGCTGACATATATAGTGTTTGTGAAAGCATTTTAAATTTTTTTTCCTTAAATGGCCTTACATTGTGGCATATGTAATATTTCTTTGTTGTTCTGGAATGTTATTGAGGAACAAACATTGGTGACAGTGCTGCTACGTATTTGGCTTTTGTTACGTATTTGACTTTCTGCTATTGAAACAAACCACTTTCATTATAATGGAGCCTAAAACCGAAACTTAAATTTGGAAGTTGTCTTCTTGTATATTATAAACCCATTTAAAGTCCCTTCAATGCAGTACATTTCAGGAACAACGACACACGGCAGTTTAATCACTTCTCATTTTTAGTGATAGCATGAAGGATGATGCAGTCATGTGACCTCAGTTATACATTGATTGTTTGCAAATTAATATATTATGATGCTATCCTGGACATTACTAATGTGATAGTGGATGTGATGTGAGAATGTTTAAGGAATATGGATATTTTGCCATCACTGTAATGAAGCCCTTTCTCTTACAGTTCTCTATGTTGGAGCACTTTAATAGCCAGCCTCTCAGCGTGCTTTGCTGCCAGAAACAAGAGGCCTTGCTTTCTGCCAAGACATTGAGCAAACAAAATGTTGAACGAATTCGCCATCTACCCTCGTTCATGAGGTATACACCTCAATGTTCACTCCAGTAAAGGGATGCAGCAACAGTTCTGTAACTAATGAAGAGTGAATATGTTTTTGTAGGTATGTGGAGACTCAGGAGCCCCAGGAACAAGTGCAGCTCCTTACCAGTGATGAACATGTCAAGGTAACACGTTATTGTTCTGCAGCAATCCATGTAATTGACTCAGATGTCACATATCTGCTCTGTTTTTGCTATTTCTCTTAGAAATTATGTCCAGTGTTGGCTCAGGCTAGCATGCTAACCATATGCTGTTATTTGTAATGTAGCTTTGGGTTAACTGTTTAACTATAAGCAATGTTAATGGCTAAGTTAGCTTAGCATGCTAATACTCTAAAATAATACTCTTGTTTTCATTCTATCCTTAAATGGTTTCCTCTGCATCAGGTAAAGCATGCGTCTTCTAGGTGACAACCAGTTGGTAACCCTGTAAGAAAGCAGACTTATTATCCAGTTATTAAAGGGGTCATGAACCGCCTCTTTGTATTATTTTTGTACTGTTCTCTGAGGTTCACTTATAATGCTATCAAGAATTTGACATGAAAATACATCTTAATTTAGAAGTAATAGGCTATTTTCTATTTTCCTGTTTTGACCCCCCCCCCCCCCTTATCTGATCTTATCGCTCTTTGAATAGGCGTGGTGGATTGTATTCAACGCCCACTGCTATGATTGCTAACAGTTGTGTATGTTTGACAGCCTACATTCCTTATAAAAATCTTTATTGATATTGAGCTTCAAAGTTTTTGCATTCCATGTAGCAAAAATGATATGGGGAACAAGTCTCTTATATACATGAAAATGACAGAGACCCTAAATGTATTCTAAAAGTATAATATCAGAATCCTCTCAAATTTGTAAATGAGGAATATCGAAAATCTTTGGTCATTTTTGTACGAGATTCTAATGGTCTAATTAGATTCAATGATTTATGCTAAGCTATGCTAAAAGTGCTAGCGCCAGACCCGGAGATTGGCTGAATGGGTTCAAAAATGGTAAAACTCATCTGTTTAACTCTAGGGGAGTTGGAAAATGAGCCTATTTTCTATTTTTTGAGTGTTTCTTTAAAAAGAGAGTGGTGTTTATTGCACACTGCCCCCACTGTCGTCTTGCTTATTTATAGAAATAAAACCTGTTTAGTTCAGTTAGACGGTGGATGCTACAAATATAAATGGAAATCATCTGCTGTATACAGCAGTAGTCAGATTTCACATGAATAGAGAGATCGCTGAGGATTTGGTGTCAAAGCGAAAAGCAGAAGTGCCACTTTTTGAGTTTATCTACGTTTATTTTATTGTTGTTGTGATTTTTAAATAAAACATAATAATGTACCACAAACTAGGCATTTGTTTAAAGTAAGAAAGAAATCCAAAGATGTTTAATTTATCAGTGTCACAGCACTGGCATATAAAGAGACACTGACATATTCATTCCCTCGTTTGAATTAAATTCTGGTCATCAATTAATAATTCATTCTCTCAATTTATTAGGTAACATGAGTAATAGTAAAGTTTAAAAGCATAACTAATCTTTTTTTGTGATTTTACATTTTTTCAGGAAGTATGTCAAAAATTGCTGAAAAATCTCCATAAATACCACAAGAATTACTGTCCCATTCTACAGTGTCTGCACTCTTTGACCTCATCACTGCCTAAGTTTCCTCTGGGGAAGCATGTAAGTAGACCTTTTGATAATTTTACGTTGTCTGTGTTACATGTACTTATTGTAGTAATAACAGTAAATTATACATGATTGTGCAACTAACTGTAAACCTAACCCTATAGAAAATGCATGGTTTTCAGTTAATATTGCTCAGTACTTAAATGTATAATTACACACTGACAACCTTAAAATAAAGCCTAACTACATTTTTAATGGAAAGTCTTTTGTATATTTACAGGGCTCTATGCTTACTTTTCTCACAGTCAGAATTTCAGGAGCAATAATCTGAGCAATAATCTAATCAATAATCAAGAAATCTGATCAAAAATTTGCCTTCTCATTACGAGGTGATATTTGACTCCTTCAAGTGATTTACAGTGGAATTTACCTTTGTAATGGCATTTTTGCCAACTTTATTAAAAGTATGTCATCTTTTATGTCAAATAAAAAAAAAAAAAAAAAAAATACTTGATACTTGAGGCAGTTGTATGAATGTGGGAATTACATTCATTTGTTTGTGGGAAACAAACATGGAATTATGGAGAAACAAACAAGCACAGCACAAACACTCCCGGAAACACACACTGAAGCAGCATGATTGCATGGTTTTCATTAGAGAGCTGGCGACTGGTGACTTGAGACTTGATTGCCTGTGTCATTGGAGCTCTTTTCTAGTGCAGGCAAGACAGGACAGTGATTCGGAGCAATGTCATTGTTCTTTATGATTTGCCTGTAAATGCAGAATATTTTTTTTTTAACATTACAAAACACAATTTTTAGAAAGATATCTTAGTTCTACCTGCAGCATATATCATCTAAAGTTGCATTTTCTAAAGAGATGTCTAGATGTGCAGTTTTCCATTTAAAATAAAAAGGGTCATTCCAATTTGTTGCTGTGTGTCACTAGCAGTGTGAACAAGGCTTGATGTGCTATTAGATTTATATTGTAAAAACTGTCTAATAGCGTATGGTTTGTCGATCCTGTTACATATGATTTGATTGTCATGCTGTAAATCTGTCCAAGAGAATGGACATTGTTGAATACTCATCACATGAAACTGTTATTGTGCTTATAGATACGCGAACTCCATGTATCCTGCATTGAGAAGAATTTGTGGGAAACCGAGGAGTATGATTCAGCCTTACAGCTTCTGAGGTAACTTATGTAACTTGAGGTAACGTGTGTGTGTGTGTGTGTGTGTGTGTGTGTGTGTGTGTGTATATATATATATATATATATATAATATATTTTCACAATATCACTCGAGTACGAGAGCGATACCGGCTCTATATCAGCATGGCTGTGATTAGGCTAGAGGCACGACGCCGGTGGCACTGTCTTGTCATCAGCCCCAAAAAGACAGAGGACCTTAGTCACAAAAAGAGAACTGAGGTAAAATAGTTATTTTACCTTTTTTTCAGTCTGTCGCGGTAGTCCATCATCATAAATGCGTGAGTATTGTTGCCGTAGCTCCACAAACATTTGCTCCATTGTAAAATTCATCCTAGCAGGACTGATACCATTGTCTCTTTTTCGTTTCGGCATGTTTGAAAGCCCCCTATAACCGCATTCACTATTTTTATCATTACCCTACATTAGTCCACTCACACAGTTCACTTGGAGGAGTGAATGAAAACGAGTGAATTCTGATACTGTTTAATCATCATTTGAAATGGTCAGTTCCAGAAGTAAGATTAAATTATCTATCGTGAACTCTGCCACGGAAATTATGTATAAACCCTAGTTAAACGATGTAATAATTTGTACCTGTGTTGTATTGCGTTGTATGCCGCTGTATGACTCCGTGGACGAACGCGTTGTAAATGAATGGATGAATCCCACCCAGCAAAAACTCGTCGAAATGACAACAATGACAGACGTCTAAACAACGTTAAAATTTGGTAGAAAAGTGAAAGACGAACAAAATCTTTTTCAGGTCGTCGAAAAGACGTCTATAAAAAGACGTCCAAATTACGTCTAAATGTGGTTGTAAAGTGAAAGTTAAAAAGACGTCTTTTTCAGGCCTAATTTCAACCGTGAATTCACGATTATTTCATATTTATAATTACTGTCAAAATAAGACAATTCACAAGAGTACCAAAACATTTATTGACAAATTAGATACATATTTCAGATAAGACACTTTCCTGATCACATCTTAAGCCTGCATTTGATTAAACATACCATAAAAACAGTAATAATAGGAAATATAACTAAAAAAATGTTTTTTTTTTTTCTATATGAATACATTGTAATAGGTAATTTATTCCTGTGAAATACATTTTCGCATAATTATATTATAATAGTACAATATAATAGCCTTCAGTGTCACATGAACCTTCATAAATCATTCTAAAATGCTGATTTGCTGCTCTAGAAACATTTCTGATTATTATCAATGTGGAAGACAGTTCTGCTGCACAATATTTTTAAGGAAATCGTGACATTGGTCAGTATTCTTCTAATAGAACTTAAAAAAAAAAGCAGTATTTATTTGAAACACACATTTTAAAAAAATCATCTTTGAAATATGTTAAATGTTTATAAAATAGAACAATGACCAATTATAACCACACTAGAACATATTTCACCCAAAAAAATTTATTCTGTCATTAATTACTTACCTTCATGTCACTCCAAACCATGACCAATTATAACCACACTAGAACATATTTCACTCAAAAAATTTGATTCTGTCATTAGTTACTTACCTTCATGTCACTCCAAACCCATAAGACCTTTTTGTTCATTAGTTAACATTAGTCAACTTCATTAGTTAACATGGACTAAGAATGAACAATACTTCTTCAGCATTTATTGATCTTAGTTAATGTTAATTTCAGCATTTACTAAGGCATTATTAAAATCACAGATTGTGTTTGTTAACATTAGTTAATGTCCTGTGAACTAACATGAACAAACAACGAATGACTGTATTAACTATCATTATCAAAGATAAAACTTATATTAAGTAACATTAACAAATATAATAAAAAGGTTACAATAAAAAAAGGAAAGAACAATGAACAATACATGTATTGTTCATTGTTTGTTCACTAAACTAATGTTATCAAATGACACCTTACTGTAAAGTGTTTTTTAACAGATGCCTTGTGTGCGCAGAAAAACAGCAACAATAAAATTATGTCTTTATTCACAAATTGTGTATCTCCAGCACATTTTCACAACAGCACCATGAGATGATCAGCTCTCACACACCAACACAACAGTGATCATGGTGCTCTCATGAACGTGTTATTTTGATTTTCACAAATTGAGGTTAAACAGCTGGAGTCACATGGATTACTTTAATGATGTCTACCTTTACTACCTTTCTTAGGCTTGAAATTGATAGTTGCATAAGCTGTGAAATGGAGGGTCTTACAGGTTTGGAATGACATAAAGGCGAGTGATGAAAATTTTAGTTTTAACTAACACACAAAATATGATTTCTGAAGGATGATGTGACGTGGATGATGTGTGTATTTTAATCAAATAAATGCAGCAGGGGTTGCCTTAAAAGACTTCTTTCAAATACATGACAAATCTGACCCTTAAACTTTTGAATGGCAGTGTATGTTTGAGGTAATACTTACTAGTCATATAGTTCATAATGTCTAAAAATGTTCTTCAACAGGCGATACACTCCAGCTCTAATGCACAGCCATCAGCATTGAAGAATCTAGGAAGGAACATAATCTGTCACAGAGCCATCTTATTTATTATACAATGCCAGGTTTATTAGAAATAAACTATAGCACAGGTAAATGCAGACAAGGAAAAAGAATAATATACAGAACATACAAAAAAAAAAAAAAAAAAGAATTTAACATAATTAACTGTTTTTATTTTTTACTTATTTAGAAATGCTCTTACAGTGTTATTTATGTTTGGAAGCCCTTTTAAAATAACTAACAAGCAAACAAACATATGCATGATGATATAAGCTAAATATATTGTGAAAGATGACTATAAAGTTATTTTATAAGCTTTCTCAGATCACCTGTGTTTTCTATATCTCTGTCAGCAGCTCCCTTCAGAAATTAAAATAAAATCAGGAACTTCTCCTGTGTTGCAGAGTTTTTTCTGACTCTTCTGAAATCACAGAACAAGTGATATCAATATTTGTTTACCATGAAAGGTCAAAACGTGCTTGAAGTAAGGTTACTTTCAGCTCAGATTAATTAACTGTACCGTTACACTGCATATTTTTAGGTTAAATACATTTGCTTACTTCCATTCATCCATTGACAAACTGCCAGCAAAACCTTTAAAAAAAATTAAAAACCATCATCGTTACATATAAGATGTCATCAAAAGCCCAAACTTTCATAAACAAGAGCTCAAGTCAATAGTTCCCTCATAGTTAGCCTTAGTTGAGATGCTAACGGACTTTTCCCGACGACAATAAACCATTTCTGTAAAGTAAACATTCAATGGAAGAGTGCAATTTACATGAAAGAAAGTGTCAGGAACACTCGTATGTACTATTTGTGTAATTTTAGAGACTAAACTTACCTGAAATTAGTGAAAACAGCAGTGAGAGACGCAGTTTTGCTGCTTGAAATTTGAGTAGCCGCCCCGTTTCCATGGTAACTCCGCTACAGATTTGAATGTTCAGCGCGCGCAGAATTTACGTAAATATATAAAATGAAATAAATATATTCATGCCTTTATAGATTTTAATTATTTTTTTGAATGTTATATCTACACCACGTTTACCATGTAAAGCTATATAATAGTATAATATAATATAATATAATATAATATAATTTTAATTTAATTAGACAGACCAAACAAAGCCCAGCTTTCAACGTTGATTTTTGGATTATATTTAGATCAAATCAGATGGACAAACAAACGTCTATATTTGGGCCAAATTTGAACCAAATCAGACGGACCAAACAAAGACCAATTTTCAACGTCAATTTTTGGGCTAAATTTAGACTAAATCTGACGTCTCAAACAACAACAGATTTTCAACGTCGATTTTTGGGCTAAAAGAAGTCCATGACGGGCCGACTTGATTTAGCCCAAAAAATCATCCCACCTGATGCTGGGTGGGATGATTAAGCTGCGGGCACCCTCTTTTGGGGAGATGCGAGAATTCATTGTCTGTTAAGCTTTTGTATCAAAAGGAAATATTCATTAAAAATCAATCGTTTGTCATGTTTGTTTCTTTTTAGATGTGGTTCGTAAACGTAATCTATGGTTAGCACAGTGAATAATTAAAAATAAACATAGACCCAGCTAGAATAAGTGGAGTGATACAAATTGTGAGAAGGCGTTCCTGTAGCGATATCAGTAGAATATCTCACGGTTCTAAACCAATCAGATTCCAGAACCATTTATACTGTTGTATAAATTATTTATTTTCATGACTATTTACATTGTAGATTCTCACTGAAGACATCAAAACTATGAATGAACACACATGGAATTATGTAAAATAGCCATCCTTTGCTTTGTTGACAGCGCTGCAAATCCTTGGCCTTCTCTCAATGAGCTTCATGATGTAGTCACCTGAAATGATTTCAGGGTTCATTCATGTAATTTCTTGCCTCCTTAATGGGATTGGGACCATCAGTTGTGTTGTGCAGAAGTCAGGTTGGTACACAGCTGACAGCCCTATTTGACAACTGTTAGAATTTATATTATGGCAGGAACCAATCAGCTATGTAAAGAGAAACGACTGTCCATCATTACTTTAAGAACTGAGGGTCAGCCAGTCTGGAAAATTGCAAAAACTTTGAATGTGTCCCCAAGTGCAGTTGCAAAAACAATCAAGCGATTTATTCAAAATTGAAGGCACACTGAAACAGCATGGCTACCACAGCATCCTGCAGCGACATGCCATCCCATCCAGTTTGCATTTAGTTGGACCATCATTTATTTTTCAAAAGGACAATGACCCCAAACACACCTCCAGGCTGTGTAAGGGCTTTTTGACCAAGAAGGAGAGTGATGGAGTGCTGCACCAGATGACCTAAACCCAATCGAGATCCGCAGAGTAAAGACAAAAGGGCCAAAAAGTGCTCAGCATCTCTGGGAACTTCAAGACTGTTGGAAAACCATTTCAGGTGACTACCTCATGAAGCTCATCGAGAGAATGTCAAGAGTATGCAAATCAGTAATCAAAGCAAAGGGTGGCTATTTTGAAGACGTTTTCAGTTATTTTACACTTTTTTTTTTGTTTGTTTTGTTTACTACATAATTCCAGTTCATTCATGGTTTTGATGTCTTCAGTGAGAATCTAAAATGTAAATAGCCATGACTTTTGATTTGTAGTGTATAAGCATGTAAATATGTGTGTGTGTGTGTGTGTATATATATATATAAAAACCAGTTTCAATGTCACTCTTATTTAGTATTTTTCTGCAGGATTCTAGCAAAAGATGAGCTTGTTGGAGGTTTACGGAAGTGTGCCGAAATTCTTAAATCTGCCAGTGCCAAGAGAATGCAAAATGTTTTGCAACAATTGGAAGATTTTATTGGCAGATTGGAAGCCCTGGAGGGTAAGTTAGGCTCATTATGTGTTTAAAGTTGCATTTTTTTTTTTAAATGCCAGAATATCACTGTTTCCTAGTGATAGGAAAATGAAGCTTTAGGAAGCACTGAGGCTTTCCCCTCAACTGCATTGTAAAAAGTTTCACTACTCGAAGCTTTTCAACACGTTGCACACTAATGACATCTTGTGGTCAAAGGTGGAAAAACGTGCTTTTGCGTCCCAGATGTCCAGACGGTTTTTAGACCGTTTCATATAATACGTGCTACGAAAACCATGTAAAGAAAAAAATGGTTTACTTACACAAGGTATGAATTAATTAACCTGTGAATAAACTTATGAAAGCATAATGGTTCATGTAGGCATATATGATCAAAATAAATGAAGAATGTTGTTATTATTGTTAATTAGAAGTGCTTGTGAATGAACATGCACAAAACTACACGTGGACATATTTATTCGTATTATGATTTATTCTTAACAAAGACGTGAATGACACTTGAAACCTGCGCAAGGGGTTCACGTTATTTGAATCAGAATACGAAGCAGTCACGTGGTTGTGTGCAAAAACTAAGCTTCAGACATCACAGATCATGTGGTTATGGCAAAACGAATCAAGCTCCGGTGCAGTACTTCACTGTGAGATGTTTCGTTTTTTTTTATACAAGCTTCGAAGCCTCGGTGTCAAACATCACATCACTACTGTTTCCATCTAGTGTGTTCAAGAGAACACTTCTAGAGAGATTGGTTAAGAATATAAAATCAGTGTTAGATGCCTTATGTAAAATCTGGGATACTGTTTTTTCCCTTTTTCCTCTAGCAAATTATTTACAATGACTTGTTTAGTCAAATCAACACATTTATTCAGAAAACATGCTTCCATGGTAGTGCACAAGCATGTTTTATATTTTCTGAATGTGATTTTTGTCTAAATAATTTTTTTTTACACTAATGTAGAAGAGAACTTGGGGTAAAGTTTTTACTGTAACAACAGGGGATGCACTTTTACTTCCTTGTGTTATAAAAGATTGCAAAAATAAAATTTAACTTTTGTGCTACAGTTGGTTAATTTAGAATTTTTCATGTTTATAATTTTGACCATTTGCAAAAAATAGTGCATTCAAAAGTGAACCACTAGATTTAGCATACCTGTAGTAATACATTGTTTTGCCTTTCAGGTGTCTCTTCAGAAGATTCCTCTGAGAATGGTGTCATCTCAGCAAAAATGGAATATCAGAGAACAGATCTCTTTCACCTTCAAAAGGCAAAGTATTTGTTGTCTTAGCTAATCTGGAATTTATCACTAGCATGTTTTACATAGATGTAACGAGTGAGTAAGCATATGTATGTTTACAATGGGATGTCCTTTTATTTTTACAGGTTAAAGAGAGCAGATTCTTATTCACTATGTATTATAAGTATTTTGAGTGAGGTAGTGAGGTCTTCTCAATTATACAGTTTGCAGTGATTCATGGAAGTTTTTTACTTTTTCAAACTTTGTTTCCCTATTGGAAAAATTATATTAAAGATTAAACAACAGCTATATTTAGTAATGTAAAACCTTAGAACTAACCAGGCGGTGTTAATGTAATATGCTAACAATTCAACTAGCTGGAACATATACTAACTAGAAATATCTAGCAACAGCAAGCAACAAGCCTGCAATGCTTAGGCAAGATACTTGAATTGCCTTTACACTGCCTTATACATTTTACACTGGATGTGGAACAATGACCATGCGTAACAGTCACAGACAGTAAATGCATGCCTCATTATTTCTGACGTACTTCATGCGATTGCAGTACATTCACCAAGGACAAATGGATTTGTAATTTGAAATGGATTGTTCACTTTGATGCATCTAATTTAGACAGCCTCAAACAGCAACAAAACATGGTATTGAAAATGTTTGTTTTTTTTCCTGAATTCAATAGTATGTACTGGAATTTTAGTATTGTAACAACACTAAGTACTAGATTATCAGACCATACTATAAATCAGGGGTGCCCAACCCTGTTCCTGAAGATCTACCTTCCTGCAGAGTTCAGTTCCAACCCTGAACAAACACACCTGTCTATAATTATCAAGTGCTCCTTCAGATCCTAATTAGTTGGTTCAGTTGTTTTTGGTCAGGGTTCGAGCTGAACTCTGCAGGAAGGTAGACCTCCAGGAACAGGGTTGGGCACCCCTGCTATAAATAAAGTACTCCGGTTTCAGCTTTAGAAAAATAACATTGGTGGACTTTTGTTGATTCTATGCACAGACACTTCTTGAAAAAGAGTCCCGAAGAGCAAAGAGAATGAATCCATTCGAAGTGCTTCGAAGCCAGGTGATAGAGTTTATTGACAGCCTTGTGAGGTAAGTAGACAACACCATGGACATAGTTTGCTTAATTAAATACTTGCTTCTCTCACAAAATCCTTTATGTAGTATAAGATTTGTGTCTGTCCTCAGAGAATACTTGACTCCAGCAGAACTCCAGCCGCTCAGTGAAGTGTGCTACTACAGTTCCGCTGGGGTCCTGCGCCAGCGACTCAATGTCACCCCAAGAACATCTATTCAGGCTGCTCTCAGTCATCCTTTCTACTACTTGCAGGTAACTGACTACTGATTTTGACTAACCAGGGTATTCAGTTTAGGTGTTCAATTAAAAATAAGAGAGACAGTATATACATTTTCTTAATTGTTTTATAAAACCTGTATTTGTATTGCCCAGCTTCCCAAGTTCAAGCATAAAGCCCCACCCCCTTTTTGTGAAACACTCTTTGTGGATTTGATTTTTAGCTGAATAGACATCAATTTAAAGCTATGGTAGATTCAGCACTCATCATATTTCTGTGGGACACATGCATATTCTGAAGACACATGCAGCCAAAACTGCTTTTTAGGGACAAATTCAGTCTAAAGGGTTGCTCACAGACAGTATTTCCAGGGACACAAGCTTCTGAGAATATTGTTGATCCAACATTTAAGCTTCACTCATTGTCATCAACAAAAGGTGGCATGGAGCATAAATTAAACATTTTGTTGAAAAACTAATTTATCATCTGATATTGGATATTAATTTGTTCAATATTTAAATCAGTATCAATATTTATCAAAAATTTTGTGATCCACAGCTGATATAGTGCAAGATGTATTTATTTTATTTTTTTGCAAATATTTAAAGCGTCTAAATGTGAATTTTGTCATTGTTTAGGAGCAAATAGATAGCTAAACTTAAAGGATTGGTTCACTTTCAGAACAAAAATGTACAGATAATGTACTTACCCCTTGACATCCAAGATGTTCATGTCTTTCTTTCTTAGGTCGTAAAGAGGAAAACATTAGGTTTTTTGAGGAAAACATTTCAAAAAAACATTCTCTGCATATAATGGACTTCTATGGATGCCCCCAAGTTTGAACTTTCAAAATGCAGTTTAAATCCAGCTTCAAAGGGCTCTAAACAATCCCAGCCGATGAAGAAGGGTCTTATCTAGCGAAAAGATCGGTGACAATGTATATACTTTTTAACCTCAAATGCTCGTCTTGTCTCGTCTCTGCAATGGGCATGCGTAGTCCATGGCTGAGACGAAAATAACTGATCATTTTGCTAGATAAGACCCTTTTTCATCATCTGGGATCGTTTAGAGCCCTTTGAAGCTGGATTTAAACTGCATTTTGGAAGTTCAAACTTGGGGGCAACATAGAAGTCCATTATATAGAGAGAAATCCTGAAATGTTTTCCTCAAAAAACATAATTTCTTTACGACTTAAGAAAAGAAAGACATGAACATCTTGGATAACAAGGGGGTGAGTACATTATCTGTAAATTTTTGTTCTGAAGGTGAACTAATCCTTTATTTGAAATACAACTTTCACATTTGCTTTCAGCTTTTTGATTTGATTTAATGGGTACATTGAGTTATATGTCTATGGTAGTCTGCCCAAACCCATGTATTAAAAGGAACCCTGTGTGTTAACACTTGTATCGCTTAAAATAATATAAATTATGTCTTTTACTGAAATATGTAGTAGAAAACCAATGAAAGATTTATGAGGCTGGTGCTACCCATTGCTATTTTTCCTGCAACACAGCTCGGAAAATAAAATACTGATATGATGCCACATTGTGCAGCTTTTGGTTGTAATTTTCAGTCGAAGGGCAGCAAAAGAAGCGATGCAAGCCTTCACTGCTTTCTTAGCGATAAGAAGAGGAGAAAAGAATGGGAAGATGCCTGTGGACAAATAAAACTTTCTAAAGACCTGCATCTTTGTTCTCTCCACTTAAGCCCTGATGCCGTTAAGGCTTTTAGTAGACCACAGCTACTAAAAGAGCTTACAGACAGCAGAGACAAGAAACGCTAGATGCCATCCTGGCAGGATGTAAACATGCCAATGCTTGTCATGACGCCGCAGTCACTGAAGAAGTTTTCTTAGTGCAGATTTCACTCAGTGCCCATGACATTTAGACTCCTTGGTATGGGATTTGGTTTAAGCCTATGCTTGTATCCATTCCCACCTTTTAAGCTCTTCTAGCAGCTGTGGTCATCATATCAGTATTTTATTGTGGTATTGTGGTGGTGGTGTTGTAAAATTAGCAACAGGTAGCAGCAGCAGCAGATCACTGAGTGCAACCATTTGAATTCATTGAAATAATGGCGCCCCCCCCCCCCCCCCCCATAGTCCAAAATATAAATGTATAAAACCACGAATTTTTTAAATAATGTAAATCTCATTGGTTTTCAATTACACATTTAAGTAAGGGACAACAGTTCTGTTATATTAAGCCATACAAGTCTTAATACCCGGGGTTCTCTTTAATGGAAAATTTTACTCATAATTATCATTTACTCACCCTTGTTTAATTTTTAAACCTGCATGACCGACTTTTTATCGTGGAGCATAAAAGATCATTTAAGAAAAATCTGTTTGTTTTTTGTTTGTTTGTTTTTATTTGGTTCATGCAATGAAAGTACCGTTTGGTACCCAACATTCCCCATATACAGTATAGTGGTCTGTTAGTTTTGTTACTGTTCTATTGTTGCTGCAGAATGAAAGCCTGAAAACAAATACTGGCACAATTTCCAGTGCTGCACCAGACCTCTGCATTGTATACAAGCTTCATCTTGAGTGTGGAAGACTCATAAATCTATATGACTGGCTTGAGGTATGAACATTCTAAATCAAAATCATATATAGATGTGGTTTAAATTTTTCTAACAGTGTGGATGGTACCTGTCATTGTCTATGACATTTTCAGGCATTTGTAACCGTCATGTCAGCAACTGAGGACCAAGATGCTGATTCTGAGGAGTGTAGCAACTTTGACAGCCTTAAGCAGTATCCTTTTTTGCCATTTTGCTGGTTCTGTTTTAGTATTTAAAGTGTGTTCCCTAACTTAATAGCTTACTGCATTCATTAGAGGTAATGTTTAAGACAAATCTTGTGACTGTCATGGATGTGCAAACTGTTACCTGTACACAGATACTTGTCTTTTAAAGTGATTTATACAAATTTATTTCTAATATGTATTGTTCTTAACATTGACAGTGCTCGTTTTATTCAGGCTGTTTCTGAGATGGAATTTCTTGGTTTTGTTAAATCAACAAAACAGAAGACTGACCATGTGGCAAGACTGACTTGGGGAGGTTGTTAAAGAAATTATTTGCAAGCACGGTTTCTAAGCACAAGAGACTTGCAAATGATTGAAATTATGTATTTTGTACTGTCAGCTGTATTATACATGTTACTATTACCTTTTTGTTTTTTAAACATTTGATATGGTTTTGGTTAATTTGAATAAAAATAATATACTGTTTTAATGTCTCTGTCATATTTTAATTCACTGGATCTGGGAAATTTTAATTTGATCAAACCATAGATATTTTTGTTGTTGTTTTTTACAATATTTAAAAGCAGCTGTTAGAAGGAGAATATATTCACAATTCAAAGAAATTGATGCACAATGAAATAAATGCATAATGATTCACACTTTTACCAGCTGGTGGCAATGACACCTTAAGCTTTATGACAAACAAAAATGTTTTCATGTTAAAGTAAAGAGAAACATGCTCAGCACTAAAAATGTTTGGCTATGGTGGCTAATAATGGTTGTACTCCTATTAAAGTGGCAGTTTTTTTTTTTTTTACTTAAAAAAAAACGGAGACAATAAAATTTTCTATGTCTTGTTTTTTAAGTGGGCTTCTATATTATTATTATGATGCTTGCTGGTCGAACGACATCAAATTGCACATTTTCAAGGGCACCAAAACATCCCCGCCCTTTATGAACATGATTGGTTGGTTTGTTCATTGCCGGCACCGCATTGGAGGAAATATACAGCGTCAGGGTAACCGCCTCTGCTGTAGGAAGACGTCTGCACTGGTGAGGGAAAACGTGTTTCCGGTTCGTGGCGTGTTTTATCTTAAACAGTTTTGTTTTTACTGAAGATAGCTGTTGTTTAAATATGTGGCGGAGTAAGAAGTAAAATAACAAAAACTAATTTTTAAGTGCTTTAAATGTTTTAGACAGTAATGTCTGAAACATATCGCCATACTAGCATATCGCCATACTAGCATATCGACGTCCTGACTATAGGTAGATTCTAACATATAACGTTACAGTCTTTTCTATAAATTTCTTCATCAAGGAATATGTGTCTTTAATACAATTAATGTTACCATTGTTATTCACAATTTTATCTAAGTGCTCTGAGCCAGGGCACACTAAGCGGTGTTATTACCTATAAATGTCTGTTGCTGAGCTATAATCTATATTTTCTAATTAATTCACAAGTATTTTCCCAAATTGGGAAAGTCCTGCATAAGCTATATACTATTGCTTAAACACTATTGTTATTGTTATATCAAGTATCAGTTACTGTATGACAGCGACAGTTTGTCTCAGAGTAACTGCAGTTTAGAAGAATAACCACAAGGTGTTGCCCGAACATTACGAATCTCCTGTTGAGTCTCACAATCCAGAGATCTCGGTTGACAAATAACATAGACTTGCAGGACTACCACCTTTCAGCTCAAATGTTTTACACTCGCAATATTTTTTTTTTTTGTTATGCATTGAAATATTTTCTTTGTGCTGAGGCATTCATAAGTCTGTTATCGCTTTGAAAATCTATAATATTTTCATTTATTTAACGTAAACGGGAAGCTTTAGTAGTTTAAAATATTTAAATAGACTGTTTAAATTTAAATAGTAATGTATTTAAAATGCATGTTTTTCAGTTTTTAACTGAAGGGAGATGGCAGCTACACAGAAACTGGCCTGTTTTCGGTTACCTCCTTTGCCTACCATAAAGGAGATTATCAAACTGTATAATCTAAGAGCAGAGAAACAGCTTTCTCAGAACTTCCTCCTAGACATGAGACTCACAGGTCAGTCCAACTATTGTTCACTCTTTCGAGATACATTGTCAAGACTTGATGGATTTCAATGAGGTAGCACCCTGTGTGTGTGTGTGTGTGTGTGTGTGTGTGTGTGTGTGTGTATGTGTGTGTTTATATAATGTGGGTATTAAATGTAAACGGCAACTTCAAACAAAATCCTTACTGATTTCAGATAAGATTGTCCGGCAGGCGGGAAACCTGAAGGACGCGCATGTGTGTGAGGTGGGACCTGGACCTGGGGGCCTCACCAGGTCTATTTTGAAAGCTGGAGCAGTAGATTTATTAGTGGTGGAGAAGGACATACGCTTTATTCCAGGATTACAGGTTTACGAATAAATCCATGTATTCTACAAAGTGATAATTTGTCTGGATCAAGAGTATTGATGTTGACTGTTGAGCTTGCTAGACTGGCAAGCAGAAGTGTTCATTCTACTTACTGTCATTTTCGTCAATGAATACTGCGCTTTATATGTTTTAGTTATTTTTACTGAATTTTAAAGAAATGTAGTGTAAAATAAGTCGTAACTTAAATTTCTAGCAATGTTGTGTATAACAAAATTTGTGTGTAATGTTGTGTTATCATGAACTTTTATTACATATATATCCATTAGCCACCCTGATGTTAGGTACTGATATTGGCAGTGGTTAAAAAAAACAATTACTGTACACAGTTTAAAACTATTTTAGGCTCCCAGGTAATTTAGAATGGCACCTGTTTGTGTGTATACAGCTGCTTTACACAAAATCAAATGTGTTTACTAGTTACTAGTGCCTGATAAACAACAAACACTACTGGTCAAAAGTTTAAATAATTAATAATAATAATAATAATTTTTTTAATGTTTTATTTATTTATTTATTATGTATTTAAAGGAAGTATTTTTTTTGTTGTTGACCAAGGCTGCATTTTTTTTTTTTTATTAAACATTCAGTTAAAAACTGTAATACTGGGAAATATTACAGTTTAAGTGTTTTCTATGTAAATATATTTTAAAATGTAATTTTTTATTTATTTATTTATTTATCATTTTTATTAGCTATTTTTATTTGTAATATTATTTCACAATATTGTGAGCCTAGGTGAGCATTTACCAAGAAACAACCTTCAAAAACACAAAAAAGAAAAAAAAATCTGTAAGTTCTAATCTACTATGTGTGAATATTTGTATGAACACAAAAAGATTTAACAACTGAGATATAAACAAAACAAATTTCACAGACATTTGGCAAACGAAAATGGAATAATGAGTCCCTGAACAAAGTAGGGCTCAATATCAAAAGTAGCAGTGAGTATGTGGTGTGTCCACTAGCTGCTTTAAGTACTACAGTGCCTCACATCTTAATGGAATGCGAAAGATTTGCCAGATCTTGCTGTGAGATGTTACTTCACTCTTAAACCAAGGCACTTGGTTCTTGTATATATGTGTGTGTCTGTTTCTATTTTTCTATAATGTAATTAGGCTGAGTAAGCATGTATATTGAAGTATTTGGGTCTTTTGTTTGTTCAGCTTTTGTCCGAGGCTGCCCCTGGAAGAATGAAGATAGTACATGAAGATATTCTCACATACAGACTGGAAAAAGGGTTCCCAGCCCATATAGCCAAGACATGGGAAGATGGTAAACGTTATAAGTTATCTCAAACACGGTTTAATAAATAACTAGTACTCTATGGCACCCTTGATAAATAACAACTTATCTTAGATAACTTTGAACGGGACCAGTTATGCTTAGCAAACTGTAGACACTTGACATCGTTTTTATACCACAGTGAAGCAGAAATTTATGTCTTACCACGTCCTGTACATTTTCCTAATCATTCAGGGGAACTTAGAAACATGCTTTACTTAGATATTTATCCTGAGAGTTTTTAGGGTTGCCAATAACTTCAAAACACATTTTTTAAGACAAAGAATATGTATATTTATTTATTTCATTTATTTGATTGGTTATACTTAACAAGGGTGTCTTTTTTTATGGAGGGTGCTGTGTGTATATATTAAATATATTAAAAGTATTTGTTGGACAAGTTCAGTTGGAAATGTTCTAATTTGAAATGATCAGTCATCAGCGAAAATAAGCCTCAGTTTCCCCCTGAACGTCTAAATGCTGCAGCTTAACTTGTTTTCACTCTCCAAGTTCTTGTTTCACACCTTTGTTGATGTCTTTAGCATTGGCTGCCATTTCTTGCTAGAATTTGGGTTAATGTAATGTTCTTGTCTGACACAGAATGCAAATGGCCTGGCCAAGCATTACACCCAATCCTTCAAAATGAATGCCTCAGACCTTTTAGACTGCCCCTCTTTTTAACACCTGTTAGAACAACAAGATAGAACAGCCACTGACTTTTTCATATACAAACAAGCTTAAGACAACTTGAATATCTTCCATCCTGTATTCAGCCTTTTCTTGGTGATTAAGGGCCAGCTTAGCAAAGGTCAGCTGCCTGTTGATGTTTGACAGTAACGCAGTAACACAATTTGTGTACTCTGTTGTTATATGAGTGTCCGTAAAGAACGTGAAAGGTTCTTTAGTCAAGTCAAGTCACCTTTATTTATATAGCGCATTTTACAATACAGATTGTGTCAAAGCAACTTTACATTATCAAATAGGAAGGTAATATTACCGTATAAATGTGTCTAATTGTGTTTCAGCACCCCCCAACCTGCACGTCATTGGGAATCTGCCCTTTAGTGTGTCAACTCCTCTCATTATAAAGTGGCTGGAGCAGATATCTAACAGAACTGGGTGCTTTATGTTTGGACGCACAAGGCTTACACTGACCTTCCAGAAAGAGGTAGCTGAGGTAGGCTGAACAGTAACTGTTCCTGGTATTGTCCCTTTGGAGGCAATGTTTTACAAAAAAATGTTGTCAGCAACAGATTTAGTTGCTGTACAACAGTGGTTAACAGCTAGTAGCTTTTGTTGCATGAAATCGATTGTAGACTAGCTAGTAGTGCCTTATTTTCTATTTTCAGTTTTAATTTATGTTCCTAATATTGTGAAGGAAACATTTTTCCTTAATCTTTTGATATAAAAGTTAATTGTACTGTGAAAACATACTAACTTTCTCCCCAGTGAAAAATTGACCTATAATGTTTATTTTGACAAAGATACAGCACTGTTTTACTATTTGAACTTATCATTCTTCTGAGACAGAAAATGTATTCATCTGTCTGTCTGCCCATGGCAACTACCTGCATCACCCTACCAACCAGCTACAACATGCTAACAACAACTAGCCAGAAACACCTAGCAACGTGGCTCTATCTGAAATTGCATGCACTCTGGAGTAGGAGCTTCTTTTGCAAAAGAACCTACTGGCTCTAAGACTGTTAAAATTTACTTTGTATATAGTATGAATGCATGTAGAATTAATGTAATACGGATATACTATGTGACACTATGTGTCAATTCACTGCCATTTCAATGGCCCGATTATATAGTAAAGTTTCCATTTGATGTGCACTTCAGAATCTTGCCAGAAGTAGTAGTTTATCCCGTTCCTTTGTTTCCTACTGACTACTACTAACATTGTGCAAAAAATAATACTTTTACAGTAACTGTAATAAGATCTTAATAGTTCTTAAATTTAATTAAATGTTATTAGATTAAATGAGTGAAAACTGGTGTTCAGATTATGCATTTTCAGTTGTTATTTACTGTCTTGCAGTAAAAAAAAAAAAGTACATCTAAAACAACATTGAACTTAAGTATATGAATATATGAGATTTTTTTAGCATTAAGATGAAATGGTTGAAAAAAAAAAACTGTCTTTGTCCTGTCTTTAATTTCTAGAGGTTAACAGCCAGCACAGGAGGCCGTCAACGCAGCCGTCTGTCTGTCATGGCTCAGTATCTCTGCACTGTCAAAAACTGTTTTACCATCCCAGGATATGCCTTTGTTCCAAAACCTAACGTAAGTCCCTTTCTTTTGCCATTTATTCTTCTGTATCTCTCTGCGTTTGACTGCTCCTGTGGAAGGATGTGGGTGTTAGCTCATTAGAAGAGCACTGAGTCAATGTTGTCTTAGATATGGAATCAGAGATGGCAACGCTTAGTGTGTAATGATGCCCACAGGGCATTTGGTACGGCACTCTTCTGTACAGTGAGGAAATAAGAGCCCTGTTTGAAAATTTTAGCCTTGCTTCTTTACCCCACTGGATTTAAGTTTTGGGGAATGCCAGGGGTTTGTGGATAAGATGGGGTCCTATAAAAGAAAGTACCTTATGCATGAAGTTCCCTTGTCTGTAAATATTTTATCCAGCTGGAGAGCTTTGGAATAAGAAAGAGAAGAAAGGAAAGTGGGGCGAATTGAGCATTCTGTTGGATTAAATGGCACGGATGATTATTTCATTGCACACCAAGGCTTTTACACCACTGATGAAAGAAGCATGCTGCTTCATGAGATTTCTCACAAGAAGTCACTGAAACATCTCAAGATAAAAATTGTACAAGAGTGATGATGCACGGTAGACATACCCCCGAGAAAAAGCTTAATTGCACCCTTTGAAAAACCATAGGTTAACACTTGTAAGATATCTGAGGGATATGGGGTAATGACAGGATCCACTTCATCCACTTCATTCCTTCCTTTTTTTTTTTTTTAACTGTCCTGTTGGATGACAGATTTTTGAAAAATTCTAATTTCTTGGTTGACTCTAATTTAATTCGCCTTTAGACCTTAATCTGTGTAATATTTAATCATCACTGTTGTTTGTCTTCAGGAATCTTATGTCAGGAAGACATTAATCTTGTGGAAAAGCAGAATAATAATCCGTGTTAAATTAGAATATCTTCATACCTTCACACTTGAGGGTGGAGTATTAAGACATAGGCCAGTGATCAACCACCATGCAGGACTGGGAGTACAGTGGCCCTCCAAGACTGAGTTTGGGCACCCCTGATCTATGCATTGCTCTAATAACCACCCAGAACATCAGTCCATTTGAAAAAATGTAAGTCCAGTTTACATCTAGTTTTTTGGCCATAGGGACAAATCTGTATATCTGTGTTCTTTTTTTTAATTAAAAGCAATGAATTCTCTTTGATATTATTTCAAGCATTTAATACTGCAAGTTTGCCTTTGCCAGTTTATTTGCTGTACAGAGCTGTGGTGGTATAAATGCCTTCTGTGTTGAAGAGGCTTACCCTAGAGAACTGCTCACATCTTTGAAATGAGCATTAGTGGTCTGTAAAGTCTGCATACCTGGTATTAAAGTGATTTTCAAAGTGAATTTGAAAACGAATAAACACTAAAAAAGCAATTTTATTAGAATTATATTATATGATTTAATTATACCTTCAGTCCATTACACTTGAGCAATTACAGTTTAACAATTAACATTAAGCAATTTAACTATAAAAATATATATAAATAATATATAATATAAATGTATACAATATAATATGCATATGTTTTTGTAATTTTGGATGAATCTGAAACGTCATACCATTGATATTACCGAAGACATTAAAGTAAATAGGCTACGTTAGAAAACTGTGCGCTTTTAAGGATGTGCATTTAATACATAATACATCGGACTAGAAGGCAGGGCCACGTTCAGAATAACTCACAGGTAGGCTACTGCACCCAATTCAAGACGGCAGTTCAAACAGTTAATATAGAAGTTCACTTCAGGAATTAGTGAAGTTGCATCGATGAGTTTGAAGTACAGTTTTTGACAAAACAGAGCAAACTGTTCTTGGGTTTATGTCCCCACCAATGTCAAAAGCAAACCTACGCCCTTGGGTTCTGATGTGTACAATTTAAGTACTAATATGTATCTGTAGGGTACCAAAATGGACCCTTTTGGAACAAACATGTACCTTTTTGAGTAGGTAGCGCCCCAGTGATGGCTCTTGTACCTTTTATTTCTGAAGGTGTGTAGTCATCCTGCATGTTTTAAAATAGAACACTATTATGTTTTTTTTTGTTTTTTTTTTTTAACAGGATTTATCTGTATCATGGTCATCCAATGTACAGTCCAGGTAAAACTATTGTAAATTTGTGAATTGGTCCAGATATCACAGTGCATGAAAATTGTGCAAAGTTAATAGGATTTATTGAAGGTCTAGAGAGAAGATGTGTCTGGGAGTAAGTTGCCACACATGGTGTATAATACACAGCCTCCTGTTATGCTCTTGTCAAATTAACTGGATTAGAGAACTGAATATTGTGCAGCTGGTAATTAGCAGTAGCTCATTCACTGTATTTAGAGAACAGTTCTGAATTGTTCTGCACAACATTCACACTATGGGTTGAATTATTAGATTTGCCATGTTTCATTTCCCTGCAGAACCCCTCTGTAAGGTCAGAGAGAATTAGCTGCAGCATTTCAAAACAGGACAGAGTTGTTCTATTTATAATTATGAGCATTAGCTGATATTGGCATACCACTAGGGGTGTTTTTTGTTTTTGTGTTTTTTATATGTGGCTTTTTTTTTAAAATGTCTAGCAGTCTTGTGTGGACGCTGCAAGGCACCTTGTTCTGTCACATTGAGTGACTGTGGTTGTCCTTGAAGGCTTGTGTCCACGGTGATTGGTTGTGCATTGTATGTCCTCAGGACAACGCTGCACTTGCTGGTCTCCTCTGTCATGGATCGCACTTGACACCCCCACCAGGTGGATTGCAAAGCTTTAACCCCAGCACTTGCCCATACTGCTACAGTAAATGTAAAATTGTGCCACATTTAAACAAAAGTTCTTATTTCCAGCATGTCTTATTCAGCTGCAATACAATCAAATGAACTTGTGTCGCCCTAATTGTCTGCTGTAAAATGCTTAGACAGAATAATTGCATTCTTTAGAATGACTGAATGAATATAATTATCATCTCTTCATCATCAGATGCAAAAGTGGTTCAGTAGACCCCCCACGCATTTCACGAGCACAGGGATGGGCTGCCGTCCCTTGAGCTGATGCGTGTGTGGAGGCAGACATGGAGCCAGCTGCTACTGCAGTGTCCTTCCCACACACAGAGGATAGAAAGTGCAAGCAAGAGGGAGACAGCTTGAGGATGGGCTCATGACAGAGATTGATCTGTAGAGAGAGTGAAGCGTACCTCAAGCAGATGTTTGTCTGGATATTAAGAGTAATGGAAGCACTGGCATCTCTCTACACTCTTCGAGGAGATGATCCTACACAGTGGGTGGATGGCATTTGCACATGAAAATGTGTAGGAAAAGCATTAAGAAGATATATAAAAAACATAGTTTCAGAGAGATACAATGGCCTTTGAGGATTTACAGTATATGATATTTGCAGTTTTGTCTTTGACTTATCCAATAATCACAAAGGACTGGAAAAGTCATTCAATGAACTGGTCAAAAGGTGTAGGCACTCTGCCGAACATATCATCTCATTTAAATTCTTATAATACATCAGTTACTTTAACAACAAAAAATGGTTTACAAATATTTATTAAACTGTCAGCTTATCCTATGAAATATCTTGTTCCTTACATTTTCTAATCACAAATATATGTCAGCTATCATTTCTGAATGCTGCAGCAAATGATTTTGGATCACACAATGTTATACAAATAATAATCTAAATATATTCATGTTAAAGACTTGCTATTCTGCAACAACACTATTCTGACATTATTTTCCTTTTTCTTAAAAAATAAAAAAAGAGAGAAATGATACTTTGGACATAAAAAGGTGTCATTTCAACTACCAATACATGGCAAAGCTATTCACGCTTTTTTCTTTTATGTCCATTTTAAGGATCATTAAACTCTTTCTCCATTGACTGTTGTACCATGGGACCATCACAGAAAATGAAAATGAAAACCTCACAGAGTGAATAATGGGGTCAAATTTGGTATAAGTAGTGCTACATTTTAATAAATGGGGTCAGATGAGGTATCAGGAGTAAAGGAAGGTTATTTCAATGTCTCAGAAAGCCTGCAGCCCTACTCTCAATATATTATATTTCCAGATCTAAAAATTGAATTTTATATTAACTTTGGATTTTGACCAAAGCTCATTAGTTATTTTCAATAATTTTAGAGATCTTGCAAATATGTGGTTCTACACCCAGTGTAAGATTTTATTATCTGCTGTTATACTATACAACAGCACTATTTTTGGCTAAAGCTTTTCCAACATATTTATTTAATAATAATATTCTCCTTTGCGTATGTGATGTTTGAATGAACTACATTAAATCTAAAAGTCATCAATTCTGAAATGTTTGTTCTGCACAGTAAGACCTACACTGAAAGACTTGTAAAAAATTTTCACTCTAAAATTGCTAATATTTTACAAATTACCAGACACACACTTAATTAAATGTGAAATTTTCAAGTTGATCAACTGAAATAGTATTGTCTAAAAACATACTTTAGCAATCTTTTATTTACACCTTTAAAAAGAAAATTTGAAAATATTGTTTTGATGCAGGCACTTTTATCTTTGCATTCTATACTGCCTGTCTCAGCAGTTTACAATGCACCAAACAAGAGCAGTATCATCATTCCATTGTGCTCACGATACTGAATGTGTGTACAGACCCAGGAGTGTTTCCAGCAGAGCAAGGTCATCCACAATGTCTGACAATCATATTATATCTTTCACATTGCTCATATTACAAAAATAAGACACTGCCTCTAAAAGAAAATAGTAATAATGCTTGCAGTGACTCAAGTGAGCCATTGAGGGGTGCTGACTGATAGATGCACTTGGCACCCCATTACTGCTGATGGGGTTTTGATGCCCACTTCAGTGTTTTTTTTTTTTTTTTTTTTTTTTAGCTGGTATTACATGAGCTAAATGCTTTATCTTACATGAAGAGATGAAATGGACTATTTTGCTGTTGTGTGATATTACGAAGAATATGGTAGTTGGGGGTGGGTGTACGCATGTAGTTGGATACAAATAAGTGCTTAATAGTTCTGTGATTTGAGTTTTTTCAAACACCTGAGCCCCAATCCATAGGTTTGTTATTACTGCAACAGAGGGCAAAGACCCTTGAAAGGAATTTAGGGTAATACACAGATTTCATCTTCTTAGATCTCTTATGGGAAGCCTTTTTTTTTAATCTAAGCTGTTACGTTATCAAAACCAAATCTCCATAATCAGGTATATATAAAGTCTATGTAAAAAAATATCCTTGTCACCATGTACAGTATGTAATGAATGAGGTGACCTAAAAATCAAGCTAGGGGTGTAACTTTGCAAGTAACTTTGTGTTACGATCACTGCATACACAATGCCATATAAGTATATAAAATAGCTACATCAATAAAATATTCCTAATAGTATAATTCATATGTAAATGCACTTTGTGATTTAAATGCATAATACTTTTAAAAACTAGGTAAAGGTTTATACAGACACACTATAATTAGATTGATTTTCAGTCTTTCAGTGGTCTTGTAGGAAATGAATGCATGCTAATTTTTATTCATTTTTAATGTTAACTAAGAATACAGTAAATGTAAATTATGAAAGGATATGTTCCCTACAGCCTGTTCTATTCAAATATTTGCCAAGTGTTGTCCTCACATGAACAAAACAGCAAAAATTTATTAAATAAGACTTAGTTGTTTTTAAGAACATACTGCTTACACCAATTTTTATTAATAAAAAATATAACTACCTGCACAAGCACACTGAGAGAACAGTACAGAAATATTTAAACAGTATTCTCTGCAAAATTAAGAAGGTGCAGAAGCATCCACCAAAATATAAGCTGCATTTATCCAACGAGAAATCATTAAATTGGCCACTGAACAAAAACGAGGGCCTGTTTGTTTCGCCTGGATCATATGAAACATTTTTTTTCTAGTGTGTTAATAAACAAGCTGCACCATAACAATATATGAATAGTTTACCTATAATTACAAAATCTTATCTGGTAATACTATCTATAGATAATCATCTTCATTTCAGTATATCTTTTACCATGTTAAGCTAACAAAAAAATAAATTGCTTTCAAATGAGGTTACACATTAAAGGTGTAAATGTTTGTCTTCTTATAAAGAAGATTTGCTGTGAACATGCTTGGGTGTTGAACAGTACTCTCAGTAAATTAATAATGATAAAGCCTGCCCTAGTGTACTTGATCAGCTTGTGATCCTAGAATCATTGTGCTTTGGAATTTAAGATTAGTTGATATTTTAGTTGATAAACTTCATATTTATAAATTATATCCCAGTACAGATGACAGTCTTTCGAAAACTTTAAATCATCTTGCATTTGGCAAACAGAACAGTACACCTGTACATACATTTGCAAAGTAGTCATGAGTTTGGCACATTCACAATTGTAACATTTCAGTGCATTGTTACTTCTGGAGGGTAGGAGGAGTGCTTATTGCATTCGGTAATGGTGCATGGGCAGTCGTTATTGTCCAGGAGCTGGCATTGTCTGCTGAGGAAGGCGTAATCTGCCCTACAGGGGCAGTGCAAAACCTGGCTGTGCTCACGCAGCATGCCTGCCGCTGCCTGCAGGGGGCGAGCTGGGCCCAGCCATCTGCTGGCCTGTGGGAATCTGCTTGAGAGGAAGAATGCACTGTGCTATCCATCACTGCCAAAGCTCTTTTTGCCAGAGCAGAACAACACTGAAATTGCATTCCTCCCTTCAGCGGCATAGAAACGCATGGCTGCATCCAAGCACAATATACACTTACTCAAATCTTGGCACAAGTTATATATGCAGGGGAGGGGGGCATGCTTATGAGGGGGTGTTTGTGTGTACATGCACTGGCAAATTTGCGCATGACATGCAACTGTTCTGGCTGTCAGAGGCAACATCCATATCTGCTCAGGGAGATCGGGATGGCGAGCACTGAGAGAGGTAGAATATGATGTTTCTCGTACTTAATTGAATATTAATCTCTATGGCCAGTATTTGTGGCATGTTGTCTGTTTACCAAAAAACAAAAACTAAGTTCAAGTTTATATATAACTGCATCAGTAGCAAGCAAACAAATGGGAAATTCATTGAAGGGGACAGTTTGCCCCTCCAAAAAATAACATTTTATCATCACTCTTGTTTTAAACTTGTATGAACTTCTGTTGAACGCAAAAGTAGATATTTTGAAAAATGTTGGTATCTAAACAATTGCTGGTAGCCATTGACTTCATACAGGTTCCAAATCTGTAACTCATACAGGTTTGGAACAACTTGAGGGTAAGTAAATGATGACATTGTTCTTTTTTGGTGAACTATACTTTCATAGTAATAACAATGGAAGGTACGAGAGCAGCACCGTAAATGAACACGTTAAATGTTGAACTGTTTCCCTTTCTCTGGTAATCGACAGTATGCCACAGATGATGTCCATAGATGTTAAAAATGACCTGAAATATACCTTTGAGATGACATAAAAAGCCCCTTGTAGGTGACAATCTCTCAGCAGATACATTGCTGATGCATTTGTAGACAAATGTGGCAGCGTATTCACATTTAGAAAAAAAAAAATCATTTGGCAAAGGACTACTACTTGCGTGAGTGGACAAGCAGATTGCAGCCTTATCAGGTGCCAAATGCTTCCACAAAAACACTTTGCAAAAAATGCTGCACGTAAATTGTCTACTGATCATATTCTTAAGCTCGGAGGTGGTCAGCAGGGTAGGGACCCTCCCATCTGAGAGAAAGGGTGTTGCAGAGGTTTGGTCTCTAGACACCAATCCTCTGCTGTTGGCCAGAGTGATTTATGACAGCCTCTATCTCGTCACAGACAGGACCACTATCCTCTGAGTGTGCAGAGACACAACCCCTAGACAATACACGTTTTTGGGTGTAAGATCCCGTTTCCATGGCAGTGAGTAGCAGCATGAGCATAAAGCACACATGCAGCACAGTAAATGTATGAGAGTGTGTGCGTGCTAGAGCGGCAAACAGCATGCCCTGAGCTGAAGGCAGCTTGCTTTTGTCTGGGGCAAAATACAATACAGCACAACATTACATTGACGTAAGGGGCAGTCTCCTCTCAGCCTCTACATGGATTTCCCATACATGCCTGACCCAGCAACCCCTATTCACTCTCTCCTCCTACTTCTCTCCAAACAGTTTCAGCGGTTTATGTACTACAGCTCTTTAGGCACAGGCTATATGGCTACAATTCAGTCTACATCAGGCATTCCACTGCATTATGCACAGGCTCCAAGAAAGCATGCTTAGGCAGAATATCAATCATTCTATCAGCTACCAAAATAAGACAAGAGATTTCATTAACACAACCATTACCCAAATGGAAAGAAAAGCAAAGAATCTTCCAAACAAGGGCTCTCCCATACTGTTGCCTCTTAGAGACGTATTGCCATCTTACTTTAGACAGAGGTTACAGAACAATTGTTAGCAGCTAAACGATTGCTTCTGAGTTCAGATCTTTGGGAAGGGGGGTGGGATTTGAAGTAGCAGAAACATTCCCTTGTTGCTAATCCGTTCCCAGAGGAACACTTTAATAAGATTTACTAGGACGCTGGATATGTGCATTTATTTATCATCTTGCTCAGTCTTTCACACCACTTTAGCTGTTGCTACTGCAGCGTTGCTGCCACTCGCCCCTCAGTATTCACAATCCGTCTGTTTGTAGACGTCGCTTGAGGGAATTCTTTCCACCGTTTTGTGCTTGCTGATCTTAAAAAGGGGAGAGACGGAAATGATAAGGGAAATGCTTTACAGTTGCGGTCCCTCTCGCCCTTTCATGTTGTAATTCACGAGAGCCAAGAGGTCGAGTGGCAGTGCATTGCACTTGTCTTGGTCCAGAGCTATCAGTCCCCTATACATAGTCCTGCAGGCTGTAGCCAGTCTTGTTATCCAGCGGTGAGAGAGAACAGTACTGGTGCTGGAGCTGGTCCTGTTGCTGTTGTTGTTGCAGCAGTTGCTGTTGCTGCTGCAAGAGGAGTTTGTCAGGAGGGAGAAGTATCAAATCCTGGGGGCCGTGTCGCTTACCCGAGCAGGAAAGACAGAAAATTGAACCACCCACAAAAAGGAAACCAGACGAGATGAAGGCTACGTAGACGGCACCGCCCGGTTCAAACTTGTTGCTTTCGGGCACGTTGGCGTCTAGGAAACTGACAATAACCTCATTTGTGTACCAGGAGGCAGGAACAAGGCAGAGAAAGCCAGAGGCCAGAAAGCAGGTGCCAGCTGCCATGGCAGCATGACGTTTAGCACGTCGTCCCCCACCCCAGCGAGTGCACTTTAAACCCAAAGAGGCCAAACACAATCCTAGTGCTGCCAACACGCAGGAAAGCACCATAGTGGTGCGTGCTGTCTGCAGGTATGCGGGCAGTGCCAGCACAGAGTATTTTAGCGTACAGCTGAACATGCCTGTGCTGTACCAGGTGCAGTCCATCCACAGCCCCTGCATCTGCGAGATGGCAGTGATGATGTTGGAACCAACATCCGCGCTCACCTTCCAGTTAGGCAGTAACGTGGCCACCGTGGCACCTAGGATGCCTAGCAATGCCAGCACGAAGGCGAAGATCTGCGTGCCCGTGGACGCCATCCTGCCGCGTTCCTGAACTCGGCCAACATTCACACAGGCTTGCCTAGTCCCCTCTCCTTCAGCTGCAACTGCGACGGCAGAGACTTCTCAGCACCGCCGCCTGCCTGAGGAAATAAGTGAGAGAATTAAACGACTGTCCTCCTCCCCCAGTGCACTGGGAACAAAGAGAAGTGTGCACACAGGATGTTGAGGAAGCAGGTTCCTAACTACTGGCTCCTTTTACTGCTGCCTTGCCTTTCCTGTTCATGCCTCATACCCTGTTATTAGTGGAGTGATAGAACATGCACGTATTGTTGCCATGTCTGATAACTGGAGTCTGATTCTGATTTTCCATACGGTCAGGTAAATGAAATAAAGTATGGTGTCAGACACACAAGCAAACAACTTATCTGCACATTTCCCCCTTTAGTTTTACTAAGGTAGTAACAGAAATCTTTTAGGTTATGACTCATAGCGGAGGCTGAACGATTTATTTATAATACGGAGCGGAATGCAGAAATCCTGTCCTTACCTCGGCTGGTGCAGAGGGATCTATGACGCGTCAGGTTTCCGAGCACACACATAAACGTACACACACCGCTAAATACATAAACAGAGCATAAACGGCCGTTGTTGTATCGTTAGCTATCCGTTCATTTTATCCGTGTCTTCGGCAGCAGTGGTATATCCGAGGACATCAGTGATGGAGCGACGAGGCTGTTTTCAAAGCTGCACGAATGATGGTCTACGTCACGCAGCAGCGATCTCTCAACTTCACGCGCATGAAAGTATCCGTTGTTTGCTCCATATGCTCTCACGGTTTAAGTCTATTATCTCATGTCGTAATCTTTTTGATTCGATTTAACGTCTTTTTTGAAGGCTTTAACTTACCCTGATTTTTTTTTTCTCAGAGAAATAAACGTTTCACTCATTCATTTTGAAAGAAAGCTTGTTTTTATATTTAATGCTGTTTATTAGCTGATTTAGCTGCATAGATTAAATGTTTTGGATATTAAGTATATAAATAATCCTAACAATAAATGTAAAAAATCGAAATACCATTAATAATTTAATACATTGTGAAATTATTACATTTATTAGAGAACCTATATAAATATGTGTATGTGTGTGTATAGATTTCTGAATTCTGTCATTTTGTTCTGCAAATATTTATATGAAGTTTGTGCAGAAAACAAAAGTCTGTGTTCCTATTCAGAGCACATTCTTTGTTCTTTGTGAATAGTGGCCTCATTGGGTACTGGATAGTAGACTGGCATGGACCTTTCACCTGCTATTAAAGGAGTTTCACTATAGTGGCAATGCACCACTATCACCCTAATCATAAAATGACTGGCCACTGAGCAGGAACATTCACTCTGCAGGAGGATGAACTCACAGCTGCTGCCCCTATAAACCCCTACACCCCCCACCCCTGCCGTCCTCCATCCGTCCTCTCTTCACTGCAGGGTGGGAGTGGCTACATGGCATTGGTTTAGAAATGACAAAAAGGGCAAAGAAGGACAAAACTGAATCTATCTATCTATCTATCTGTAAAACTCTGTTTTGTATAAAAAATTCTATAAACGATTAATAAATTACCAAAATTGGAGCTGTTGTTCAAAACCAATACTTTTACACAGGTGAAGCTGAAGGTGTAGTGTACTCTTATATTTAGTGGTGGTTATCTTCATGTGCGTTTAAATGCTGGGATCATGCTGGAAAATAAATAACTAAACTATGTGTCGGAAGCTGGCGTGTGAAGACACGGAAAGAAATTATATGCATGGTGCCTTGATTTTATCACCTCTAGCTATCATGTGCAAAGGCTTGAGTAGACATCGAAGTTGTCATTTCTTGAGGGATATTTGCATGTGTGCTTTTTTTTTATTGTTTAGGATGAGATCCATTTGTTATTCACTTTTGCTGATTGAGTCATTTCATTACCCTGCTGTAGCAGTTTGCCTGTAATGCAGATGTCAAAATGGTCTTATTGCAACTGCTACAGAAATGGCTGTTTAAATTCATGATAATAAATGGAAATTACTCTCTGCTGTGCAAGAGGGAAGTGTATGTGTTTCCACACTACCTTGATTTATTGCCTCTGTGCTTTTCTTGTGACTTTACTGTTCAGTAAAATAGGAATGCTTTTCACTGACCTAGCATTCTTAAAGTGCTTAAATATAGAGCCACTGTTTGTTTAGAATCAGAATTTAGCCCTCTTTACATGCTTACCCTCATCTTACCTTGTGTCTTCAGCCAGACACTTTAGAAACCTGTGGTCTCTCATAGGCTGGAGAGAGTCTTGAATCAGTTCCTTTGGTTCCCATCGATGCCTTGGGATGTTCATAAAGCGCAGGATGAGCTATTCCTACAGTAAAAACAAGCCTCTCTGGCAAAAGCGCTGTCACCGTGCACTGGCTACATTTTCTCTTTCAGTTTCCTCATCTGAGCTGAAGTAAAAGTAGTTGTCTTTTGAAAGTGCTGTCATGATTAATGTATTCCTACTCATTGCACGACTGTTTTCTCTTTTCCCTCACTGTCCAGCCACATACTCCATTTTTCTCTGGCAGTTATGTAAAGGAAATAATGGTTACTCAGATAGCCTTGAGGGACTGCCACCTCAATTTGACTATTCTCCATTAGAAATGACATAAAAATTCACACCGTTTGTATTAAGGGAGCACTCACGTGCCGGTGCAAATAAGAGGGGGATACAGTAGGGGGCAAATATAGTGTAGTAGTGCTATAGAGTTTTACTAATGTATGATGTAAATATGTGAAGGCTATTAATGACAGTAATGTGTTTCTGTTGAAATTGACCCACATATGTGTTTCTTTGTGACATTGTAGAGGCTTAAATCTACCTGGTCTAAATTTCAGATGCCATCACAGAGTAAAGGAGCATTAGCGGTTCTCATTTTAAAGCCAGCATCCTGAGCTGGGTAAATGACAGGTGGCCAAATTGATTTCTTGAATGTTGGTTCTCCTTCTGCATAACTGAGGCAGATGAGTCAATGGTTTCTGAAAGCTCTTGTCACATCTCTCCTTCTCTATCTTCTCCAGTGTATTTTTGTTCTGTAGCCTAAAGACCAGAAGGACTCTTCAAAGCCTTGCATTTTGCTCGTAATTTATTTAAAATGAGCCGAAGAGTGGAAGAATCTAGCCAAAGTCTAGGAAGCCAGGAGACCTGCATGATTGCAGTTCAACCAGATCAGTTGACACTATGTTAAAGCATGCAGCGAGATGCAGCACTAATCAATTTGCATTTTCTCTTTATCACTTACAATTAATTGCATTTTCCTCTTTATCTCCATTATCTTCATCACACATCCCCATTCTGGGGGCATTCCAGCACATTTCTAAAAAAAATTACGGTATTACTACTATATCCCCTGGATATTTAGGATTGAGCTTTCACTTAATACATTAAGTTTAGAATCTACAGTCTGGAAGAGTGAATAATACAGGGAAACAATTTGTTCTGCTTGCAGGTCAGTAACTGGTTCTGGAGTTACCGAAATTATGTCTCCCATTACAATTACTCGAGAGAAATAGGTTTTAGCCTGGGCACAGCAGACATGTATGCAAATTTTGCATAATCAAAAGTAGCACTGTCCTTTAGTGCTGATCGGTGAACCAGAGTAGATAAAAACTGAAGCATCCCCCCACATCAGTACTAGACTGTGGCTATAAGAACATTTAGGAAGCAACAGTGTAACACTTACTATTCGCATTTGAAGAGGATTGTTTTCATGGTTCTTCAAACAGGTGTTACTGTAGCAACCGGAACTGGCTTGTCATCGTGCAGCGTCACCCACCGCCTCCTCTCCCAATCCTATGCTTCTCTTCACTCGTATATCCCTCTTGCGCCGGTTTACATTCCGTTTCTCCCCCTCACTCGAGTGGGAGTAGCTCATGAAAATGGTCTCCAGGTTTGACTATAACACTGTTGTCTCTGTGTGTTTTCATCTCGTCACGCGTAGGTGGATGTGGGGGTGGTGCACTTCACTCCGCTGGCTCAGCCCCAGATCCAGCAGCCCTTCAAGCTGGTCGAGAGGATTGTCAAGAACGCCTTCCAGTTCCGGAGGAAGCACTGCCGCAGAGGGCTCGAGTAAGCATTTCCCTGGCATTCTGTAAAATATTCTCAGTGGTTTTTGTTTGTCTATAACTAAGCAATGGATTTTAGTAAGGGTAGATACAAAGATATGATGTACAGTCTGCGCAATTGCTTGTACTGTTGTGTACCTTGAGTGTTCATCCAGCAAAACATTAAATACATACACTGAAAAAATTGGGTGTCCAGTCCTGCTCCTGAAAGGCCACTTCCCTTCAGAATTCAGCTCCAATCCCAATTAAACACCTGAACCTGAGGCATTCAGAATTTCCAGAAACTTCCAGGCAGGTGTTAGAGCAGGTTGGAGCTCAATGCTGCAGGAAGTTGGCCCCTCAGGAGCTGAAAGTTGGGAAAGAGCTCAGCAACTAGTCACAGAAATTAGAAATGTGAACATCTGTAATTTCAGCAGCAACATAAATTGCACGTGTCGCTGCTTTTCTAGTTTGACAAGCGCTGAGAGCATCCGCACAGACCATATAACGTCAATTCTGTTGCCACTTCTCAAGTTTTCTATGTCAACTCATTGTGTCAGCGTGTGATGACGACTTTTTTTTTTTTTTTTTGACTGTCTTTGCTGCAGGATGCTGTTTCCAGAGTCTCAGCGTCAAGAACTGACGGAAGAGTTGCTGCGCAGTGCTGATGTGGATCCCACACTGCGGCCCACAGAGATCTCTATTTCTGAATTCAGGGCTTTAGCAGACGCCTACAGTATGCTTTGCAAGGAGAACCAAGGCCTCATTGACTATGACTTCAGAGAGGAACTGAAATTCAGGCATCAGGCAAAGAGACAGTTGGGCAGCAATTGTAGAGGGGCTTCACCTTCACACCACAATAGAGGAAAATGTTAATGACAACCACTGACGCGGCAGACTGCTAATAGCAGCGTTTTGATCAGCTGGCATGAATTTTTATTTTTGTCTCTTGAATTGATGCATGCAGTATGCAGAAGACTAGCCAGCAGCGAGGTGAATGAAGCTTCAGCTGGAGTTTTTCAGATAAAAAAAACCTGAGTTTGACATTTAAGCACTCTGCAAGGACAAGGAAAAGAAAATCTTTTAGAAAATGTAAGGGGTTTAAAATAAATGTATAGTCAGAAAACACTGAATTATCACATAAAGCTGCTTTGTAGGTAGGTAGGAAAGACAATTACATTAATCAATTCCAGTTCCTAGTCTCCCTCTCTGTGTTGAAATGAGGAAGAAAGGGGTTGCCTAAAAAAAAACTGTCATATCATAAAGCAGCTATGGGAATGCTTTAATCATTTTACAGCTAGAGGCTGACATCCTTCTGTCAGAGAAAAAAACATTTGCCATTGTTACCTAAAAATAATTTGACTTTGAATAAACTTTTTCCCAGACTTTTTAATATTTGTGCTAATATGATTTGCCTTCTTTGTGTCCCTAAGACCTGGCTCTTGTCGTCTTAGACAAACGAATCACGTTTCAGCATTCGATTTGAACAGTGTCACTTAATGTAAGCATTTTATTCCCTTGTTTTTATCAAACAAAAATGGCTGAAATCATTAGAATAAAAATAACGTAATCAGACACCTTTTACAGTTTTTGGCTGTGAAGCGTCAAACGTATATAATCTCTTCAAATTAAGTTATAGTAAACCATGAAAAAAAAATACTATTTACACATTTTAAAACAGGACAACTGCAGACTTTATTTTTAAAGGTACATTTCCAGCATAGCACGTTTAAATTCCTGATGAATGTTTACAGCTGACCACAATTTTGGAACAAAGGTATGGGTAGTTTGTCCATTAAGATCTTCTGCCAAAGTCTTAACCCAACATGTTGGATTCCTATTAAAAAGAAATATAAAAAGAAACTTGCTAATAAATTAAATGTTTTATACAAAGCAAACCCATGACAAAGATAGAAGCAGTGCTTAAATTTAAAGCAAGAAGCATACGTAGTGTCCAAAACACAAGGCAAAATTAAAAACCTGACAGAATTTGGTTCTTGTCCTTGTGTGTGGTGGGGAGTAGGCTGGTCTTAGTTTTGCATCAGTATGCCAAATAAGAAGAAATGTAATTTGGTTCTCTGGTGCAAAACAGTTGCTATGTGGCCAGTTCAGTGAATTAGTGCTGTGAATCATAGTGAATTATGCAACACTTAACACCATTTTGAATGAAGGTCTGTCAAACTGTGGTTCCACAAAAGGTGAAAATGAATTGTCTGGCCTCAGCTGCTTCCCTGAATTGGCTAATAACATTAGAAAGGCTGCATGAGATAATGTGGCTCAACATCAGGTCAAGCTTATAGGCACTGAAGCCATGTTAAACTTTGTTCTGTGTAGTCATGTTTTTTGCCTCTGTGTTGTTGTCATAGAAGAAGTCCTCATTGACAACAGAGGTCAGGCTCTGCACACTGAACTCCTTCTCCAGCAGTGAGTTAAGGTCCACACTGTTTGCCATTGTCTCTGTCTGGCTGTCCAAAGAGTGGCTATGTCGACGCATGCTCAGCAGAGCCACCTGGCTGCGTCTGAGGCTACTCGTGCCTCTGCCAGACTTGCGTTTTACTGCGCTGAAGTGAGCTCGCTTTATTGAAGACCGCCTTTCTGGAGTGTCCACTTCTCCACCCTCTGGCTGCACGTGGGGAGCAGGTGCCCTGGAGGCCTCCTCGGTCAGCCGAAGCCTGCAGAACTGGGCCTCGATAGCACTGGGATAGTCTCGCCACTCCTGGTCATTAGTCTCATTGTCCTCGTCACTGATTATGTTAGATTCTTTCTGCTGCTCGCATGATGGCTGATCCAGAGGAGCGCTGGCACTGCTGGTGGTTCCACTGCTTACACTGGCTGAATCTGAATCTGGTAGAGACAGCCTCAGGGGATCATTGGGGTTGGGGTTGGAACTGTCATTTGAAGGCTGTTTGGAGAGCAAAAAGGCTCGAGAAGAACCTGTGGGGCACAAAACATTGCAGTCATGAATGTTAAGATTGTGTCTAAGTTTTATCTTTGATGTACAGTATCTCTGATGAAACACTGCATTGCGACAGTTGACAGACACCTTATTTCTATTCTTAACTTGCTGCACAGCTAATCTAATCATTTTGTTTTTACACTTTAGAGTGAATTGATTTGCTATGACCTTTGTTACATATTTTAAAAGGTTCTGACATTCAAAGATAGCTTGTGATGTAGCAGTTTTTTTTTTTACCAATGGAAGTCCAGTCTCGAGATTATAGCTGAATGTTGCGTGGTAAGTAATGTGCAGCTTCAACAGTTTCACTGTGACGCATCACAATGTTGGCTACTTCCAGTGTAGACTGTAAGTAAAGGTCACACTGACCTAGCTTAGCAGAAGTTGGCAAAGTTTTTCGAAGGGGAGTAAGTCGCTTTTTACAGGTTCTCTCAGACTGTTGCTCTACTCTTTGCATGTTTCGACGCAAATTCTCCCGCAGGATAGAGCGAATCACCTTGATGATATTCACTTTGCATTCTGGGGTGCTGCAAATGAGAAAAAATGTGAAATGTTAAGCTTTGTATGGAATAAAATTGGACACTACTTTTTTTAAATGGCCAAGTAGGCAATTCCTACCTGCTACACAACTGGAACACCGTCTCAGGCCTGCCCTCTTTTTGTGATTTGGTGTGGATAAGCTCCCAGATGCAGTCTGTCTCTTCAGATAGCACGAAAATGCAAAAGGTTGATTATTTGTAGAAATGACTGTACAAAACTAATGCCTCAACAAGCTAGATGTGTCTCTTACCTGCAGTATTGCCCAGTCTGACCTGTAGTGCTGACAGGGGAATGAGCCAGCGAAACTTGAAAGGATCCTGCTCTCCATGAGCTGATTTTGAAGTTGGCTAACAAATAAAAAAATAAAGACAGACATGATTTGTATTTATATATATTTTAAAACATTAAAACTGTATTATGTGAATACAATGCATGTCAAAATGGCATTTATGAAAAGTAATCTGTGAAAACATTTTTGTTCCAAAATTTGGGTGTGCAAGTTAAAAAGATGAATATGTTAAGACACGACCGCCTTAGGATTGTTTTCTGAACTTGTAATGGGGGGGGGGGGGGGGGAGACTTACCATTTTCTTTCTCACTTTGTTGTTCTCTCTGTACAGCAGTATCACAGCTCTCTTAAAAACTAATAAGACAAATCGGAGATTCAGTGACTTACTCAAGCAGATTAATTTTAGAAAACTACAGAATTTTTTGTCTTTGAGGCTGCAGAACTGCTGCCAATATATCTGAAACAAGCCCAACATACTTTCACCGATCTATAAAAAGCTCTGTGTGAAGTTCAAAGCTGAATGTTCAAAGCAAGAATATTAATTCTTAATATTTACTTAATAATATTAATATTACATACTTTTTATTTTGGCACATGAAAATATAAGAAAAAGGTTTCATGGGAAATGTGCTTTATATAAAAATATGGTTTCATGGGAAAAGACCAGAGCCTTACCAAAAACATTCAACTCGGGATCCTTTTTCATACGGCCCAGCGATGGGAACGGGTTGAGCCAAATCACTGAGGAATGAATGAGGAATTGTCCCATAGAAATCTCTGTGACCTTAGACAAAAAAGGAAGAGAGAGACAGATGATGATTGAATATCCAGTTAAATCAGGGTATTATCCTGATGCGTTCAGACTGTATATGCAGCTGTACCTCTTTCTCAGTGCCACTTTGCTCTGTTACCAGCTGGTCAAATACTGAACCATAGTCTTCATAGATCTTCTGCATTTCATTTATGTGGCTTGCAACCTTTTCCATTTCCTTAAGTGCCTCTGTAATAAGAAAAAAAGATGTCTTAAGATACTTCATTCTGGGTTTTGATTTCTTAAAAAGCTGTCTTATGTAAACTGTTTTTTAATTCTCAATAACCCACCCACAAAAACACAACCAGACATCTAGACAGTGAGCAAAAGCAAGCTTTGCTGCGTGCGTGTCTGTACGTGTGATGTACCTGTGAGGTGGTAGTGTTCCTCACTGTCTGTGTCTGTTAGAGACACCAGCTCACGGAGCAGCAGGGGGTATTTCAGTACTCTTTGCACCGGTTTGATTAGGTAGGACTCTAGTGTGGTTGAGTGCTGCTTGGTTGGATTCCTTGCATCGAGGAACTCCTTAAAGGATCTATCTGTTTTAGCTTAAGAGAAAAGAAAAACCATAAATGCCAGCACCACCCACTGAGCTAAAGATAACATTTTCTCAATGGCCGCAGCAGGTAAATGGCTTTAGGCAATGCACACAGGGCACAAAATCCATCCACAAGGAGGCAGCACAGGCCCTCTGACACCTCATTAGAACCACTGCAGTAAAAATGCAACACTGCAGACAATGAACAGCACCAAGGTGAGTATTACGGCATTAGATCATACCTTCACTGAAATTAGTTTTTTGGCAGTTGGAGTTTACCACCACCACCTCTACAGCACACAGAATAATACATTTATCATCACCCACACTGTCGTTCAAATAAAGAGGAGCTATTAGAGCAGTAATTGAGGCACTCCTTGCCCTAGATGGATTGACACTTCAGGGAGCAATTGGCAGGCAATTAACAAGTCGACACAAAAAGTCGTTTTCGCTTTGCAAACGGAAACCTTGGCACAACAGAAGCAGTGTGTGAGAATATATAATTACAAGCACCGCTGACAAACGGCTACGCACACTCCTGTTGTTACGTAGTGGTTAAACAACAACAAACGTGTTGTTTCTTGTAGCCATTAAAGTGCCATTTCTGTGGCTGCTCTGAGGTTTGCGCTCCTCTAGTAATAGGACGAATTAAAGAGGAGGCCGAGGTGCAGTTGTTCACTTTAAGTGTGGGCAGGGCAGCCTCTCATTCATTTCTTATTGGGCAGTTTGCCCAAGATGGAAAACCAGGCTAATGCTTTATACATAAATTATATTCAACATTTATAGTCGCTAATCACTATTACTCGGTGGGACATAATGAAAAGATAAACCAACAACAGCTCCTGGTTTTGTGACATTGCCAGCCTAAAACATTTCAGAAGTGCCCATACAAAATAAGAGACATTCAATTGGTTATATTATGCAACATGTAATAGTAATAATCTATTATTTTATTGCTCCAAGATGATGTGATTGAGGTGTAATGTCCTGTACCTCGTTCCAGAACCTTCTGCACTTTAATGTGGTTGGCGCAAAAACCACTGTAAAGTTTGAAGTGCTCTGCGTAATACAAAAATGAACCACCCAAAGAGAAGAGCAGCTTCTGGATAAGGAAGAAAAAAAACAGCAATGATGCATCATGAGTGAAGCAGCGACCATGACACAAAATAATTTAAGTCTGAAGTCCTTCATTTTAATCTGATTCACTTTAAAAATTTTAATCAATTACTCAAACGACCCTGTCATTCCATCCTGTTTGATTTTCTTCCATGGAGCACAAAAAGAGATATTTCACAGCAAATATGCTCGAGCTGCTCTTCATAATGAAACAACACAAAACTGACAAAAATCAAATCAGTCAGTCAATATGACTTGTGCTCTGTACCCCAAGTTGTACCAATATTTAAACTGCTATTACATATACAGATACTATATACTACTATAGCTTGTATTAATATTAAATTAGATTTTTGAATATTGGAAGTAATTTTGTTATGTGCTTTTGCCATTTTAGTACTATTTTTTTTTAACTATTTAGGTTTCATTTATTTTAAAATTATAATTTTAATTTTAATTTAGTTTTAGTTATTTCCATTAATTAGTAGCTATTTTTACATTATTATGTTTAGTGCTTCAACTGAAACATTTAATTTAGTTTAAGTAATTTATGTCAATTAACAAAGATTTTTTTTTTTAGTAGTTCTAGTTAAACCCTGGTCTGTTCCTCATAAAAATGGCTTTAAAGCCATTCAGTCATATGGAGCACATTATTATATACATTATTTTATAGAAAATCATGACTTATCCCTTTGTACTCCATGGTAGAAAAAAAACTTTAGTAAATGATAAATGAATTTTCATTTTTTGGGGTGATCTTTTGGTGAACTTTAATAAAAAAAAAAAAAAAAAAAGCAAAGTTATTCTTAAAACAGAAAGCTCTCTACCAAAATGTTGTGCATGTCAGATATATTTCAGATGAGTGTATTAATGAAGAAATTAATGCATTTGTCATGTCCACCTTGAATTGCACAGGGGTCTCAAGCATATTGAAGTTGGGGAAGGAACTAATCTTCTCTTCCAGGGTCTGCAGGAAAACTTTCTGGAAGTCCAGCATCTCTGGAAGGCTGCCAAATAGACTTTCCATCTGGGCAAAGAAAACTCACAACTATTAAACAGACATGTAAAAAATAAATAAAATAAAACTTTATCACAACTTTATCTTCTGAATAAAAATTTCAGTTGAGCTAGTTCCTTCTTTTGCAGAGCCCTTGCTAAATTTTTATAGCTATTCACATTGTCACTAGTAACTTAAGAAGCAGCGTTAAAGTCATTTTGTGTTTAGTCCTTGTCTAATTTGTGCAAGGGCATGCTCCAGTGTCCATTAACGGAGCTTTAATATGGCCCACTTCTCAGCACATATTGACTGATCTTTCCTCAGGGACATCCTGAGTCATGTCAGGGTCATATCCAGTTCACCAGGCAGCAGTCTGAAAACTGGCAAGTTTAATGTGCAAGTCTTTAGCATCAGTCACATTAGAAGGTAAAGCTTGTGGCAAATGAGCCAAGATGTATCACTGCAGTGAAGGACTGTGCAATCTGTGACAACTCAATCCAACACTGACCCCTTGAAACCAGCTCCACTTTTTTGCTTTACCTCGTCTTGTGTGAGAAAGGTCTCCTTTTGCAGGGGCTTCAGGTAAATTTCAAACAGGCAGTTAAGATCCTGTATAAAATAAACAGAGCACAATAATACACCATGAGCTCTCTTAAAATTAGCTTTTCACATCTCAACAATTGTTTTACTACATAGAACCTCTTTATGGTAATACCATATTCCTACGGTCTGAAAATCAAAACTGTAAGGTAATTAAATAAAATATGTACAACACTAAACTGAAACATTGCACAGAGATTGTTCCCTTCACTAAATAACTGATATACTTCTATAAAATAAGACAAAGTAATATGAAATTTAGATTCTTAAAACTATATTTTGCGACACAGTGTCTCCGTTCCAAAACCCAGTGAGCTACCTTGCCACCTTAGTACACAATTGATTTTAATAACGTTTCACATTGGTATTTTGCTAAGCTAAAAACATGACAGTATAACATGCATAATACACATACTGAACAAAACAAAATTAATATTTTTTTCAACAGTTCAGTTTCATATTAAACTGTTTAACTGAACTGAATTATATTTAGAAATCAACAGTCCTTCATCCAGTTCATCCTCCAGGTTGAATTTATTTTTTACTGAGCTCATCACAAAGCATGTTATTGTCTTCTTCATGAAAGATTCATGCAATGCTGCCTTAGAACCTTCTGGTATAGTCTTTGTGTTAGGAGCATATTTTGATGCCTTAATGGTGCCTACAAATGCAGCTCACTAGTTTTTAGAAGAGAGTTAGTGTATCACACACTAAAACACTGATTTATTCTTGTGCACAGTCCAATTATTGATTGGTATTAAGTATTAAGCTGCATCATTGCGAAATTGTTTTGTAATTGTATTGTGATTTTCTAGATTAAGAGTGTAATGACCCTAAACCCTACTTAAGACAGAGTGAAATTGTTAGTGATGCACAGAATTGTTTTTTTTTTTTTTTTTTGCACTGAAACACTGACAATGAAAGTTTTAATTTAGTCATAAAATTGAAATTTAAAATAAATATGATTTAATAATCATTTAATTACAATAATTTAACAAATCAACACTCAATAAAAAGTAGCATTTTAAAGTGCACATAAGGCAGTCTTTATGTAAAATTTTAAATAGTATAATGGCTAACAAAATATGGACATTGTAATGTTATGGGAGATTGTTTACAGGCAGTTTTAATCAAACACTGATTGAGTGATTACATCAGACATGATTTCAGAAAGTTGCAGGGTTTTCTTCTAATGTTCATTCATGTTTATTTCACGCTAGCAATAAAGAGGAAGAGGTGATCAGTTCTTGCAAATGAACAGAATAGAGTAGTCCAATAGTGTCCACAGAGCTAGCATATTTACCTGCTGCAGCCTAATCCTGTGGGCATGAAACAGACACTGACATAGTCTAAATGCACCATCAGACAAGGCGGCAGTGTGAAATGTCACTGTTTCAGTTCATTGATTTTGCCTCCGTTCCTGCCAAAACTGGAAATTCATTTTATATATTTTCGATTGCCAAAATTGCAGTGTATTTTGTAATTTAATGTGAAGGTGGAAAGCAAAGCCATTAAACAGGGAAGATAGGACCTGTTGCAGATAGGTCTACAACCAAAGCTGCTCCTCGACAGCTCCCAAACCTGCACTATGTGCTGTGGCCATGTTATGGTATCGGTAGGCTGTCGGTACATCAACCTGAATATTCTCATTAGGCTGATTTATAGCAGTCTGCCAGTGCCGATGCAGCATATCACAGACAAATGGCTCCTGCACAGAACTCTGGGATGGCACTGCTCCCCCCCTCCCACAAATCACAAAGCTCTGAAATAATCAGACACCTCACTGACACCCATTAACCACAAGGACCACATAAGAGTAAGAGAGGAGTTTTAATGCCATCTAAAGGTTCACCACGAACATCAGCAGGGTAAAACTGGCACCACATAAGCGATCATATGCAAGCCTCAGGATTATTCAGGAAACAGATGAGAGGGGAGGCGTTTCTTTTCACCAGCTAGAGGAGTTAATTAATAGGTGGTCCTTCGGGACTTAATGAAGACTCTTCCAGCTATCCATCAAACTTGTTCTGCTAAAACAGCCATTTTCACCTCATGGATCTCTCATTAAAGTGACGTTTAGAACTAAAGTGATGTGACTTCCAGATTAGCATAGAGCCGAATTAATAGGTGAAACAGTTCAGTTTTAATGAAGTCAGACTATTGTACAGACGACTGCATGGATCTCTACTCATGTGAGAGCTCAATTCTTTCTGCTGAACTATGTTAATAGGGGATTACAGAGTCAGTTCTCACCTTTACATAGGATTTCTCCGTGTCCACTAATTCCTGGATGACCTTTCGTAGTCTCTCTGTGGCAGACATATGACGTGGACAGGGCCTGAGCATGGGGGCCTCTGGCCCCGTTTTCTCCTCCTGGCCCTCCATCAGACCTCCAGAACCTTCCTGGAAGGAGTGGTACAGCGAACACACTGTATCCACACTCTGCAAGAGACACATTCAAAAGAACTACATTAAATACCAATGTCAAGTAACCCATCATATGTTAAGGAAAACAACAGAGAACATACACAGACAACAGTGGTAAAGGATTTTTCTATGTACTATTTTTTAAAAATTTTCACTCTAAATTGCTATTAAATTTCCACAAATAATAAGGAACAGAAAGTAACACTGAATTAATCAAGACAAAATCAGACATTTTAAGTAGAAAGTGTAATGTTTACAGTGAGTGGATTAAATATAATACACATCTTGCACTTTTATTCATACTGAAAAAATATATATATTTTAAAGGTCTTGCTACCAGTACTGTTGTCACTCACATGCTCTAAGGTTAAAGCCAACTGACAACAGACATTCCAAATCCTTTAATGCAAGACACAGCCAGGTAGAACCGTAGTACAGGTAGAGGTATAGTATTAGTAATAATAGTACTAATACTAATAGTACAATACTATACTATTAGTAATTATAGTAAGTCATATAAATAAAATATTAATAAATATAAATAAACATAATAAACCCATTAAAATATTTCCATTTTGTTCCAATTGCATCTTATATCACTACTTTGGTTGTTATTGTTAGTTTTTATATGTTCCTGTTTTTTTTTTAATGTAGCATTTTATGTAATGTCAGTAAACTTGCATATCAGACAACTAAGATGTGGCAAACACTTTCAATACTGACATTGTATTAAGAGGACCTGATCCTTACATAAAAATATTGATGTTATATATAAAAACTAGTAACTGTATTCAACATGTTTAATGAAAATTAAATGTGCAAGAATAAACATCATATCACAAACATAAACTACTGCACTAAAGGGGAAAAAATAAACATGCCAATAAGAACACAACAATCATGTCCAAATTAACAATTAAGCTGTGAATTCTATTAAATGTCATGTACTTTCTCAAATATGAAGCAAATATATGCTGTATTGTACAAACTGATGAAGGGAAAATAGCAGTTTTAGTGCATCTACACTAAAAATAAGAAGTCCATTATTCCTCCACTGTTATTAGTGCATTAACAAGCCTATTTGAAAGCTTTTTCTAGCTGTTGTGGAGAAAAAGCTTGTAACATGATGAGCATAGATTCACTGTGAAAGAAGTGGTCCGTATAAGATGTGTGTGCATGTATTACATAATTAATGCTGGATCTACACATCTTCTTAAACATTGTGATCAGTTTCAAAATAATAAGACACTGACAATTTGAAGGGTTGCATCTTGTGTCCCACTCTGTCAGCATTTACAGTGGTAAGGTTCCAAGCCTTATTACGTACCAATTCGTATTAAGGTGGTACATCAATAAAAACAGCGATATTGCTTACAGTGAAAGTCTCAAAATAAAGACTGCAGCATCTCGGTTTCAGCTCTCAGAGAGTTGTGAACAAGTGAAACAGCTGACAGGGACAGATCTGTGACCACAGGGGACAAAAACAACACCAAAGCCCTTTACTGGCATTAAACCAGCCAGACAGACTGCATATTGAACAGAGCACATGCATCCTGCTGCTGCAAAAATATATAAACTCAGCACTTTTCTTACATGTATGTTAACTTGCGTCCTATTGACCAAAGACCTTAAAACCAATCATCAATATACAAAGAGCACATTACAATGCAAGGAATATGCTTGTGTAAATGAGTCGGTGACTCAGCTAGAAGAGCTGCAAGAGAAAATGGGATCTCACAAGAAACAAGCAGATTGCTTCTGCAGTTCGGTTTACTAATTACAGCACAGCAACTCTAGAGAACATGTGCTTCAGTAGCTTCCAAGTCAGTTTAGTGTGCCACGAGAGAGAGAGAGCAGGAGGAATAAGTAAGCCAGCCGCAATCTACTGACAGAAAGCTTAGTTATAGTAGGACCACCCAAAGCAAACACTGGGGCTCTAAGGACATCTTCTCACACATTAGTTAAACAGAGATTAAGGAGCCTCAAAAACAGTGCAGTGAAAATAAACATTATGCCTCAGTATGTAGGTTGTATGAAATATGTAGCGTGGACACACTTTGCAATGACATTAGGTATCATTAGCATGAACAATATGCACACCAGCATAGGCGGCTGCTTTCAAACGCATCTGTGAACAGTGTCAAATGTTTTTGCAGAGTTGAGCATTGTAGCCACTGACTGTCTAAGTATACTCTGGGCTTGAAAGACTTCAGACAACTAGAAACAAATTAAGCAACTTTTTGGACCATAGCTACTTTCTGTCAGAGAATAAGCAGCAGCATGGAGATAGTTTCAGACTGAGAGCTGGTTAACATGTACAGTGAATGAATCACGTTTCAGTTCATATTTCATATTTGTTCGGAAAAAAAAAAATTTAAATAAGAACAGTTTCATTGGAAATTCAGCTGTATTAAATACAGTATGTGAGCACAGAGTAGGGGAGAAGCAAACAGATGAAAAGGACTGACATTAAGCAAACTGCAAATGTGACTAAATGATGCCATGAATATGCTAATTAGCACATGGACCTCTGATGATGCCAGCCCTGAAACAACATACAGCACTACCAAAGTTTGAGTGCAACATATAACCATTACTGTTAATAGTGTTAATCGTCTGTTTGATTATGTCATTAACTGATTTTACCATACATCTCTGCCAACTTGACAGACACCACTAGTATGCTACTAGTACTAAATATATTTTAATATAAATATAATAAATATATTGTGAAAAGCGCTATACAAATAAACTTGAATTGAAATGTGAATTGAAAGTCTTAAGTCCAACAGTCCTGTTTTTTTTTTTTTTCATTTGATATTTAATGCAATTTTTACATAATTTAAGAGTTTTTAAAGGTTACATGCCAATGTTTGAATGTATTACCTTAAACTGTAATAATAGCATTAATGATTAATTAATTGAATATATTTATTTTTAAATAGTTAAAAATTCTAGGCAAAATACTAAATAACAATTGTTTGAATATTAATCCTTTCCTGTCTGATGAAAATGCTAATGATATGGACCAAACTTTAAAATGGGTTCATTTAAAACGTAAATGTGGGAATATGAAAGATATAATTAGGAGTACTCTTCTTACTGAAAGTGAAATGAGTGTGATCTTTTACTCGGTGGAACACAAAAGATAATATTTCAGGGTCAGGGTCTAATGAATCCAAATGAACACTGGAGACCAATAACTTTCATTGTATGAACAAAGTCATTAGGACACTGATATAGTAATTAGACATTTTTCTAAGTATTTTAATTTGTGTTGCACGTAAACAGGAAAAAAGAAAAGTAGTAACATAATTCTCACCAACACTCTAAATATGTTACAGTCTCAAACATCCCAGATTTTGCAATGTTATAAAAAAAACAAACAAAAAAAAACTGCAAAACACATAGATAAGAGGCAGAGGGAGGCAGGAGACATCATGCTGACACATTAATCGCGCACCTTGTGGTAGAATCGGTGGGAAAGCCCAGCCTGGCACAGACAGATAACAGTAATTGTGGCTAGTGCTTGTGTCATTTGTTTTGCTGCAGTCACCAGGAGGTTAAAAGGAGCGCTGCACGTTGTGGAGACTCCATACAGGTTCCTGTTAACCGCATGAAAGCACCTGAAAACGATGGCTTTTATCACTGCACACATACATTTATGCTGAGTGTGAAATGACTGTATAAATTCATGCCAAGTCACTGTGAGAATCGAAACAGCAAACAGGCCAATACAGTATGACAGAATGGTACTTGCATAGCGGTACCAAAATGTTTCTATGTGCATGCTGGGTGACCCAAATTCTAATTAACAAATAATAAGAAAACATGCGGAGGTGAAAAAGACAGTCACGCAAGAAATAAGGGTTGAAAGCTTCAGTTCTCTTTTTTTTTTACTCACATGTCCCCAGATGACAGCTCCTTCAATGCAGTGATACCAGCTGTCAAAAAGCTTCAGTCTGAAAATCTATCCTCCTTGAAAGAAAATATTCACAGCTCACTGTTTGCAGAGGAACGAAAGTGCTTGGCAGTGCAAGATTGTGATCCGAATGACACACTGGACCCACTTAGACCTTATTAACATCTGTTTTAGATTATCTGAATGTGACAGACAAGACTAAATATAGATGTAAGTGGGGTCCACTGCATCTTAAAAAAAAACATTATCCAGTCAATAAAGATTATTTAAAGGGTGTGAAGGCAGTACATCCTCAAAAAGAAAAAGAAAAAACAGAAAAGGAAAAGAAATGAATTCTTTTAGGCTCACTATTAATCCATGTATACATGCAACATGGTGATTGCAGAAGGTTTCTCCTCATCTGTCCCACCTCCCTATAATAACTCTTTTGTTGATTTCGATTGCTTCCACTGTTCTCCTTTGTAAGTTGCTTTGAATAAAAGCGTCTGCTAACTGTAAATGTAAATGTAATATTCCGTCTTCTCAACATACACGTGCAAAAATCTGTAAGAATGCCACTTCTGCGTTTGCACGACATGTAAGCTCCAGTGGAAACATATAGCCGTTTTAAACTGCCTTCTCTTTAATCCCTTCAACAGCGTAAGGAATGTGGTGTACGTGTTTACTTGATATTCCACAATGCTGCTTTCTGCAACAACCCTGGAATAAGCCATTTTGTGAAGTGGATGTTAACAGGGTCACAGACTTATAGCGGATAATGGTTTAGGGGGATGCAGCACATCATTGACATCCCTTGGTTTTACTATTCTTGTTAAGCTAAAGCATGCCATGAATGCGAAGGGGACAACTACAAAATAAAGGCGAAAAGTCATTTGAGAGGAGGCAGATGCCTCCACTGAGCTATGATTGAATAATTACCCTGTCAATTCCCGCTCATGATGTTTGAAATGGGCCTCAAACCTGACTAAAACAGGTCATACTGGTGGAAATGAATGAACCATTTACACAGTATAAATAACTTACTTGCTTAGATTTACAATGTTTTAATTTTTAAATAAACTTCAGTCATCTGGTCTTTAGTGAGCATTCAACTTGGTTAAAGCTGAACTACAGCATTTAAAAAAAAAAAAAAATGATCAAAAATCATTAATTAGTCATCCTCATGTTGTTTCAAACCCGTAAGACCGTTCATCTTCAGAACACCAATTAAGATATTTTTGATGAAATCCAAGAGCTTTCTGACCCCGCATAGACAGCAAAGCAACTGAAACACTCAAGCCCTAGAAAGATACTAAGGACATCTGTAAAATGGTCCATGTGGCATCTGTGGTTCACAATTAATTTTATAAAGTTTCAAGAATACATTTGGTGTGCAAAAGAAACAAAAATAGTGATTTATTCAACTATTTCTTCTCTTCGGTGTCAGTCACGTCAGAACCAAGTGCCGCAAGAAAATGAACCCAAAACATTTGATCGCACCCAGGTGACTAGACTCAGTATAGGTCATAAACGCTACTCTCTCCATGTAATCTAATGGGACAACACTACCCAAAAATTTGTTACACTTCAAATATTTTCCAAAGATGGTTTCATTATTTTAGGTAATTCTTATCATGCTAATGTATGTTCAAGTGTTCATTTTTCGAATAAGTTTGCTTTTAGTTAGTTATTTGATGCTATAAAAAAAGGGTGTGGTGTCATGATTGTGATCTTGTGAGACTTTGATACCACGGCTCCACTTCATGGTCACTACTTCAAATGACGCAAGATGGCAATGGCCATACTGAGATGTTTTGGCGTCACTTTTAGTGTAAGGAAGTAAAGATGACTTCCATGATTCATAATTTGAGCTGTCAGGTCAGATTCCATGGGAAATATCTTTATGTGGTCATGCCATGTCTGCAAACAAAAAGATGATGGTTTGACTATTACAGAGCGTGTGAAGTGTGGTGGGAAGTATGTTGTATGTCCTGACAGCATGTAGCCATAACTAATAAGCAACACCATTAACACAATGGATCACTCAAAAGGCTACCATTTAAGGAAATGGCCATTGTTAAAATAAAGAAAGTTTGTACACAAAAAGAGTAAAAAAAAAAAAAAACTCAGACTGGCTTTTCAGAGATGATAACACCTCTAAGACTTGCATCTTTTCTCCATATAGTGGACTTCAACGGTGCCTGTGAGTTTGAATTTCCAAAATGAGGAATAAGGGTCTTATCTAGTAAAACAATTGGTCATTTTCTTAATTAAATTAATATTTATACACTTTTTAACCACAATGCATAAATAATGCAAATACTTAAAATAAATAAATGTGTCAACACTAATAAGCTATTATTAACATTAAATAGGCTCCATTTCAGACTGCATCAGATCTTTTTAATTAACAAACATGATGAATACAGAATTTACTTGCTAAATAAACAATAATTCATAAATAACCCCTAATAAAACAATCATGTTAATAATTAAAAAAAAAAAATTATCCTTACTGCAGGATCAGTTTTTTAGGGGGTTTATCTTCTCAAACATGAGTATCAGTAATTAAAGATTGATCTGCTCAAAATGAAATGCAATCAAGTGGTCACTAGAGACACCTCTGAGATGCTTTGTCTCCATCCACTTGTTCTGACTCATAAATACACTCACCATGAATAGCAGTCTATAAAGTATCCTCCAGGAAGCTACGACCTGGTACTTGGTCCTTCTGGCCAGAGAACAGCCCTTCCTTCTAATCTTGCCCACCCTGAAAGCTGGCATGTTTGTTGAGTTACTCTTCAGCTCTTGTTTTCTCACACTCTGTCTCCACTTTCTCTCACATGTCTCCCTCTTCAAACTGCAAGTCAACGGTCACAGATTTCCAAAATTCTGAGTGTTAGGCCAGTTACAGAATCTTTTTACAGCTTAGGGATTTCTGACAGGATCTAAAAATCGATCACTAGCAGGTTTTGTGCACACAGATGCTAGACTGAAACTGCTGCTACCCACTGAAATCTGCATATCAATTGCTGTCTCACATGACCCTGCTGCAGTTTCCAGAGAGCATAATAAAGTGCTCCAACAGTTTGCAAACACTACCAGTAGCCCAGCCTTTCAATAACATCAACACAATGGAAACGTTTCTGGATGGGCTGTGAACACTAAGGCTAACATTACCACACATACTGAAAAGAGAATTGCCTGAAAATATCAACCAGAACTACACAGTAACAGAGGGGAAGGGAAAAAAAAACAAAGATTTTATTTGATTTAAATAGATCTGCTTTTCAAACAGTCTCAAAATAGTCAGAATTTCTTTTATAAACATCAAGCCTGAACTCTCTTAATTGTTTTTTGCTCTGGGCCACACAGTTCTCAGGCAAATATCCTATTCTTAGAAGTATTAATGTGAAAACGTATTTAAGTTAACAACATTACATCTGATGTCTGGTTCTGCTCAGTAGACAAAATAAACCAGTCTGCTGCCCATGGTTAGTTATCAGAGAGGGCTCTCAGAGTGTTGTTTATTTCAAATACAGGTTGTGTGACATGAAACCTTGGCAGGATCTAAAAGACATAATCAAACACGCACCAAACAAACACTTGCCAGTGAAACCTTCAGACCTTAGGACCTTTTTTTTTGCAGGCAATATATTGACAGATGTGTTTATATGTTTGTAAAGTAGAAGAACATTGTAAACTAGATACATTTATACACTGTAAACATTGTAAATAAAACAAAAGTAGTTATATTATGTTATACAAGAAAATACTGTTTTATTGTTTCTTCCTCAAAACTGATTAAAAAAGTAAATTAATTAATTTTTCAAGTAAAATAATTTTTCGGTAAATTACTCGCACAGTACAGGATTTTATCATTTTGTGGGTATTTATTGTGTAACATATTTAGTGCTTGCTAGGTAAGGCAAAGCTATGAACAGCAAAGTCATTGTTTATACGTAGGTATCATTTTTGTGTACGTTTTGACTGATATAATTTGGACATAATGAAAGGACATATTGGTGTATTTTATGATTCTGTTGTAATAGCATGACTAAGAAAACGTCTTTTTGTGTCCCACTAAACAAACAAAATACAAAATAAACAAAATAAATATTACATAAGTAAAACATAATTATAATAACAATGAACAATTATACAATTATAGAAATGTTATTCATTTTAAGGTTTTAAACTGTAGTGTTATTAAACATTATGTAATAAAAAACAAGATGGCAGCAGAAGTCGCACAGATCCAAATGTTATTTCATATTGCAAATTGTGAATTGCATTTAATAAACGCGATTGAAAATGTAATGCCATTGATATGAAAAATCTAAATGTTAATGCCACAATTTCAATATTCACAAAGATTAATTTCTATGTCCAAGAAGTTGTTCATACGTAAATCACTTTTTATATGGTGTCTATGCAAATGTAAGTAAAGAACCACACTTGCATAAAATACACAGGAATACTCATGAGATACATTGGACAATACAATTATCTTTGGGGGAAGAATGATTAATCTTGGCTTGGGACCAATGGTTTGTGTAATTTCTATTGCTTTGCATGTTCAAGGACGCATTGTATTGTAGAATCTGCCCAGTTTTTTAATTCACATATAGCACTTGGTGACTGTTAATGTACCCTGCTTAAAGGACCCTTACAGGCTAGTTCTGCACTAAAGCATGTTTAGAGCTGCAAAACAAACTATTAGACTCATTCAACCAACACTACCCAAAGCAAATTGCAAAAAGAAGTGTCCATATAACAAAAGAAAATCCTATGAATACAATCTCTGAGCAGTTTAAAGTTCTGTTACTTTATTAGCTGAATGAAGCAGTAACAAAGAACAAACGGTAGTGACTTCTCTAAGGTCACCAGAGAGGGACTGTGGGAGGCAGAAGGATTATGGGTCTTGTACGTCTGCCAAGAGAAGGATTATCCTCATTTGGCATATTCTGTGGGCAAGGTGTGAAACTAATGCTAACTCCCCTCTTCAACAAGTCTCTACCAACAAACAGCAAGTAACTCTTGCAGCACTTAAATTCTGACATACTCATTTCATCGTGTTAATTCCTGGAAACCCAGACTAACAAGATCTTGCATAGAGTGCTGCTCATACAAACATCATAAAATAAAAACGTATGGAAAGCCAAGAGGATGTAATGCCCCCAGAGAAAGCCCTGGCCATTGCTCAAAGGAAAATTTCCTGTCACACTGTAGTAGAGCTCTGACAGGCTGTGATTTATCCCTGAGGTTACAGCAATTGTGCCATGTAGCCATCTTCTTTTTAAAGCCTGATAAATAAAGAGACACGCACACATACACACACACACACACACACACACACACACACACACACACACACATATAAATCAACATGGATAGCCAGGCAATTCAAACCACACTTGCAGTTATAAGATTTAGTGCACATTGAAATCTATTATTAACCCAATATGTCAATCTATTAACCCAATATGTCAAAATAACATGCCTAAATATAGCAAAAATAAGAAAATGATGCTAACTCAATCTTAATTAATCGATGTTGATGATATCAACCCCAATTCAACCAACATTGTCAGAAACCAGTTTGTAATTCCTATATCCACATTAAGGCCAAAATTATTTGTTAAAACCTGAATAGCAGTCAATCCTCCCTCCTATAAAAACAAGAACATTTGGTACCATGAAAGCCGATCTTTCGGCAACATTCTGGCAGGCCATGCAGGCAGCAATATCCTCCAGCAGTCGAGCCAGCCTGTTCTGGAGCAGCCGATGAAGGGTGAGAAGAGTTGAGTTAAGGAAGATATCCTTGTCTTCCTTGACACAGTCAGGCCAGAACCAGCACATGGCAAGGAAGGAACAGAGTACCTCAACTGGCGAGTGCTCACAAAGGCATAGTTCAATAAGCGAGGTGAGATAGATGCATGGCCTGGCATCCCGTTTGGTCTGCTCTGCCATTGGAACTGACCCTGTCCCATGGGCAATGCTCTGAGTTTTAGTTGTCCCTCTTCTACGGATCTCTTGCCGATCTCTGGCTGTGTACAGGATTGTTTAATAAGCCCAGATTATTAGGCAGCTCACAGCCATATGCTGACTGACTGGTTTAGTCACTCCCATCCCCCTAGTTCAATAGTGAACACTGATGGTCTGGAAATCGGAAATTATGGGGTAGCTCCCAAACCGGCTTTTGAGAACACTTTGCTTGGCTGCATGTGTAAGTTTTTGCAGCCAAAGATATATTTTTAGAATTATCAAGACTTTCCAACTTCAAGCATGTCTTGTCAAATCACTTCTGCTAATGAAGCAAACTGAGCTAGTTCACAGCTTGATATTAAAAAGCCTTCCCAGATACCACAGCCCCTTTGCCCATAAATAAGGTCATCTTCCTTATTCATCTATGGCAGATGAAGACAGTGCCAGAATCTAATGTAAACAGCAGCAATTGAGAGAATTGACTGTAATTTTCCAGACAGATAACACTCAATAGGTCAAAAAGTTTGAAAGAAGTTTGGAATATAATAGCAAACACAGAAATAATGACAATGGAAACAGAGCCATATGCTGCCTGCAACGGCACATAATTTACTGACACATTATTTCAATCTTATAAATGACAGTACTAATCTAGGGTCATGTGACAGCAGCCATATCATGTTCAAAGCAATTTACAGAACTTTAATATATAGAAGTGATTACAAAGCTAGGAAAGAAATTTGTTTTCTATAGTTCCACACTTGGCTCCCTGTCTGTCAGCAATTCATAAATTTAAGTGCAAACAGACCCAGATACGGGTGTATTATAAACTGCTTCTAATCCACCTCCTCAGCAGATCAATTATAGAATGACAACTTAAGTTTCTCACAGCCACAAGCAAAAAAGCTTAGCAAAAGAGGAGACTTCATTAACATAAAATAAGTAAGACATGTTACAATGCATACTATATAAAAATCACATCATAACATGCAGTGCTGTGTTCCTTTAGAACATAAATGTACCACTGACCACACGAATTTGGAGCAAAAACACTTTATGACCATTTTTCAACATACATTTTTCAGTGTTTTCCAGTGTTATATATTCTGGTGTGGGAAGGCAATAAGCAATGAGCAGTGCAACTCATCAACATGAGCCTTTAATTAATCCATTTGCACATCAAGAGTGGAGCAGGCCTGAAAAATAAATCTCTGTAGATGGGGAGGCCTCTTGTTTACTGTGCTCAGCTTGAGAAACAAGCAGTCATTAAAAAAAAAAAAAAATCTTCACGGGACACTTCACTTTTAAATCAAGCAACCCATCTTTTTCTTATGAAAACAAACACAAGGGACTTCAGAAACCAGGATTCCACATACAACTTTGTAGAGCTCATCTATGAAGCAAACGCCAAAACTTCCATGCACACATACATTTTCAACACACTCAGTGGCTGCAGTGGTACACCTGTTCACCTGCCTGTAATGTAAATATCTAATTAGCCATCTCTTTTGCAACAACTTATTTGAGTTGGTAAAACTAAGAATTGAGAAATATGAGGTGATAAGATTTTCTGTGAAAAAACTGTTAAGGGTGTGAAGAGGTTCATGTTTGATAGATGTAGTGCTGTAGAATTTATTAAATGAATCTATTAAAACTATCATCCATTAAAAAAAGTAATTTAAAAAGTAAATAATTAAGTGACCGCAAAAGATACTAATTGCAAATACAACAACACTATGAACAATTACATTAATTGAGAAGTTTATACAAGTTAAATGATCAACTAACATATTGACAACAGAGTAACAGGTAAGCACTTGTTTCTTCTAGTCTTGGGACTTCTCCTTACATGTGTGGAAAAATAGCATTCATTCTTAGTTCTTATAAGGGTTTTGAGTATGACAATTACAGGCGATATAATTGAAAAAAAAATATACTTAAAATGTTAATTTTGTAATAATTTGGCCACATTTAACAGTAACGCATTAAAATCACATTTAAATTAGCTCCATTAAACCACTGTATTAAAATAATCTGCATTAAAATAATGTACCCTAGTCTGACAAAAAAAGGTCTCACTGAGATGAATGGATAAACAGTGATGGAATTCAAGGAAAACTCATGTGCAGTGTTAAAGCACCGTCTGTACATAAAAACATAACATGCACCAGCCCAGCATGTGAGGATTAACCAAGATCAATCAGATCAAGAGTTTTTTTTGCATCTCTTATGTTTTTGTGCATTTAGCCTTCAGCATAAATAAAAGCTCTTGTGCTGGTGACAGTAATAAGCAAGCAGTGTGAAGGCCAAACATCCATGAAGAGGCTAATTACTAAGTGATAACGAACACTGGCAGACAAGCTTTGACAATTGCAGCTGCTGCTCAAAATACACACACACTCTCATGGGCTTCTATTGTTGTATATTATGTGAATCCTATTGTTTCATATTATCCTCTACATCTTTTTGAGCTTTTAAACATTAAGACATTATTTAGCATGTTTATTGATCTGTTTTAATTGTGGGGACATTTGTGAGCACCCTACAATGCAAGTAAACCAAAAGAACAGGCACTCAAATGGGTACACTGCAAATCCATAAAACAAACCAGTCTAGATACTAACCGTTACAGGAAAAAACTGCACTGCAATATGCTATCAGCATTTGAGGGATTGTAGAATTACATTTTTTACCTTGCTGTACTGAACTGTTCGGTGGTTGTGGTATGGATTCTGAAGACCATCATCTGCAGCCAAGCCTAAGATTTCTGCCACACAGGACACATCTGCGGAGAAAGAAATCTTTATGCAATAAGTCACATACACAAGTAAAGATGCTAATACTAACACTGTATGCAGCACTTTATTAGAATTTAAAACATACTAAAGTACCATACCAGAGCTTGAACTGGCAGAAAGTGAACTATGTGGAGCCAAACTATGTGAACCTGGGCCAAAACTTGAAACTCTCTCTCAAAACAATTATGTGACTTAGAAGATACACTATATTGCCAAAAGTATTCGCTCACCCCCTTCCAATGAACAGGTTTGAATACTATAGTAATATCCATGAGTACAACTCTTAAAGTTAAAGCATATCATGATATTCTAGGGAATTGTGTGCTTCTAATTTTATAGCAACAGCTTGGACAGGACCCTTTTCAATTCTAACATGACAATGTCTAATGTATAATGCAAGGTTAAAAACAAAATGATTGATTGAGTCAGTGTGGAAGAACTTGACTGGTCTGCATAAAGCCAACTCCTAATCCCAGCTGAACACCCCTGGTGTGACTTTAAATGCAGACCTTGTGCCAAAAACTCATCACTAAATACCAATGACTTGTACATTCACTATATGGACAAAAGTATTGTGACACCCCCTTCTGTAGAACAGAAAAGGGCACTTCCAAAACTGTGGCATCAAAGGAAACAATTCATGTATTTAAAATTTGATTTCCATCTCTGTTGCAACAGTTTTTGGAAGTGTCTAAAATGACTGTACCCATATGTACCCAAAACATTGGTGTTTGGTGATGAGTTTTTGGCTCAAGGTCTGCATTTAAAGTCACACCAGAGGTGTTCAGCTGGGATTAGGAGTTGGCTTTATGCAGACCAGTCAAGTTCTTCCACACTGACTCAATCAATCATTTTGTTTTTAACCTTGCCTTATACACAGAGACATTGTCATGTTAGAATAGAAAAGGGTCCTGTCCAAACTGTTGCTATAAAATTAGAAGCACACAATTCCATAGAATATCATTATATGCTTTAACATTAAGATTTGTACTCATGGATATTACTAAAGTAGTTAAACCTGTTCAAGTGTTGGAAGGGGGTGAGCGAATACTTTTGGCAATATAGTGTATATGGAATCTCTAAGTCAGTGCCCTTTGCTAATATCAAGTGCGTCACATTTTTTGGTGAAAATCACACAAAGGTGGTGGTCTCAGTAGTAATTGTTTAGTGCTCCTCTCACTTCTGTGCAGTTACCTAAAGTCTTTCTTTAATGATTTCAATATATATATATATATATATATATATATATATATATATATATATATATATATATATATATATATATATATATATATATATATATATATATATATATATATATATATATATATATATATATATATATGTATGTATGTATGTATGTATGTATGTATGTATGTATGTATGTATATATATATATATATATATATATATATATATATATATATATATATACATATACATATACATATACATACACATATATACATTATATATATATATATATATATATATTTATTTATTTATTCATTTATATTATTACACAAATATACATTCTTCTAGCAACTCTTAAAACTTTAGAGGATAGTCAACACACTACTCTCCTGAAAGAAAAAGAAAAATTATGCTACATTAATGAAATTTGACTTAAATGTTTTGCAAACAAAAGCACAGTGATTATCAAAATGTCAAAAAGCTTGCCAATGCCTTCTCTAAGACTAACTTAATTACGTAAAAATATTCTTATTTGTAAATTTATTCTTATTTTTTATTATTTTGGTTCTAAATTTTACTGTGGTGACTACAATCTTCAACTTGCTTTTTGTGTTGTAATTTATACCATCTTTCAACTTCTTGATGCTTCAAATTCTTGATGCTTATGCAAGCTGTTGCTTTACCACGGTTGCACTGTATGTTGCTAAATGAAGTTTCAAGGGTGGTTTCAATGACAGGAACAGAGGCTTACTGCAAACAACTACACAGGAAAACCATTGTATGTGCTCTTTCTCTTTAGCTGTGAATGTGTAAAAGCACTTATTACAAAAAAATTAGAGCACATGAGTTTTGATATATCTAATGAAATCTATATATATATATTGTGCGTGTGTGTTAAAAATTACAGAGAGAAACTACACCTTTTTTTGTTGACAAATGTGCTGATATATTTCTTTATTCTGATTATTCCCATTTCTTTTTTCAGCCTGTTGTATCATGAGCAATCTATTAAGGACACTAAGGATCTTAACCACGCATTTAACATATTGGTTTGAAGCACCTGTAGCCAAGCGCAGACTATAAGATTGTTACTAAAGATAAATTTATTGAAGTTTTACGCAACAAGAAGTTGCAGCACGTGCCTACAGCAAGCTGCAGAAATCAACTTGTTTTAAATATTATTATTATTGTTATTATTATTATTATTTAAATCTTATTATAATGGCACTCACTGTATGAAGGTCCTTGATCATATAAAATCATATAAAATCATATAACAGTTTACAAATTTCAATACTGCTTATGATGGAGTTTTTGTCCACTGATAGTTTGGTAACACTTACATTTAATGACTATAGTAATAACAAAAAATTATGCATAATTCCATGCAACTAACTCCAATCCAAACCCTCATTCTAACCCTAAACATATAGTAAGTTAATGTAGTCAATGATATTACTCAGTACATAAATGTATAATTACACAATTACTAATTATTAATATTTTACACCTCAGCATTAAAATTTCCTTTACTGGTATGTACAGTTTATTAGTCCAAGTTTATTAACATACAGGTTATAAAATTAAGCGAAGATCAAGAATAGGAAATATATTCCCTTGTGTACAAGGGTGGTTTGATAGCGTTTTAAACTGTGGTTCCTTGTAACAAATTAAATATTAAACAAAATAAATGAAATATCTTAGTGCCTGAACTGGCTTGGTTGAAAATGTTTGGTACTTGAACTGCCAAGAAATGCTAAACAACTGATGCAAAGGTCTCATTTTTAGCCTTTGTTGTGGATTTTTAACAATCACACTGAAGCGTCTTGCTTCACTATGCTATGCTTGCTTGCTGTGTTACTCAAAGTTAATTTCATCCATCATGGATTTCCGTGTAAAACACTTTGCTGGATTTTATATAATCAATAATATAGAAAAGTCAGCAGATACTACAAAAGTAATCTGTACTTAACTGGACATGAACCAATAATAAGAAAAGAAAGATATATACAAAAGCTATAATATTACACATACATTACTACATTACCTTAGACTCACTTTTTAGTATGTCTTTAACTACTTAACATATCTGTAATATATGTAATGCTATTACACTGTAGTTACATTTAAAGTATCTGCACATAATTACAAACTGTATTGACTTTTGACCATAATCTGCCAATAATTTTGCAAAACTTAGCATGTAATATTAACTTAATTAACTTAATGTTCTGTAATTTAGAACAACAAATTATCACTGATATTAGAAAAGAATAATTAAATGCAGCAATAAATGTGCTGTGATGTTCATTCTGTCAGACACCTACCATGCAAAAGCAGCCAGGGTTCAAAACAAGCACGCAACAATGTTCCTCCTTACATTACATAGACTGCTTTCTGTTAATCTCTTTTATAAATGACTGAGTCAGTACAGACAAGAGACAAATTTGAGGAAGTCAGGGGAAGGAAATTTGGGGAGGAAGTTTACAACTGAGGTGTGACAAGTGTCAAATGTCTTCAACAGCGAGTCTGAATGCATAACAAGTAAAGAGAAAGTTGTCAAAAATACAGTATATTTAGGCCATGCTTGATTAAAAAAAACTGCTACATTATCTGATATTCAACACTGTAGCTCTGCAGAGATGACAAACCAGGATCAAATACAATTTCTCAGACATTAAAATTCTCAATTTTGCAGCATTTTAGTTTTAGGGCCACACTGAGCAGAGAGAATGCAATAGTAACAGTGTGTCAACAGACCACGTTTAAAAAAAAAAAAAGAAAAAAAGAAAAAAAGAAAAAAAAAAAGTATAACGTCAGCAAGAAAGTGATGCTCTCATTCACACCAACTGTCATGCAGGTGAGAAATGTAGGTGCCTAATGTGTTTGCTGTGTCTCTCTATTTCCGTAAGTTTCAACTACATAAAAAAAAAAAAGAGCAGCACAGAACACCACAAGCGGTCAACTGACTTGTAAGCTTGCAATTAGTGAGCTGGGCTGCTTGTGTAATTTAGAAAGTGGTTAACAAAGTGCATTTTCTTAGAAACTTGTTTTTAAAAAGCAGTCGTGTGATAACTGTTTAACAGCCCAATTTATTTCCCAAATGTGACGCTTGTCTGAGTAAAACTTGATGGGGAAAGTTTTGAGAATTGATTGAATCATGAAAAGCATTCTCTATGACAGATGTTTGCATGGAAGTGAATGAAAGTGCTTAGCAATGTTGAAAGTACTTCATTTTATAACTTAGTACTAATCATGAACCTAATTCAAAATCCATGTTCATGTAGCTCAAAGAAAAATGCAAAAAGGAGTGCACGTCCAAAAACCCAAATTGTGTTCAGGTGCATCTCACTCCACAAGGATATAGAGTCTAAAGACCTGTCGAAATGTTGTGCTGTTTGGAAAATAAATTGATTTGAAGGCTGTGGAGTAACCTTGGTATACTTCATTTCATGCATTCCACTCTTGTCTGTTGCACACTTGAGCGAGTATCCATGAACCGTAAACCTGGATGGGCACATTCAACATGTGCAAACTACCTAGTTGATCTTTGTTATGAAATTATTTGCACTTTTCCAATGCTGAATCATTCATGTGCACATGTGTGTCTTCTGTACCTGTTGAGGACTTGGCTCTTTGGTGGTTTTGGAGGTTATCTCTGCGCAGAGATTGTGTGTTTGCATCTGTATTGTGCTGAATGGAGTGTGGATGACGTTTCACAGTCAGTTGCAGAGTCTGATCGTTGAATAAAGTCTGTATCAGAGACAGGTCCAGAGAAGACACCTCACAACCATTCAAAACCATGATCTCATCACCGGGCCTCAGACCTATCAATTATATAAAACAACAGGAGTGAAAGAAACAAAGGTTATAATACCCTTCAAAAGTCAATATGTGAAAACACAAAAAGATATTTTGGTCTTTGTTAAAATATCAAAAAAGCATTTCTAACATATCCAAATAACTGTAGCCTACATATCCTCAGAGATAAAAGCTGTAACATCACAAGCAAAAGTACCTTCGCTGAAAGCAAGCCCATCAGGGAGAACTTCACTGACAATGATACGGCTGTTTTTTAGGTTGTCTACATAGCCTGTAAGAGCAAAGCCTTGAACACAAAAAAAAAAACTATCATAACGCATCATAAAGTGCCATCAGTCCCCATGAGTTTAAAAACAGCCGCTTAAATTTCCCCATTGCAATGACTTGCTTACCAAAGTCTCCACTAAGACTAGGTCTAGACATGAGCAGAGTGTAGACATTCAGCTGGATGACCTCCAATTCGTCATATGACTAGGGTGAGAAAGAAGTGCGGATAAGCGCTCAATCATGCAGTTCAACAACTCTGCTTTTTATAAACTGGGCTGTGATCCAGCTGCTGCAAATCAAGCTTTGCTATTATCAATATCTTACCAAGTCCTGCAGGAGTTCATCAGCTGATGGCGTTGATACCTCCATCCCATCTTGTACACATCTTTTCAGTCTTAAACAGTGAAGGCTAGGGTCCAGGCCCATTAGCTAAGAGAATGAAATCTTTTTTAAAAAAAAAAAAAATGCAGCTCTTTCCACATTTCCACAAAAAATAAAATGTACAGTGTCAAGACATATTGCACAAAATTTGATATCATTGATTCTGAATAGTCAACAAACACATAGAAGAGTGAGAGATACAGTGAAGGGCACATTTGAGGTGAATAACAATATATTGTATGACTTCGGAAGAGTTGGATTATAGTGTTAAAAATGCATGTTAATGTATGTTTCTGTTATAAGAAAAAGAGCAATGTCAAAATTCTTCAGAACATCTACTTTTGTATTAGATAAAAGAAAGGCATGGAATGACATAAGTGTTAGTAAATGGCAAAAGAATAATTGTTTTAGGTTAATTATTTGTTAAATTCTAAATTCTTAAAAAAGTAACTTGGTTACTTAGTTACTTTTTATGTGAGTGTGATGAATTAATGCATGTTCACATTATAATGCATTACCCCCAATACTGTTAGTAAGGATACATTAAATTGATAAAAACGTGGCAGTAATTCTACACTGTAACAAAAATCTATTTAAATCTATTTCTACTTATCAAAGAATCACATTTAGTACATAACCATGATTCACACTCACATTAAATAATCTTTTCTTTTTGCTTTATTCTCAGTCACCATGGGACAAAAACACAAACGTTTTGGCTAGCAGACCTACTTCAGTGTGTTTGAAAATATAAAACCTCCACCCACTTTCTAAATCACCAATTTGACGTCATCATTCATTCGTCAATGTTCATTCACTAAAAATCTATGTATTTAATTTCAATATTAAAGAGTTTATTTATCAAAGAATAAAATAATTTCAGTTTTCACAAAAACATAACACTGATAATAAGAAATGTTTCCTGAGCATCAAATCAGCATATTAGAATGATTGCTAAAGAATTGAGTCACTGATGACTTAAATATGGGTGCTGAAAATTCAGCTTTCCCATCGCAGAAATAAACTAGCCAAAATATTCAAATATAAAAGTTATCTTAAACTGTAAAACTGTAGCACTTCATAATATTTACTATGTTACTGTTTTTTGATCAAATAAATGCAGCCTAAGTGACCATAAGAGATTTTTGTCAAACACACACACACATCCTGTGTCAAACTGTGTCAAATTAATTTGTGTGAGAACAGCCAGTTGCTGAAGCAAAGTCAACCTACTCTCATAGATTCAGACTAATGATATCATCTATTAATGCATTTCCCTAGATGAGGTCTACTATAATGACACCCATAGCCTCAGGTAATCTCAGGAACTAAGTAGGCTTCCACAAAGAAACACAATGATGTGTCTGAGTCTGTGTTGATTCAGACATAACATGTGTCAAGTAAACAATATAACAGCTGAAAAATCTAAATGGGTGTGTTGGTAAATCAAGGCAATTAATCTGAACACTATGCTGACTTTTTAAAATAAAAAGGTGGATTTTTGAATGCACTGATCTTACCCTGCAGGTCTCAGCCAAGACATCCGTGACAGTGTGATGAGGTTTCAGAAGAACAGTAACAGTCTGGTAATTCGGCATATAGATGCATGTTGTGTTTTCCTGGTTGCAATCCCATCGGCTGCCTTCAGGTGGCACGATTGAGTAAACATTAGCTAAACTACCTAACCGCTGTGAAAGACAACCAAGGAGGAGGATGACAAAGTTGAAAAATTTGAATCAGGTGAAATACAAAGACTTTTTAAATATAACTTTATTCCCTGGTTAGTTACTTACCTATTTATAACACACTTTGTTCAGTCTCCTTATTTGTTATTGGTCTTATTTAATAGCACTTATAAATATTAAAAATTCTAAAAATCCTAAAACAATTCTCTGATCTAGATACATTTATAGCATTTTAGAAACCAAGGGATTTATAGACAAATATAACAAATTCAAAGACCATCTAAAACTAAAGCATTTGACATTGACTTTTTGAGTCATTCCATGACTCACACCATGACAAATAGCGGCATCATTCTATGCTTGTGTAAGGATGTGTCACTCAAAATGAACACACTGTGGTTGTTTCAGTGGAGATTAAGTCTTTGGTGTCGGAAACAAACATGCCTATCCACCTTCACACACACCAGAGAAAACATGTCATGTCTCACCTTCAAAGGTACAGACCATCCACTCATTTCACTAAATGAAGTAATGGCCTTTTTAGTAAGGGAAACAGAGTTACACAAAACAAGATGTATAACCCTATGTTTGTCCAGTGGGTGGTGTGAATGAAACCCTGGCAAGCAGTAGAATGAGTGTGCATTCATTTAACTTTGTAACGGTCAACTTTCCAACAGAGCAGCCAAGGGCAACCGCCCAGTACACGCTCCTCAGTGTGTGTGGCTCTCAGCAGCAGAGCCTTGACTTCAGACTTTCCTCTCTAAAGTGGGAAAAATCATTTATGGAAGCTAACCTCCACTCAGAATGCTAAAGATGGAATGATGAAGAAAAGACTGTCTAGAATAACCACCTATCCTTTAACGTGGTCTCCTAGCAACATCGGTGTGTTGATCTCCATGGATTACTGAAGTGGCATACAGGAACCATGGACAGTGATTCAGAGACGTACAAGCAATCACAAATTGTACACGTGGCTCAATCCACATTCTTATGTGTATATATATATATATATATATATATACACACACACACACACACACACACACACACACACACACATATACACATACACACATACTACTGCTCAAAAGTTTGGGATCAGTACGATCTAATGCTCATTAAGCCTGTTTATTTGATCAAAAATACAGAAAAAAAATATATTGTGAAATATTATTACGATGTAAAATAGCATTCTTCTGCTTTAATATACATTAAAAATCTAATTTATTTCTGTTATCAAAGCTGAATTTTTCAGCATCATTACCAGCATTTAGCGTCACATGATCCTTCAGAAACCATTCTAATATGCTGATTTATTATCAGTGCTGAAAACAGTTGTGTTGCTTAATTATACTGGAACCTGTGATACTTGTGAGAAAGTGAGAAAGAACAGCTTTTTTTAATAGAAAGTTATCTAACAATACACACTACTGTAGCTTTGCATCACAGGGAAAAAAAATAGTTAATGTAAATTAAAATAAACCATTATTTTATATTGCAATAACATTTTTCAGTATTGTTTTTTTTTCTGTATTTTTGATCAAATGAATGCAGTCTTGAGCATAAGAGACTTTGTCCAGTGGAAAGATTCTGTAAATACACAGTAACGTACCTCAAAACTACAAGGAGGAATAGTATTTAGATGCCCTTCACTATCAGCATCAAAGACCTGAAACAACAGAGAAAAAACAAATCACTGCAGTCTCATAAGTCAAATTTTATTAGACAAAACAGAGCCATGGTTACAAACACTGCAGCAGACAAACTATCATTTTGTTTCTAAAAAAAAAACTTCAGCCAAGCAAGTTTCCTGTAGTGAATCTATTTTTATCTATTTTGAAACAAAAGCTTCAAGACTTTACTGGAAGTAAAGAGCACTATACTGGTTAGTAGGATGAACAGTCATGCTGAATGTTTAATGTAAGACTTTTAATTTCTAATTTATATTTTTGTGTAGCCTTCTTATGACAGATTGCTTGTGATGTTCCTCATCTGTAAGTTTTTCGTATGGCCACAGGTGGTCAGCTATAGGGGCCTTAAACAGTTTTAGATTTTTCCCTGAGGCTCGCTTATGAAGTTAATTTTTTTTTTAAAACCTTTTTCATCCTCTGCTTGAGCCTTATAAACAGACTAGATGTTTTTTTTCTTATGTAAAGAAAATTTTTATGTTCTTATGTAAACATGTAAACAACCTCTTTGCATGTGAAACAAGACACTTTTCTGAAACTTTTCACATCAAAGCATAATGCAAATAACAAGACGATGCAGAAACAAACTGTCTATTCACACCAAGTGCAAAATGAATATCTATCAAGCTGAAGTAACAGAAAAATCAAAAAGACAGTAAATACTATTAATATTATCATTATTATTATTATAAAAATCTTGGAGTAAATTAATGCAGTTCAGTATGAATATGAGAACAGAGGATAAACTGGGATAAACACAGGCTGAAAATGCAATGGAAAATGTAATTTCTCACAATACACACTTTTAAATGTAATGTTTTTGAAAAAATGCTTACAACGAATGCATTTATTTGATTAAAATATAGCAAAAACAGTACTGCTGTGCTATAGTACAATACAATTCAAATTAGTAAAAATTTTACATTTTATGTAAAATTATTTATAATGTATTATAACTTAAAGTAACCATTTAATATATATTTTTTCATTCATTCCAATATGCTGTTTCAGTGCTCAAGAAGCATTATATTTATAATCAGTGTTAAAAACAGATCTGCTACTAAATATTATTGTAGAAACAGATACATTTATGTCCAGAAATGAATAGAAAGAACAGAATTTTATTTCAAATAATCTTACGAAGGAACTGTTAACTCCATAGCAGGGCCTAGTCACTGGGGACCCAAATTTAGAGTCTAAACAGGATTGCTATCAAAGATGAAGAACTAATGATTTGCTTCTTTGTGAAAGCAAGACCAAACGTAGACTTTAAAGACTGATTGATGTTCTCAAAACTCAGTGAGAGACAAAGAGGGGAAAAGAGACAAAAAAAAAAAAAAAGACACTTTGACTTGATGGCTACTGCAGTGTCTTTAGCAAAAGGTTGGCCTGTTTAATATTTAGCAACTAGCATAGGGCTCTTATACCAACCATCTGTGTGTCGCTGCGGGGTAGAGTACAGCAGGCTGCAATTTACCACATATGGCTTTTAATAATTCATAATACATTTCTCCCTCTGTCTGTCTCCACACCTCTGCCTTCTGTGGTGTAAAATGAAATTGGGGCTCGTTAGCCAAGCTGGCTGGATCTCCCATTACATGACACATGTCAGGGAGGGACAGGGACATCATGTCAGTGATTGGAGACTTTTTTTTACCTTTCGCTCACTTAAGATAATACTGTATTTATTCAGTGACAGCTATGAATAATTTAAAGGGACCTTTTGCATTACATCCGTTTTTTTTTTTCCTTTTCTGCACAGACTCCTAGTTAATTTCTGGCCCTGGGTTATGCATAAGAATTCATTCTTCTGTGCATTCATGAAGTTGGGACAATCACTTAAGAACAGGCTTAGATCCATCTCTATCTACATAGACAGCTGACTTCTAAAACTGAAAACCTGCATATGAACATCATAAGTCTTTTGGAGACATTTTTTTAGTGGTGAATTTTTTTTTTTTTCCACATAAAAAAAAAGGCCAGGAAAAGCACAAACCAAAAAAAGCATGTAAGTCATACAGATCTTTCATCATTTTCTTTTGGCACAGTATAAGTCTAGCAAGCTAAATTTTTAAGATAGCTATTGACCTCAGGGAAGGTCACCACCATATGTAAAAATGTACCAAATGATTATTGGGAACAAAACTGACAGTTTGGAAAGGAAGTTATTTTTTTTCTGAAAACATTATAGTGGTGTGAATAAAATCTGTGATTATAATTATCCGATTTCTAGAGGCTGCATCCATATTATCCTTCCAGTTGTGATGCTTACGAATATTTCAGGTAATTACATAGAGTCAATCAAGGTATTTACAGAGAAGAACATATAGAGGTCTATTTTATTAAATCATTTGGAGATTTGGAGTGTTTTCTAAGTGGGCAGCATACAATTTATTTAAAAACTGCATGCAATTACTGCTGTAATAATTTCTGTAAATACATCTGTAATTACACTATTGGCCCTACCCTTTCCTATTAACTGACGCTTAAACCTAACCATACTACCAAATATGTCCCCAACCGTTTCCTAACTCAATAGCAGCAAAAGTGTTTTGCAACTTAACATTAACACAATAGGTGTACACTGTACCTAACTTATTTTTTCATTGTAGTAAAAGACACCTAACATAAGGTGGGACCGTTTTTGGAATATAGCTTGTGTGCAGGTCAACAGATGGTCAGATTTAAGAAGAGTTTATATTTCTACAAGGAGCCATGCTATACTAGCTGTGGTCTAAAAAACTAATATCCCTTACCTGAGGAAGAACACTGTAAGAACAGCAGCTCAAATCAATGAAATCCTTTCGACAGGGACAAAATAAAGAAGACAAAATGAGGGATCTTCATTTTTTTTTTACAGACTAAGATGGTTTACTTGGTGGTACAGTTGTGCAGCAGACTCAATAAAACAAGCATTAGTGACTTACTTCACTGCCAATTTTTATATCAAACAACACAAAGTACTATGATTGTAGAGGAAGTCCCTCTGCAACAACCTGGTGTTAAATGCCTTGCTAAAGGGCACAGTCATGACAGAAAATCTATAAAATTCTCAGGCTCATGGGTCAACCCTCTTTAGATTTAAACAAACAGCCCCGTGCAGTTCCTTAACTGCTAATTCACCACTAATATTAGCGCAGTACATTAACATCTCAACAGGGAGGAAACATCATCAGCTTCATCAATGTCTCAAGGCTTTACACTTGGTAACCAGATATGAAACTCTACATCTGAAAATAGCCCTCTTATTATCTTGGTGCATTTCTGAGAAAGGAGAATGAACAACATTTTTAATCCTGCCAGCTCTGTAATTACTACTCTTAGAGAGTCTTTATTTATCAAAGTCCTGTTATTTGCACCTGTGGGAGGAATTTCCCACCAGCATGACGCATGAGTTTCAAAACATAAAAGGTAGAAAAATTGATATGCAAATGCACTTTCCAAGCACTTGTGTTATGACATACAGTCACGACTGTTCAGACAGAGTGGGTGTAGTACCTGTGAAACAGAAGGCTTTTTTTCATGACCTCGCTTGGTAAGAGTATCCAGGCCCTTGAGGGAAGAAAAGACCCCTTTCTTACTGCGACCTCGGTGGGACAGAGACAGACAACGCTTTCGCATTGTGGCTTCATCTCTGGAACAGATCTGCATGACAACAAAGAGATTGGCTGTACTGGTAACTAGGCAAGTACTCCATTTTTGGAAATGAAATGTTCTAAATTAAGTGCAGGAAATGGCTTTCTCTCATAGTAATTTCAGGAGAGAAAGTCATTGGAAATACAGCACAACAGGTTTCAAAACTAAAAATCTAGTTCATTTTCATTGAAGAGATTATTTTTTTATAATAATATATACAGTTAACCTGTCAGAATGATTTCAACTTCATTTAAAAAAAGCAGTATAATAGCTAAATTCCCTGTGAACAACCAGACTCCCTCTCTCTGACTGATGGATCACGATTGTGGGTAGAGTTGTTGTTACCATAGAAATGAGAATTGTGCCAAAAGATCTCTGCAGCAACCACCTGCTTTCATGAAGCATTGCAAATGACAGTTAAGTCAGTCTCCCTACACTCTCAACCAATTTATATATGTAAACATTTTGCAATATAACTACAAATACATTGTAAATCAACCTTATTTTAATATAATAAATGTCTATTATTGAATTTTATTCAATTATACACTTTTTTTTAATTCAATTTACACATTTTGATTCCATCACATTTGCAATACTGCATGGGATGAGTAGTTCACTGCCAAGTAGTTCTCAGCTTAATCTCTTTATCTTTAAATTTTTTTTTTGCTTCAAAGCAAAGTTTGATAAGTTGTGATTCAACTCATTAATGTTTTGAGATCCACATGGAGAAAACGAATGAGAAATATATAAATAAATATCAGGGTTGCTAACCAGTGCATGGAAAGAGGAAACAGAGAAGATTCCCAGGCGGGCTAGTGCAGCTTTGGTCGGCCGGCTGGCTGTGGCTAGCAGGCTCTTGGGGTTGGGTAGCTCGCCACCTTGCAAACTGGCCAGGTAGCAGCGCATGCGGAAAAGGTCCATGTTGAAGCGCTCAAGATTCTGTTCCCACTGTTGGATCTGTCCACAAATTTAAAAGAAAAAGGTTGGTGAGGAAAGGCATCTCATTCACATGGTGACAAACTACTGCTTTCCACAATGATCCTTTGTGATCTATGGGGGCAGAAGCAGCATGAGTAAAGGATCTTTGTGGCTGTAATTGCTCTCAGATGTAAGAGGACATAAAGGGAGTTTTTTTTTTTTAATCTCTAATTGCCTTTATTATATGTAATAAAAAAAAAACAGGGAAACCACTGAATTTACTTCTCTGCACTTTTAACAAAACAGATGAGGAAAGGAAAAATAACTTTATTCATTAGTCATAGTCTTGTCATTAGTCATAGCTCTATGAACAATATCAGTTTGCAGACAAAACTTTATAACACTTTAGTCTCACATAGTTTGGCATCTGACCTTGTCTGGTCAACACTACAGCCAAGAACCACCCACTTAAACAGGAAGAGTGTGTTTGATTGACATGTAATGTGACCAACCAGATTCTGTTTTGCTTTGTTGTAATGTACCATTTTGAGGCTGTACTTAATAAAAGTCCGTCTACACTAATGATGGGTTTTTGTTTTTTTGTTTTTAAATGGGGAAAGCTGTTATTGTACATTCTTTACTTATTATTTTTATAAGAAATAAATAATAGAATGATTTAATTTAGTGATAGACAATTGCCAACAATGGACACAACTATGAACATTGCATTGACTTTGTTTTGGGCATTGTTTGTATGCTTTGGTTTGGGCTCTTACCATCATTCAAATCCAAACCAACTCAACCTCACACCGTTAAAACAAGTATAATAAGGCTGAACAGATACTGCACTGTTAACTCATGGGATTCTTAACCTAGCCCAGGAGTGCCTTTCAGAAGTGTGACACTGGATACGACATACACCCATTACTACACTAAGAGAGGCATGTTCATTGTAGCTTAGAACCTATTAGGAACATAATGGCTTGTCTTTGGAGCCTGTTTGAGAAATTTGTTCTAATTGTGTCCCAGTAAATTTGATCCAGTATCAACCTGTATTGATACGACGGCGTTTTAGTGCCATGTTAAAAAAAAAAAAATCTAAGATTCCGAGATTAAAGTCGAAACTCCGAGATTAAAGTCGAAATGTTTCGAGATTAAAGTCGAAATATTCCGAGAATAAAGTCGAAATATTCCGAGAATAAAGTCGAAATGTTTCGAGAATAAAGTCGAAATGTTTCGAGAATAAAGTCGAAATATTCCGAGAATAAAGTCGAAATATTCCGAGAATAAAGTCGAAATGTTTCGAGAATAAAGTCGAAATACTTCGAGAATAAAGTCGAAATGTTTCGAGAATAAAGTCGAAATGTTTCGAGAATAAAGTCGAAATGTTTCGAGAATAAAGTCGAAATACTTCGAGAATAAAGTCGAAATGTTCCGAAATACTTCCGTGCGGAAACAAAGGCCGTTGTGACGGTGACCTGGTTGATTTATTAGCCTAATGTTTATTTTTTAAAAGCACGGAAGATAATTTGTGCTGTTCTGTTTATGCATTTAGAAACGGAACATAACAAAACATAACATTTAGATATTGTTTCAGCTATTAAAACAGTTCCGTTTTGTATGTATGGCATTTCGTTTCTGTTTTAAGTTACCGCAGTAAAGATAGTTTGCGGTTTGATAGGATATTCAGATTTCGTTTGTCTATAAATACACCGTACATCATAGACATGAAAATAAAACTGAATGCCATTCTCCATGATTTATGAATTCAGGTGACGGCGTCCTCCTGGCCGAAATAATGTTTTAATCATTGATACTTTTAATTGTATAGTGCCTATCGCTCAGAAAGTTGGACACTTAGAAGATTGAAACTGGTGTAATTTTCATCAGCTTGATTTGTGATTTTTTTTTTGCAGCAAAGTTCTTGTCCGTAAACCCCTTGGTAAGTCCGCCAGGAAGGAATGTGAAAGATAGGTGTTCTATATCAATAAACACGCAGGCTTCTCGAATACAAAAACATTGTTTTTAGGTCAAACCTGAATTGTGAAAAGTTTTTATCGCTTGTCTTTGCACTGCTCCCATTTTCTTGTATCATAATGTTTGCCATTCCAGTGAATAACGGTTTCCTAGCCATTGATGTATCCAGCTCTGATAGACTGATAGACTATTGTGACTATCGCGATTTGTATTTTGATTGTGACCTTCCACAGTTTGATTGTTATACCTTTCCTTGAGTCCTTGGGTTCTATTTTCTGAGGGTTTTAGGGTATAATTTTGCCAGTAACCCCTTTCCTGTGTCACTAACATCACTATTCTGATCTGAAAAACTTAACTCACAGTTAAATGTTTATCTAAGATAGTGGAATTTTCATATTTATTTGATTCCACAGTGTTTGCTGATTTGTATTTGTTAAAACGATATACGTTATTTTATATTATATTAGTCTACATCAAGGTGTATTCCTTGTAAATAACAAATGTGTCGGAGGGTAAGGGGATATTTGAATTATTTATGAATAAACTAGTGTATTCTGAAAGAGTGTCGCAAATATCCTGTCTAGAAATCTCCACTTTGAAATGCACCTTTACAGATTAGCTACATTATGAAAGAGTTTTTGGTTTTGATTTGTTTTAATTCGTTAAGCAATAATTTAAAGCTCTCCATATATGTTTTTATCATACCTGTAAGGCATGTATTGTTTTGATGGATAATTTTAAATTGTTTCCACTGGAAAAAGTGCAAGTGACGGCGCTGGCGCCTACATGCCTTTAGCTTCCACTCTCCGCACAAACTAATGGATATGCGCCTAGAACACGATATTTAACATTTAAACCAACATTGTTTTATACTTTAACTGTTTTATCTATAGATTTATAGATTTTATTTTAGTCATTAGTCATTAGTTCGTGATGATTTGAGAAGGCAAAATGATCAAACAAACAGTCTTCTGCTGGCAGCTGTTCGTTACTTAAAAAAAAAAAAAAAAAAAAAAAAAAAAAAACACACATTTATATTTGACAAATAAAAAATCCTCCCAACAACATTCCAACTTAACTTAATAAAAACAGAAACGAAATCACTTTGCCATACATACAAAACGGAACAGTTTTAATAGCTGAAACAATATCTAAACGTTATGTTTTGTTATGTTCTGTCTCTAAATGCACACAGAACAGCACAATTTTTTTTTTTACTTATAGGTGGGCAAAATTTTTGATTGCAGTTATAATTATGTTAGGGAGGAAAGGGAAAGGAAAGGAGGAAAGGTTGAAAGAGGGGGGGTGGGGGTGGGGGGGTGGGAGGGGGTGACTTCAAACTGCCCAGCTGGCACTGATTTGTGGAGACAGGACTTCAAAGTTGCCCAGTTTCTCAGATAATTCTAACCTTTTCCCCTTTACCAAATCTCTCATCCAGCGCCTGGCACCCCTCTAACTCCCTCTTTTGACCTCCGCATCAGCTCAAGAGGTTCCCATGAAGCATTAACTTGATTGTTATCAGGCAGTGGGAAAACTACTAATACCATTGGTCAAATAAAGCTATGTGGGTCATGCAACCTCTAAAGCGGTATGTGGCAGTAAGATTAACATGCCTTCTGTTAACATGTTAAAGCCCTCAACAATTTATCCCAATGTTTCAGACAAAATAGAGAGCTTAGTACATTCTCAACCTTGTCAATACATACTCATCACACTGCAAAGCCTCAAAAGCACTAAACTTCCAATGTTTGCAGATGCACCTTCATTGTCTTTAAGAAATTGAGTCGTTCATCTCACTCCGGTCAGTGAACTTTGATTTACACACTAATTACTAATTAATTAAAACAATGCATGACAAACAAAAAAGGACTTCATGCAGTATTATGCCCACTTCAGACAAATTGTTGCTTACCTGGTTTTCAATAGCCTTTCTGTTTTTGGGGTCACCGACGATGGACAACTGCAGCTCTGCCATTTTTCTCATCTTGCTGTCCATGTCAATCTTCTGGAGAAGACCACGGATCTGTCCACTTAACAAACGCAGTGTGTCCTCCTTCCCGTAGCGTTTCGCAAATAAAGATGCGCTAGCTGAATGAATGGCAGTTACCCAGTTCTCTAGGTCAGTCTGGTTGGAGGTCTAGAGTGGAAAATAACAAAAGGAAAGAAATATGACCTTTAATACATAGAAGTTACAATAAATATGGTAAAAAAAAAAAAAGGATATTAGATTAGTAACAGAAATACTGTGCAGATTTCTTAGCACTTTAGTCTATATAATAACGTTACTTTGGCTTTCATTTTTCAAAATTCCAAAAATTGTATGCATGTCCATGTTTAGATTATATTGTGAAGCCTCGATTTTCAGTGCTTTAGACTTTCAATGAATCCCACTTTATATTTGTGTACAAAACAGATTTCATGCATTTAAAGTGATAATTCACCATTCACCAACATTTTCTGTTTATCACAAAACAATATATTTTGAAGAATGTGGGTAACCAAACAGTTGCAGTTGCATAGACTTCTACAGTATGGGGAAAAAACATTATGGAAGTCAAAGGGGACCAGCAACTGTTTAGTTACCCACATTCTTGAAAATATCTTCTTTTGTGTTCAGCAGAAGAACACATATAGAAGAATTCATATTGGTTTAAAACAAGTTGAAAGTAAATTATGACAATTAAAATTTTTGGGTGAACTCTCAATTTATGTTTATGCTTGATATCATGAGGTCGTTGATATCAGCAGAAACATTACTGACAGGTAAACTGTGTGCACTGTCTGAAACACTGCACTAATCGGCATTTGGAATAAACAGATTGTCTGGTTGACTAAGGCATGTCATAGACTGACGGTGACTACACCATCAGTTCAGCTGGGCTCTATAAATGCTGCCAGTGTGAAAGCACATGTCTGTGTACTAGGGATGTGCATCTCCATAACTGAGGCCGATGCGATACGCATCTCGATGCATAGCCAACGATACGATACTTTAAAGATACATGAAGCAGCTAGCGATGCGATGCGATACGATACGATACACCCCTGTTACGAAGCAGTGCGATCCGATTTCGATTCGATTCAACACGATTCGATGCAGTATAATGGAATTAAACAAATATGATGCTATGCATTTCATGTTACAGATACTTGTATTTCTTTGTTTCAGACAACAAATCATAAATTAACTCAAGTGCCTTCTGATTTGTAGTGCATGACCCTTTTTATAAATTTTTTTTTTTTTATACTGTGAAATGGAGGCGCGCAAGAGATTAACGCAGTTGCAGGAAGCTGCTCACTCAAACGATCTAACTAGTCTCAAACTGATTAATTCTGGTGATGTCTGTGCCCTAAACGATGTTATATTTTACCATTTCACATCCAGAGATGAAGGATCGAATGATGAAGTTACTAAAGAGGAGTCCGATGACAGTCTGTTATATAGGCTAATCAGTGCGCTTCTAAATTTTAACTACAACTACAAGGTACATTATTCGTGCTATTTAAACATACAAGGGGTGATCAGAAGTTCGGAGACTATACCCATGATAAACGGGAAAAAAAGACGTTTGTTTGTGTAGTAATGCCGTATCGCGCTCCTGAAAGCTCTCCATAAAAGTGAAAGTAAAACACGTCTCACTTTAAACCCGCTTTTCTCAAAAATTCCATTCCTGAAAAATGTAATCATATTAGCCATTTTCAGATAGATATAACTTTTGTTATTTTTAAACTATGGACAAAATAAAAAACTTATGGAAAGGGCTTGAACCCAGCTTTACGTCAAAAACTAAAAAAGGTAAGATTTCACAATGTGTTGGGTTTTGCCAGATCACATCACACCACACCACACCACATTTCAGTAGACCCTCGTCCTCTACTACATTAACTTGCCTACAAGCCACCCATTTCGCGATCGCTGTGGTGAGTCTATTGCCTGTTCAAGCGCCGCCGCCGCGGTTTGCCGTTGGCGAGGGGGAGGAGAGCTCTGCATCAGTTGTATGTTTCGCCATCAAGTGATACTTTAAACTTTATAAAGAAATAAATCGGGTTTTACTGATGCAAATATGTTAGAAACGATGCATCACGATACAAATGCCAATTTGTATCCGATGCACACTTTTTAAACCGATGCATCGCATCGTTAACTTTTTAAGCCGATGCACCGAGCGAATCGGGGAATCTTCCCATCCCTACTGTGTACTGTATGCGCTCTGTATATATGCGGCTTCCACTCTGCTTATGCCGTCAGTGTGTAGCGGCCATTAGTTTGTAAGCTAAAGGTCATGTTTACTGACCTGAAAAAGGTAGACATCACCATAGGCGTTGCTGAGGCAGAAAACATTCTCTTTCCTGGGGTGCTCAGGAACTGCCTGGACTACACCATCCTCTGCTAACAAGGCATAGCTTGGAGACTCTGGCTCTGAAGAGGCTTTTCCATAGGTCTCATAGAACAGCATTGAGCAGCCTGCAAAAAAAAAATTATAATTTGGTCATCACTAGTCACTTTGTCATGGTGTGTCCTTTGTGCACAAAGGTGAGTGGCACTGTAAATCACATGGCAATCATGGCGTGCTTACCCTTTAGAGTGACCCAGAATTGTTTCCATTTTCGACGGCCCACTAACTCTAATTTGCGGTCTTTGTGTACAGTAAGCAAGGGCTTAAAGGACAGCCATCCGGCCCGCCTAACTACACCCTTTTCTTTCTCAAACGGCAAGTCCAGCTGCTCTAGACACCCAAGGATTTCTTGACTACTGCTCTCCATTTCCTCTGAGGAGCTCTCATGCCAATCTTCTCGTTCACCTTCTGCTGGAGGTCGACCAGTCTTTAGCTCCCTCATAAAGTTCTTGTAGATGTTTTGCCGCAAAACATCAGTACCCAAATGAAGGGCACCAGCAGAGCCGCTGCGGGTATTAAGTGACAAAGAGTGAGAGCGGGTTTGAGGCATGCCGTTGGGGACAGCCAGAAAGCTGGAGACCTGAGAGGGAGAACTGGTTTCGGCGGTGAGGCCATCCACACCACTATCAAAGCAATCGACAGGCTCATTGTATCTCGGCTCCTACAACAACAGCAAAGGAGAAATATTGTAAAACTAAGGTAATTATTTATGGTGAAATGCGTTTATGTAGGACCATCAAAATACATATTTTTTTAAAACCACTATGATAGATTCATCCACATCACAAAATTAAAATTAGTTTATACATTTTTGCAATCTTTCATATATATATATATATATATATATTAGTGCTGTCAAACGATTAATCGCATCCAAAATAAGTTTATGTTTACATAATATATATTTGTGTACTGTGTATATTTATTATGTATACATAAATACAAACATGCATGTATATATTAAAGAATTTTATTTTTGATTTATATATAAAATCTATATATTTATTTATTTATAATCTAAATTGTATACAGGTATAAATATATATACATATAAATATTTTGTTTTAATATATACATGTATGTGTGTGTATTTATATGTACATAATAAATATACAAAGTAAACACACATATAGTATGTAAACAAACTTTTATTTTGGATGCGATTAATCGTTTGACAGCCCTAATATATATATATATATATATATATATATATATATATATATATATATATATATATATATATATATATATATATATATATATATATATATATATATATATATATATATATATATATATATATAGAAAATTAAGTAGTGCTTCTAAATGCTAAAGTTGCCAGTGTTTGTTGCTATGTGTTTCTTGATGTTTTAATCGGCTTTTAGCATGCACTATTCCTTCACCTGCTTTAACACAATTCTAATGGGAAAAACAAAATTTCAGACAGAGACTATTTAAAATATGAATGATTTGAGATTGTTTCAAATATTACTCATACCGTTTGTCCCACTGGTTACTGAGTTTTATACCTGAGGTCAATAGCATCAATGTTATGCAACAAATGTTATACTTTGATACTTAGGGACAGAGACTTGAGCAACACCTTATCAACATTATTATTAACACCTTAGCAACAACCACTAATAAGAAACCTAAAACAAAATAAAATAAATCAGTTATTGCTGGTATATAACAGTAAGTGCAAGTTCAAATCTCCATCATGGAAAATGTAAGCCATGGGCACACCTTTTTACTTAATTTCTCATTCACCATGAATGTATGTTCTTTAAAGGAGTGTCATTTGAAAAATCTCATTAAAAGCATCAATTCCCTTCTGCTCGTAGTGAGGAGTGCACTTCAAAAGAAATCTGAGTAGGAGGGTCCTTCTTGAGCATCTTTCTTCAAAGTCTACACATCTCCAGCAGCTGACACTAATTACTCAAGGGTTCAGATGTGCCAACAACACTCTGTGTAAAACTACAGCTGATGTCTGGCATTCAGTGGATACTGATGACAAAAAGAATGTCAATATTTCTAAGAAATTAAATATTTCCTAATTTCAAAAGTTAAATTTTCAAGTTGGCATGGCCACATGATTATGGATATTCATGTTGAAGCTGTCTAGTGATCCAGGAAGCTATCACATTAGCAGGGTTCTAGCAGTCTGTCAGTGTATATCTGAAGTCTACTTAAAAGTCTTTGTGAATGTCAGTTGTAAAAAAAAAAAAAAAAAAAAAAAAAAAAGGCAGTGTTTGCTGGGCTAAAGTGTTAAGACTGGTTTCATAATACAATTCAGACGGTTTCATAGTTATGATTATCTTGACATCAACACAAAATTCTCATAAAATGTGATCTGATTTTCTTAAGTCATAATGAATATAAATATGGTAAATTAGACTTAACTTAATAAGACTTAACACTTCTACTTACTCTAAAGTCAAGAAGTAAAGACAATGTAACTAAAACCATACAGTTTTCTAGTATGGTACTAGTTTTAAATTGCTGATTAAAGAACTAGGCTGTATCATAACATAATACATAAGTCATATAATACAGAAGTCTAAAGTGAATAAAACCAGAGTAATGCCTGTTTGTAAAAGCTTCCAGAGACATTGACTACACCGAAAATATCAACAAGTTATTCCACTTCATTAAATGCAGCATAAAAGCCAATCAACAGGAATGTCTCACTGTTTATTGTTAAAAAATTAAACACATGAAAAAAAAAAAAAATCAATTAAGAATACTTAAAAAGACATGCACAATTAGCCACTAAAACTTAGATGTAAACAGAGTGCAGGAATAATAATAATAATGATATATAGCCTCCACTTTTTTTTTTAAAGATGAGGTACCCTCATCACTGGTTTTCCTCCAATGCAATAATTAATTAAACGACTCCTCATTTTCTTCAACACCACAGAATTTATCCCAAGCTTTCTTTTGTACCCACCAAATGCCAAACACTGCCTTTGTAACATACATTGTATTGTCTTTTTCATAGCATTAAACTAAACTTTTTTTTTTTTTTTTTGCATTTTTGGCTCCAGTGTATATTTCTGCAGAAGTTTTTGTTGCAAGTCTCATTGTTTTGTTGTTTCTTTTACATATCGGGGGTGCCTCTTTACCCACTCGCTACAGAGTTACTGCGTTATGATGGCAGATGTATCAGAAACATTTGAAATTTATATCAATCCTGCATGCTGTTCAGGCCTTGATATCTTGTACTTCCAAACAGTATTACATTAAGATGAATAGTTAGTATGTGACTACCTTAAAACCAATGACAGTGTCTCTTTTGAACATTAAGGCAATGCATGGCTTAACAAGCACCACTACAAAGTAAGACTGAATTTAAAAAAGGACTGTAGACTGTAGACAGGGGTTGGCATTGGGTTTAAATCCAATTACATCATCCAACTTTCTAAACAAAATTAAATGGAAATTAAATGAAAACAACCAAAAAAAGAATTGTCCTTACCTTGCTTTTTTTCCTGGTCAAACTTCCAGTCCAGTCGCTAATACGCCTAAATCTGTTCCTGATGGACACTTTCTTTCCATTATTGTCTAGAAAAGGCTTTGGTTTCCGGCAAGGTAAGGTGAAGGAGGAATATTGCTTTTCCTCCGAGCCCCCCTCTGAACCAAGGTCCTCCATCGCGGATACAAAAGAGGATCTGTGCTTTAAATGGTTGCCATTTGAAAACTGCAAATCCTTAACCATGGGGAAGGTGGTGGCAATTCTGGGATCCCTGTAGAGGTCAGCTGTAGTAATGGTAGGCAACTGTTCAGCAAGAAAACCCACTTTTGTTGAAATACTTTGTCTTTGTGTGTTAGGGGATCCATTGCCTGAATCATTAAGTTCGACACTGGTCCCCCAAGGCAAGTCATACAAGGAGCCATCTGAGCTTAGAGAGCTACCTTTACTGCTCTTGAAGCTGGCAACTGCTTGTGGAGCTCCAAAATTGGCTGATGGTGTTGCACCAGCTAAGCTAGAATTGGACTCTAAGGTGGGGGAAAACTTGAGGAGCTGAACTGGTCCAGTGCAACCATCCAAAATAAGGGCGCTGTTGGAACTGTTGTTGAATTCTACTCGTACACTACCATCTTTCTTTATAACAACCCTGGGGCTGCTCTGATCCTCAATTTCCTCAAGCCTGGGACTTCTCTCTAGTGTTTTCATTGTGTTAATAGCATAATTAGTACAAGGTTTCCTTTTCTCCTGATGACTACCATACAAGCAGCCATTTTCAGAAGGCAACATCAAGCAGCCACCAGGCAAGTCCTCAGAAACCCCATTCCACTGATTACTAGCACCACTCTTTAGTTTATGGGTGATGTAGTCATATTGGCGGGACATAAAGGTGCGGTTGCTCTTTGATAGCGAGGAGTCATGACTTATGTTTCTGGACTTCAACCCAGAGTATCCTGAACCAGCATTCCAAAAGCCTAGAGGTGATAAAATGTCTTCTTTGGCAGAGTGGCTCTTGAAAGAATGTGGTTTTTGTCTACCAGGGATTAAAAAACTACTGCTTCTAGAGCCCTGGATGCTATACTGGCTCTCAGAGTTTCCCATCACGGATCTAGAAAAGCAAGAAAACAATTCTGTTAATGACACATAACACTGTCCCTATGAAGACAATATAGCAATTTAGATCTCAAAGTAAAAGCTATAGTAATTTATTTAAATCAGAGGTCACCAATATTGCTCCCTGAGCGCTACAGTCCTGCAGAGTTCAGCTCTAACCCCAGTTAAACACACCTGAATCAGCTAATCAAAGTGTTCCAGGTTACTTGATAATTACAGGCAGGTGTGTTGGTGCAGGGTTGGAAGTAAAGTCTGCAGGAAGAAGGCATTCCAGGAACAGGGTTGGAGACCCCTGCTTTAAACATTGCTCTTATGAACTTTGATTGCTGTGTATTTTGATTTTCATTTAGTTACAAGTTTAGTTAAGAGTGTAAAACAAGTGACAGACTTTCAACTAAAGTATATTGTAAAGCATGGGGCACATGGCAGCGATATACAGTAGTGTACAGACTTACCAATGCAGTTAGGCCTGTTATAGCCTTGTTTTCTGCATAATCACCATTCTGTCCCTCTGTTTCAGTTCAACTGCTTTATTGTTATCTGTGGGACAAAAAAATAAATAAATAAATATATATATATATATATATATATATATATATATATATATATATATATTATCACATGCATTAGTCTTAAAAGTTGCAAAACATTTACAGTACAGCAAAAATATCTAACTAAACAGATTCCAAAATCTCAGGGAATGCAGTTAACATACTCTAGTGTGTTAAAATTTAAAGCATAATCTAATTTTAAGACTCAATAACTTCTGAAAGAGCCAGTAGTATCTCCATATCCTCTTGAAGCTTTTTACATTTTTACATGACATTTTGCTCTGACAGTTAGGAATGTTTTCCAAAACAGATTTCACTTCATTCGCTATTTATTTTTCAACACACAAATTCCAAAGAGTTTTTTGGTCTGCACTTCTAAAAAAGCTTTGAGCTGGATACCAAATAAAGCTGTGGTCAGAATTTTCTCCCAGTACTATCCACAGGACCATACTAACCATACTGCACATCTTTACTGTTCTCTCCCAGTCTGTAAACCCCAAAATGAACATTCAGTTATTTACCCACTTTAATGTCATTCTAAACCTATATGAAATTAATTCAGTGGAATACAAAAATATATGTTAAAGAATGTTGGTAACCAAACAGTTTAAAAAAAAAATATATATATATATATATAATAATAATAATAATAATAATAATAATAATAATAATAATAACTTTGTGTTCTTACATGAATTATCCCTTTAAGAAAAGTGTGTTCTACACTTCACATATCCAAGAACATCTTTAAACAAGCCAAGAGATGCCGTAACATAATTAAGAGAGGTTAAATCCTCATTAGCTTTAGCAGGAGGAGAGACCAAGTGATTTCATCAGGTGATTTCCAGAGATTACAGAGAGGATAACAGAGAGAGCTCAGGGTAAATCACTGCATGTTGAAAGTTTATTTCAAAAGAAACATGTATAGTACCATTCAAAAGTTTAGGGTCAGTTAATGTTTTATTTTTTATTGTTGTTTGTTTTGGAAGAAATTAATACTTATATTCAAGAGGAAATGAACCAAACAGATCAAAACTGGTAATAAAGTTTTTTATTATCGTTACACAATTCTATTTCATATTTCACATATTCTCTTGAACATAATTTATAAAAAAGGCATTAAGTTTTAAATGACAAAAATAAGAAATGTTTCATGAGCACTAAATCAGCATATTAGAATGAACTCTGAAGGATGTGTTATATTACAAACAGAAAACAGTTATTTAAAATTCAGAATATTCAGAATTTAGAGAAAATGTAATATTTTACAATATTACTTATTATACAATATTCAGATAAATGTAGTATTGGCAACATCTTTCAAAAAAATAAAAAAATAAAAAAATAAATAATTACTGACCCCAAACTTCAGTTTCTTCAATTTATTCACTTAAGAATTTCGGCTAACAATTTAACCAATTTCTTTTTTTAAAGTTACATTCCCTATCACTAATGTATTCATCTAACTTCATACACTAACCTATAAACAAACCTTTGTTGCCTTTTGATTTTCCTTTTAAGGTAAAGACAGCAAATCACGTTTTATAGCAAAAATATGTGTATGGCCAGATTACAAGAAGGAAATCACTGCTCACCAAGAGCTTCACTGCCCATTTAAAGCTTACCAAAGACCATCTGGCAGATGCCATGATAAGGCAGAGAACTATAGGAAGAATGTTCTATGGTCTCATGAGACCAGAAATCTTGGTTTTAAGTGAGAAGCGTTACATTTGGATAAACAACATATTGCGTACAATAATAGGAATCTAATCCCAACTGTAAAGCATAGTGGTGGCAAGTAAAAGTTGGCAAGTCTGGTTATGAGCACTTTTCCACAAAAAAATCCAAGCTGAAACTACAAGGCTCAAACTTGCATTCAGCTTTTATTCAAAGATAGCCTAAGAAAGAAAAACAAGTGTTGTATTATTAATCCTGAGGTCCAGATCAAAGACCAGAATTAAGATGACATCTGTCTTTACCTAAATCTCTCCTCTTTGACCTCCCAATTCACTGCTTATCATCAGTGCCAATTAGAGTGTTTGCCACAAAACAGCTCAGGAAGAAAAATGCTTATTGCATTAACACAGAGTGAAAAAAAAAATGGTTTGAGTCTAACCAATAAGCCTGTTGCAGTAAGGTAATTGTGAATTAAAATTATAATTTTACTTTTAAATAATTAGGTTTCCAATTAGGTGGTTACATAAAAAACTAAATCAAGCAGAAACAGTAAGTAGACACGTAAATTACAGCATTTCAGTGCCTGAATGTGGTTTACAATCAATTACAAAGATCGTAAAAAAAAAAAAACTTAAGGTGTTTACAGAACTTTACATGGCAAAAGGTTGCAAGAAACCACACAACCTTAAAAAACAGTTGATGGAACAATCTTCAAAGTCAATTTGGCATCAAAAGCATTTACGTGCAGAACATAACAGAAACCTAATGGAGCCTCCAACACTGTCACCCCCAGTCATATCGTTCTCTGTCATAGTGTCCTGCTGTTACATAAGAGAATTCTTTATAATTAGACATGCAGCCCCTAGTTCACTTTCTCCCTCGTCATATTACCATCCCCATGACTTGACAGCAGCAGCTGAGAACAGTGTTTAGATACAGGCATTGCATTTCACTTTTGTCCTTAGGGTGGCAAAAAAGGGGCCCTATATGAAGCAGCATACAGTGGGTTCACATTATGTTTTTATTTGCAGCATTATGTCTGCGCTATCTCTCATTATAACATTGAACACTATTGGATGATAAGAGCAATTATTGATTGTTTAAAAACAGCCAATAATCAAATTAGAGTGAAATATCACTTTAATACAAATTAATAAAACAAACAAGCAGCATTGTTAATGCAGGTTCTGTTTGACCCTATGCCTCACCTGTAGTTCACACCAGGGCTGCCTGGTCCATGGTTTTTAATAGTAGCACGTCTTCCATCCAATAATCACAAAGAGCTTTATTCTTTGTTACTTCTGCTAAGTATTTTATCACAATTTTAAACAACAAATGCCATGTTGTTGCTCTTAAATGTGGAGGGATAGCTTGCTGTAGCCACCACAGTTTCAGTGGCAGAGCGATACAAGAGTCACCTCTTCCACGTTTAGGCTGTGTGTCAAAGCATTTTAGCCAGCTGAAAATGGCAGGCATTCTTCTCAAACCGCCTAGCTCTGAGCATGCGAGAGCACTTTGGAGGAAAAGTGCTATTAGTAATGATGTGGCAAACGCATCACAAACTACATGATTCACCAAGCATTTTATTTCATATCAATATTGGGGGTAGTCCAGGTAGTCTCATCTGGTAAGACAAGTATACATCTGGTATGACAAGTAGCAATATTAACCTCTCATCCATCATTGTTCAGTTGTAGTAGTAGGATGTTATGATTGGTTGGTATGGTATTTGTCCTGCCCCTCCTCCACTGTGATTGGATAGCTGAATAAAATGTGATAGTGACGAGCACTATTTTACCCAAAGTAGAATATCTCTTGTTGTCAAGAAAGAAACAGACAATATGCACCTTGTCATGTCGTTTTTAAAATATGCAACACCTTCCATTATAAACAATTATGCGTTCCATCAACTTATTGAAGTGTAATATACATGCAATATATGAAAGGAAAGCATCTGTACAGCAGATTTAAGTGCATCCAGCCACAGCGAGTGTTTCGCTATAGGGGAGGAGGAAATATATCGCAAACTCTTCCTTGATCTAAGAAACTATAAAAAAAAAATATAAAACACGAATGTGTTGACATCTCCCACTAACATCTTGTAATACTTTGAGGTTTTTAATACTTTATTAAATACAAAATGTGTTTCCCTGTGGTTACATTAAAACATAAGCATCTATGTATTCACAGCTCAACAAATGGAATACTCTGAGTAGATATTAATAAAGTCTTGTAAACTCAGGTTATTTGCATTACTGGGTTATCAATTAAAAGTAAAAAAATGGGTTATTTCCATAAGCCAGGGCTCTCACTCTAAGCCAAACGTCAAATTCCCTGGCTTTTCCCTGACTTTTGTGACAACGGAAGCCTTACACAGTCACACCCACCCTTACGTAAGAAATAACGTGGGCAGCAGGTATATTACTCTTCATGTTTTATATTACAATATGGCCCAAATAAATGAGGGATCAGACTGCATTCTACTAATCTTTGAACTGAACTGAACTGAAGTGAAGTGAGCTGAATGACAACATCACCAAATCAACAATGAAATGACTTGAAAACTAAAAAACTGTTAACTATTGTTCTCCTACATTATAAACACACACTTTTCCGTTTAACACTGTAACACTGCTTTGACACAATCTGTATTGCATAAAGCGCTATATAAATAAAAGCGACTTGACTTCATCTCAGTAAAGATTGATTGCCCAAGCATTAGATATTCGACCATATGTCTCTGTACTTAAGTCATCCCTGTCAGATGTCAACTGATGGAATATTGACATAACACAAATATTGACTCTGTGATCATCACAAAAAGCACTTTTTCCATCTCATTAATCTTACAGACATACTGACAATTCAATCTGAACACACTGACCTGAGTTCAATCAATCACAGACTTATCCTGTGCAGAAGTCTTTGCTTTAACTGTAGGCAAAGGAAGTTTCGATGAACGGTAAATGATTCAGACAGCAGTAAAATAAAGTTATTCAACAACAACTAAAACTCACTAAGCCTACACCTGCAGCTCCCCGCCCCCCTTAATCCAGTTAGAGGCAACAAAGGCAAGGATGAAAAAGACAGACAAAAACACCTTTCCCTTACCTTTGTGGAAAAGCTTTAATCTATAATGCTTTGAAAAGCAAGACGAATTCAGTCTGTCTGATCTCAACCTCAGCTCCATAGAAAGACATACTTAAACAAGACAAAATGACTCACACAAAACCACACGCGCACACGTGGAAACTCCCTCCCAGGCTGTAAGTGACTCCTGCTCTGGACAGCACTGCTTCGGCATGAGCGGAAAATTTGATGTCTCGTGCTGCAATCAAGCCAGTGTTTCTTGTTTTTAGGTAGCATAAACTATTCCACCTGTAGTTACATCTTGCATATTCTTTAGACAAATCTGAGGATAGAAGCTGAACCTCCTGCAGTTTTCTTTGGGGGTTTAGTGCTAACCGAATATTACCATGTCCACAGTGCTATCTGACCCTGCATAGCACCATCACCCCCACACTGAGGGGCAGTCTCCAGCCTGCCTGAAAGACGAGGACAGGAGGAAGGGCAGACAGAAAAAGTGGGGGAAGGACGGGTAAAAGAGGAGGGGTTAAAGCAGGATTCGTTTTCAACTCCATTGGGAACCAAATCTCAAAATCTGATTACAGTGGGGTTGGATGTCAGTATACTTTTTTTATTTTATTTTTTTTTTTTGGATATAACCTTATAAGTGAACCCTCAATTCTAACTTGCTCCCTGAAAACTATACACCTTGCCTTATATGTAAAACTATTTATTTAAGTTTACCTTGTGATACATAAGTAAGTAATCTCTTTTAGGTTTGACCACACTTGATATTGAAGAAGAGGAAATTTCAGAATTCCATTGAGTTTTTAATGTGAATTGTGACATCAAGCATGATGCTGCAAAAAAAACAAAAAAAAAAAACAAGTGACAGACAAAGTGTACTCTCTCTTATCACTTGTCACTGTTGTGGTTCTAATTAATTATGAAAAATACAGCATTAACACACCTGGTTACAACACAGTGATAGCAAATTCAGTGTGTAAACCAACAAAAATAATACTTTAGTTGTATTTTGATTCAAAATTAAATAAAAAAAAATTATAAAATCTTTGTGGACACCGAGCTCAGTGAGACTTTTCAAGAACATACAATAGACAAATCACCTTGCTCACTTTTATTGCAGACTGCTAAGGGGAAAAGCCTCTACATTTTACTATTTTTCTAAAAATAAGCATCCAATGGATGATCCTAATTAGTAGATTATGTTTTAAATGATTTCATGCGGTGACTGGTGATTAGTAACAAGGAAAGAGCATAATGAGTAAAGAGGATCAGGGTGACAACAAGAGTTGCTATTGTGAATGTTTAAAAGAGCTGGTGCTTTTAAAATGGGAATGTCTTTGTGGGAATTAGGGACACAAGGTCATACATATTCTAAAGGCATGACCGTGCTAATTACACTCAGAACAATAAACTTGGGTCTTTACTGGGCTGTGCACAAAGCTAATTAACAGCATCTGTTGGTGCAATCAAAAGTGCACTAGCTAACACTGAAGAGCCTAAACTCATTGTATGAGGCAAGTTTTACTTTCATGGGTTTTATTTAGCTGTAGTTTGGCAAACACGCATAGATTACTTACAAATTGCAATCTGTTACTGATTCCAGATTACATGACAAAAATAGTCAGTAACATAATCCGTTACATTACACATTTTAGGTAATATAATCAGATTACTTTTATCTTAACTTGTTTATCAGATTAATTTATATAGTATTAACTTGTACAACAATGATGTAAAAAATATGTTCCATTCATTGTCATTTAAAACATGAAGTGCATTAAACTTTATTTTACATCAAGGTTTCCCAAACTGGGGTTCGCAAAGGAACTGCAGGGGGTTTGTGAGTTTAATGAAAAGCTTACAATTAATTTAATTTTTTTTTTTTTTTTTAATGAAAATAAATAATTTTAAAACAAATTCCCTTAGTCATGGTGTTTTAAAATAACAATTAAAATAAATTACTTAATAAAAAGTAGATAAAATCTTTTTATTTACCTGCATGCCAACATCAAAGAAACCGTGAACATGCAAATGTGATACTTAATTATTGAAATATTTATTTTAAAATCTCAGGGGTACTTAAAGTAAACACATTTGGTGAATTTAGTTGACAAAAAGTTTTGGAATGCATGCTTTACATGTAAATAAGAAATAACATGAAAATATGCATTTTAATGAGTTTGATAATTCAAATAAAAATAAATGTGATTTCATCAGTAGTTGATGCTATGTTGAAACCCTTCTTAAACCTGAAATGATTTTTGTAAAACTAGTGGTCAAATGCTGTGTCGCCACATGATTAATGACAAGTCTATGTGTGATTCTCCACAAAACTGGATTTTCTCAATGTATATAATCGGTAGGCTATTTTAGAAAGGAAAATTCAAAAGACGAAAAAGAGAAATTAGGGATTATGGATATATATATTTATAAATTATGAATAATACACAATCATGTTATCCATTAAAAAGTAACTGTAGTCTGATTTTTAAATCTGATTTTTTTGTATTTGTAAATGTAACTTGCTCTAATTACAAGTACTTAATTTTTGGAATCCGATTATGTAATCCAAATGACATGTAATCAGTTACTACCCAGCTCTGTTCATAGATCAACTCATTTTATTAGTTTCAGCATATGGAATCTTAATGGAACAAAGAGAGAGTGAAAGGTGTAACTACCATTAATGGTAACAGATAAAACATCAACACTAAGTCTGGTCTATCAACAAATAGAGGATAAAAACAGTAGCTGTGTAAACATTAATACAATACATACAACTTATTATCTACAACTCATACTGTGTATACCAGACAACTGTCCAATTACACTACAACTATGGCAAAGATGAGCTTAAAACACGTTTTCGATGTGTTAAGGCCTATTTTAAGGTCAATAAAGTGTGGACTTGGATGACAATTACAAGGGCTTTTATGGTGTTATACTTAATGCTTTTACAAAATAAATGATAAAGAAAATGTCTAAATATCCTGTTTTATGCTCCCAAAATTGTACCTTTAAGGTTGTTGGGGTACTGCCCCAGTTACAAGCTATTCGATTTTAGGACAATGTATTGTGCAGTCAGCTGCTCCATATTAATAGCTTATGTATCTCACCCACATGGAACACAATATTAAAAACTCTACAATTATACAGAGTATGCATCAGCATGTTAAGCCTAATTATGCGTAATGCATGACAAGCTTGCCACAGTATAGTCATACCGGTACAAGGGACATTATGAAATGTAAAAACAACAGTTGCTGAACAACTTCAATGAAGAATTTGCAACCCATAATTGAATGAAAGTTACATATGCAGCATTAGCAGAATTACATTTAATTGAACAACTGTGTGAGGTTTAGGAATTTTGTGTGGCAGCACAACATATGTGTAAAATATTACTACAGTGAACCAAACAACAAAGCAATATCAGTTTAGCCGCATTTAGAAGCCAGTATCGTTTTCAGAACGACTGCATGTTTAGCTCCCTAAAAATTATGACATCTGTTTGACATTTCATTCAAGTGTATTCAATACTGGCACTAGGTTTTCTTTTCCAGGTTCTTTGCTTCAATCAACTTGTATTCTTGTCAATCTGTGTAGTTCATGACAGCTGTCAGACAGACACTGGAGATCAGCAGAGACAAATCACACTCTTCACTTTACTCTCTTGCTGGAATTTGCTCTTTAAAGACCTAAATGTCAACAGTGACCCAGAGAGCTATCATGTAGTTCCAGTTAGTCACTGACAAAAAAAGCAAAAAAAAAAAGCAAAATGACAATGGTTGTAAACATCAGTCTATGTCAGGCCACATCATTAAACCTCTGGAGTATATCTTTTGATTCTTTAGGTATGTTTGTAGTAGAGTGAAGATGAACTATGAGTAAACAGGAATAAAAGGATATGGAAAGCTAACATTCTTGCTAATTAATCACTCTGCATGACATTCTGGCCTCCAGAGACAAATAGGGTATGAGAAACAAGAAGTGCCACAAAGGCAAATTTATTACGGATGTGTGTGCACATATCACTTGAACTAAAAGCAGAATCAGTAATGGTTAAGTGATGAATCAGAAGACCAAATACTGACAAATGAAGAATAAAGAGACAAGAACATGCATGAATATACTTCTTATGAAGTCAACCATCTTTTAAAATTACATGGGTTTAAAAAAAAAATTGTGCTCACAGCCCTTGCCCGCTGCAATCTATCTCCACTGACACGGACGCTAAACATGGAGGGAACCTAAATCGTATTATCTAAACCACTAAATTGAATAAGGTTGACCCGACTTGCTCTGTGTCCTTTGCCGAGCAATCTGTCACATCAAGGTGCTAGAGTCCAATGAAATCGATATTGAGTCTGATGTGGTCTGGGTGCTTTTGCCAGTGTCTTAGATGAATTTTCAGTCAATTCCCAGACGTTAGACTCATTTACATAGTCAGCGGGGAATCAGAGGAGTCAGTGAGCATGGATAAAGGAGCATTAAAGGGATACTTGATTCAAAAGTTAAAATACTCACCCTCATGTTCTTCCAAACACAAAAGACTTTGGTTAACATTCTCACCAACTAAGATACTTTAATAAAAACTTTTCTGGTTTAATAAAAAGGTTTCTGTCTAGGTAAAGTCCAGAAAACCAAAGTTTGGAAGATCCAAAAAAGGACATAAAGTAATGTAAAACGAATCTATATAAATTGAGCAGTTTAATCCAAGTCTTGTGAAAAAAAATATGATTGGTTAACACAGCAAACAGATTTAATATATTACTTTATTCATATAAAAACATATGCACAAAGTACATTGGAAAACACATATGGTAAACATGGAACCTCCTGTGTTTGGACACACCCTCTCATTTAATGTTTTTTTAAAAAAGCCTTGCTCATCAAGGCTGCATTTATTTGATCAAAAATACAGAAAAACAGTAATACTGCAAAATGTTATTACAATATAAAATAATGTTTTTTATTTTAATATAATTTACAATAGAATTTATTCCTGTGCAGCAAAGCTGAATTTTCATCAGCTGTTACTCCAGTCTTAAGTGTCACGTGATCCTTCAGCAATCATTCTAATATGCTGATTTATTATTAGAATTATCAATGTTGAAAACAGTTGTGCTACCAAATATTTTTTTGAAACCTGTGATTCTTTTTTCAGGATTCTTTGATGAATAACAAGTTAAAAAGAAGAACAGCATTTATTCAAAATATAAATCTTTTCTATGTAAATCTATGCTACCACTTTTTATTAATTTAACACATCCTTGGTGAATAAAAGTATTAATTTCTTTCAAAAGAAAAAAAAAAAATGTACTGACCCCAAACTTTTGAACAGTAGTGTACATTGTTAGAAAACCTTTCTATTTTAAATAAATGCTGTTCTTTTATTGATCAAAAAATCCTGAGGAAAAAAAAAAGTATCGCAGGTTCCAAAAAAAAAATATTAAGCAGCGCAACTGTTTCCAGCACTGATAACAAATCAGCATATTAGAATGATTTTTGAAGGATCATGTGACACTGAAGACTGGAGTAATGATTCTGGAAATTCAACTTTAATTACAGATATAAATTAAATTTGAATGTATATTAATATAGAAAAAAAATATTGATTTACATTGTAATAATATTTCACAATATTACTTTTTTTTTGGTATTTTTGATCAAGTTAAAACAGCCTTGATAAGCATAAGAACTTCTTTAAAAAACATTAAATGAGAGGGTGTGTCCAAACTTTTGACTGGTAGTGTATGTTACATGATAAAACAAACCTTATTGCACATTTGGGCTACTGTGTTTTCCATATGCAATGTGATCTATGTATGCATGTCAACCATTGCTCAGATGATGTAAATTAAACTGAAAAAATTAAATATGTGTTTCATATAAAGCAATCATATCGATTTACAAAATATGGATTAAAACGCTTGATTCAAATGATTTTGTAAGTTTTAGTTTAAATAATTTACTAATTATTCAGTGACGGGACAGAAATCATAATCTTAATTAAAGAGATTTTATTCTTCTGTGTTTTGAAGTTTTACTAATTATCATGATTTGGAATGACACCAGGTTGAGTAAATGATGACAGAATTTTCCATTTTGGGAGTACTATCACTTTAACATCTGCAATTAAACCAAGGAGTGCACCATGTCCTCCTCACTTTCTGAATTGCCTTAATTTGCCATTTATTAGTCATTCCTCTACCATACTTAATGTGAGAATTATAAAACCAGTTGAAAGTAGAGAAGAAGAGAGAAGCAGTGAAGCATAGTAGGCAGCATTTAGAGATAGGCAAAAAATAATGTGCTTCTGACACCATTTGTTTCTGTAAATGTTGTTTACACAAACTTTTACATTTTAATTAAAAATTTTAAATTTTAAAGTCAGACACAAAATCATCACAGAATACTTTTCATTCACAGTTTGATATTGCCTAAAGGTTTAGTTTATAGCACTTAGAAACCAGCTGCTATTTCTTGACTGAATGTGTAGCCCTTTTCATTCAGAAATTCTGGAAAAGAATCAGAAAACTTCCAGTAACTGTTCTGGAATTGCGTGATTTAGTTCGTTCTCAATGGACAAAAGTAGGGTCTGATACCGGGATCGAATTTTCCAGCATTCCAACTGAGTGATTCATTGTCTTTCTTTGTGAGCACAGGCACCCAAGTGTCTGAAAGATCAGACTTTGTACCAAGTTCAAGATATTTTTTGGTGCTCTCAAATGGTCCTTTTCACACACAAAAAACATTAAACGGCATTTTTTTGATGTTACAATACTCCATCCTATCCCAGCTCACAGAGCAAAATGTAAGCTATATTTGTTGCCCAGCAACATTGTAACAAGAGTGGTTCTGAGGCTTTAAACATTCAAAAACATTGTTTGAGTCTTCTGACATGCCACCTTCTAGCTCAACCAGTGATTTGAGTAAAAAGTGAAACTACTTTTGGGTTTTTTTAAACAATGGCAAAAAGTGTTGTTTGAAAACAACTGTGCAACAAAAACAATGTGTATTTGAATTTGGTTTGAAACATAAGTTTGACACATTTTAAATTACTGTGTCTACATTTACAAAAACAAACACACACCAAGAGCAGCAATGAAGACTCCCAGTAATGTGACCTTCTAAGCCTGAGCCCAAAAGGTTAGGTGTTATACTAACACTGCAAGATAACAGCATGCCACGGCCTCATCACTAAAGATGGCTTGATGTGTCTGTAAATATTCTTTAGGGCTTTCTTCTTTAAGTTCAGTCTTTCATGCATCTTTGAAACATCTCACAGGCTACATTTGTAATTCAGTTCAGTACAACAGCCATAACATTTCACTAGAGGCAAGGCTAATATTATAAAAAAATAAATAAATAAATAAAAAATCTACCGTCATGATACCTTTTCAATAAGAATCTCAGAGCCAGATAAGATATAAATCTTGGACTGCAAAGGATATTCCTCAAAAGGATAAACATTACCATTAACAAATGTTGTTTAGTCAAATCTAGGGCCTATATTTGTAGTATGTCTAGTATGTCTGATGAACTGCCTTCTGATGTTTATAGTGTCTTATCTTTGTGTGGAGCACTGTTTATTTCTTTTTCTTTTTTTTCTTCATTTAGCTTGATCATTTTACGGGTAGCAGTGTGTGATAGCAGAAGGCAGACAACTGCTAACACCTTTCTTTTTCAGAGGTGCAAGGTTTCCCTTAATCAAATAGACACACACAATACAAAATACACTGCACGCCTCAATGTGCATAAGGAATCCTTAAATAAGATGCATCAAGCACTGAGGTTAAGAGACACTGTTTTGGAATAAACATAGTTTGAAAAGATTTTTAGAATAAATCACTCTTTTTTAATAACTGTATGTATGTGGTCCAGATACAAGTGGTGATTATTTAAAGCTTAATATACAGCAGTTAGGTCTAAAAGCTTGCTTGACAGGTTCATGCAGATTAAGTACCTTGTTTTGAATGAATGGGATTGGGATTAATGTATGAGGTCCCCAGAGGACATCACTCATTTAAGACTTCTTCAAACTATCAGTTTTAACTCTAGAACTAATCACTACACTAAACAAATTATTTATCAGTCTGATATTAGAAACATACACAGCTTGGTTACACAGATGTTCTTTTGTGGATGGGAAGGTACATCAAAAAAAGCCAATCCAATCATGCTGACAAGCACAATTGAGTAAAAAAAAAAAAAAAAAAGATGACAATTGAGATATAATTTACACAAAGGTGTTGGTAGTGTTACACTTGAACAGCAAAACAAAACTCAAGCAAATACTGAATTGGAAAAGAGGCAAGATACTGCTTGGAAAAGAGGCACAATGAAATCCTCAAAAAGCAGACATTCAAGCCCTTTCTGCTCTGTGCGAGCTAAAAAGTGTCACATTAGGAGCTGCAGATGATATAATTATCTTAAAATAGCAGAAACACAGTGAACAGCGATATAGATTGATATTTTGTTAAAACACTGCAGAAAATGATAATATAGCAAATCGAAATATTTTTAACTGCCATTCATATATGACTCAGACATGTTTTTTTTCCATCTATATTTAGCATTATTAATAAGTATATTAAGACCATTTCATAAGAAACAGTTATAATTAAAAATATTTTGTAGATGGCATAGAAAGACAAATAAAGCTTTGAAATTACTAGTTAACTTTGTTTTTTGTTTATGATGAGAATATTTCGATGTACATAGTTTGTTTTAAGTAGACAGGCCTACTCATTTTAAGCAAAATATAAAAATGGTCAAAAACCCACTGAACTTTCAATATAGTATATTTTCTGAGTCACATGGCCTTCTGCCATACATAGAGATCTAAATGTAAAATAATAACTGCCTGATATCTGAACATGTGATTTTACCTTGTAACATTCATTTACAATTGGGCTCAACATTGGGAAACATTTTGACAGTAGAAAAATTCATAGACACAACTGCTTTGGCTTCCGGGCCCAATATCCTCAAATATTCCAATCTTTGATTTTTAGATTTTTTTTCCTTTGTTCATCTATATTATATATTTGTTATATAGGTATTGTTATGTGCTGATACAATGACAATCAGGCTTAAAACAAAAATGTGCTACAAAATTAGGCCGATTTAGAATGTAAACACATCCAGACACACTCTTGAACTTTTGAAACACTCTTCACAGAGTCAGCAGGCTACAAACAACTGCAGATCAAAGCCAAATTGTGGGGGCCGGGACAGGTTTCATACCAGAGAGATTTGGGGCCATGGAATGAACAGAGAAACACATAGAGAGGCAGCTGTGAATATCACAAATCGTGAATATATGAAGAGTTCAGATGCAAAAGCCTCTAAATCTGACGATTTTCTTTAAAATAAGCATTTTTATCAGGCTCCTACGTAAAGGTTTCTACCCAAGTACCGGTACTTCTGATTGGGCTAAGGCTGGGATTTAGTGAGTTTGAACTAAAAGTATTTGATGGACGTATATTATGCGTCAAGAGCACTCATTATCCCATTTATTACTAAGGTGGCTTTTACAGGGTTTTGCATCTGAACTCTTCATATATGCACTACAATATAACAGATGTAAAGAATACACAGATGCGCTATTAGCATCCACCAATACAGAAAAATTGCGTCCTGTTCCAAAACCTTGCTGCCTTCTAAGGGAATGTCAAAAGTGACAAACGCAGATAGTGTGTGACAGAAATAGTGCTCTTCATTGTGCTGCATATAAATAATACAAATAATAGGTGAACAAATTTTTTTATTGATAAGCCTATGGTGCCTTTAAATGCTCTCTACTGTAGGTAAGCAGCTCACTAAGTTTTGGAGAAGGTTCCGCTGGGAATGCCATAATTTCTCATAGTCATTTATCTTCCTCCTGCAGGACAGGACATCTGAGATGAAGCAGCAGTGATGCTGTTCTGCACAGGAACTGAGCAGACAAACAGATGCCTGAGTGCTGAGAGGTTAGGGCAGGTCAAGCTGTTCATTCACAGAGAAGACGAGAAAGAATTTGCTCCATGTACCATTTGTTCACGCTTGGACAGGAGGCAGAGACAGGCTTCACCCGAAGGAGCAGAATGACCTGCTTTGACTAGAAAAGGTGACCCCCCTCTGCTTTCCACCCTCTTATCCTCACACATGAGAAAGAGTGTGTTCCACTCAAGGTGAAGCGGACAAGATAGGCTTTGCTAAGACGTAGCACCAGTGATCTGCTGTATATGTCTGCAGAATATATGTGGCAGTCTGATATTTGTGTGTGTGGAAAGAGCTTCTACTGACTAATTTATACAAGTTAATGGCATGATTTTTTTTTTTTGCTGAATGCAATTTGAGCACAATTGAAGTAGGGAGTCCTGTGGTGAACCGCCAAAAACAGACTAGAGGGATCAGAAACAGCTTGTTAATGACACTGAATTATCAAATAATCATAAAAATGCCTCTAAAACACAAATGGGCAGATACGTTTGTAAATGCTGCATCATCACCTGCTCATGGCCATGGAAATGGAAAAAAACATGCAGTTGTCCAAGACGATTTTTTAACAGAAACACGGAAAAAATGAGATGATTAAACAGCTTGCTGTTAGCCAAGAATAAACAGTGCAGACTAGAAAACAAGATCAAATTGGACAAACCAGTTCATGGCTATAATGAACAACATCATTAGGAGCCAGTGAATCAGTTCTTAAACCAAAATAATAATAACTGAGTCCAACGTTTCCAGAGAGGCACAAGTCTCCACGTGCCATTAGGCCACATGGTTTACACAGGACAAATAAATCTTTCATTCTGAAAATTACTGAAAGTTTCCTGTCAGGAGCCATATGGAGTTGACCCAAGAATGGAAAAAAGTTACAAACCATTAACAAGGATAAAAATAAAACTTTAGAAGTATCTTACTTGAAAGTGTGAAGACGACGGTTAAACGGACGCCTTCTTAAACTGCTTCCAGCCAGATAACAGGCGGATTATTTGTTACTATACAGGGTGTGTTTGGCACAACACTGTTCTAATTAAAGGACATGGAGGATGGACTGGGGAATGAACTGAGTAACAATACTCAAGTCTTTTGGGAACTCTCTATTACACTCAGACTTTATTAGTTCCAGTCCTTTACAAACAATCTCTAATAAAACCACTAAGTCGTATTTATTAATGATGAAACAAATGCACAGATATAGGGCAGCAACAAATGGTGGCAGTAGATGCACAACAACCCCCTCACATTTTTGTCCAAAATGGCCCATCTGGAGAGTGCAACAAAAGGCTTGTTTAGTCTGAGGCATGGTGGGATAGCAATGACCCATAGAATCTAATCCCTTAGGGCAAATCACACACTTACACCCAGTCCTGAACGAGAGGAATTGCAATCAGCACTACTTCAGCAACTGGAGGAGGGGAGAATTCTACTGAACACTGAAGGTTTGCATCTCTCTGTACAACCTGTGCATCTAAGACTTTGTTATCCTGGCATGTCTTAAGGCCATAGAGGCTGAGCTGACATGGATTACAAGAAAGCTTTTCAAATGACAAGTGAATGTCAGCCTTCCAGGAATAGCCACAAACATACACCATTCGATTTCGCAGTCACATTTACATTAGGTCCCTGCCAAAATTGCAGTAATCAGTACCAATACAAGTAAAATTTAATGGTTCTAAACCAACTTTGTTACCATAGCAAAAAATATTTGACAAATATATATACACATATATATTAAATAAATTAAACACATTTGCATATAAGCTTCACATATTTATTTTGACATCAGATTTATTTGGACATTCAAAATGTTTCCATTGCTATAGTTATCAGTTATCAGGAGTGCTTCAAAGCAAGCAGGGACCGGACTGACTCTGTACTAACAGTACTTCAGAAAAGGTGGTATCATCACATTGTCCAAATTTCAATATCAACCTGATACTGAGGTACTGGTAGTTTTGATAACGCTAGTCCTCTAAAAGAGCAACATTAAAGAAATACCTGAATAAATAAAAAAGTGAGTATGTTTACTTCTAATTTCACACTAGCAGACTCAAAATAATTCAGACAGCAATTCCGAGACAGCACACAAGCAATCAAAGAAAATTTGTATCTATCTAAAATCACACAAATCTAGTTTTTGACAACTTAATGTCTTTATTCCTTGAGTCAGTAGATAGATAGACATGATAAGAATGTTTAGTGCTGTGAGACTAGGACCCTGTTTCCACCTGGTATTAAGATCCATTTCCAATGATCAGGGATTCCTTATCCTTTCATTTGTTACCTTTCCCTCCCGTTTGCAAGCTGCATAAAAAGGGTTCATTCATTCAACAGTATTTGTCCACCGACTCAGTGCTCCCAAGAAAGTTACGTAGAATGTAAAAAAAAATACGAGAGTGTTGCCATAAAATCCAAAAACAAGTGGTCACAGAAGATGCATTTGAAAGAAACGGAAATGACCACTAATGATCAAATCACTGAAAACAAAACTTAATAAAGCCCGCTAAGAAATTCAGGCCAAATAAGACCTGGAGAAACTCTATGCCAGGACTTATTCAGGTGAGCTGTTCTGAAAGGTTTCTGAAGCCTGCAGTTAGTCAAGGCTACAAATTTTGGTTGAAGCGTGGATGAATGATCAATAGAGAGAGTGAAGAAAAAAAAAACAAAAAAAAAAAAAAAGACAGAACACATTTGCAGTTCCACAAAGATTTTGAATCACTTAGAGGGTGCACAAGAGCTCTGGAAACATGACAGTTGAGGTGCATGATCAATGAGGTTACTGCGATATAAAAGCTGTCAATATAGTTTGATTTAGATAAAAAACAAGGAAAAGGATTGAAAGGGATGCATCTCTGGCTTGTGTCATTACTCCACACATCCATCACTGAGAACAATAAAGGTTGTCTTAGAAATGCAGCACTTTATTTCAGAGCTTCCCGACCCAGCTGTGTTTACTTTTATGATTAGTGTTAAAAGAACGGCTGCCGGACCCAGTGTCAGCTGGATGCACCCTCTTTCCCTCACAAACACACACGCACCTGATATGCACTGTGTTAGAATAAACAATAAAAAAGGCAGATGCTCAAAAAAGTTAGAAATGTTTTCGCGGTTTTTTTTTTTTTGTGGGCACCAAACTGACATTCAAAACATCTTCGTTTTTGTTCTGCAGAAGAAATGTCATGCAGGTTTGGAATGACATGAGGGTGAGTAAAAAAACAATTAAATTTTTTGGTGAACTATCCCTTTAACAAAGCTACTTCTGCACACATCAGACTACCAACTGGTGCTCACTGACATTAGTACACACAATAACTCTCTAACAACTCATTCAGCTCTCCTTGACAGTTGATCTTCATTATTTTTATAAATCATGCTGGCAACTCCAAAGATGTGACATGAAAGGGAATAATTCAGTTTGACAGTGGTATTAGTAATACTAAAGCCCTCAATTTGTCACCATTTACGATGTCGACCTGGACATGAACAGGCCATATGTTCAGCTAGGTTAGTCTCTCTCTGGTGAATCGTGAACAGTTGGAATTTGTATAGAGATTTGTGACTCAACAAGCCATTATTTTTTGATGATGTCAGTGGACAGTCTATAGCAGCAGGGGGGGGGGAAATTATGTTTATTGTTAGACAAACATGTCTGTGATTCAGCAGTCCTTGGACAGCCTGGAAAGATGGTTAGGAAAAAAAAAACATTGACTGGCCGCTAGACAGTGGCTCACTGCCTCCAGGATGCATTCAACACCCGTCTTACCTCACCTGCTTTTTATAGCCAGCTCTAAACACAGCAAGCCACGTGCACAGAGGCTGCCCTTGTGCAATTACTTCTGAACTGAATATAATCTCCAGAAGACAGAAACACATCATCAAATTGACCAAGATTGCCTGTTAATGGTCAAAACTTAAACTTAACACTTAAGTTTCACAGAAAGACAAAAGCTATTTAGGCTTGAAAAACAACATTCTACAAGAAGTGACTTACAGTTAGTGAACATTAATGAGATTTGAAAAGGAATTCATAATAACTGTCCCACAAAATCTACCTAGATAGACACACAATAGACAATTTACAGCACACACCACCTTACATGGGAAAAATGTGTAAAGGGTGGACATGATATATGGTTTTCCAAAGAGTGGTTTGCTTTACAGAATTAGGGTCAGGAACTTTGAGGGCAAGTTGTAAAAATAGGTTTGTAATGTGGCAATGAATTAAAGCAGTGTTTTAAAACAGCAGCTCAAGACATGTAGCATTGAAGACCACACCCATCAACTCCACAACTTAAAGCTATAGCATTTTAGGTATAGCATGATCCAAATATCACATGAATATATACCAACACTAGAAAAAAAAATGAGATACCTCTATTCAGTTCGGTAAGGCCCCAAATCATATTAGACCACAGCAACCCTTCATACTCTGTTGAGATTGTAAACCATTATTTTACACTAGCAAAGAAAGAGTGAAGACTACAATTAGAAAAAGCCTCTGTGAGCACGAGTAAAACTTCTCTAATTATATTAGCTCTTGGAAATCAAACAATATTTAAATTAATTAATTCATTCATTCATTCATGCATGCATGCCTGGACCTTCCTTCTGTGGTCAGCTTATATTTTTTAGTTGCTGACACTTCACAGGGTTCAGTAAGCCCTTTTGCCATGATGGTATTCTTCTCAAATTCATCACTACCACTTCATCTTCACATTTAAAGGTTGACTTTAATGATGCGATCACCATGTAAGACTGACTGTCTACCTTTCATGCAATCAAAAAGTCATATTTCTCACTTCACAAACGAGTAAAACAAGGCAGATTAGTTAATTAATGAACAAACAAAGAATTTACATTATGACTTATATATGTAACCTAAAGAGTGCATGATTAACACAAAATTGCCATCCGGTTCTTTCATTTTACACATTCTTTTCTTTGTTGGAAAGCCTAATTTAAATTGTAATTTGAATATTACAGTTTGCATATTATTTGCTTGAGAACAGAAGTAGGTCATTTAGAATTTGCTTTTCGTAGTTTATCAAATCTCACACTATCAATTTTCACATGCAATAGACACAATATATTATAAAAATTCTTAATGTCATCATTATTTCCTTGAGCAGGTCAACAATTTTCAGCTACAACCAATCAGACATTTTTTTTTAGTTTATAAGTTTTTTTTATTATTAATAATTAGGTTTTAATTACATCTGACAATTCAAAATTATATTCTAAAAATAATAATAATAATAATTTGATTAATTTAATTTTAATATTATTAATTTAATTTTAGACAATATCTAACGGGCAAATTGGCATTTTATAATAAACATTTAAGCATGTAAACACAAAACATACAAAAGCAAACACAATTTCGTTTCATACTTCACTGAAAAGAAAGGACGAAATCTAGTTGTGGTTCCCCCTATTAAACCATAATACCCGCTAGAGATAAAGGCATTAAACACAATGACCACTAAAACCCTATTGCGATTTGATTAAATACCGCAAACAAAAACACAGATAACTTTTACTTACCAGATATTAAAAACCAGCGACAGGATAGGGTATTAAATAGCCGCTTCTATATATTATTTTAGAGATCACATTATTTGAATCAACGCTTTTTCAAGGACAAAGTTTTAATCCAGTTTCTTCTCTAAAGACTGAGCACCCAAACTCTAACTCCTCAACTCTCTCACTACTCTGCGTGAACAGTTTGTCACGCCCCTAAAGTTAATAGACAACAAAGTCCACCAATCAGATTGAAGCTGTCGCAAACTTTATTAGATTATGTGTCGAGAAACACCTATCCCCTTTTTAGGAGGAGTGGAGTTAACCGTGTTTATCACAGTAACGCGTGTTTGGTTGCTGGGTTACATGATTAAGCTTATTTAAATTGCTTTGGTGAAAGGCGTCTACTTTTAAACTGACTCTTTGTTTGGACCTGTTGGTTTGTGGTTATGCAGTTTTTATATTTTAAGTTTTGAGGCGTCGCAGTGGTGTTTCAAAATCCTTCTGTTATTGCACATCAAACCTTAAATTATGCTTGCTCTCATATATATCTGTTGATTCACTTTCACATGGTAACAGCTTAATTTTATCACCACAGAGTGGTTTATGAGGAAATTCCTTGTCATTTATGCACTGTACACAGTGTGCAATTAAAATGAGTCATTGAGTCATTGAAGTGTAATATTTTCCAATAAATGAAGACAAAATAAAGTTGCCATAATCGTCAGTTGTTTCTGCAATAAACAACTGAAGTGAGGAGTGTCACACAGGTGTAATAAACAACCTCTTATCAACCCGTCTGGGAGTTCCAGGTCAGGATGCAGTCAGAGCTTGCATCCAGTTGAAGGTCATGACATCCTGGTTTTTCCATCCACATTTTCCTTATAGATAGCACTGTCTAGTAAGATGTTCAGCACATGCATTCACTGGACCAGATAACACGCTAAAACTTAAAGTCTATTTTAGCTATGATTATTTTCAAGAAAGCAAGCAAGCAGTTAAAAGATGTTGAAAGTGTATGACACACTAGTCTGACATTCTACACAAATATACACTGAAATGTAAATTTTAATACGCTAAAGAATCATAGAAACAGATGTACTGAGGAAATGGAAAAAGTGTTCATCTTGTTTTGAAAGCTTGTGTGAGGATTTTATGCAGACATTTGAAATTACATGATAAATAGATCTCAGGTTTGCTCTGGCCCCTCAGTGCTGGTGCTTAGCAAAACTCAAACCACTCTTTAATCCAAACAACATCTGAACAGCCACAAAGTTGAGGTCATAAATTATGAAAAACATTCATAACACAGCACAAATTTAATTAGCATGTTAAAACTGCATCTTTAATTCAGACCTAACCAAAGCTACTTCCTATTAATTAATGAAGAAAAAAAAATTATATACCCAAATGTAGTTAAGTAGTAGTGTTAATATTATCCTTGATTTATTGATTGCTACAGTATATATTGTGCACAGTATGCAAACTCTTGAGCGCATGGAAAACCCTGGTGACTGACTTACAATATAAGCAGTAAACAATAAGGCTTATCGGGAATTAGGAATTACTGCACTAATTTGTAGCATCTATTTCTCAGCCTGCCAAATGACAAAAGGTAAGTTCATCCAAAAATAACATTTCTGTCATCATATATTAATCCAATCCTGGAACATAAAATAAGATATTTTAAAGAATGTTAAAATCCAAACAACATTGGACCCACCTGATTTTCATTCGAAGATAATAATTTTTATGTTCCACAGTATTTTCATTTTTGGGAGACTAATATACATGTGTATAAAAGATTATATAACTTTATGTACTTAGACTGTAACCCAGTTACACACACACAAACATATCCAAGTTGCAACAAGGCACTTAAGCGTTCATATTAAATGTCCTCAGAGGTTATGTTGTAAGGTTAGGTAGCATGTAGTAAACAGTTATGCATCCACAGCTATGATCATATTTTATTTCTTCCTTAGGTGAACTATTTATAGATAAGCAATACACTGTGCTTCCCTATTTTAAGTCAGTTTTGAATTGCATTTTTTTTTATAATTCAAATATGTCTTTCACACTTCACACATTTAATGTTAAAATGTGCAGTTTTAAAGTTGTGCCAATACAGTACATGAAACAGTATGCCTGTTTGCAGATTAATTTTGGGATATTTTAATATGTTGGATATATATTTTTTTCCCAACCCTAGGAAATGTGACTGGCATTGTTTTCACAAAAAAAAAAGCAATTTCACATGTGCCAAAGAGTAAACAGAGTCAGAAGACACTGTCTTCTTTAGAATGGCAGAGAAATAGGAAGTATTCCTTCCAAACAAGCAGCCATTTAAACACCGGAGGTCTAATGCGTAAAGATGTTTGTATTCCTGCCTGAGATTTCATCAGCAAGATGCAGCATTCTGCGTTTCAGCATTATCAGAGTCAGTACAACAAATGTGCATGTAAACTATCTGTTATTTGCGATGAAGCTTGTTTCTCATTTTTGCAGCTGTCCCCTAGGGAAAGCTCTCTGACTGTGCGAATAGGATAGAAAGGTGTAAGACTAGATTACGAATGCATGAGCTGTTGGGACATCCTCTCTTTTTTCTTTCCCCGATCAATAAAATAGCCAGAATACAGACCTAGTGTCCATAGGCACACACCCCCACATATGTCTCCGGAACAGTGTGCAGGGTCTGTATGTGTTAAGATGTGTTACACTCCCTAATGTCAGTCATTCTCATGCAATTCTCACATGGTCGGATTGGTGTGAGCTGGTGTATTGCTCATGTAGCATGTTTAACGCAAGCAGGATTCCCAAAGGAGAGAGAAAGATCTGAATGATAACAGCTTAGATTTCATGAGCAACAAAATTAGACTTTGTGGGCAGGCAAAAAAAAAAAAAAAAAAAAAATTGGTTTATGGATTAGCTGATCTCCAAAATTCAATTGTAGCAAGTAAAGGCCTTTTAGAGTAATTCTAAAAATCTCCCCTCCATTTGGTTTGTACACGTCTTTATGCTGTGAAATGTTTACTGATTTAAGACATTTTATTTTACTTTACTGCACTAAAGCAACATATTTTATATGTTTTGCACCCACAATTAAAAGTACAGAGCTTTGATCATACAACTAAGAATTTCAATATCATCTAAAGACATTAATTGGGAGAGTGACAAGTGATATTTGGATGCATTTTATTATTTTTATAGGCTATAGAATTTATCTTCAAGAATCTGGCAGTAAGTTTTGGGAGTCTATTAAATGGATTCCCAAAAGTTGCTGTAAGATTCTTGAAGAGAAATTCTTGAAAGAGGTGGTGCTGGTCCTTCAAGAGTCATTCTCACCTTATGTGTCTGTCTGTCTGTCTTATTTATTTATTTATTTATTTATTTATGTATTTATTTATTTATTTATTTATTTATTTATTTATTTATTTATTTATTTATTTATTTATGTATGTATTTATGTATTTATTTAGTTAGGTATGTATGTATGTATGTATGTATTTATGTATTTATTTAGTTAGGTATGTATGTATGTATGTATGTATGTATGTATGTATGTATTTATTTATTTATTTATTTATTTATTAAATAAATAAATAATTTTTATATATATATATATATATATATATATATATATATATATATATATATATATATATATATATATATATATATATATATATATATATATATATATATATATAAAAAAAATAATAATTTAAAAAAAAATCCGTCTTTGTGTATTTCACAATACGTCAGCATGCTAGTCTTATAAAGTGGGGTTCATTTTTTGGGGGGATTTTTTACTCAAGCAAAGTCTCTGAGAATCTGACTGTATTTCTGGAGACTCCAGATAGCAGTTTTTGAAAACGGTGCCACTGGAGACTAAATGGTTCCTTAATTCTTAATTCTTTTGCAGTTAGCATGTGTCATGTCTTCTTCACTTTTTGTTCTGACACTTTTTCATGTTGCTGCCCTGTGGTCATGCCCCAGCTTTGCAAGTTCTGTATTGCATTTGTTTTGAATATTTCTCATGGGCGTTTAATAATTTTTGACTTTTCAGTCTGAGCTGAATCTTTTTTGGCCCATTTTATCTGTAAAAGAAAACATGCCTAAAAATTATGCACACCTGAATAATAAGAGGGTTTTCACTTCCAGCCTTCATGGACAATTATATATCACTTATATAAATTATTAAATACAAAATTAACAATAAATATTAAGATTAGCATGGTTTGGAACTGGTAAAATGTGCTTGGAAAAAAATATGACCAGAATATTAATGTGCCTAATAATAATGCATGCACTGTAAATATCAGCATTTTGGCTTTGAGGTTAATTTGCTTAGAACTGTTGCTGAAGTATGAATTTAAATTTTAATACTGCTGGAATAGCATCCAAGGATACACCTTGTGAACTTGTGTAAGGAATTTATGGGACAATTTTTTGATTACCATCTCAAAAATTACAGAATTGTGTGGTTTTTTTCTCCCTCAAAAATTGTGCTGTTAACTGTGGGTTTGCAAATATTTCTACTAAATATTAAATAGAAACAAAATATAACCATGTTTGCATAGCTGCTTACATCGTTTGGTGGGAAAGACAAATGTAGGTTGTGAATTAAAGATTTAGGGAGACCTAAATGGGGTTTCAACATTCCAAAAATATTCACAAAAAACTGAGCATTTATTCCGTCCCATGCAGGGCGAGCTCCCAACAGAGCAAAGGCCATATGCCAGGTCACAGATTTCAGTACAAAGAGGGCTCTAAAGATCCATTCCCAGGCCACAAGAGGATCAAAACGGAAAAGGGTTAATTTTCTTATTTCATGCTTTGATGAATCCATATCGAGGGACTAAATGATGCTGAAGTTTAAACTGAAATCTCTAATCTGACCGCTTGTTTGGCTAGCAGTGTGTGGAGGGGGGCACAGGGGAGCACAGATGCTTGCCGTCATTAATAAGCATGATCATGAATAATTAATATCCCTAAGTGAGCAAATACTGATGAGGTAAACTGGTGGACCAGATTGGAGTAACCACAGGGGAGGCTATACTAAGACTTAAAGTCACAAGAATATTTTTGTCCAAATGTTGGGCTTAACTTGTCGATGCTGTGGATTTGAGAGGAAGAGTCATTAAATTAGTCTATTTATGCTGGGGGAAATATATTCAGACATAATCCTTATTTTATGATCATACCCTGTACATGGCAAGTAAGATATATTGAAATCAACTGACAGTCTCCCCAGTAGAGAAACTGTATTATTTATTTTATTTAATTTTTTGCATAATTTGGTTAATAGTATTAAATTCATTTAATATTTAGCATCAAATCATTGCATTTTGCAATTGTGTATGCATATCTTATGTAAATTTTATATAGTGTATATGTATATGCAACAATGCTTGATTTTTTACAAACAAGCACTACATGCTAAACAAGTTTATGATAAAGGAATTTTGGTTCAAACAGAAAAATCAAGAAAGCCCAACTGCTGAAATCATGTACATCTGTTTGAAACAAACAAAGACCCTAAAGAGGTTCTCTAGAGGAAACAATAAGACTTTTGTCACCATGCACAAAACCAGGTGTCAAAGCCTGAGGCAGTGCATTAGTCAGTGTGCCCTGTGATGGACTAGAACAGTTGGCGTCCTATAAAACCACCCAACTGGTGTTTGTCATGGAAACTTTGCTGGAAAATCATGCTGACCCAGTCTTAAAATCATATAAGAGCTTAAGAAGGGACCAAATACAATAGAATGTAATAATAATAATAATAATAATAATAATAATAATAATAATAATAATAATAATAATAATAATAATAATAATAATAACAACAACAACAATAATAACAACAACAACAAAATAGTCTTGGGAAAGCTTCAAATGCCCGTCCACACCATTTTTGCACAAACTGCTGAGACAAAATTTCACACAACTTAAATTAAAAGGTTAACCCTGGCCTCTACAGAGCTCCTCAATGAGAGCTTGAAGGAAATAAGATGCATTATTTTATAGGTTGGAAGATATTGTTTTCTTATCAAAACTACAATAATTATGAGGTAGTTAGTGTTTGAGCGAATTCAGCTGATATGCGCATAATGAGTAAAACTTCAGAAGCAATTCAGATATTATAAGGAATGACGACACAGTATAGTAAATTATTTTACAGTCCTTTGAGTTTCATTTAGAAACAAAGACTTTGGTTTTGCTAAAATACACTGAAGACCTTCAAATCAGAAATATATAGTGAGATTACAACCATGACACTACACCCTATTATTATTTGGAACTCTGCAAACTTGTGTTTGGTTTGGTCACAATACTATCTGTAAAAATTCATATATTAAGAGAAGTCTTTGAGTAAAAGCTAAAGTCTGTTATTTTAATAAGAAAGTGCAAGAATTTTTTTTTTTTTTTTATCTCACTGAAGTGTTGGTGTTGATGCCAAGATTGTACAAGTGTGTGGATATTTTGAAACTGTAGGAATAATTTTTGGAATTTAAGATTTTACTGTTTAACACAGCACCCATAAAGGCCAGTGGACTATCCTAAGAAAACCTCTAAAATATACAAAATAACCTGCAGAGTTAGTCTGACATCTACTGGTTATGCTCTGCATCTGCTTAAAAAAAAAAAAAAAAAAAAAATCACTTACTTTGAGGAGTAATTGAGCTCCAAAACTGTCTGGTTATTTTATTCCATTATTTATATTATATATATATATATATATATATATATATATATATATATATATATATATATATATATATATATATATAAATAATAAATAAATAAATAAATAAATAAATAAATAAATAAATAAATAAATAAATAAATAAATGTACATTCTGTGAAAAAGGTGTCTTCGCCATTTAACATACAATTGGCATAAGAAGGTTGCAACTGACCTTACTACTGTATTTATACATCTCTAAATAAATTGAATTTTAGAGCAAGAAACTAAAACGCAGCTTTGGACTATGGGATTTTATTCATGGGCAGGGTTAGGAAAAGTGAGTTGCTTGTCTGATAAACTGGCTTGACTGCAGCACAGCCCTGAATACGTCAGCAAAAATTAGTTGTTCATAGTGTATTACAGGATGACCAAGTTATGGCATTATCATGAATTTGACCTCAATGTTTAATAAAAAAAGAATTCATGGAAGAATCATTCATAATTAAACTTAAGTTGTAAACTTTTAAGTAGGCAATTATTTAAAAAAAATAAAATAAATATAAATATATATATAAAAAAAAAAAATCAACCATTTACAGTAATACAAGAAATGATACAAAGTCTGTATAAACAATGTGAATATTTTAATTTTAATTAAGGAACGGAATGTCATCTACATTACAGGCATATTACTGTGATCAGGCAGGGGAAGAAACAAGGTAGACCTTAATATGACTCTCATACAAGACTTCACAGTAACGTTTTCACAGGCAATTTCCTACAACTCACGCAGATTCTGATGTACCCTCCACTTTCCTCCTTTTTCTTATTGGACTTCATCTCACCTTAGTGATTGTTAACCCAAAAATTAAAATTCTGTCATTGTATACTCGCCCTCAAGTTGTTCCAAATCTGCTGAACACAAAAGATTATATATTAAAAAAAAAAAAAAAAAACCTTAAGTAACCAAACAAGGAACAACCTGAGAGTGAGTAAATGACGGACATCTCTTTCATTTGTGGAAGGGAAAATTCTAAGACTATTTAATTCTATAATTTCTACAATATAAGTCTATTTTGAGCACTCTTTAGCACTGTCTTTATCAAAGCAGTAGATTCTTCTGTGGGCTTATTTTTCTGACCGTTTTGCTTATCCATGCTCAAAATGGAATGAATGTTATTTGTGGTGTTTAGAGTTTTAGAGTGAAAAAAATATTAATAGATTTTGGGACTTGTGTAAACGGTGTTTATAGTTTTGGGAACTGAGAATTGTTTTAGTGTGTGAACAACTGAGAAAAACTAGTAAGTGGAGACAGATCTAATAAAGGATCTTTCCTCACCCATTTTGGTGCAGCTTTGCAGGATGTCATGCAGGTAGTAAATGGACTCCTATAATAAACTATTTTGTTTTAAAAATGACAATGCAAAAAAAAAAAAAAATGACTCCCAGCAATTACAAACGTGTTCACTTTGAGGACTGCTGAAGACTGCATGTTTTAAGTGAGATGTAAGATAGCATAATCAAAAACAAATGTTTGAAGCACTAGCTTATAAAAGCACTGTTCATTATTAAACAGAAGTGAGTTGCTTCCTGAGCTTTGGTCCTCAGAGACCATCTTGAGCTGAGACCCCCTATGAGAGCTGAAGAGGTTACAGAACTGCCTATCGAGCAAAGGCTAGGAATGCATTTTTCACTCTCACATGCTCTGCCTCCACTGCACTAATTATTTTATACAACTTTTTAAAAACTACCCGAAGATATATTAGTAGTCAACATTTGAAGTAGATCAAAAAAGTGAATCAAAGTTGTCCTAAGACAAGACCAGGTATTGTTTTGGTTTTAGGACAACTTTGATGAAAGATTTTGATCCACTTCAAATGTTGACTACTGTATATAGGGATCATAAAGCCTGGCTTATCCTTGTAAAGCCTACCATATCATATTTGAGTAGCAAATTTCTTGAGCCTTTAAAACAACATTGCTGAAAAACCTGTTGTGCACAATCCTTGTCATGTAAGTGATACGTACTTGCGTACATACTTTTTTTTTTTTAGCAACTAAAGGCCTTTTAGCATAATTCTAGAAATATTTCCATTTCCAGTTGTGGTACATGTGTCTTTTTACTGTTAAATCTTTACCGATTTAATACATTATATGTTGTAATATTTTTCACTTACTGGCCTAAGGGAACTTATTAAAAAAAATAAATAAATCATGCTAAAATCATAATAAATCAGGCTTTTTTGTACATCTCAATCATTCCATTGCATTATACGTTTTGCCGTCACAATAAAAACTACAGACCTTCAGTCACAAAATAAGCATTTAAACATCTTACTAAGACATATAAAGGACATATGGAGTGACAACTGATATTTGTGTTTATTTTATGCAAGTAGTCTTATATATACATTTATTGATTTACAAGCAAGAATTTCCTATGTTTTGGCCATATATAAGCTACTACACCATTGCATACTTATGCTAGGTCATAAAAGCCTGACATTTATTTACTAAGCCATAGAAGCCTGATGCATCAAATATAACATTTTAGATTGTCTAAAGGTTCAATAAACTTTTTGATTTTTTGGGACCATTTCTATTTTCATTTTTTAATTTTAGACCATTTATACGGTTTCATATGTCAGGCTAAATGTATTACTCTGTGCATCCATCTCAGTGCATTCATTATTACCTTTCATTGTTCATGTTATTATCTTAGGTCCATACTTTTTAATCAATAGGTCTTGGGGTGGTAATGCTTGTTTGTATTTGATCCTTAATAGAGCCTCCATGTATCAGAGATTTCTGCTGATTAAACATCTTTTAGCCTCAGTGATTTTCTAGAGCTAATAAGACTGCCTTCCCCTACAGTATCCATGTCAGGAGCAGATGGCTGGATAAGCAGCACCTTCAAACTGCCAAGTTATAAACCAGAAGTATGTTTGCTGACATACATGGCCAGGTGCATTGCAAGAATAATTAGTAGTGCACTGGTAAAAGTCTCATGAATCATGAGATGACATTGATATTGGCTTATAGATTTGCTGTCAAATAAAATACTATTGCTGTATACAAACATCGCATACTGTCATAGTAGGTACTACATTTGACAAGACTTGTAAATGTTCTGCAAGTATGCATGAATGTATTATGAATGCAATCCAGCTGCAATATTGGCATTGTCAGTTTCACTGCTTCACCACCATCTATGAATCATGTCTTGGAGCTTCATGGAATAGTTAAGGGTCTATTGGACACACATTTGAAATGGTAGTAGTAGGTCAAACCTATTTTGGAATTTGAAAGGTCTATTTACATGGACATTTTGTCACACATCCTGCAAACTTCACTTGAAGCACATCATCTTGTTTTTCTGGACTGGATAAATTAACATTCAAGTAAGTAAAATGCAGAAAATATTTTTTTGTGATTAATAACATGTCTGGACCATGTAGATAAAGTATTTTATTAATTCATTTTTGAGCAGTGTTGTCATTTTGCAACATTGGGTAACAAAATTTGCCTCTGTACTTTGCACATTACATGGATAAATTGTTCCCTGTTCCATGTGGGGAAAAAAAAAGACTAGTAGAAACATATTGTTCACAAGTTTTAAATGCCTTTGTTACCATTGCGTTTTAAATCAATATTTTATGATTATTAAATAAGCTGAAAATGATTTCTTCAAGAAGCATTTGTGCAGCAATATTTGAAACTATCTGTGTCTTACATATAAAATATACTTAACTAGTTCTGTTGTTTTTTTTCTGGGACTTGCTTGTTTGCCCAAATATCTGCCTGCTGCATTAAGGACAGGTGATAAATGTTCTAAAATGTGTGGGTATCAGTGCTATTAGCATGATAATTAGGGCACAATAAGCTATCAGGCGGTTTTGTGTGAATTCTAGTAAATGTGTGAATTCTGTCGAACTGGTGAATTCTTTAAACTGTATACGTTTGATTGGGATTGATTTACATTTAGATTAGAAAATAGAACATAGGATATGTTTTTCTTTCTTATTTCAGAATGTCGTCAGCCAGAAAGGACTGTCTCATCATATGTACATATCACATCACTGGTGTCATCCAAAATGGGAAGTGACTTTTAGATGGACTCTGATACAACTTACAAAAGTTTTACATGCAAGTGATGAGTAGTAATAAAGTTTTAATGTCTATTGATGAAAGTTTTCATTTAGTTCATTAGGTTCTATAAATATAATCTGAGCATATATTTTTTACAATAAATTACTATTTCATAAAAATATGACTACTTATTGTATGTATTCCTAGGTCACTGATATAAGGTTACAGAAGCTTTACACCTTGCAAATGAACCTTTAAATGCCCTCTACATTTGTTCAGACAGTAAAAACACTGAAATTCTGCTACTCAAAAGCCCAATGTTGCAATATTACATTTCTCTAGAAACGTACTAAAATGTTAAAAATGTAAAAACCCGTTTATTTCTGCATTAGAGGCTTCTTGCAACATTTTAAAGGTAAAATAATTTTTCACTTTTTTTTTTTCCTTTTCTGTATTTGGGTCTTTGAGGGTTAACGAATACTACAAATTTGGACAAGTTACTTATTTTACATTAAATGATTACAGAATTAATTTCAAGTAACCTTTTAATGTTCAAATAATGAACTAGGCCTATTTGAGATGTTAACTGCATTGCCACCCATTTACCACCATTTTGTTGAAGCATTTCTGGCTGCTTGGCACAAAATGAATATATTCCAACATGTCACCTACCTTCCTCTTACTCCCAAACTGAAAACAAAAAGGACATCTGCTTACAACTGGGACTGTGTGGACTACATGCTTTAAAAATTGTAATAATATATTTATACTTTTTTTTTTTAATTTAAATACCAAATTTCTACTCCAGAACTGCACTGACAATATCAAGCATTAATTAAGTGGACACCTTAAGAATTACTCAAAGTAATATCTGTTCCTTTTAATTTACACAATTAAAAAAAGTCTTTTTAAATTTAAACTGAACCAGCGAGTAATTGCCACTGATGTGTGAATCCGACTGATTCTTAAAATTCAAGTAATTAGTTAATTGGACACCACTTTTTATATAAAATTAGACCTACATGCAATAAACTGGAATAAACTTTAGAAGCCGGCATACTTTAAATTAGTCAGTATATTCACAATGGAAAAAAAAATACTTAAATTCTTTCTATTTTTTTCCCCCTTTCATTCCAGAGAATAAATGACTGAAGTAACTGCAACAGACTGCAATACTCAATTTTGGAGAAAATAAAGGTGGTTAACATTCTATTAAGTTCAGAGGACAGCACTTATGTCTGAGTAAACTGATTTGTGAGACTGAACACTAGCAGCATATATTTGATATATTTGGTGTGTGAGAGTGCAAGACAAGTGGAGCTGTATCAAAACTGATGTGTGTATGACATTTCCAATGCATTACAGACTTATTGCAGCACTCAAAGATGCTCTGTTGGGTAAAAGGGAGTCAGAGGAGAGTTCTAAATGCAAACCTAACAGCACACAGACAAACATCTGGTGGCTGCCCAAACTTTAGATCAGTTCACAACCATAAACATATCATCCCATCCACGACACTTGGGTCATTATCACTTGGCTCATGGCTTTAATGGTTTGTGTGCAGATGGTTTCTCTTCTCGATACAAAACACAGTCCTAAAGATTTTTTTTAACAATCAGAGCATGTTTATTTGAAACTAAAACAGATTGCACCCAACATCCATATTTTCTTTGAACGCCTTTTCTGAGCTCTTGTATTTCCATGGAAGTTTGATGAAGAAAAATCACAGACATTTAATATTGGGATAATACATTGTAGTTTAATTTTTTTTTTTTTTGTAAAGGTTCCTTTTCAAAGCAACTAAAACGCAGTACTGTTCTCACTGTATTTGATGTATGTATATTCTGCTTTAGAGACAAGAAGCATTGGACACCACTGAAGCATTCATTTCAAATTTTGCAGCTGCAGTTTTGAAAAGAAAAGACAAAACAAGCCGGTGCTGTTTTTCAAGTAATGCAATCAATCCAAAGGAGACAGCCAGAATCCTTACAACTCTTCCATAGGAAGGTCAAACCTCTTTCTCCTGCATTTACAATTAGGCTACATAATATTTTGGCAAGCAAGTGTCATGAAAAAAAACACCTAGTTAAAACAATGGGGCTGCATTAAAAACTAAAAACAGGAAATAAAATAAAATATTAAAATCCCACCTACCATTTAGATCCTCTAATGTGAGCCACCTAAAATGCATATACATTTGAAGCTTGAGAGGCAAGAATCATTCGTTATGATGTCTGCTATAATCTAGCGAACTGAGTGGGTCCTGTGAGAGCTTTCAAAACGATTACAGAGATGACTATACAAAATGATCTTTACCTACTGAGTGATGATTATGTTTCCTCAGTGTCTGTTTTCTCTAGCTCAGGTTCAGTCTCAGCGTTCACCTTTGGCCCAGTCAGTTCAGTGTCTGCATCTGCAGATGAGGAAACAGACATTTCTGGGGTCTTCTCTTCTTTCAAAGGCTCATTCTGGAAGCAGGTGGGTGTGGAGGTAAGGGATTCAGAGGGGCTACGAGAGGGCTCTGTAGCGGTCTGGGACGCAGGTTCCAAAATGTTTAATTGAGGGTTTGAATCTGTCTCCATTCCATTGATACAAGACGTTTCCTCACGCTCTTGACTACTTGCCATCACTTCCGGAGGGCTGAGTGACTGCAGCTCTGGCATTGCCTCTGGTTGTGGTACAGCATCTGCTTCTGTTGGTTGTGGTTCCAGATGAGGCTGGTTTTGGGGCACCGGCGGAGACAGAGAGTTATTTTGCGCTTGTTCTTGTGCTTGAGGCTGAGCGACTAAGGGGGTCGGCAAAGGGAGCAGCGGTTGAGACTTGGGAAGCAGAGGTTGAGGCTGAGGTTGTGAAGAAAGAGGAGTCCAGCGTTCCCGCTCCCGCTCTTTGTCCTTCTCGTTTTCCCTCTCTCTGTCCCTTTCACGCTCCCGTTCACGGTCTCGCTCGCGATTCCGCTCTCTGCCGCGATCACGGTCCCGATTCCTGTCCCTCTCCCTTTCGCGCTCTCTGTCTCGCTCCCGGCTATGACGATTGCCATTCATTTCACCCCGGAAGTCCATGTCTCTGTCATCTCGGTCCTTCTGCCTTTCCCAAGGTCTGCGACGATCATCGTAGTCCTGGTGCATGTTGGCGTTAAAAGATGGCCCGGTTCCACGATTCCAAGCAGGTCCTGATGAACTTCCGCTGCGGCCCTCGAAACGATTCTGAAAGTTAGGGTTAGAACGTTCCTCCTGGAAACCCTTTGGAGGCCCACCAGACATCCCCCTCATGTCTCGCTCATCGAAGTCACCCCTAGGTGGTCCCCAGCGACTTTCTGCCCTGAAACCTCCCGACATATTTTCTCTCCTACCCTCTCGACCTTCAGCTTGCAAAACTGTTCTTGGAGGTCGTTCGAGTAAAGGTGGTCTGGCAGGCACGGGCTCAGTACGCATCTCCAAAGGAGGGGTCTTCAACAACCCCGTGCTCTGCTTCTCTGGTGGTGGAAAGCGATAGTCCTGGTCACCTTCTTGCTGTGCACCGACATCTGATCTAGGTGGGGTCTCATTTTCAGCCTTAGCCATACTGTCTGCTCCAGCAGATAAGGGATTATGTGCCCTTACAAAAGTGCCTTCAGCACGGTTGAACGGCTCCATTTGAGAAAATGGAACCCGAATGCGGGCTTGGGCTTGAAGTGAAGCATCCAGGACATTGTTGGTCTGATGTGCAAGCCCTGGCTGCATGAGCAAGGGGAAGCGGCTCCCGGGTCCCTGGAGCAGGTTGGGTCGCAGTTCCAGAGGAAGCAGCCCTGCCATCCTCTGGCCAGAGAGAGGATGTGTTAGAGATGCAGAAGGGTGCATACCCAGCAGACCCATTCCACTGCGCACAGCATTTTGCATTCCTGAAAAAAAATAAATAAATAATAATAATAATAATATTAATAAATCAATAGATATATTTTACCTATAGTACAAAAATAAATACAAAATGTTGGCTAATCTTCAACATGTTAAACTATACTTTTGGATGTAACATCAAGGCTGTATTGTGATTGGTTATCAAGGCACATGTGATCCAAGTAGACCATTAAGCTTACTCCAATACTAAGCAGAGGTGGACAGTAATAAAGCATTTCATAAATAAACGTTGCTGTTAGTTTTACCTTAAATACTTAGTATTTTAAAATTTAGTACTTTCTTGTACTTAAGAAATTATTTTAATTATTTTTACTTGAGTAAAAGTAAGAAAATAATAGATTTCTAAAGTAATTAAGTATTAAATTATATTTAATATGAAATGTAGTGCAGTAAAAAGTACAATATTATGCTTTTGGAATGTTGTGAAGTAAAATTTTCTAAAGAAAAACCACTGATAAAGTACAGATACTTTTTAAAAAGCACTTTTACAGCAGAGTACTTCACTACTGTGTCTCTGATACTAAGCAATACAGACCCTCTCATCTCCCAATAGTAAGACAATCTCTGGCTCCATAAACTACACTGAGTGTGTCAGATAAGGGAGACATACAAAATGCCCTGTCCCTAGGACCAGGATTAAGAAGCACTGCTCTAAAATATCACTTCTTTACATTATAGCAAGCAGGTGTATTATGCCAAGGTTAGAATAAAGCATACAAGTCACTGAATTGCTGCAAGATTCTTCAAATTCTCCTTTTGTGTTTTACAGAGAAATACAACAGCATACAGTTTGCTAGTTGTATATGACTTGCATTGAAATTATGTAAACCCATTTACCCTGTAGTGTTATTTCAGAAGCTGTCTCCATCGTTTCTGCCGACTGAGGCGTTTTGTCTGTGCTGCTCTGCTGATGCTGTACTCCCACAGGGTTAAAGACTCCCGCCCCGGGCATTGCTGATGGAATAAAGCTCCCAGGAATAGTACTGGTGGGAGGAATCATGGCTCCAAACGGAGAATCCTTGCTGTTCTCTTGAGTGGTTGGCAACGAAGGCTGCACTAGAGCTATAAAGGTGGTAGATGGTAAAAAGACCATTTAGGAGCTTGAAAATTGGACCTTAAGAACATTATGCAAAATAAGAATAACAAAGGCTGGTTAACATACAGGTCTGAGCTGAAGCAAGAGTGGTTCCAACTGCTGACGGTCCTACTCCTGGTGTGGCCATGAAACCTGTAATGTGAAATGCACACAATGATGAATATATATCTCAAATCCAGTTAAAAGCTTAACTGTTGAATGTTCAGGTTGGAACCATGTACCTGGTGGAGGCTGTGAGGCATTAAACCCTGCCCTTAGAAATGGTGGTGGGGGACCAAAGCCTGGTGGGGGCATTGTCATGGTGACAGGGAAGGATGGAGGCACAAGGCCAACAGCAGGGACCGTCTGTGCCACTGGAATCTAAACCCAAAAAAGCCATCCATGGAATAATAAACAGTAGTTAATTATTAATCCAGCTGTCCTCATTAAAAAAATAAGTCCCTTGCTTAAGGATGCAATTGTAGTATCTGATGTACCATTTTAAATGGAGTTTGAACCAACAACTTTCAGTTAGCATCATAGATCAACGCCTAAACAACACCATCCCTATAATCTAGCAATTCAAATCATATACAACATAACAAACCTAATTGTGTTAGGCTCCATTTGTCATGGTCTAAATTATTGCTAACATCATACCTGCATGGGCATCATAGCGACAGGCTGGGTAAAGGCCTCACTGGGTGTGCTGCTTGCTGTACTGGTTTCAGCTGTAATAGCCTGACTCTGCAGCTCTTTGGCAGTCTCAGTATTTCGTTGTGATTCCCATTCTGCATCATAAAAAAAAACAGTAATGTTAAGAATGTGTGAAGTGCTGTGAAGATTAAATGAGTAAGTTACATGACACATATCAAACATTTCAGCTTCTGAACAAATTCTTCTCACCATTGTTGACTGTCTCTTGGTCAATCATGCCTCCCTCTGCAAAGTCATCCAGGTCATCTAGTTTGACCTTCTCCCATGGGATATAAGTCACTCCAAGATCCACATCCCAGAACTGCTTATACTCCTGTTTCACCCCTTTATTGAGGGCCCAAGCAATCTGCAGGCAATGCAACACGTTTAAGACATATTTCCCTCCCAATAAAACACTGCAAAGGTTTTAAGTCGGGTAACATTCTTGACACATACTTTGATGACCTTTGAACCAATTTTGTAGGAACCTGTACTCAGTTTCTGAAGGGCACGGTATGCATCTTGACGATGAACCATACAGATGTAAGCACAGCCTCTGGGAGGAATCATCTAGGGAAAAAACATTAAATTCAGACTAAAGCAGTGAAAGCTTCAGTTTCCAGGTTCACCAATTCTATTAAAAAAAACAACACTGGAGACCTACTTCCCATTTAAGGTCATTTCTAATTAAACTTCTGCCAAAAAAGCCTCTTGGCTAGATGGCATAACAAATCCAATTAAAAAAATACACTAATTTAAAGACCATTCAAGTGCTCAAGCTTACAGTAACTCAACTCACATTGATAGATTCAATCTGGCCAAACTCTTCAAAGAGGTTAGTAAGATCTTGTTGAGTGGCTTTCTTGTCCACTTGGCCGACCCAAAGAGTAGTGCTGCAAACTGAAAGAGGCAAAAAGAAATAAGAGGCTGACATGCTACTTTACCCTTAAAAATAAATATAATAAATAAATGTATAGGGAAGTTAACTTGTATTACAGTTGTGAAAAAGACATTAATTTATGAAAGACATTTGCAAGAACTCAGCAAGCATGTTTATGTTAGACAGAAGGAACAGTGTAGGGCTCGCATTTGTGGATCAATTAATATAACAATTTTAGTGGCAATACATCAGTGGCCTAAGTGCAAATAACAGTTCTGTCAACTGACATGACAGAACAATGGACTGGCACAGTACATGTAATGCTTTATCTCTCTCTTTAAGCTCACAGACCGAAGCAATAGTCAGTCAGTAGATGTGGAGGTTTGTGATTTTCCCACTTATATGAACATTATTTACAATTTGTGTTACAACTTGTTTTATGGGTCAGCTTAACCTCTAAATCATGAGTGATGTTACTTAACTGCGAAGCAATAATTTCTTAAATGTTACCATTATAAATTCAGAAAGCAAAAGTCAACTCCTAAAATCTTACCACTTAAAACCCTTGAGCGGATAGGAGGAAGTCCTTTTTTCTGCCGTTCCTTTTCTCTTTCCCGTGCTCGACGCTCACTGGAATAAGAACGCGAGGACTTCCTCTTTCTGTCCCTTGAGCGAGACCGTGATCTCTTTCTGTGTTTGCGCTTCCGAGACCCTGAGCGAGACCTTGACCTCCTTCTCTTAGGTGACCTGGGGAGATGAGGAGGTTTTCACATGAGAGCTCTTTACCTGCATCAGAAAAATTTAAATAAGAAAATAACTATTTGGCAACACTGCTACACCAACCTGGACCGAGATCTTGAGCGTGTCCTTGAACGGGTGCTGCTGGTTTTCTTCTCCTCTGCCTCAAAAAGCTCCTCATCTACAGTATCTTGTCCTTCATCAATGTCCATATCCTGCAAAATACACAAGCAAACGTCCATTCATAAAAATGGAATTTACTCTATAGCACGGAATGCCACAGAATTTGTAAATTTTTTGACAGATCACTATTGCCTTATTAGATCAATCGACACATAAACTGACTATCTTTTCTTATTCACTTAAAGCACGAAATAAACAAATGAACATCAGAATCTATTTTATTTCAACCAAGGAAAGACGTCAATACACAATTTTTCAAGTTTAAGTCCACCGAAGTTAATCTACTCTCCTGTCAGATTTGTTTGTCGGACAAAATGGCAGATTCTGCATTATGATTGGTCAGATTGTCTGTCAATCAAGCTGTTTGCGAAGGGTCAATTATCAAACCGAGTTAATCCTGTCAGATCGTACATCCTTGGAATAAGCGCGTGTATGGGTCGCCAATCTGGTTGTCTATTAAAGGTAACTTATTCAAATAGCAATTGTGGCCCGGACAGTGAGTGACCTTACATATGCAGGTTCAATCGGATTTTATCCAGTTATTGTTATAAAACAAGCTTAAAAAAAACCCTAATAGCTAGCGTTAGTGAAGCGGACAGGGGAATCTTTTTGCCTTCACCTAAGCACCACCCACAGAAAAACGTCACACTGTTTACTAACAGAAAAAGGGTCTATATGACAGACATCCAACAGAAGATAGCGATTTCTTCCACCCATTGCCAATACATTACTTCTAACAGGCTAATCCTGCCAACTAAAGTTTGATATCTGATCATACCTGTTGCTGGTTATCAATGGAGTCATCCATTTTTACTTCTTGTTCTGGGAGCTGTGGCGGGGCACTGTTTTGGCCAGGAGGAGCAGGATTTTCAGAACCGAAGATGGCATCCTGGCTCTCCATAGTCATGGACTGTCAAAAATAACAAGGCACATTAATAATCATATTCAAGGTATGAGAAAGACATAGGAGCTCTAACACATTATGCAAAGAAAGAATCACAGTTCTATGTACCTTCTGTTGATGCTGCTGGTGCTCCATTAGCTGTTTCTGAAACTGCTCAAGGTTCTGCTGCTGAAGATGCTCAGCCAGCTGATGAAATATTGAGCTATTGATAGACTCTGGTACCACAGGTCTGAAAGAGACAATTAAGAACATCTCTTTAAAAAAATAACAAAAGGGAAGCAGCTACTCTTGAAAGTAGCATACAAAGAACATACAACTGAGATGATGTAGCATCTTTCTTAGAATCCTCGCTGTGTTCCGACTCGTTCCCAAAATCGAACTGCCCCAACAGCTTCTACAACAACAGAATAATAATGTCAGAATGTTATGCAAGGATTAGACCATTTCAGCCAGTCATGCTCCTAAACAGTCTCTCACCTTGTTAAAGGAGGAAACTCTCTGTTCCAGCGGGTTGAGCGTGTTGGCTGCTGCAGCTGCAGTGAGCTGTGCAGTCAGGGCCTGCAGCTGCACCACCAAACCTGCATCCAGAGCCTGCAGCAGAGAGGGCTGAGGTTTCTGCTGCTGCATCTGCAAGCTCTGAACCAGCTGCTGCAACTAGAATCATATATACAAACCAGTCAGAAACAACTGTGCATAGAAAGCATAAACAAACAAAACACGGCTTAAAAAAATGTGTAATTGGTTTGAGCAAAATCGTTATTTTAACGTTTCTGTTCCTGCATTCCTCTGTATTATTACCATTATGAAACCGGTATGAACAGAAAAAAAAATACCGGTTAATAACAAACAAAAAAAGTTTATGCTTAAAAGACTAAGTATTTATTCAAGATATTTAAAGTGTTTAAAGTGTTTAAAGTGTTAAAGTGTTTGCTGCAACCAAAATGTTTTTTTTTCATTTAGTTAATCTGTTAATGATTTAAGTGAAATGCATTTCGCATATAGACCCATTTATTCTGCGTATGTGAATCCGTGTTCTACACTATCCTGCCATTTTTGCTGGCTTCAAAACACACCACAAGCTGCATAATACCTGCCACTGAATGCTTGGTGGTTCGTGACATATCCTCAGATAAACTAATGCTGGGGCATTTCAAATGCAACTCACCCATGATGAATTTGCAGCTGAGCACAAGCATTTCACTCGTTGGATGCGTTAACGTCACATTTGCATTCACAATACTAAAATTCATGATTGGTTGACTGCAAAATTAAAATATTAAATGGAATAATAAAATAACATTATTAACTAGTTAATGGCCATTTCAAATTTTCGATTCCGTTCTGAAATTTGGTTTCCGTTTCTGGTTATGTTCCTATCTAAATTTTATTCCAGTTTTCGTTTTCATTCCTTACACTGGTTCAAAACCCTGAAACAAAGTAGTGGAGGAATCTTACCTGCTGGCCTTGGGGACTCTGTAAGATCTGGGCAACCGCAGCCACTGTGTCTGTGTTGGAGATCTGAGATGCCCAGTCTGGGAGATTCTGCACTATGTTGGCTGGGGTGGCAGGTGTTGCCGGTGTTCCTTTCAGGAGCAGGAGAAATACAAATTCAATAATGTTTTAGAGTTTTCACAAAAATTTGTGGAGAAAGGAGCAGAAATGCATATGACAGACTTTTAAACAAGCTGTCATACTTAATTCTTGCCTCAAGGTGTCAGCATAAACTAGAAGATGCTAAGCATTAAATCAGAATTTTGAGCAATAGGGCAAACTTATGTGACTGATTAAGAGATTGACCTTATTGTTTGTTTATATACTATAGAGACCAGGCATAGGCAAACTCCGTCCTGGAGGGCTGGTGTACCTGCAGAGTTTAGCTTTTTAGAGGACTAGATAATTTGTCATGGTTAGATTATTATTTCACTGCACACATTGTAAAAAATGTTCAATTAACTTTTTGCATGAACTAATTTCAACTAATTGCATAAAAATGTTCTGTAATTGAATTAAGTCAGTATAGGAAGAATAAAACAACTTAATGCACTGCTGAACCAGCTTAATAAATTTAAGTTCCTGGGTCATACATAGTAGCAATAGCACATGCAATATACTAAAGACAATTTTATTTATTGTTATTAGATACAATGTATAGGATGAGAAAATCTCCAAAACAACTCATCATTAAACAAGTCTTTCTCTTAACCGAAAAACACAGATTAAAGTAAAACATTAATCTTACAAAATGTATGCATTTGCAATTTTTCTTGTGTAAATGCATTTATGGAACCTCTTATCTTCATTAAACAGTCTGCGTAAATACTTCTAAATGGCATTTTTTATGCAGCTTCACTGTTTCCTCTACAGTGAAGTTTGTTGATACCGATTTAATTTTAATGGCAACAACCATACAGAGTCTAATGATTCTAACTAATGTACTGATAAAATTTAAGAATTTGATGTAAATGACGACACGTACATTTAGGAAAACATTGCCTCTCATAAAGTTCAAAACTGTCCTAGAAATCAATTTAAGACGAATATCACAAATATGCTGATTAAAGTAAGACTTCATAGAGCAGGGATGAGACTATTGCTTCAGAATGGATTACATAAATGCCAAAAAAAAAAAAAAAAAAAACACTTGCCCCGGACAAGTAACTTTTTTACTTGGACAAGTGAATGACCTGTCAAGGCTTAATGTCGAGCCCTGCATGTAGTCCAAATACTAAATGATTAAGCTCACTTCCATTTTAAGTGGATTTAACATAATATTAATAAGTGGCAAAATGGTTTTGCTTCAACACATTTAAACAAAGTCTTTTGAGCAAGCAGCAAAAATCTTCATTGTTATGTCACTGGTTGCAGTTCAGGCTGTTCTGACTTCACCATAAAATCATACATTTGTTAAACAAGTACTGAATGAGTGTGTATTACATTTGTGAAGTGATTACAACGAGCATGTTTTTTAAATATTTTGAGCAACCATTTCCAGACCTTTTATTTACAGCAGAAGTTTGGGTGAATGAGTGGCGAGTGGGGAATTATAGGTGCAATAAAGAGTTTTAATCCAGCCCTGCATATTGACTCTAGTTGGTGTAACTGATTTCGCTTAATATAAAATGTGTTGCCACAAGAGTATATTCTTTGTTATTATGAGCGTGTAACTTACCTGGAGTAGTGCTGTTGACGGGTACAGCACTGCTGGCAGAGACAGGTGTAACGCTGGGGGGTGGAAGTCCTGCTGCCATATCCAGTAGAGGCTGGATGATGTCACTCTTAAAGACATTGTTCTTCTGCCATAGATTTAGTACTCGGACAATCTTACTCTGCAACGCAACAGTGAAAATGGAAAATAAGCGAGAAGAAAAAGAGTGTCTAGACAAGACCTTTATCATTCAAGTACAGGGGGCATAAAAACAAACGCACCTTGTCATCAGCTGGGCAGCGGTAGAGGTTTTGGAACGTTGTAATAATATTCTTACTAAAGCGTGGAGCAAAAACATCTTTCTCTTGACCAAACTGGTGACGAGACTGCCGTACAATGGAGTCGACGACATATAGACCAGGGACTTTGTACTCAGGCTTGCACTACACAAAAAACAAAACAAAACAAAAAAAAAAAAGTTAATAAATGATGAAATGTCTGTGTGGTCTGGGGTTCAAATCCCCAGAATTATATATAATATATTATAATATAATTATATAATTTTTGAAAGCAAACTTGACAGCTCAGTGATTTCATATGCATTCTAAAATACAACCATCCGTTTTGTTTCATCACAGCAAGGGTAAACCAAATTGAGCATTGCACTCCTTCAGAAAAAAATACTGCTTCAGACACAATTGACTGTGCAGGCATTTTCAAACAACGCATATTTAAAATATTAAATACTAAAAGTCTTTAGTGGTCTTGAGCTGACAAAGTAATTGTTTAATAAGATACTTTAAGTAAGATTTAATGAAATTCTAGATTCAAACAGTGATAGTGTTACATTAAGATATTTTCATTTCATTAAAAAATACACGCATTAGAATGTTGAAGTCTTAATGCTGTTAATTGTCTTGATTCTTCATAAAGGACTTCACATAAAAAAAAAAAAAAATAAATAAAAATTACAGTGTAGGAACATGTAGCTCCCTCTAGGCATTTTCCATTTTCTATTAAATATCCATCAATTTATTTTGCATTTGCCAGACAATAACAACTGACCTTTTGAATGAATTTCTCCACACTCTGGACAACATGTTTGTAGAACTGAAAAAGATAAACAAACAAACAAACAAAAACTTAATCTTTAATATGAAGATTAAGGTATACATTAAATGGCATGAACTATAGATGAGAATTTGTGTCACATGTATTCAACAGGAAAGTCCATTGTTTTCTTTCCTCGCCATTGTTTATTAGTTGACAAACATAAATGGACTCTTACTTTGCCGAAAACCAATATCGAAAACACATCTTAATAATCAATTAGTTAAATCAAATTTATTTTAAATGAAATCAAATTATTTTAAATTATTCAAAAATCTATTTATGTGATTCAGCTCCATTTTTCTTATTGAAAGAAACATTTAATCAGTGGCTATAATAAAAACATTTAATCCAAACACATGCAAATGATAAAGGAGTGTGTATATTTGTGTGTATATATCAGAATGCTCCATTTTAGAGCTATTTTTCATGATAGGATCTAATGAGTTTTTGGACACAATGGTTTTACGGAGTTAAACATTGTTTACAAGCTTTAATTGATGTCTTACCACAGCTGAAACACATATTGAGCAATTACATGATACATTTCAACATACATCAGAGAAATGCTAATTAAACTTCACAGTTTCAGTCAATGATTTCTAACCTCCAAAACTTTTGATGCATCACTACTATAAATGCATTTCTATGGACCTGAAAACTAGTGCATACAGAAAGAGCTGCTGCCAGTAAATTGCAAAATCCAAACTATGAGAACACTTTATAATTCCTCTGAAGTCTGAGGTGCTTTTTCAGAGGCCTAGAGATGATTTGACATGCCCTGACATTTATGCTTATTCGAGTTAATTAACATTTTGATGGCTAAAGTCTGATTACACTGTATTCAGCAAAAAAAGTGTGCTATAATATGTAATTAGCATGTGTGTAAAATTTCTAAGTCTATCCATGCTTAGTAAATGCTGAAAAATAAGGCCAAAACCCAGATACTAAAGATTTGTATGCACTTTAAACAAACTCATAAGCCTATAACATGGCTTGCCCTGTTATTCTAGCAGACGTGTAAGCTGTCTAATGTGCAAATGATGAGCACATAACTTAAGTTTATATTCTCATCTAGAATTGTTAGAAATTCACATAAAACTTTCCATTTTACGTAAAGTCTCCTTTATTCACAACAGCATGGTATTCTCTATTAAAGTTCAGACCTTACTGAACAAGCGCAAATATGAATGCGTGTCAAACATCACTGCATCACTGATATGAAGCTTAATTCTGATTAAATATTTATTTTGCAAAAAAATATTTCGTTTTAAATGTAGGTTTCAATTTTAACATATAATCTAATAGTAGTTTTATTAGAGCAATAAGTTTTGTTTTTTTGCACAATGCATTTTTGTTATAACGTTCAGTTCCTATCAATTGTTTTTAGTCCCTAAATGTCATTAAAAAAAAAAAATGATGTGATGCAGGATTAATAAATAAAAGTAAAAGTCCATTTAAATTATAGGGACAGCACTTCTAAAGCAACCTGTGCCTAATTTAAGGACACCATAGGGGTGGTCGTTAAAAAAAAAAAAAAAAAAAAAAAAAAAAAAAAATTATATTATATATATATATATATTTTTTTTTTTTTTATTTATTTATTTATTAACACGTCTTTGATACATCTAAAATGAGTTTAACAATGCCAGACCACAATCCAATCTTTGTCATCTTACATACAAGTTTGTCTGTACAGTGATCAAAGATGCATATAGCCAACAGTGCTGATAAGCAGAATGCAGTTGTACAGTAAAAAGGGCCACAATTGTTTAAATGTCTACCACTGTATCATGCTTATATCTACCAATTTCTTTACACAGTGTACACACACACCAGGGCTATAGACCTTTGCAACCAAAGTTATCAATTTGCGAGTAACGTTTTTGCTGAGGTCGCCAGTGGCGACTACATAAATATACATGTTATGATTTTAAAACATACATGTAATGCTACTTTCCTGATTGTTTTGCGATCACATTGTTTGTTATGTTGACGATACACATCAAAGACGATGCACATCAAAGTTATAGAGATCCATCGATCCGATACTCGGCATCAGATAATTTCTGCCTGATCGGGTCATACAAGACCGATCCAAATTCGATATTGTGCGTATATACTATTCTGTGTTATTGTTGAGCCCCAAGAAGGCACAAAAATATTACAAAACACCATAAAGTTTTTGTGCAATATATTTCAAGTGTTTTGAAGCTGTTCCATAGTTCAATGTAAGATACAGATGAATATTTAAGTCGTTATATTCAAGTTCACATAAACTCTTCTTTCCGCACAGTAACTGAGGTTTAAAACTGTTAAAAGAAAAGGCTCAATAAACTAATGCAGAGATTTAATAAACTACGCATCAATCTCTCTCTCCTTTTCTAAGCGGACTCGGAGGGTTGCGCAGCCTGTGCGGTGTGACTCCGTGTTGCTTCAGGCGCATCATTCTGCACATGGGATGCTCTTAAGCGCTTTGTCCTGTTCTGTGTTGGAGCATATTGTATTATAATACTTTTCTGTGCAATGAAAGATTAATAGTTTTTCCTTGTTCTGTACTATCTATCATATGTTGCTGCCTTCATTACTGTGCTATACATTTAAAACAAAATGTGCATTAAATGAGCAATGTGTAACACTGTACCAAGATTTATTTGATCTGACTATTGGCGAACTTCATATTATTTGTAGTGCACTTGCTGCCCAGTAATAGCAACAGGCTTTGTTACTTTTTTTAACTAAAGTATAAGCTTTAAAATTTTGCCAAGTTTCATAACGAAATTCAGACAATAAACACAGTTTTGGCGCTCCTCAAAGCGGCATGAACAATTGCTTTAGTTTAGCAACTAGTTCAAGTGACACATGAACCTATTCATATCTTTCTCTTTACTACTATAGTACGAAATGAACATGAATAAAAAAGGCTACTTTATAAGACAGCTTAGAGTACAACTTACTAAAATGTCATTCATTCAGTGTTTCAAACCACAGGGAATGTCTAAAGCTTAAACAATGCCACCTAACAATTACCTCATAACCATTACGAGTACATAAGCTCATTAGTCAGCTAGAAAAAAAATAACTAAAAAGAGGAGAATTTTGATAAATTTATGTGCCATGTTGCATATTCATATTTGTTGTCTACATGATAAGAAACAATGCAAGGAGCTAAAGATAAGATTCAACACCTATAAAATTGCATGTTACTAATGAAGAAAAACTCTGGATGAAAGACATGACAACATTTATAGGAAGCATTGAGGAGGAGCCCAAACTACATTCAAAGCTTAAGTGAGGCTGACATACGTATGGTCCATGATATTGGCACATATTCTGTGTAAACAATTATTTGTGACTGTATATAGTTCTCAAGTTAGAAAAGATGTTTAGTTCCCACTTTTAGTGAGCCTTAGTTCCCAAGACTTCTACAAGATCATTTAAAATGCTGATAAAGACAAGAAAGATGAGACATAAACAAAACAATATGACTAAAATGTTAAAGAATAAACAAACAAACAAATAAAATGTTTATTCTGTGGCACCTAAAAAAAATAATTTGCTGCCTAATTCTGTTTCTCATAGGAGCCAATGGATCCTTAATGGATTTTTTTTTGTCTGGAGCCCTGTATACATACTAGACATGTGGCAGTGTTTGGTAAAGCGAAATTACAATAATGAATATGCATGATATTGTTACCGTAGGCACGTAAATACAGCAAATAATTCTTTATTACAAAAATTACAAATTATTCCGATTTTTTTCATCACATGCCTAATACACACTGAGAAACTCTCTGAATACAACGGATGAATTTTAATGTACTTGCATGTGTCGGATCCAGAAACCAGTTGCATAAACATAACCACTATGTTAAGACTTTAGTTTAACCAGCTAGCAGTTAGGAAAAAGGTAAATTAGGGATGGGCGATATGGCCTAAAAAATGTATCACGATAATTTCAGGTATTTATTGCGATAACGATACCAATGATGATATATATATATATATATATATATATATATATATATATATATATATATATATATATATATATATATATATATATATATATATTGTATATATGTATATTATTTATTATACGGGTCCCTCCCAATATCCAGCTTCTGGCAAACTGTCCCTAGCAATAATTTTGCTCAAACAAATAAATATATGCAGGCCTATATGTTTTTATAATTTCATTTCGGACGTATCTGAAACCAATGAGATTACCTAAGTAGTTAAATATGCTACGTTAGAAAACTGCGCGCTTTCAAGGACACACATTTAATACATGGGCAGAATGTAGTCACGCACCAGAAGAGAAGCAGTGCCGCGTTTAACTCACAGGTATTTCACCCAGTTTAAGACAGCAGCAAAAAAAACTGTTAACACAAAAGTAGTTTTAATGTGTTAATAACAAGAGCAAACGGAAAGAGAAAGCGCAATCTATGGCTATTATTAGCTCCCTATATAAAGCATTCTGACAGAAAATGGTTGAACGGAAAGATACACAATCTTCCAGCATTCGATAAAGTCATTATCAACGTTAACAATAATGTACAAATCAAGCTGAAATGTCCAAAAACAAACAAATAAAAAGATAAATACATATATGGAAAGCTTTAAATTAATGCTTAACGAAATAAAACAAATAAAAAACAAAAACTATTTAATTATGTAGCTAATCCGTAAAGATGCATTTCTCAAGGCGCATCAAAATAGGAGATTTTGAGTCAGGATCTTTGCGACATTGAATCGGAAAACATTAGTATATTCAGAAATAATTCAAAAATGTCCTTAGGCCTACCATTTCCTTCCGACACATTCATTGTTATTTATTTTTGCCTGTGCTTTGTGGCAAGTTTCAGCCTATTGCCTGAACGCGAAGCTGCGCTAAAGGCACTGCTGCTGGCTGAGACACTAAAGCCATCCGAGGCAGTCCCGAAAGTGAAAGCAAAAGTGAATTGTAGCGCGGCATTTTTACCACCACCATAATTGATGGATGTCTAAAATATAAAAATAAGGAGAAGCCTAAAACAGGCCCGGTGACTGGCCCGCATCTGATCTATTATGTGAAAATTGGCCTCATAATCGTGTTAAATACAATACACTTGATTACAATATTAACCCAAATAATCGTGACTATGATTTTTGCCCTAATCGAGCAGCCCTACAACAAAGAAATGACTATCTTGGATGACATGGGGTTTCGACAGTTTGCAATGGCAACATGTCTTTAGCTCCTCGTTTAACAAGCTCCTCCTCAGCCTTCCGCCATGCTTGTTTTCACTCTGCATGTGAACTGAGTTGGTAGGGCACGAAACTACGTCATCAAATAGACTTATCGTAATTATCGTGAGAAGACCAATTGTTATCGTGAGGAGAATTTTCAACGGTATATCGCAAACGATAAGATATCGCCCATCCCTAAAATCAATTACACTTTTCAGAATCAAATTAGAGCAATATTGATTTCATCTTTAGTGTTTATATTGTATGCGTTATGCTTCAGATTCTAGACAGCATTTGACTGGACAGAAAATCTGATGAGAAATCTGATGTAGTCACCCAGAAATTGGTAATAATGACATGCCATGAATCCAGCAACTGTTAAAAGGAAAGCTAATATGACAGTAGATTACAAACTGGTGAAGAAAGGGTGGGGGGGCAATGCGAAGCTGAGATCACGCTGCGTGGAGTTCTGGAAACTGCTTTATCTGCCATACTGAGAGGATTGCGCTGCCGTTCTGCTATTGAGTTCAGGACAGTATTTCAATTTTCTGTGGTGGTGAAAACTGTCATCATTGTATGTCATTCATGCAGCATTCTGAGAGAAAACTGGACATGTAGAATGTTTTTTCGCCTTTTCTAAGTGTAAAAACACCAAGGGAAGCAGGTCGTGGAGATGACTAGAAGACGCTGGATTGTAAATCTATTAATGTCACTAATTCAACCCACTGCCTATCACTCAAGGAAATTATAACATTGCTGCATGTTTTTGAAAGTTTTGATTTTGTTTAGTAATTATTAACTTTGCAAGTATGACTCACTCAGCTTAACACGAATACCGATTTATATGGCCAAGTCAGTGAGCAGTGGGCAGCCAATGCTACGGCGCCTAGGAAGCAGTTGGGGGTTCGATGACTCACCTCAGTCGTGTTATTGAGGGTGGACAAAGCGCTGGTTATTCACTCTTCCCACCAACAATCCCTGCCAGACCTGGGACTCGAACGCGCAACCTTTGGGTTATGAGTTTGACTCTAATCATTAGGCCACGACTGCCCCAAAGAATGGCAGAATGACAATAAAGCTCACTTGAACTTGGGGCTGCTCAATTATGGCAAAAATCAAACACGATTATTTTGGCCAATATTGTAAATCACGATTATTTAACACGATTATGAGTGGGTCCGAAACTTTATATGATTGATTAATTTAAAGATAGCAATACAAGAGGAAAAAAAAAATGAAAAGTACAAATGAAAGTTTTTTGGAAATTCAATGTAATTAACTGAATGTAAAATAAAACGGCATAATCTTCACTGTAAGAATTAAACATGCTTTGTTTCTTATAAAAACTACAAAAGTACCTCCGTCAAGAGCAGTGAGTGATTTTTTCTTTGTCTTTTGTTGTTTGATTAACATTAACCACAGAGACAGCAGAAGGAATATTATTTGTGGCTGTTTTAGGAGCTGCACGGATGCAATATACCGTTACACGCTTTATATTAAATTTTCATTCTCAACTGTTTACGTTAATTTGAGACATAACTGACAAAGTCATTTTGACATATATTCGCATGTATTTTACCATTTAGGTAACATCTTAAGCTAAACATTCACTTTACTTGTCTGTGTTCTGTTTCATCTCTAAACGCATACACAGTGCACATTCTCTTTCATGCTTTTAAAAACATGACATCAAATAAACATTAATAAATCAAGCACGTCCCATTTTAAGCAAGTCACGTACATGATTTTACAGAATAACATGTGAAACTGGGCTTTTATGGAGGAGCAAAAACGCACCACTGGAAAGAGGGGCGGAATCGGGAGCAATAATCGTTTTATCACGATTATTGTATTTTCATAATAGTTAGAAGCCGAAACCGAAACTGAATTTTGATTAATTGCACAGCCCTACTTGAACTTAAACAATGTATTACAGGTAATGTAGTAAATAATGTTCAGTTTCTTATACAAATAATTTTCCTTTATAAGACCTTACTATATTGTCTTGTTGCATCTGCTATTTTATCTATAGGCTATGCTCTTTTGACGACTATTAAAGTGACGGCACCCATTGTTTTGCATGTTGTGCTACCAAGGACCATAGCTTAAGCTAATTTTTGGTTGAATTATTCCTTTAACAATGATTAACTTTTAAGTACTGAGCGAATGTAATGTTTAATTTAAAGATTTTTGTAGATATAAACGACCAGAATATTTTTGTGCAATAAAAGGTTATTTCAGCTATTTTTTTTTGGTTGACTGTAGGGGTGTGCGATATAGTCTGCAATAATATCGTAATAACCGTTTTAACGATGTGCAATTTGTCAGAGTATACTGCAAAAAACAAAAATACACCTACAGAGTACACGCATACATTACATGATGAAGTCTAGTAACTAGTGCGCGTACGCATTTAAAGTGTGTTCTTAGTTAATATTAAGTGACATTTTAGACAGCATATTTACTGTTTTTACCAACAAAAATCATTGCAAATACATCAGCGGTGATAGCCTTGTGGGCAGTGCGCCAACATACAGTGCAGTTGCACCTTGGGTGTCCCGAGAACGGATCCCGCCGCATGGACCTTTCCAGATTACCAGAATTTTGTTGATATTGATTTCAATTGCTTGGTAACAGCCCAAATGTAAGAATTTGACTCGAAAGGCGATACACACACACACACACAAAAAAGTCGTTATAAGTGTAAACATGCCAATAAAAGGTAAAAATTGATTTAAACTTATTGAAAAAGATTAATTCCCATTACTGCTATGAACTAACCACACAGAATATGAACATAAAAAAAAATGTAGGAGTCAGCTGTCCACAGTAGTCCTTAAAATATACCAGCACAACAACACACTCAGCAAAATGCTGTCTAATTATCGTTATCAATACAATGACTAACAAATAAAAAAAGAAACATTTGTCTAGAAAGCTCTTGTGGGACAGGTTCTGAAATTCCAGCAACCCAATTTCAGATTCCTAAAAGCAACCAAGTGCTCACCAAATTTCTTAATTTCATGACATGCCACAGATCTTTGTAAGAAACATTTTAAACAGTTGAGCTTCAGTTTACCATATTTGATATGCTCAATGTATGTGCATTAATCAATGTTTATGTGAACAATCTTTATCATCACATAGTGTGATTGTGTCTCATCAGAAGACTTCAATTAACCTGCTAGATTCATGTGGTTTCCTTTTGATCTCTTTCTGTCCTGTTCACACAGCACCTTACATACAGCATTTGAGTTGCTATTGTATTAGTGAACAACCAATAATCAAGCTCCTTTTCTACTCCAATGATAACCACCAAACATCACCTGTAACTAACCATCTTTGCACTGATGCTTACCTAGACCTCATACCTCTTTTTACTTGCTACATCTCAGTCCACATCACTTTAACACTGCTTTTTTAGGAAGCCAAACTCACAATTTCTAAATATGACTAATTTAACACGAACGCACTATAAAAATATGTATATTATTTTATTTGAATATACTAGATTATAATACTTAATTTCTTCACTTACAAGAGAAAATACATTAGAGAAGTGACAAACACTTTTTATTACTAAAATAGTGAAATGCTGTAATCAACTGTTATCTGTTTGAAATTAAGTGAATAAAAAAAAAATCATAATTGGCGCACAAAGCATTTCCAACACATTCTCAGTTTGCCGTGTTAACTGTGATCTGAGCTGCTTTATGAAACACCGGATCATGAGCAGCACAGTGTTTCGAATACAGTGCCACACTTCATTCTGAAACAAAGCAAAACAGACTATATATTTATATTTACTATAAACTTTTTTCTACATTTTAAACCTAGCACATCAGTTTATCATCTTTAAATGTAAATGGTAAATTAGCCTTTTAATCTTCTCTCTCTCCAAGTGTTTGCTTGCATGTGTTTGTGCGCATGAGAGCGAGACCGTAGTGTTGCAGCACTTGCACGCCTTAGTCCCTGCAGATACACTGAGTGTGCCAAGCTTTTTTCCCCCTCTTAATGGGCTGCCACAGCATGCAATCCCCAATTTAGATGTCTTTCATGCTTACTGCATTTGAATAGTCAAATTCACACAGAATAATGGCAAAATGCCAGTCCTGTATATTATTCACATAATAACACGGTTTGTATCTTATGTAGGGCTGGGTATTAAAACAACTTTCACAATGTTCTGATTTCGCTTCACAAGCTTGTGATTCAATTTGATTAGATATCAATTAGTGCTGCACGATTAATCTTATCGCAATCGCGATGTCAGCCTGTGCAATTATATGACGGGAAAATGTTGCGATTATATTATTTTATATTAGGCTAATTGTGTGCACTTGAGAACACATGCTTTCTGAGAACAGTTTGCCTATTTTCCGTGCTGCGAACACAACAAAACAAAAGATTAAATAAATAAATAAATAAAAATAAAAAGATCTGACAGTCTCTCAGTATAGGCAGTGCACGTGTGGCGTGCATGCGTTCACGTTCACTTGTGTGCGCAGCGCTGAGAGACCAGAACGAAGATGAGTGCTGAGGAGACTGATCTGGTAGGCAAAAAAAAACTCTACCTCTGTATGATGATATTTTGGATTTGAGATTAGTGACACTGAGCAGGGACATGTATTGTGCAAGATTCGCAAAATTAAAGTTGCTACATCACGTGGCAATACAACAAATTTATATCATAACAAAACAAAGCATAGCCTAATTACAAATGTGTTCATGAGCCTCACACCATATTACAAGTCTTCATTTAGACAAACAAATCAAATTGTAGAATGCACGCCCAGCACCGCCGAGCGTTTCCCGCGACAGTTAAAACGAAACCGAAAGTAAGACTTGCACGCGCATTGAAAAGCAATTTTAAGAGAGCGACTCTCCAATGCGCGCAAATTAGGCTACATGACATATCCAGGCTGTTATTAGCATGTAAGCTATAATAGGTTGTGTAGTTGTCTATTGCTCTGTATCATGCTTGAAAAAGTCGGTCTCTATTGGCACTTTGAATATTAAGAGAGTAGCCTACTTTGATTATGGCTGCATTTATTGTTTGCAATTAAGACTAAGAAAGAACGGTGTTGTTTATTTTTTGGCTATTTATACTGTTTTAATTTGTTCAATTTGTGAAAAGAACTTCAGTTAAGAGGTCAAATGTTCTAGATGCTTATAATTCATGAACCCCAAATTTGTGCCCCCAATACCGTTTATTATAATCGTAATCGCAATATTGACCCCAATAATCGCAATATAAAAATTTTCCCAAATCGTGCAGCCCTAATATCAATTATCCTAATCCATAAATCAAATATGGATTTGCAATCTATGCAATATATATAATATACTTGCAATTAGGATACACAAAGCTTGTCAATTGGCACACTACTATATTAAAGTAATCTGTAAACAAACATTTAAACTGCACATGAAGCAGTTTTTTTATAATTTTTTTTTATAAATTAAAAAACGTCATAATAACATTGTAATAACAGAATTATGTCTCTACTCCAATTTGTTGTTGAAATATGAACATTTAGTGTCACTTGTTTTCATGATGGATTTATTCAAATATTTAATTTTTCTAGGTAACCATCAAAATTTATGGAAACTAAATGACTTTCCAGATGTAAATATGACATTGTGACATCTTTTCAAGGTTGAAAAAAATAAAATAAAAATCAGGTGTGTAGAGATTTTATACTTGTGATTTTGTGGCTTACAAAATATCTAACGTCAAAATAATTAACAACTGTATGTCCAGAATTAGTGGTCCATTATTATTATTTTTTTTTTATCTTTGTTAATCTGTAGTTTGTCAGTTTCAGGTAAGTGTAGTGCAGAACTGTGCACACACAGACTACAACTAGAAAGTGATATTAGCCTAAATTATTGCAGAGTAATGAATATTTTACTTGTTTTGCGAAATTACATTTTCCAATAAACTTGCAGACCCATTTACTATAGTAAAAAAATATAATAATTGTAATTTACACACACAGGGTTCGTACACATTTTTGCCAGTAAATTTCCATGACTTTTGAGACAATATTCATGACCAAATATTACATTATTTTACAATAAGAATAAAAATCTTTTCAAATTTATCTGAGCATATGTTAACTAAAATTAATGACTATTGATGCTACTTGTTTGCCTTCTATGCGTTTTAATAATAAATACAAGCTGCTACTGCACCAGACGTTACTCCACACAGAGAAAATATCACATCACTCAATACTATAACTTATTTAACCAATATTATCAGTTATTGGTATTATCAGTTATCAGTAAACTCAGGACCTGAATTTCATTTTCAGTTTAACAGTAGTATTCAGGTACCAAAATATACAAAAATGTAAATTTTAATTTTCAGTTAAATTTAAGTTAGAAAAGTTAATCAATATAATAAGTTAGTGCTGTCACAAGACAAAATGCACAGATCCAATACTGATACTCATGCATTTTCTTTCTCAACCGTTTACATTCTCTTAAGACAAAATCGTTTACAAGGAAACTCGCCAGGACGGCAATATTGTTATTTTGTGTTTGTTTGTTTGGCTGCTTACACGCAACAAGCTGCAGAAAATTACTCAATATGATAGCGCACCCGTATAAAGCTGCCTCGAAAGTGTGACTGAGCGCACAGAAAATCGTGATTGAAGCAAGCACAGAACGGCTTAAAAAAAAGACTTGCAAATTATACATTTTGTGACGATGCAACGACTCGATTAGGCAAGTGACAGTTCTATCAACTATCCCAAAACACGAGTGAAAGCCTTGTATTGCAGCATGCAGCAACTCTCTTGAAGCGCAGACAAGATATGCCGATGTGAAGCCACTTTGAGAGAATGAAAGAGAGAAGATGCAATACAGCTCAATCACTCATGCCATTTTTAAATGACTGATCTAACCTAGATGCTATATTGAATAAATGTGTGCAGAAAGTCATCTTATTTTAAACTCGAAAGCTGCAGGAATGTAGGGCTGCACGATTAATCGAAGGCGATTGGCATGCGCATGTTGTCAGTGAAGCCGGTTGTGTAATCAGCAGTAAATCTCCAGCACCTGTGTTCAGGTGGAGCGGCATGTACTACACAGAGCCGTACACCACAGAGAAGATACGCTGAATCGCGTTCATTATCGCAAACGATTTAATCGGGCGATTATGAAATCGAAAGAAATCGTTTGCGATAATGACAGCTGTTTGCGTAGCTTCTCAGTGAACTACGGCTCTGTGTAGACATGCTGCTACACCTGAAAGCATGCGAAAATATCACATTTAATAACGTTTTGACTCCAAACTCACTTCATATTATAATATTTATATCAGTCGAGTGTTTGAAATAAATCTTTCTGTGAGATAGTATAGCTATTTACACAGAATAAAGCACAAATAGTATTCTAAGCAGTGATAAAGGCATTGCATTATTATATACTGCATTATAAGGAAAATTATAACGAGAAGTCGTCAGATAAACCATATATTGTTGTAGTCGTGGGTTTATTAGTCACGTTGAATCAATGACAGCAGTTAAATCTTGTTTATTCAGCTGCAGCGATAGCAAAGATGCGTTTCTATCTCTCTTCTTCTGGTGTATTTTGAGTTTCCGCGTGAGAATGAGAGCACCCTCTGGCCTTCGGATGAAAATTTGCTAAACACAGAACAGTGCTTTTCTAAAAGATACGCATGACAATCGCAGCTTTCGATTAATCCCGATTGCGATTTCACTTCGATTAATCGTGCAGCCCTACAGGAATGAGTAAAAATATGCAAACTTTGCAAACTATATATGCACATATGTGATATATGCACAATCCTGCACCAAAATTCAGGACCTAATTAAGCATAATTGTATTATACAGAGATTTGTGAAATACATTTCCATTCATTTTCCAAAACTTTCCCAGGCCTGAAAAATTGCAGTTTAAAATTCCATGACTTTTCCAGGTTTTTCATGACCGTACGAACCCTGACACACTTAAAACAAGGCCAAATCAAGAAACAAAATATGCTAATGTAGCATGGTTCAGTACTTGCTTCCTCAGAGACATGCTACGCTCAAGAACTTCATCTCTCACTTGGCTACACGCAAATCTCCCAACATACTCAAGTTAAAAGAACTTTACACAGAAGTTGTCAACATGAAGAAGAGATACTAAGATTAACACCTGCAAGAATAAAACTAAGCACTACTATTCAAACGCCACCGGTCCACACCCGCAATTAATACAGTTGAGATGACATCACTGAAGCAGTGAACCCTGGGGACCGTAAGGGCCCCCCTACACTTCTGCCTACATTAAAGAGCGTTTTGAGTCATTTCTTATGCGGCTTCTTCCATCCTCCTTTTGAAACAGCCCATCTCCTACCTAAGCTGGTTAGGGGTTCCCTTATCTCTTTGAAACTCTCTCTCGCCCCATCCTCCTGCTTCACTTTCAGTGCTTTGGGGGAGCTGGGAGAGCTGCTGAGGGAAGGGGAAAGAGGTGTTATTCACAGAAAAACAAACAATACATTAGGAGTTCAATATACCAAGTATGCAACAATACCAATGGTCCAAAAACACCAACACAATGAGTAAGAGATAACGCAGTTAGAAAACTAACAAACATGATCTAATCACCTTTTGCTATGATTTAAACAGGATTGAAAAATGCACAAAACACTGTATATAAAACTACTTTAGTGGTCCACTGTATGTTGCATATTGCACTATCCATATCAGTTACTCATAGCGTTACACTAGAAATCTAAATTGTCAAGGTGATGGTTTTTATTTATGCTTGCCTCATGTGTCTTCAAGAAAAAGCACTAAACATACTGGAGCACCAAATCACAGATGCTAAAAACACATTAAGAAAAATGTTAACTGTGGTTCTACATTAACTGCTGTCATTCCGACAGAAAAAAGAAAAAAAGATTTAAGTATTTGGAGACACACGTCACCCGGTTTCTACCAGGTAGTAGGAGATGCACTTTCAGTGACCCAACCAGAAGTGGTCAGCCAAGACACACTGCTGTTTACACTAGTGTTCTTTTTGCTTTTCGCAATATAGACTTATATTGTCTATAAATGTCTGGGAATTTTAGTCTAGTTTGAGTCAAAGATTTTGTCAATTAAGAGTGACATTGCATTAAACATTTTTTTCCACTACATTTTTGTCCTCCTTTTTTTCCAACAATACTGCATGTTGATATAGTCTTAGCTAGTGTTTAATGATATCAGGGTTAGAAAGCCATGGATGTCAATGAATATTTCTCACCACAGTTTTCATTAACAAAATAAACACTAGTTTACATCTGGTTTAATTTTATCAAGATCTTTTCCAATTTATTGCATTACTTTTGTAGGTAATGTGTTGCATGAACGAACACAAAGTTCTCAATTCAAAAGTCTCATTTGCCACTCATTCACCTCCTTGTAGCACATTCCTTAACCACTTGTGAACAGATCTACAGGTGGAAGCTGGGCCTTTGACTTCATTCAATATCCGTGTGTGGTAGGGCTGGCTGATATGACGATATTATCGTATATCGTCGATGTCAGTATCATGATGTCGATGTCAACAGTCAGGAAACAGACGATTATCGACATTATTGAGAAAAGAAAAACAAGAAAAATATTGATAATCCTAGTAAGTTGCCAAAACATTTTACATAGCCCCATAGTTACCATACCGTTTTTTTTTGCATGCAAGAATGAAATTATATTTTAAGGTAAGGTAATCTTTATTAATCCCCAAAGGGGAAACTTTTAATAGTAGGATGGTTGGGAATCGAAAATCTATTTCAGTTTCGTAAATCAGATGCCAAAGGAATCAAATTACTTGTTATAAAATTGAATTTAGATTTAGTTTTTTTTGCATTTAATGTAATTTTAAAACTGCAAGAAGATGAAAAAAAGAACTCACTCGCGCTGCGCACAGTCACACAAAAAAGCCCCCTTTCATATACGCAAACACTGGACTGAGCTCTCTCATTAATGTTGCTCAAGGAACAAAAGAAAAGAAAATCCCTCACTTATCTAGACTAAATCAATTTTGCAACCTCAGTCTATATTTTATTTGCCTGCTTTTCGGCGCTGACTACCATAATGGCAATGTGCATCTGTGTATGCGATTATTTTGGAGATGCGTTCACATAATTTATCCTTATTTAAGGTATAGGCCTATTCTATTTTGGTCTGCAGTTTAATAAAACTTCAACAGAAAAAAGATCATTTGTAGCACTGCACATTTCTAAATATTTATTAAAACAGATGGTAATATGATGAAAAACCACAAACGTGACAGTTTCATGGCAAATTCCTTTACAGCCTATACAGCGCATATAGTGCCCTATTTTTTTAAACTGTGTATAGAGTATTATTATAATTAAGCGGAGATATAGCACTATAAATTAATTCATTTGCAACAAAACTTTATAGTTTTGATGGATGAAGACAACTATTATGCTATATCTCAGCTCGCCCCCTCGACATGCACGCATTACAGTTTCAGTGTTGGGAGCCCCATTATATTGTGGGAGAATTTTGATTAATAAAATAAAAACTATAAAAATTGAAATACCAAAAAGAAAATTTAAGTTACTCATTCTTCTATTTTATTCATGCACATATTTTATTGAAGACATATTACTATGTGACATCAACATGCATTTATCATTCCTACAATCATGGCCAGAATGTCCAACTTCACCATGAACTTAAAATTGGGTTATATCATTTTTTCTCAGTAGTTCTCCTCACAAAACAAAATTCTTCTCAAACACAAATTTGATAAGAACAGAGTGAAATTTATTAGCAACACCAAAATAACAGCAAAGATGATGTTTTCTGTTAGTTTAGGCACAAACAAAAAAACTAAAACCAACCTTTAATATGGCAATAATTAATCTCAAACTGAGCATGGTGTATGTTTATGGTGCATGTCGGCAAAGTTGGAGACGATATTATTGGATACTGTGTGTACCTAGTGTGTGGTACAGCATATTTCTTAAACTACCTTCAGCTATAGGTTTATTTAAATAAAAACACACATGCAAACCATACTTTCATTATCTTGTCACAATACACACCACTACAAATTGTGCTACCACAGTGTTTGAAACTCTACACACAAAAACATGACATACCTACACATATTACTTCATATGATCTCGTCAACAAACCATCAATTTATAAATCTGTTTAGAAGCCAAAACAGCTTTATTGCTCTTTCAGATGCTGGTTATAACTATGATTATGTGATTTATATAATATGTACTGTCCAACATTTAATGCAATAGAGATTTAAAATAATATTTTATCATCAAAAATTACTTACTAGTATTATTGTTTTTATTTAGCATTGCCATAACTAAGCAATATGACAGATACTAACATATATTGGCAAAAGACAAAACCTCAAAAAGTTACCCTTGTTCGGTAAGGATGTCCATTTTAGAAAATTCGGAAACACTTTTTTTTGTAGTTTCCTTGTTATATGTTACATGTACTGTAGTGCGTTATTGTAGTAATAACAATAATGTATGAATAAATAAATGCAGCTAATTCAACTAAACCCTAATTCTAACCCTATAGTAAGTACATGTTATTGAATATTGCCCAGTACTTAAATACATAATTACATTGTAACAAGGTCACCTTAAAATAAAGCAATACAAATTCTTAACTAATTAACCAGCATCATAACCAAGTTAAAATGGGTTATTCGACAAGCCATAAATAAAATGTGTACTCACTGCTAAGACTATGAGACTGAATAATTAAATTAATAATTAAATAACATGCTCCTTTCCTTACAAAATAAATATGTAAAATGAATAAGTTCAGTTTTCAATTACATATGTTCCTCAACAAAAAACAAACACAAAAAACTGGACTTGTGCTTTTTTCTATGACCTACTTTGTTCCCTCATTTTATTAAATGTTGGCCTTGTTGTGGTCATTTATTCCCTCGATTTAATTAAAAATGAGGGAACAAATTATTAATTCATGGCCACAATTTAATTCAAACAAAGGAAATTAATTGAATTGAGATATATTATATTATATTATATTATATACACACCAAATCCTCCACCAACGTCTTGTCAGTCACATGTCCTTAACTCCATTCACATTAGTGAAATCTGACTCCTGCATTACGAAGCAGATGCTTTCCATTTATAATTGTTGCATCTGTTGTCCAAATAAAGTAGTTTTAATCTCCATTTAAAAAACTAAAATGATGGTAGAGCAGTGGGCAAGTAATGTAATTGATGTAGGTACAAACATTGTGTAACATCACCAACACTGAATTCCCTACTTTCTTAGTTTAACGTTTCTGTCTAATAATTATTTAGACATAGCTGTTAAACAAAGACAGTAAACTAATGACATCCAAAAATGTGACAGTCAGCGCGTTGGTGCTCAGCTGCTGGTGTTCTCAGTGTTGTCAAAATTAAAAAGTCATCCTTTATGCTTAACAGCCAAAAAGACAGACTAAGATGAAGCATAGAACAAAGTAACCATGTCCAGGTCTAAAGTTTGGGATGGCTTAAGATACATTTTCCAATTATCTAAGGACTTCAAATTACCTAACAACAGAAATCCATCAAGTACATGACATTTTACTGCTAAATGCAGCAGAATAACTGCTATCAGCATGTAACGATCCAATAAGATTCCAGTGACAAACAATTTATCCATTCACACTAGACACAACAAGGCAACAGTACACACAAAAAAAATATATCAAGAGCATGTGGGAGGTCACTTGCTCTCTGCAAGCACTTTGTCTCATACTCTCAGTGAAATTGATAAGTACAGCATCAAATTGACGTAACCATTTCTGCTTCTGTTTATCTTGAGATAAACACAAAATAGATGACACAGAAAGCACCAATCTCATTCAAAAAGATAGAGTGCTTACAAGAAATATTGACAGACTAAATTACATTACACTTTTTACATTGTACAATAAATTCTAAATTGTGCCATAGGGGCCAAACAGTAAAAATACATAGCTGTATTTTAATAAAGGGAGACAGGCAACAGTGTGGATGTCAGTGTTACCCAACTAATTACTATTCACAGTTGCCATGGCTAAATACCATACCTACATCTCCACACCAAAATGAGCTCAATAGATGGTCTGAAAAATCTGGAAGTCTGATTTGACTCATGAATTTCTGAAAAGTGTATATAAATGGTAGATGCTATTTTACAGAAAAATAAATAAATATTACACATCTTTTCCAACTCCTGCAATCTACATTCAAGTCAGAGCACTTTTTTTCTATAGAGCTATTCACAGTACATCAGTGATCAGTTGAACAGTGTAGGAAGGGCATTTATGAAAACGTAATTAGTGGTTAAACTTATAGTTCTACCCAGTCAATAACGTGGTGCGACAATGTCAGTTCCATGTGACTGAAGTACATCTACTGTATGATTAAGGCTGAGTGAGTTACGTGACTTTGTTTTACCAAGAAAAGTTTAAAAATGTCTAACTAAATGCTAAAAAGATTGAGAGAGTGTAAAAAATGTATATAAGTGTAAAACTGTTTTGCATATCTCCTACATTGTTAAAAGCAAAACAACTGTGCTCAAGCAACAAGACAATCACATTATAACTGGATTGATAAAGCATTTAGTGTTAGATGTTCTGCAGGAACACACTTCTTAGATTTATAACCCACTATATTCGAAGGCTGCGTTTAATACATCGATACGATGATGTATTGTCACAGAGAATTGATGATATGAGTATTGATGCAGCCATCTCTGTATTGATATCACAACACATGCGCAGCAGTGGACTGCGCTTAATTTGAATACAAGAACACCATTTAAAACGGAGTAAACAAGTGCAAGGTTTTTTAAAAATACTGAGAGCATAATATATAGGCTACAACAAGGTTTAATCTGGGCACAGAGGAACGCAACCGGGGTTGCCTGACATAAAGAGGCGTATTCCTCGAAACAGAGCAATACGGAAAGTAATACGGAAATATCTGCTAAGTGTAAAGCCAGGGACACACTGCACGATTTTCGGCCGTCCCAGACGAAAGATTGCCATCGTGAAATAATAGTGCCGATTTCAGTGATCGTGGCTCCTAAACGGTGGTCTTGTGTCATACAGTGAGAGAGGTTCAAAGACAGCCGTTCTCACTGTCTTCCGACCAAAGATAGACTACAATCATTTTCTGGCAGTGTCAGAAATTCAGCCTGATCGTCTCGCAATGTGTTCGCTGCTACGACCTACGTCTACTGACCAGCCAATGAAAATGCAGCATGAAACGACGTATCGATGAATGTGACATATACAGTGTACGTTAACGGAAGTTATTTACCTCGAGCTCCCTGTGCAAAAGTGGCATCCCAAGTTGGTCTCTTTTCCATAGCTATGACCGGGTCCATATTGCCCTATTCCGCCGCCACCTCTTCTTCTTTTCAGCACATGAAAAAGCGTGATTCATCTTGCTGATGACGTTGCGCTAACGTGGGTCGCAGCCTACGACTTAATAGGTGTCATCATCGCACAGTCTACATACATGTCGTACCCAAGATTATTAGAACCACGTTGCACAGTGTGATGTGCAATGATCGTATAAGATGGCTTAAATCGCACAGTGTGTAGCAGGCTTTACTTATTTTTGTCAACCTGGCAACCATATCCAATGTGGGTAAACTCACTAGCTTTTCTAAAAACACCAGTTAGCTTGCAGTTTAGCAATCTCCACTTCAAATTTTTATTCTCAGAAAAAATTTAAATTCATCAAGTGCTTATTTATGAAAGAGAGGCTGTGTATGTATGAATTACTACCGTTTTGCCGTGTTTCTTTATTAACAGTGAAACTATGGCTTTTATTGCTTTAGAAACAATGTTACGAGCTCTTGTTGAGAAAAAAAATGTAGCTCTTCAGCGATTAAGCTATTTTATTGATAGAATTGCAGGGCAGCTGAATGTATGTGCACGCACAACGTGATCTGTTAGTTTAGTATTTTTATATATATATATATATATATATATATATATATATATATATATATATATATATATATATATATATATATATATATAAGTATTTTTTTAAACAAAGAGAGTGTGTTAATTTGTGCAATGTTAACCTACCAGCACTGTAAAGATTTTTTTATATATATTAGAATGAGTACATTATTATTAATGGGCTTAAAAACAATTAGAATATTGTATCTGGTGGGAAGTGCCCAATGTAAAGATGAAACATATGCCATTACCTATACTGTATTGTGGTACAGTTATGGAGGCCCTTCATAATGCAGAGCTCAACTGCTTGTTCTGCCAATAGTTAGCAATGGCACTATATAGTATGCAGTGTTTAATAAACAGCTGATTTACAAAATTCTGCTGAGGTTAAATTCAGTGCAGTCCTGTGATACGCATCATATCGTGGCCTCTGTATCGGGATATGTATCATATTGTGACTTTGCTGGTGATACAAAGCCCTACATGTGCCATAAACCCAGTTACAGTTATCATTACAAATACCATTGCTTGGGTTATGTGCAGAATGTCAAATGAATATAATCATGTGTACATGAGCTAGGGGAACACACCTATCAAAGTTTATTAAAACAGCACAGCCAATCTGTCAAAAACAACTGATTAAACTACCTAGGAGTTTCTTTTAAGCAGTATATAAATCGCCATCATTCTTTGGACAGCTTAGATCGTTTTCTTTTCCCACAGCAGCATACTCTGTAACTATTTTTTCAAACAAGCTTTGTTCAACTGATATGCATTTTAAACTACTGTAAAAAGAAATACAGTAGTCAGGTTCATCGCACACAGACCAGAATAATCAATGATAAAATTAACTTTTGCCTACTTTTATTAGCAAACAATTTACTGCAAACTTCAACTCAAGCTTAATCCTTCATACACGCACACTTTTAATGTTTATTGACAATTAAATTAAAACGTAAATCTCAATGCTGAGAGCCTCGTGGTTAGTACGCTGGCATGTTGCACAACTACACCTCTGGCGACCTGAGTTTGAGTCACGACTCCGTAGTTGTAATGCTAACTACAACACTAAAGATTCACCCTGGTTAAAAGACATTAGTTGTCTGTCAACCCTCTAACAGATTCAGCTGGCACAGTGATCTTTAATAATTTTAATTCATCAGTTAATTTTCTTTTTTGGCTGAACTATCCTGTTAAGCCTTTTTGGAAATTATGCCGTTATTGGCTTGTGCACTGCTCTAATCACAATTAAAATGTGTTGTGGATAAATCTAAGACTACGTCATAAATTATAATTGACAAGCTATTGTAATGTTGTTACCTTGTTATTAAACTTACCTTAATAGCTTTAATTGCTGATTTTGTAATCTGGGTCATCTTTGCTTTGGAGATCGGTGGCTTGTATTCATTCAGTGAGTACAGCTGAAAAACAAAATATTGCAATTTAACATTCTTTGTAATCCAAGTTATTCATTTATTCTAAAGTGATCTGCTGGATACCTTTATATATTTACACTGTATACACACACTTTTTAATAACTAACAACAACTAATAAGGAATGCAGTAATATTTCCATCTTGTGCAATAAATCCCATTGTCCTCTTTTAGACAACAGTCTACTTTAACTCATGAAGTAGATGTGATTTATTTTTAATTGAATTCTCTTTTGCTTTTTCGATAAATAGTACATAGTTTACACTGCTTAAAGGGTTAGTTCACCCAAAAATTTATTTAATAATATAATATATTATAATATAATTATATAATATATTTTTATAATTAATTACTCACCCTCATGTCCTTTGTTAATCGTTGGAACACAAATTAAGTTACCTTTCATTTCTTTCAGACCCTCCATAGACAGCAACACAACTACCACATTTAAGGCCCAGAAAGGTAGTAAGGAGATCATTAAAATATCCATGTGACATCAGGAGTTCGACCTTTACTTTATGAAGCTACCAGAACACTTTTTGTGCACAAAGAAAACAAAAATAATGACTTTATTGAACAATTTCTTCTCTTCCGCGTCAGTCGACGTGCATTCACAGGAGTACCACAATGCGTGTGTGGTGCTGCTGACCCAAGAGCCCACTCTTCCTTACTACATTTCTGGGCCTTGAATGTGGTAGTTGCGTTGCTATCTGTGAAGGATCAGGAAACTCTTAGATTTCATCAAAAATATCTTAATTTGTGTTCCGAAGAAGAACGAAGATCTTACTGGTTTGAAATAACATGAGGGTAAGTAATTAAATGACAGAATATTTATATTTTTGGGTGAACTAACCCTTTGACATGAAAAAAAATACATACAATAGCTCATTAAGTGTTTTAATCCACATTTGTAATGCAGATAGCTATTTAGTTAAATTATATTATCTTAATCAACTACTTAATATGAAAAAATTAGGTCCATCATAAAACTGAGGTTAAAGCCATGTTACACTTAAAAATGGGGGGTGGGGGGCTATGAAAAAGAACCATTTTGGGTCCCCCAAAGAACCTTTTAGCAAGCAGTTCTTAAATGAACCATTTTTACTTTGTGCAAAGAACATTTTATTGACCTACAAACGCTATTGACCCACTATAAAAACCATTTTGTGCAATTAAAGGATTCCAACTACTTATGCTAATAAAGAACCTTTATTTTTTAAGGCTGTAACGTTAGGTGCATAATTCACTGGCACGTCTCATCGTCTGCTGCTAATTGTTAGCAATCCAGTTGTTAACAAAAACAAAACAAAGGCCGTGTCTCAAAGCC